>OY770265.1:8463609-9690260 GCA_963669355.1 Chorisops tibialis | reverse complement strand
CATGATATCGTCGATTCTAGGTAGTGGATAGCTATCCTTTTTCGTAACATCATTTAGTCGCCTGTAGTCCACACAAAAACGGGTACTGCCGTCCTTCTTCTTTACCAGCACTACTGGCGATATCCACGGGCTCTTTGATTCTTCGATGATTCCCTGATGCTCCATAGTTTTGACCATTGAATTGACTTCTCCTTGTTTCGCTAATGGTACTCTTCTTGGAGGTTGACGTATCGGTGTAGCACTTCCGGTATCTATACGATGTTTCACTAAGTTTGTTCTGCCATAGTCGTCATCACCGGTGGAAAAGACGTCGCTGAATCCTTCGATTAGATCTACTGCTTGCTTGTGTTGTTCTCCTCTAAGGTTGCTTGACTGAAGAAGTGTTGATGTTACATTGTCCTTCCTTTTTGGCTTATTTTTAGAGGGTACGTCATGTGGCTCTGCCTTGTCGATACTCGTCACCACCGATATTGGTTCACAGCTGCCAATTACATCTCCTTTCTTTACGCTGGTAGTGCTGTCCGCAACGTTCAGGACTCTTATTGGTACCATCATCTTCTCATTCCTTTTTACGAGCGTTTTTCCTAGTATTAGACTTCGTAATGCAGGTGTCGTTTCCGGTTCTATGAGGTAGAATCGGTGGTTCCCGGGATCACCATCGAGCTCTGCCCAAATAACATTCTCAGATGACTTTGGTATGTCCGCATCTTCGCATAATACAACTCGCAGCTTTGTTGTGTTGGAGGATGTTATTTCCATCGGGATTTCAATATTCCGCCACTTCATTATTCGTTGTCCTAAGTCCAGCTGTATACCGTGTGGTTTCAGAAAATCCATTCCAAGGATACACTCATCGGTAATATCAGCTACCACGAATACATGCGAGAAGGTCAAATCCCCAAGCTGTATGTCACGAGCTATTTCTCCATGGACCGTTGTAGTTTCTCCTGTAGCAGTGCGAAGTGCGTACTTCTTGGTGTTGTGAAGCCAAGTACGATCTACGAGGTCAGATCTTAGCACTGACCGTGTTGCGCTTGTGTCGACTGTTATGATGCAGTTTAATTTGCCGACTCGACCACTCATACATAAGTCGTTTTCACAACGATGTAGTCGAGAAACTGCGATGATGGTTCCGGGGGCATCGATTCTACCAGCCAACTTCTGCCCCATGAAGTTGGCCTTTACTCGTTTCCCGGACTGTCATTAGGCGAAGCGTGCTCTCGTGACGGTTCGCCCCTTCCTCCTCTTTGTTTAGCAGCGCAGCCGGAACAGTAGTTGATCGCTTTTCTGGGTTTGCGGCAGTCGCGTCTTAAGTGTCCTGCCTGTCCACAATTCCAGCATCGGGGAGCACCAGATCCTTCGCTCCGCTTGGTGTACTCGGCTTTCTGGCACACACATTCTTCTACTATTTCTCGAACTCGATAGTTACTCCGCGAGCTTTGCTTGGCAGCTTCGAACGTCAGCCCATATACTAAGGCTTCGCCAATCGTTTTCTTACCTGCCAGTTTTAACGCCTGTTGCAGCTCTCTGTCCTGTACAGCATTGTTAAATGCGAAAACAGCTGTATCGTTGCGTTGCTCTGTTTGCGCATTAGGCAGCGATAATAGTGTGAGTCGTTCAATATCGCGTGCCAGCTCTTGAAGTGTTTCACCATTCTTTTGAGTTCGGTTGTACAGTTGCGTTTTGTAGATCTCTCGCATGTGGTCACTGCCATAATGAAGATCCAATGTCTGGACTAACGTTGAAAAATCTTGTTGTTGCTCCTGCGGAATCGTTTGAAGAACTTCTGCTGGTGGACCTCTTAGCGCCAATATAAGAGCTGTTCCCCGTTCCAGATCATTCCAATGGTTGTTTCTTGCGGCGGCCTCAAATTGGGTCTTATAAATAGCCCACGGTGTTTGTCCATCGAAGATTGGAGCCTTGAGACCCTTGTGCGCAACGTGTTCTGCCTTGATGACTCCAGTCGCTTTGACGTTATCGAAGTCTCTTTTTAGGCGTTCGACTTCCTCTGCAATCCCGGATGTCTTTTCCGTAATTTGCTCTTCGAAGATTCGAAGTTTCTTCTCCACGTTTTCTTCTATTGCCTTACCCATGGTGTCTATTTTATTATTCTGCAGCTCCAATTTTTGGTTGAGTTCCTTTGAGGTCTGGTCTAATTGTTGTTTAATGTCCGCGGATTGTTGTTTAATGTCCGCAGATTGTTGTTTAATGTCCACTGATTGTTGCTCTAATTTGTTCATCATCTGTTGCATTAATTGTGTTAGAGCATCCGATGTACCAGAACACTCCTCTTTACGAGTTTCTTCGATTTGGAACTCAAAACTATCTGCATCTTCGCCCTCAGCCTGCAGTGTCTCGATCATACGGCTGACAAGTTCAGACTTGCTCCCTGTCGTAGGTAACTCGCGTCTACTGAGCTCTTCCTTCAGCTCCGTTACTTTTAAGTCCTTTAAATAACGCGGCATTCTCACTACCTATTATTTCCAGTTTTTCCGCGATTCGAATTCACTTAAATTTACGTCACTAATTAAAGTCACTGCTCACAAAATTCTCACTGTCCGTTCGAGAATTTTAGTTCCGCGATTTTACTTCGCTAATTTACGTCACTGCTCACTAAATCACCCGAGAATATTCGATTTCACAAAATTCTCACTGTCCGTTCGAGAATTTTAGTTCCGCGATTTTACTTCGCTAATTAAAGTCACTGTTCACTAGAGCACTCGAGAATATTCGATTTCAGAAAATTCTCACTGTCCGTTCGAGAATTTTAGTTTCACTTTTTCGCTCTCACAAAATTATCCGTTCCGAGAATTTTTAATTGCACTCGCGATTTTTAACCCGAATTTATCCTTGAAATCCCACTCTTCTGACACCAATTGTTGCGAGCTAGGGGATCGCCGATTTCAAAGGAAACTCAATTCGTTTAAAAAAAAATAATAGATAATTTATTTATTGCACTTTATACACAATTCTCACTTTAACTTAATTCGCCTTAAAACGCACTACCGATATTTCGCTTTCTATCGCTTTTAATACCGTCGCGTTCAGATGTCTCTGATTCACTAAGTGGTTGCTGACAGCTACCGTGGTTTTATACCTTTTCCCCTTTTTCTAGAAGCTTCGGTTGTGGATGCTTTCGACTGTTCTAGATGATTCTAGATGGCACTTTATAGCTTCTGTGGAGGATGTTTCCAGGTGTATGTCTCGACTATTCAAGTTCCATCGGGTGTTTGCTAGAACGTTCTAGATGGCGTTTTACACAGTAGGGGATACTGATCTTGTATTTTGCAGAAATATCGGCGGTTTTCCAGATCCATAACAATATTTTCATTTATCCAGGCCTTATATTTAATTCACTGCAGATATTTGTATATGTGACAGGTATTACAATTTTGTGTAGAACGTTCGGTTCAGAGTCCACGACTCAGGTATTCAGTTTGTACTCTATAAAAAGTTAAAGACATATTTTCTCTTCAACCGAAACACAGTTTGGAAAAGATACGCCCTGGCTTTGTCTCGTTTCTCAGCGGGGATTTCGCTTAACAGTGAAATAAGAGTTTTGCATAGTAATGCATCACTATCTTCACTATCTCGACCTTGTGCTTGTTTCTTAACGGCTGCCGCCGCGTCTTCAATCGATTTCAACGTGGATCCAATGGTATTCTTTCTTTTCGGGGGTCGTTGGATCCGACGCACTTGAACTCGTAGTCTGCGGAGATTCGGGTCCTGGCGAACTTTGTTCACGCCCTCGAGTATATCCTCATCCTTCTGCTCTATTATTGCAATATTTTTGCATCTAGTCCTGCAAATATAAGAATTATCTTTCATGTTTTTTAAATTGATTATGTAGTGTTTTTACGCTCGAAGTTTCACGAAATTTTTTAAAAACATCATACTGTCGAAATAAGGCCAACTATTATATTCTGCCCCCACTCCCTGTAGGCAGTGCTTTTGATTTCTGTACGAATGTTTCTCTTAAATATTTCCATTTCTTTTTGCAGTCTTCAGCTGAAAAATAAACCAAAATTATTACTTCAACTTATCAAAATAGCAAGAAAACACATACTGTGCTGTTTCAGCTCTTCAGCGATTTGCTTCCAAATCTTATTTTTGTAAGTTTTGTCGAAGTACTTTTTGTTTGATTTATCGTAAAGTACACCATTGGCTTGCACTCTAATAATGAGACTATCCTCGAATGAAATGTCTTCGGTCAGCTCCATTTTAAGAAAAAAATTATTTCAATTATCAGTCTGTCGACACAAACTTGTTGATCAGTATTTGACAGCCGATATTTATCTTTTTCAGCTGTCAAACTTCTCTTATCTTAAGGTTATTATGGTTGGGTATAAGATTCGTTAAGTTTTGCCAAAAACTTCACGTACCTTAATGCATTTGACGAAAAGATCTTGACGTGCCTTAAGTCTATTCTGGTTCGGGCTATAAGGTCTTCGGAAAAGGTAATTAACACTTCATCCAGGAGATTAGTGTAGTTTTTGGAGTTCATCTTCGACGAAATGCTATAAAGTGGGATTTTCCCTTTATAGCAAAATGCTGCCCACGTCATTACTATACCCCCACCGAAATTCCTATTTAAGCGAGCTTCCTTATCTTTTCTCAAGTCATGCCAATAAAACTGGAAGCCGTCTGTGCCTCATCGCTAAAAGCTACATTACGCCACTCCTCCTTCCATGACATGTATTTTCTAGCGAACATTAAGCGTGTTTGCTTATGCCTTTCAGTTAATCTCGATTTGGCCAGTCTTTTTGTCCACCTTAGGTTTTGCGAATCATGCAAAATTTGGAAAATCTAATTCACTTTTAATTTTCGACGCAACCACGGAATGTAATCTTCCAATTTCACCCGCAATTTTTCTGTTTGACATTTCCAATTTGGGCAGTACTTCAATTTTTGCTTTTGCTCTTTGTGAAAGTTTCAGTCCTCTCGGCATAATGATTTTTATTGTTATTTTTACTGAAATTATCTTAAAACTTAATAATTAACATATTAAAACAATTTATGTTACAATTTTACTCACTAATAACTGAAAATCCGGCACTGGCTTTATTACTATTTCCCCCGAATTACGACACTCAACTGAATTTTTCCTCAACTTTTACAGTTTATTATAATGAGTCGTATGGCGCTTTATCAGAAACGAGTGCAAACATGTTTCAGAAACTGTAAACGAAAATTCTGCTCGCAAAACGAATGAAACGGTTTTTCTGAGTAAATAGATTGGTGGCTTTCTAGGTATTTCCTCCACTGTAGTGGTGACATTTCATAGAGGTCTGAGCAGAAACGTCGCGATTCTTATAATTCAGAACAGTGTTTGAAATCCGTTTTTTTTTCAATTTATTTATGTGTCATAATAAGATAATTAGTTACATAATAATTTATTTAATTTCATTTAACCTAATAAATAGTTTCTTCTTTTTCAATGGCACTACAGCCCAAATCGGGCCTTGGCCTCCTGACCTTCAGGTTCCTTAACATTTTCATTATTTATTGCGGAAGGGTTGTTAGCCCTTTGGACAACTCTCTATCTATGAATTTTTCATTTTTATTAGATTGAGGGATCCAAGGTATACCCAAGCAGGCTGGAATTATGTGTCGACCGGGATTTAAACTAACGACCTTCGCATTATAAACCAACACGGTACCTACTAGGCTAAACCCTAGCTAAATAGTTTAATTCGACTTAATTATTTAAATCGATTCAAAGGAAAGATTTCCGGATTGAATACTCTTTGCTTTATTTTTAGTGACATTTCGGTCTCTGCTGAGACCTTTATCAGTCTTACCAGAGACCGAAACGTTACACAAAATAAAGCAAACAGTGTTCAATCTGGAAAACTCCTTTCAATTTAAAATGCACTGTGAAAACATTCAACAAATAATTAAATTCAATTTGATATACAGTGGCCGACAAAATTCTACATACGGCCCCTATTTTCGCTGCTTGACGAGCCCAACAGCGCTATTTGAACAAGTTTTAACAGTTGCGATGAGTGGTTTCACCAGAGACCCTATCATCGGCATCCTGCTGACATGCCACCTTGGCAGTATCCCATGAAGTGCCTACGAAGTGACGGGTGGTACATCTAGCACACGCACGTACTAGCTCGTCGGTGGGAAGGGGTTTGTCACTTCTCCTCATGGACATACTAAAAGTAATGTACCGAAAAAAGGAAGCTGACCACCAGGTTTGGAAAGTCCTGGTGAGGTAGAAAGCGGGCAACGATCAGAACATATTTTGAAGGGGGAAAACGAATTTGCAGTCGGGGTGGACCTCTCGACCACGGAGGCTAAGACATCATCTCTCTCTCTCTCTCGTCCTCCTCCCGTCCCTTTTACTCCGAAATTCTAGTCTTCCTTCTGGATCTTTTGTTTGGACATCGCTGTAATTACCCTTAGGTTAGACATTTAAAGTTCGACCAGAGTAAACAGAAAATCCATGAACAACCAGAACTCTTGCAGGTGCCTGTACTGTAACTTGAAAAAAAAAAATGTTTTGGTTCCGTTGATTTTAAAAGGGGTATAGCGGTTTTCCAAATAAATACTAAAAAAACCATGCGATTTTTTCCTTTCAACTTCTCTACTCTGGGACGGGGTCCGACCACTTCGACGTACAAAAAGCAAGAGACATGAACAAATCCTCATTTGTTCCCAAGGAACCTCGGCCTAACCGTTAATTGACAGTTTGCGCACGTCACTTAGGTTTTTCAGAGACGCTCAGCTGTTTGTAGCACCATCTGTGAGATTATAGAACGACCAAACACCCAGCAACGAATTGGTTTTATTTAATTTTGGATTTTTTTTTGTAGCGACCATTACAAAGTAATAATGTAGTCTTGTTTACAATCAATTTTTATTCTTCTCCTTCAATGGCGCTACAGTCCAAATCGGACCTTGGCCTCCTGACCTTCAGGTTCCCTAACATTTTCATTATTTAAACCCTCTACCTACGAGTTTTTTTATTTTCGTAGGTTGAGGTAACCGAGGTATACCCAAGCAGGTAGTGTCCTGGAATTATGCGTCGACCGGGATTTGAACTCACGACCTTCGCATTGTAGACCAATACGCTACCCACTAGGCTACACCCTAGCTATCTAATCTATTTTTATTGGCATGTAACAAAAAATTTTTTTCTCCAATATAAACTTAACAATCTATTCATAAAAAAAACTAAAAAATAGCATTGACCACCAAAAACTTCATTTAGGAAGTTTATTTATTTATTACTATTAGGGGAACGCGTGTGAGCACTGCGACCTTCTTGGCCTATTGTGCGTTTATAGTTCCTTCACCCTATCATAACTCAATAGCTTTAGCTAATTTGATAATCTTTACGGGAGCCGTATTGGCTAGTTCCTCCGTAGAAAGGAAACCCTTTCCCATATGACTGTGTCTTTTCCTAGCTACTGCTTCACAGTGACATAGGATGTGTACTGTCGTTTCTGAGTCCTCGAGACAAAGGTGAAAAATTTCGGTTTCAGCTAAGCCCATATTTTTGAGGTGATGGTTTACTCCACTGTGCCCGGTCACTAGGCCGATATCCTTCTTGCAGAATTTTAGAATATCCTCCACTTTGTTTTTTTGTGGTAGGATATGTTTTTTCAAAATTGAAAAGCCTGGAAGTCTATTCCAGTAGATTTTATGTTCTTGTTCTACCCACTTTTTGAGTATGGGGTTGGAGTACCCTTTTGGTTTTCCGCAGAATGGCTCTGGACCAATAAAGTTTGTTTCTGCGCCGTTTTTTGCAAGGCCACCAGCCTCTTCATTTTCCTCAATTTCCATATGTCCTGGTACTCACATTAAGGCTACAACATTCCTTTTCCCCAGGATGATTAGGTCTTGAAGGCATTCCCATACTATTTTCGATCCGTGTTTATTGGATGCTAGAGCTTTGCGAACCGCCTGACTATCCGATTATTGCGATGAGCTCTCCTTATATTTTCTTGGATGCATAGCTCCATTGCAATTAGTTCGGCCTGGAAGATAGTGAGTTCTTTACCGAGAAGTTTTGACACCGAGAAGTTAGGACCTTTGACTACGGCTCCTGTCCCCTCAGAGGTGCGAGAGCCGTTATTTCTAGCCACGATGCGGTTTGTTCGTCCCCGCACACAATTAGCATCCATCCTGGCTTGAGACTAAGTCCACAAAATTGTGGCTTTATTCCTTCTATGGCTGCTGTTGGAATGCTGTCCAGGATGGATTTTTGGATTGCAGCTAGCTGCTCGGGAGTAAGTATTTTGAGCGGATACTCGGTGTGTATTATTCCCACCTTTACTCCTTTCACCACGTCCCTATAGCTAATTCCCGACGTGGATGGCTGAGCATCTTCTGCCGGTCTATGCATGGCTATTTTATTTGCGGTCTTGTGCTTTTTATTTTCATTTCCGGCAGCTGGCGGTGTTGTTGATGAGGTTCTTCCTTCTTTTGTCGCCAGTTTCTGTGCCGATTCCAATGTGCCTTGCATTGGCATGCAGGCAAGGTCGTATGCCTCGTTTGGGTTTTTCCCGTGGTTACGGTGGTACATGGGTAACTAGTTCTAGCGGCCCCGCTTAACCTCTTTTTACTCTCTGTCAGACTCAACTGCTTCGTCCGTTTGTGGCTTCTTTGCGGTTTTGCTATCCGCTCTTAGCGGCGGTCTTATGTGCTTTTTATTGACCAAAGGATTACCCTCTACAGTCAAGTTAAGCATAGTTTTAGGAGGGGTGCTTGTTTCACTACCCACTTCCGTTGCGTTATTAACCTCGATGATGCCTTGGAGGAAGCATCAGCCTCTTGTTTGTTTTTGTTATTAATAATAATAATAATAATAATAAATTTCATCAAAAAAATTGACTACTACATTTATCCACAGTTGGAAACAATAAAAAAGAATAAAAATAATAAAACATGAAAATTTAAACTTTTTACAAAATCAAACATTATTAACCTCAAGAAAGCTGACTTTTTACTTGTGGGACACTCATGTGAAAATCCAATTGCGAGAAGAATTTATTGGAATCTCTTAACATGAATGAAACTGGTTCATAAAACCCATAGTTCGTGCGATGCTGCGGAATTTTACAAAGCTCATAATTTCGCAAAGGACGACATGGAACGTTGAATTTAATCATAGACAGCAATTTGTCAGAGTCAATTATACCTGAAATTACTTTAAAACCAAAAACAACTCTGGCATGTATCCGCCTTTTCTCAAGGGAATCCATAGACAGCAGATTTAAACGATCAACATATGGCGGTAACCTAAGTGGATCGGACCAGGGAAGGCCCTGAAGGACAAACCTTAAGAACCGACGTTGAACTGCTTCGATCCTATCTATGTGAATGGAATAAAATGGTGACCAGATAGGACTAGCATATTCTAGGATAGATCGGACAAATGCACAATACAACATTTTCGTTGTTAAGAAATCATTGAATTCTTTCGATTGTCTCCTAACAAAACCGAGGATAGCGTTTGCTTTACCAGCAATGTGATTCACGTGATCATCAAAGGTAAAATTACCGTTGAATAATACGCCCAAATCACGTACTTTGTCAGAACGAAGTAAAGAGCATCCATCTACAACATAGTCAAAATTCATTGATATTCTCTTCTTAGAATACGAAACAGCAGTGCACTTATTAATGTTGAGATGTAAATTGTTAAGTAAGCACCAGTCATGAAAACGCGAGATATCACTTTGCAATAATAGACAATCATTGCTGCTGGAGATAATCTTAAAGATTGAAGAATGTTCGAGTTAGAGATAAACGAACTCACGTCATTATTAAAGAGAAGGAATAGAAGTGGTCCCAGATGGCTACCTTGCGGAACGCCTGAAGTATTAAATATTTCAGAAGATAAGGCTCCACGAAAGTGCACTTTCTTAATGCGATCACTAAGATACGACTTAATCCAACGGACGAAAATATCAGGAAAACCAAGCAGGCCGAGCTTATGCACAAGAATATTATGGTCAATTTTGTCAAAGGCCTTACTAAAGTCAGTGTATATGCAATCGACCTGTTGCCCGTTTTCGATAGCAGAAGGACAGAAGTTAGAAAATTCCATAAGATTAGTTACAGTGGATCTGCCCTTGACAAAGCCATGCTGGAATGATCCAATAATCGACTTGGAATGGAAATACATTACATCACACACAATAGATTCAAATAGCTTAGCAACACATGGAAGATTCGCTATAGGCCTATAATTACTTACATCACCTCTTTTACCAGACTTAAGCAAGGGCATTATAGTTGAGTATTTCCATGACATAGGAAAAACTCCACTACGAAGTGATGAATTAAGAAGATACCCAAGGATAGGTAAAAGGGATGAACTACACATTTTAATCACAGAAGAAGGAACACCATCTGGTCCACTAGAGAAATTAGTAGCAAGTTTATCAATGCATTTCAAAATAGTGGAGTCGTCAATGAAAAGATCTTTTGGAACCAAGGACGAAGAAGGAAACTTTGACATGTATTCAAACTTGCCAACGGATGTTAGCGGCGTATTGCAATTGAAGGCGGTCCGGAAATGGTTGGAAAATAAGTTGCTAATTGTAGTAGGATCAGCACTGACTACATCATTAAAAACCATACTGGAAGGATAACCATCAGAGTTTTTCTTGGAGTTGACAAAATTCCAGAATTGTTTCGGTTTATCTTTAAAAGAGTTTTTAACAGTAAAAAGGTATTGGTTATATGCAGCTCGAGACTGACTTATAAAACAATTACATAAATTTATGTAAATTATGTAGTCCGTATCACTCCTTGAGAGCGAGTAAGTTTTCCAAGCTTTCGTTTTTCGATTTTTCAAATTAATTAAATCATCGTCAAACCAGGGAAGCCTCCTGGTAGGTTTCGAACAACCTACAGGAACACAACGCACAAAGCAGCCATTTAATATCGTGTAAAAATTAGAAGTGGCTTTGTCAACATCAGATTCATTCAACACAGACGACCAATCGCAATTGGATATGTCAAGATTTAAAGTTTCAAAATCAGCTTTGGCGAAATTTAAATAATTACTAACAATAGATTTCGAGTTCGTAAACTCTGTCTGAGAGTTGAATGTTGCGTGAAGCGCAGGATGAATTGGCAAGTCAGGCAGCAAAGGGCTGTGACATCTAAAAACAAAAATCTCCCATGATCGTTCGAAATCGGACACACTTGGAAAAGTCCCGTAGCAAGCATGTTGTCCACAAATTGTATTTCATGTCGGGCACAGGAGAAATACGAAGGCGACATACAAACCTCATTATCATCAGAGCGTAGCCACTGTATTTGTGGTAAATTAAAGTCGCCCAAAATTAAAATATCGTCTGATGGATGCATAAGGCCAAGCAAGGTTTCAAACGCATTATAAACCGCATCGTAAACTGAAGAAGGTGAAGGCGATCTGATGTATACAGTCACGACGTACAGCTTTCGGTTTCCGAGTGTTACAGCTACACATAAGAACTCTAGATTCTCGGTTCCTGGAACATCGACTATCGTAGAAGCAAACCGGCGACGAACAGCGCAGAGAACTCCACCCCTAACCGGTGGATCAAGTAAGTTGGGGTGGCGGTCACGACGAAAAACTTCAAAGTCGGAATCGAAAAGTTCCGAATCTTTGAACTGACAGGACAACCATGTCTCGCAAATGCACACGATGTCAAAGGTACAAACAGCAGCGGCGATATATAGATCCTGAGTCTTCGTACGCATCCCGCTTACGTTGCTGTAAGATATCGAGATAGAGCTTGCCCGTTTTTTGACGATGGATTTTGTGATTGTAAGTGCGAAAGACGATTTCGGGGCAGAAATTCACGAACGATAGCAGATTTCGGCCATACTTTCGAAGACACAACATGGGCAAAGCAAGCATCTGACAGAACAACCTTGAAAGAAGAAACTCTCGCACCAACATCGCGGGATATATGAGTAATCTTTCTGCAGGATAGTAAGTCCGGTGATATGTCAACATTTGCGCAGCGTAAAATACCGAGGACGTTGTCAGCAATTTCCTTCTCCGTAGTGTCAGATGCTAAGCGCGATATAAAAAGTAACTTTGGCTGCACAGCGGCTCGTAAAGTACAGCGGAAGTCTTTTGACGTAATCGAAGCATCAGGCATAATATCCATTTGGTTGTTGTCGTAATCAACCGCAGTAGCTCTACGTTGTGGCACAATATCAGACTCAGGAACATTTTCTTGGTTCGATATATCACATGATGAGAAGGTACCGTTGTCAACAACATGTAGATTCGACCGTGAGTGAACGTCTTTAGGAGACTTAGCAGCCTTATTATTATTTTTATTCATGTTCCCACGAGTAGCGCGAGAAAGTAGAGTCACCCCTAGCAGAGCTCCGCATTACTAGGGGAAGGCTGATTAAAACTGGAGGTCACCAAGTGTCCAGAGTTCACATATTAATGGTTAGTTGCCCACTAACCATTCATCCATTGGCATATGCTGTTCCACCGTGAATTAGGGGATTTTCATATCCGAGGTTTACTCCTCTAGCGTCGTACTTTATTACGGTCACCATATAGGTAGTACGTACACCTGCGAATCACTACAGGGATAAATCCCCTTGTAACCATAGAGCTTCTTGAGAACTGCCTGAAACATGATCAGTCCAGATTTCAATAAGCTCCATGCTGTGATAGGATACGGAACCGACAGTTAGCTGATCAACTTATTCCCCCGTATCTTGATAGGATACGGAGCCGCTTGGAGCATAATATAGTAACCAGTCCTTCAAGATTTGAGCGGTGTGCTTGGGATCATTGTCTCGTTCAGTTAGCTGGTAGCAACAAATTAAATCCTGATTTTTAGGACCAATTCTGTGAGAAAATTCAACTTGTCCTTTTCAGTAGCAGTAAATTCCATTTCTCTTCAATTTGTGCATTGCAACAAATTCTGTTTTGAATTTGATATCATGAAGGCAAATATCTCGAGTTGAAAAATCAACAAGATCCTAGAGGCAGCTGGAAGCAACAAATTAGATCCCGATTTTTAGGACCAAATCCGTGAGAAAAATGGAACTTCAACGAATTCTATTGTGTCGATTTGATGCCTATTTTCTAGTGCGCAGAGTATATTAGATACACGTGTCATGAGTCATGGTGGAGGGCCATTTTCTAAAGCCATGCTGGTGGCCGTTAAGAATTGGGTTAATCAGATTGGTCAATTTATAAAGCTGATAGAAGTCCCGACGAATCTTACTGATATTCTGGCCAGAAGTGATCTCCAACGACGAACTGGACAGACTAAAATAGGCATTGAGATTCAAAGTCAGAAGTGGCAGCGGATAGGTCACACTTTAAAAAAACCAGAGCGAAACATCGCCAAACCGGGTCTGGATTACAATCCTCAAAGAAATCTTCGGGTTAATCGACCATGTAGCACATGGTAACGAGCAGTTGAACAGGAGGCCAGTGGAATAGCCAAGTCCTAGCAACAGTTAAAGGCCGATACTCAAGATCGCGCCTTGTGGGAGAGTGCTTTTTCTGTCCTATGCCTCTATAGGGGGTCTTAACAGGATTGATTGAATTGCTATACCTCTGTAGTTCTCAACACATTGTTTGTCTGCCTTTTTGTGGATGGGTGGAGATGCGACGATTTGTAGGCCCAAGAGAAAATTCCCAGCGACAGTAATTTTTGTTTTTGAACACTGAACAGAACTGAGGGGGTCACTCTTTAGTACTGTGGATGCACAGTCAAGTCGGTATGGGTCGGCAAGCGATGGGATTACAAGAAATTTTCTGGAGGGGAGAGTTTAAACGAATCGATGGATCTGAATCGTGAAACAATGAAAGTTGAAAGATGATGGGAATGCATGGGTCGGCAATGCATGATATTCGAGTGATGAAAGACTGACTTTACTTCACTATACACGGCGAGAAAGCTCATGGGCCCGTGCGACCTACCCAGTATTCCTGGGATAGTTAAAAAGAGGAGGGATGAGGTTGGACAGGTCTTCGCTGCATTCTCCGTGGAAACATCGATAGTAAGCTTTTGTAACAGGCGGCGTATCGGTTATTTTTATTTGGTTTTTGTTTATTTATTTTTTTTTTTAAATAACCAACTCGCTTGTATCCTGTTGCCTCGCCGCCATGGCAGAGTCACACGAAGTACCTACGGAGTGACGATCGGTATATCTAGCAAATGCACTAGCTAGCTCGTCGGATGGGTGTGGGTGGCACTCCTCTCCGTGCACATGAATTTAATTTATCTACCATTTAGGGGGGTGGGCTGACCATCAGGCTTGGGAGCTCCTGATGAGGTAGTCAACGGGCAACAGAACAAAAAAAAATGAAGAAGGTGAGCAGCCGGGAGGCGAAGACCTAGGATGGTCTACTCGATCCATTTAGGCAGACATGAGACCTTGTATTTCGATCATTGCTTGGTGGTCCCTCTCTCTCCTCCCACCATTTTACTCCCCCTTTAGCCCTTCATTGGGCACCCGATATTTTCCAGGGGGGGCCCTCCACAATGCTGAAACTCGATTATAAATTCAGGTAAATCGAAGCCTATGGTTGGGACTCTTCTGGCCTTCCACGTGCTCAGTTAGAGATCAGAAAAACTAAATAGCTTATGAAGTGGGGCTCTTTTGGCTTTCCATAATTCTTACTCACAGTAATAAATTCAGGTTAATCGAAACTTACGGTACCACACTCTCTCAACACAAAAAAAAAACGATCAGATCCAAAGTGTCGACCGTGCGACTGTCACTTCCGAACCCCTCTCGAGAACTGTCTCGACGCGCCAGCAGAAAAAGAAAAAAAAAGGATGCGATTTTTCCCTGGCCTGGTCATTACTCGACCCGATGGTTGTATGTTTTTTCGACTGCCGGCGGTGACATCTGTCCGTCGGCGGCGCGTACGTCCGCTTCAGGGTTGGCTAAACTTACTTATTTCTTTAATTTTTATTTTTCCCTCCTCCCTTCCTTTTATTTTTCTCCTAGCGCTAGTGACCATTACACTTTGACTTCCGCTGTTGCAGTCTTATCTTCAATTAGACGAAACGCATGCTTCTAAGTTCAATCGAGTACCTGGATTTGTGTTTTTGGTGCTCCATCCCATATATTCAATGAATTCGATGCGTTTAGGATTCACCGAAACACGATGAGCTTTAGTGGCGGAGTCGAATTGAAAGGTGTTATCCATAGAACTGTCATCTGCAAAGCTTTGAATTGGATTGCGTATTGTTGATAGAGCCTTGAGGGACGCTGACATCGTTCTGAAATGGTTGATTGGATACACCTTCCATTATGAGTCGTATCGAGCGTTCACAAAGGAAACTTTCAATCCATTTGATAAGGGTAGTGTTAGAATCTATGGCAATGAGTTTTACTAATAGACCTTTGTGCCAAACTCTGTCAAAAGCCTTCGCAATGTCAACAGTATCCATATTTGTAAATGCACGAGTTTCAAAGTTTAGTCAGATAAACTAGAAGATTTCTTTTGATTTTGTGGAACGTCCAGAACGGAACCCGAATGGGCGATCATGGATGTGATGGTTACCTTCTTCTACTGAAGTGATAGCTGTAGGGCAGCAACTCAAGGGAATTGCTTTGTTTTGTTTCTTAGATATTGGTTGGATGCTCGACATTTTCCACATGGTTGGCAAGTGTCCTTGTTAAAGAGAACGTGTAGAGGTGTTGAAAGTTAATGGGCACACTCTGATAAGAATAGGGGAAGAATAAGATCAGGGCATGGCATTTGATATTAATAGTTGTGAGAGCAGCCAGGAACCTCCTTAATGGATTAGCAACTTGTGGAGGAACTGAAATGTTGGGTTCGCTGTGAGTTGAATCTGACTGGGCACTAAGAACCTCACCAAAACGGCCAGCAAACATATCGCAGATATTACGCCAGTTGGAAGATTACGCGATTTTTCAGACATGGTTACGGTATAACCCGAACTTTTACGTCGAAAAATCTTGTTGTTCCTGTTATAATATCGCAACGCGGGACTTAGAAGAGAACTCTGAGGCCAGCGTGTCATAACTTCTCTGAAGATTAGGAGTAGTCGTGCCCGTTTTCTTATGTTTCTTAAATAGGTCTTCGGAGTTAGGCTGCATACATACTTCTAGATTCATTGGAAGCACTTCCAATTGAATGGATAGCATCAAACTGGTTTGCGTTTTGCCATTAATGGAGATCGAGTGCATGGAACAGAACTGGAAGTTAGAATTGGGGCTAGACTCGAAGTATGAAGTCGAAGTAGGAACTGGTATAATAAATTGTTACCGAAGTTAATACGATTAGTTGTAGCTGTAGTGATAGCGTTAGTATTAATTTTTATTTATTTATTGAACTGCATTGCATGAAGTTATTTTATAGAAATCGTAGATTTTTGAAACTTACTTTCTATGTGACTACAAGTCTCGTAACTAATAAAATTTTTTTCAAAATTTTTTAAAAAAAAAAAAAATGTTTTGGAAAACAAAATGAAAATCTAGTTCCTCCTCGTTGGATCATTGAACCATTGGATCAGAGTGCTGTACTGGGCAATTCAGTTATTGTAACATGTAAGGCTGATGGTTTTCCATTGCCGAAGGTCCATTGGAAGCAGGCAATCGGTAAGGATTCAATATTGTACAACTGAACTCTAGTGGAGTTCAAGTTATTTCATCGCTAATGCTACCCAGTTCTGTCATAAGCTCTGTTACAAAGAAAATCTGCAATAGAAAATTGAAGATCTTCACTTCCACAAATTTAAATTTTCAGGAAATATTTCGAATAGTATTACAAATGGTAAAAAACAGAACTAAATTATTCAAAATTACCTCATTTTGCCTGTGAACAAGCACGGAGTCTGCGTTGTCAGTATGCATCCTTTCCAACGGGAATGCGTCCCCTGACTTGATTAGGGATTTCTTTCTTTTCGTCTACAGTGGTGCTACAGGCCTTGGCCTTCTGACCTTCAGGTTCCTTAACATTTTTCATTATTTATTGTGAAAGGATTGTTAGACCTTCGCAAAACCAAAGTAACCACGGTATACCGCACCAGGCAATGTGCTGGAATTATGCGTCGACCGGTTTGAACTAACGACCTTCGCATTGTAGACAAACTCGCTACCTACTAGGCTACACCCTAGCTAGGGATTTCTTTAGGTTCTCTAAATTCGGGAGACGTCTTCGGCAGGCCCTTTTTGTGCAAGTAGTTCAATGGATTGAAGTTTGGGCCAATCTGAGGCTCATATGAGCTCAGGAATGTTTTACACCTGCTGGAACACTCAGTGTCGTCGCCCGGCATCGCTCCAAGGCTTCACTATATCTACAATGGCGCTACAGCCCAAATCGGACCTTGGCCTCCTGATATTCAGGCTCCTTAACCTTTTTCATTACTTATTGTGGAAGGGTTGTTAGCCCTTCGCACAACCCTCTTTCTACGATTTTTTCATTTTCGTAGATTGAGGTGACCAAGGTATATCCAAGCAGGCAATGTGCTGGAATTATATATTGCGTCGACCGGGATTTGAACTCACGACCTTCGCATTAGAAGACCAACACACTACCCACTAGGCTATAGTAGAGCAAGCCATGCCCTCTAATACGGACCACAACTTGTAATCCAACGGGTTGAGGTGTAGACTACCAGCTGGCCCATCATCAACCGTTGATATAAAGTCCGGAACGTTGTTTTTGAGCCACAGTTGAGTCGTTTTTGCCTTATGAGCTGGAGCAGATTCTTGCTGGAAAGTCCACGGTTTGTTGGCGAATATTGATTGGTTGAGAGGCTTCACAATGGGTTCCAAGACGGTCGATTGATATACTTTGGCCGATGTTTTCACTCCTTTCTCGCAAAAATGGAGCTTGGTAACGCCATCGTAGCTCACTCCCCACCATACCATTACAGACGCGGGATGGTGTCCTCCTTGGACCCTCGAGATGAGTTGGGATGCTTCTCTGGATGACCGAGCAAACACACGGTCGTTCTGTTTATTGAACGATTCTTCTACGATGAAGATTTTCTCGTCAGTAAACAGAATTTGTCTGTGAGCATTCTTCGCGTACCGGCTGCGTAACGCTTTCGGTTTGCGCTTGCGTTTTTCCTTCAATTCGGCCGTGAGCTGATGTCCAGTTTGTCGCTTGTACGCGCTGAGTCCCAAATCTTCTTTGATAATGCGAGACATGGATTTTTGCGAAATTTGCATTTCCGGCGAAAAGATTTTCGGTTTTCAGTCAATTCGTTTCTTCACGGCTTTGACCGCTTTCGGAGTTCTCACAGTGCGCGGACGGCCAAATCTCTGACGGTCTCGTACTTCACAAGTATTCTCAAACAACTTCACAGCACGATACACAAAATTGCGAGTGATTCCAAGCGGTCGCAACGTCCGAAAGATATCGCCTTTGTCCATGTTGCATTTTAGTAGGGCAACTACAACAATACGATTTTCGATGTCGCCCCATTCCATGATTGTAAACAATTGATGCCAAAAACTTTTTACGAGGCAACGAAGCAGAAATGTCAACTGTCAAATCGCAGTCAAGACGAAATGGATGCGCCCAATATTGCATTCGTAATGAATGCGTTTAGTTGTGTACCAATATTTATGACTTGACTAGGTAGTTTAGCTCGTGTGAAAGGCAAACAATCGGAGGAACGAACACCCCGTTGCTTGTTGTTCGTCGAGAATTAGCAAGGCCGAAATTTGTAACAGAACTTATGGCATAGCTGGGTAATTGACTGGAAAATTGAATCGAATGTTCTTATTCCGCGACTCCGAAACCAATCTAGGCGAACAAACCAGCGAATATCGCGAACTAAACTACGCAACCGGTAGTTCCGGTATCGAAAGTCATCAGAACGGTTCGCTCGTCATACCGAAAGTTGTTCGGGAGAACGAAGGATACTTTCTGTGTCAGGCGAGCAACGGAATCGGAGCGGGTCTTAGCAAATTGATCAAGCTAACAGTACACGGTAGGTTTCAGACAAGTATGCCATGTGCCAAGCGGCCGCCATATTTAAAATTGAATTGCGTTGTTTTCAGTCGGTCCGCACGTTACCGTTCGCAATAAGCAGGTGTCGGTACGTCGTGGCGATCGCGTCACTTTGCGGTGTGAGGCTGACGGCGATCAGCCGCTGGACGTATCCTGGCGCGCCAAAGGCAATCGTATCGATCCGACCTACGATATTCGGTACACGTTGAAAAATTCGCCGCTAAGTCGCGGCGTTGTCTCGGAACTGACGGTAATGCAGACGTCTCTGTCCGATCGCGGCGAATATTCGTGCGTTGCGGCCAATGCGTACGGCCACGATCATGCGGCGCTTCATCTTCAAATTCAGGAGCCGCCGAATTTTCCGCGAAATTTCCATTATACCGAGCTGGGCAGCCGATCGGTTACGTTGGCTTGGACGCCGAACGATCAGGAGATCGGTCCGACTGCCTATCACGGCGAATCGCAACCAGTCTCCAGCTATATTTTGCAGTACAAGGAAGCACAGGGTGAGTTTGATCGGATCCGAACCGGGGGGGGGCTGGTTTTTTTTTATTATTTATCATAAATTTTCGTGGCTACAGACGTTTGGCACGATCATAACAATCAGAAGTTACTGCCCGGCGATAAGACGATGGCTCAAGTGGGCTCCTTGAAGCCGGCGAACAGCTATCATTTCCGTTTGTTTGCCGAAAATCATTTGGGAACGAGTGCGCCCAGCGATATCCTTCATATCCTGACCGATGCCGAAATACCGGGCGGAAAGCCGCAGATGGTGGTCGTCGAGCCGCTAGCACCGCAACAGCTCCTGATAACTTGGCGTCCACCCGAACGGGAACTGTGGAATGGCGAGCTGCTCGGCTATACGATCGGCTATCAGAAGCACGATTCGCCGGATCCTTCGTATAATTACACGAAAGTCGGAATACCGGGCGGCGACGGCATGAACGATTTCCGATTGACCGGACTCGAAAAGTACACCCAGTATGCCGTTACGGTATCGGCTTTCAACATAAAAGGCGACGGACCGCCGAGCGATATTGTTCTGGCGCATACCCTCGAGGATTCGCCGAGTGCACCGCCCCAGACTGTCAGCTGTACCGGTCTAACGGCCCAGAATATTCAAATTTCGTGGCTGGCTCCGCCGCAGAACAGCATTCACGGCCTAATTCAGGGCTATAAGATCCTTTACGAGCCGGCTAGCATCGACATTGACTACGGCAATCGGGAGACGAAAGTTACGTCGTCGCTGAACACCGTGCTGCACGGTCTGCAGCCGTTCACCAATTACAGCGTCCAAGTTCTGGCCTTCACACGTGCCGGCGAAGGTGTTGCCAGTTCGATTGCGTCCTGTATGACCGAGGAAGCAGTTCCCGATGCTCCGGAGCGCGTCAAGTCGATAGCAACTAGCGAATCGTCCGTGATTATTAGCTGGCTTTCGCCACGCCGCCCCAACGGATACATCACCAAATACAATGTTTACATCCGCGTCCTGGACAAAGGACAGGAAATGAAAGTGTTAAAAGTAAGAACAGCGCGTGCTGGAACCCCGAAATTCCCCGCCCCAATTTAAAACTCTTTTTTATTTTCTATTATGCAAAGCAGGAAATCCTTCCCGCCCAGAATCGCTACTACGAAGCCAAGGAGCTCTCGACCCGCGAATCGTACGAAGCCTGGGTGACGGCATCGACGCGAATCGGACAGGGACCCAGTACGGCGGTCATAAAACTAATGCCCAGCGCAACCGTGCCGGCTGCGATAATCTCGTTCGGACAAACCTTGATCGTTAGCTGGAAGGTCAACGTCAGTCTGCCGTGCATGCACGTTGGAAGTCCGGGAGCACACGGCGAGTGGAAGGTCCTTAATCAAAAGTGAGATTCTCGGTTTGTTTTCGTTTGGGAAGATGCCTAAAAGGGAGTTTCTATTCGAAATTCAGGTCCAAGGGAAAATCGCCACGGCTCGAAATCGATCCGGAAAATACTTTAACGTTGCGCAATGTCCAGCGAATGCACGAGGGCGACTACTCCTGTACCGTACGCAATAGTCTAGGATCCGATCAGATCACGTATCAGCTGATCGTGCAAGGTAAATAGGCCACAGTAGTTGTAGCATAGCATGACCTCAAACCCTCTCCTCGTTTAGTGCCGCCGTCACCGCCGGAACTGACCGCCGTAGCAAGTACGACCAACACGGTATCGCTTCAATGGCGCGTCAACGATATCGGCGGCGCTCCATTGCGCGGATTCGTCCTGCAGTATCGTCGCGAATTCTCCGATTGGGATGCGATCGATGTCGATCGGCGCTCCGACACGTATCTGATCGAGAGTCTACAGTGCGGCACACGCTATCAATTCACGATTTCGGCATTCAATAAGATCGGCGCAGGAGGCACCAGCACTATGGAGGCGGCAAGGACTAAAGGTTTGGATTCGTTGCGAAGAATTTCACGAAGCGATTTTAATACGCATTTTTGTTTGTTTGCTTTTTTTTCTCGCAGGAGACAAACCCATTTCACCACTGAAAAATCATCTCCTTCGATCGAACATAACTTCGGTTCTCCTCGAATTGGCATCGTGGCAAGACGGCGGCTGCCCTATTTTGTATTTTTCGGTCGAATTCCGCCGCAACGGTGTCCAGGCGGATTGGATTGTTGTATCCAGTAATGTGGCGGCACAAGTAAGGCGACGTCCTTTCCTCTTTCAGGGGCAACGTATTAGAATTTCGGTTGTTTTTCCATTTTTTGTCAAATTTAGTTTTATTTTTTTTTTTTTTTAACATTCTCTCTACTCTACAATGGTGCTACAGCCCAAATCGGACCTTGGCCTTCTGATATTCAGGTCCTTTAACATTTTTCATTATTTATTATGGATGGGTTGTTGGACCTTCGCACGACCCTCAATCTTCGAATTTTTCATTTTCGTATTCGCGTCGTTGCGGCCTTCTCATTTCACCTGTAAAGAAATTAATTAGTTCTTTAATTTCAGTTGTTTTACTCACCTGCACAAATCCATAACACAACATCACTTGTCTTTGAACTTCCGAGCGAGCTACAATAAATTTTAATCTAGAATTCTCTTGTATTTCCTTTGTGAAGATTATTAGATTATTACGATTATTGATTCTTGTGTTGTGAATTTCGCACAAGTTCACCGGGTTCGTTAAATTTACATCCTATCATAGTGCTACGATTTTCGCACTTTCACATCTCAGTTTTGGGACTTTTCGCACTGAGAGCATTCTACGTTTTATGATAATTATCCTACGTGCTGTGATTAGTCGCACGAAAAACATTGGTCCGTCGAGCCGGATATATCCTTGTATCCTCAGGTAATTCTAAATTTTCCCTACAGCTAAATTTTCCTTTATCATCTGCCACATTAATTGAGTTAAGTGACATTCGAATCGTATAATCTTTCGGTTGTGATTCCTTCGAATAGTGCGCGAATTAAAATTCCATATTTATTACGGTCGAATAGTGAACTCCGAAGCTAACTATGTCTGACCATAACGCGTTCGTTAAGATTCAAGTCCGACTTGAGGAAGAGTTTCATCGATCGTGGAGGAACTTTAAAAAAATGCCGAAAAATCGGTTGACGATTGGGTTTTTGAAGGGGCGTAGAGCCGCTATCGAAGAATTATGGCGGGAAATTTCGAGTAATTATCGGCAGTTGAAGGCTGCGATCACGGACACGGATCTGGAACATCCGTATCTCGCGGCTGAGTCCATGGAGACCCTCGAAAGTGATCATTTCGACTTTCTGGGAAGTGTTATAGACAAATTGGAAGAATTGGAGAATTGCCGGACTCCTGATCCGAAGGATGAAAGGAGCAAATCCGAACCACCTCGAACCTCCTCCGTGGAAGTGAAGTTACCCAGCATTGCTCTACCGAGTTTCAGCGGCAATTACGCAGAATGGGCCTCGTTTCGCGATTTATTTGTAGCACTGATCGTACAAAATGACTCTCTTTTCTCCGTCCAGAGAATGTACTACCTAAAAACTAACATTTCAGGAGAAGCGGAACAACTCTTGCGCCACTTTCCCATTACCGCGGATAGTTTTACTCCGGCTTGGGAGGCGCTACAGAAGCGGTATCATAATAAACGGGCCTTAGTGAACGCACATCTCCAAAAGCTGTTCTCCGGCGCCCATAGCTTCCCGGACACCGTCCACGGACTACGTTTACTCCTCAGTTTATTGAGCGAAAATTTAGCCGGATTACAAAATCTCGGAATCGATACTAAATCCTGGGACCCCATTCTCATTTTTCACGTAGTGCAACGATTATCTAAGGAAACACATGAGTTATGGGAGCAAACTTTGAGTTCCGTCTCCGAATTACCTTCTCTGGAAGCAGTTAAGACATTTTTGGAGCGACGCTTCCGAACCTTAGAGGCTTTAGATAGTTCGACTTCCCGTCCAACTCCTCACTACGGGCGGCAAAACAATACTCCGCGGAACACTCATGCCTTTTATGGCCAAGTCTCGACGCCAACATGTGCCAAATGCACTGGACAGCATTCGATTCGACAATGCCCTGTGTTTCGAGACTTTGATGCTAGAGATTGCTATCTATTTGTGAAGGAAAAAATGATTATGTTTCAATTGCCTGCCGGAAAGTCATGGAACTCGACAATGCCCGAGTAAACAAACGTGTTTGCATTGCACTAAGAGACATCATACTCTTCTACATTTTGAAGCGAGTCATCAATCCGTGCCTTCATCTTCTGATATCATCACTTCGGCCACTAACCAGACAACCTTCCACGCAACAATGAATCCTCCAATCACAGCTTCTGTGGAGCATCGCGGTGATCATAATTTGGGTGACTACCATCAGTCCACTTCGAGCTTCGTGAGTAGTATCGATGCCGCGCCGGATAGTCCACAGGTGCAGGCCCTCCACGTTCAGCATCAACATCAACATCAAACACTTTTAGCCACAGTCGTATTCAAAACTGTCTCCAGTTTTGACACTATATATCAATTACGCGCATTAATTGATCCCGGATCGCAGGCCTCCCTCATCACAAAATCTGCTGTTCAAATGTTACGCCTTTCTCGCCAGAAAACATATATCAGAATTTCCGGATTAGGACGTTCCCATTCTGGACAATCGTATTACAAGGTCGGCCTCACCATCCATTCACATTATGAAGATTTTTCTCTTCAGGTAGAAGCTTTGGTTCTATCCACTTTAACTCATTGGCTTCCAACACATCAATTGCCCAGTGGATTGTTCACGGAATGCCAATCTCTCACATTAGCGGATTCATCATTTTCTCAACCTGGCCCAATTGATATGATTCTAGGAGCGGACATCTACCCCATGCTGATAAAACCCGGAATTAAAAGAAACCTATCCAATGATATCATCGCGCAAGAAACTACTTTGGGTTGGATCGTGTCTGGACCTTGCCCAATCACGAATCAGAACTCGAACATCGCAGTCTTCCACAATCATGTAAGCCTTGATCAGCAACTACGGAAATTTTGGGAATTGGAGGAAGTTTTACCAGTTTCTCTTGTTTCCCAAGACGAGCTAAAATGCGAGGAACTGTATACATCCACAACTCTACGCAGAGCAGATGGGCGATCGGCTGCCTTTCCGCACTCCTCCGCCCTCTTTCGGAAATTCTCGCAGCAATCGCTCGAATGCGGTCTTTGGAGAGAAAGTTTATTCATCACAAAACTTATTACACGGAATATGCATCCGTGATGAAGGAATATCTTGATTTAGGTCATATGGTAGCTGTTTCGCGCAGTGAAATCAACACCAGCGCTCACTACTACGTCCCTCATCACGCGATCATCAAAGAAGACAGTGCGACCACCAAATTTCGCGTCGTCTTCAACGCCTCCAGTAAAACAAAGAACGGCAACTCATTGAACGATACGCTTCACGTCGGACCTCCCCTACACGTTAATTTATCAGACCTATTGCTGCGCTGGAGACAATATAAGGTGGCCTTTGTGGGAGACATTGAGAAAATGTACCGGATGATTGCCTTGCATCCCGAAGATAGCGATTACCAGCGAATAATCTGGCGAAATGCAGAACAAGAATAGTTTCAAGACTATAAGATTCCAGTGGTCCTATTTGGGATCAGCAGTGGATCATACTTAGCGATGCGTACTTTACAACAATTAGCCCAGGATGAGACTCACAGCTTTCCTAAGGCTGCTGCTCGCTTACAAGCGGACATCTATGCAGATGATCTCCTTACTGGTAGCGATAGTGTTCCAGAAGCCATTGCCGATCGCACCGAGATAGGAAAACTGTTGAATACAGGTGGGTTCAAGATGCGCAAATGGGCGTCCAACTACAAAGAGGTCCTGGATGGCATTCCCAAGGAAGATCTCGCGTCGAAAATAAACCGTGCCCTTAATGGAGATGACCGTATTAAAACATTGGGTGTTCACTGGCATTTCCATGATGATACCCTTCGCTTCAAGTGGATGCAAACCGAGGAAATTAATCTCGACTTCGTTTCAAAACGAAAAGTACTCTCCACAATTTCCCAACTGTTTGATCCTCTTGGTTGGATTGCTCCCGTCATCATCCGTGGGAAAATCCTGATGCAAAATTTATGGTTAGAAAATTTATCATGAGATGGAAGGGAATCCATCTCATTGTCAGAAAGAATGGACGCATTACGTCACCGATCTCTCCACGATTTATCGCCTCACCATTCCTCGATGGATTCATACGGCACCCAGCCACAAGGAAGTACAATTGCATGGTTTTTGCGATGCTTCGGAACAGGCATATGCGGCGGCCGTATATATTCGTGTTTTGGATGCTGCCGATTCGGTACACATCCACCTACTTACGTCTAAAACTCGTGTCGCTCCAGTCAAGGCCGTGAGTCTGCCCCGCCTCGAACTTTGCGGAGCAGTTCTCCTATCCCGGCTATTAAATCGTGTACAAACAACCATGCAAATTGCAACTATTCACGCTTGGACGGATTCTATGATAGCGTTAGCTTGGATTAAAGCTCGGTCTAATGAATGGAAAACTTTCGTGGCAAACCGAGAGTCTCCGAGATTCATGATCTGGTCGGCCCACGTATTTGGAACCACGTACTCTCTAACGATAATCCAGCCGATCTTGCTTCTAGGGGAAGCACCGTTCATCAGATTCTCACTTCTTCATTGTGGTGGTTGGGACCTCCTTGGCTACAATTGCCGAAGTCCGAATGGCCTCACTCTCAGCCCGATCCACATTTAGGCATCTCTGAGCGTCGAAAATTAAAAGTAGTTTGTCTCCACGCACATTCTTTGGAGCTCATCCCCACGTCCGAAATGCTAATGGACTTACTCTCTCGGTACTCGTCACCTCGAACATTATTTCATGTGTTCGCATATGTGAGAAGATTCGTGCAGAATTGCCGAAAGGACGTACGCAAGCACAAGAGTATCGCACTCGGCAATGAAGAGGTCTCTGAAGCACGTAATCTGCTGCTTCAAGTCGAACAGAGGATTCACTATAACGAAGAGATTAATGAGCTTTGCACGCTTGGACATCTGAGATCCAGTAGTTTGAAAGCACTCAATCCATTTCTCGATGGTCATGGTGTATTGAGAGTAGGAGGACGATTACATTTTGCGAACCTTCCGTATGAAGAGAGACATCCCATAATTCTGTCACACAAATCTAAACTCGCTCAGCTTATCATTCTCCAAGCGCATTTCGACACCATGCATGGAACAATCACTTTAATGATGGGATATTTACGACAACAATTCTGGATTACAACAGCTCGAGATTTGATTAAATCCTCCATTTTCCACTGTGTGAAATGCTTTCGGTTACGCCATCAAACGCAACAACTATTAATGGGAAGTCTTCCCTCTCGTCGAATCGAAGTCACTCGACCCTTTACGAACGTAGGTGTTGATTACGCAGGCCCTATCGCGATCAGAACGTCTAAAGGTCGAGGCCATAAATCCTATAAGGGCTACATCGCCATCTTCGTGTGTCTTTCGACTAAGGCAATACACATCGAAGTGGTCAGCGATCAAACAAGCGAAGCATTCTTGGCAGCCTTTCGGTGTTTCATCGCACGACGCGAACTTTGTCGAAGAATTTATTCTGATTGTGGAACTAATTTCGTTGGAGCGAACAGTATACTAATACAAAACAAATTACTCTTCGAGAGACAAAGTCATCGAGATCTCGCACCCACACTCATGAATTTGGACGGCATTGAATGGCATTTCATCCCGCCTGCATCCCCGCATTTTGGAAGATTATGGGAGGCTGGAGTGAAGTCTCTAAAATATCATCTTCGCCGCGTAATCGGAAATATGACGCTGACCTTCGAGGAAATAACAACAGTAACGGCCCAAGTCGAAGCGTGCTTAAATTCTCGACCTCTATATCCCCTAACCGAAAATCCCGAGGATTTCAACGTCCTTACTCCTGGACATTTCCTCATTGGAAGCTCGTTGCTATCTCCACCAGCACCTGACATTTGTTCGGAGAACGTACTCGGTCTGCGCAGATGGAGGCTTTGCCAAAAACTCACCCAAGATCTCTGGCGCAAATGGTCCGGCGAGTATCTCCATCGATTACAACAAAGGCCAAAGTGGACGCAAACCAAAGAAATCCTGCAAGTGAATGATCTCGTCATCATCCACGATGAGCGCTTACCTCCATTACAGTGGAGCCTGGGCCGCGTTGCGACACTACATCCCGGGAAGGACGGAAGTACACGCGTAGTAACACTAAAAACCGCGAAAAATACTGTTATAAATCTGGCCACCACGCAATATTGATCTTCTCCAATATGCCAGAACAAACCACGCAATATGAACTTTCTCTACTTAAATATCTTCTAATATTGTTATAGATCTGGCAATGATCTCTCTCAAATCTGCCAGAACTATATAGAATATTCTTCTAACATGTAGAGGGCCACAACCAATGACACCCGACGCCATCTAGTAACTTCTAGAATAGTCCAGACCCAGCAGAAAAACATACACCAGAGAAGGTTCGAGAATTAGATAAATCAAGTATAAATAGCCAGAGTTTTGCGGCAAGTGAGTTAGTTACTCAGCGACAGTTTTATGGAAAACACCTATCGGTGTAAGTAAGCGAAAGCGATAGATAGATCGGCGGTGTTACCGTGGTGTTGTGCGAATTAAGAGCGAATTAAGTGAAGTGATCGGGAAATTGTGTAAAAGTGCAATAAATAAATTATCCTTATATTTTAAAACGAATTGTGTTTTTCTTGAAATCCGGCGAACCCCTAGCTCGCAACAGTACTATAGTGCGCCCAATTGTGAAATTGGCAAAATTACCCGCGAGCTACGCGCAATAAATTCGTGAGTGCGATTCAATTAGTTACTTTGTCGATAAACATTTCCGGCACATTAAATAAATAAATTAATCAAAACAATGAATTTAATAGTTAACCAATAATCTATTCTCTAATCAAAAAATTTTAATTCAGTTACAATTAAAGTTTAAATTACTAAATATAAAAATAACATAAATAAATAATTAAATAAGTCGTAGAAGGCAACTCATCCTCTAATCTATTCTAACTCCCGCTTTTATCCCTGTCCTCATTCAATATCCTTTTCGGCGAGTGAAGGCGCCTCAAAACCTTCCACCTTCCTGGTTAGTGGAGGAAATGCCACTAGTCCTCAGCATCCGGGGACCAATGCTGCTACATGTAACAGCGCGAATCATCTCTTGGAACTAAGGTTCCAGGGCCCGGGAGAATGTTTGGCGCGTCGTTGCGGCCTTCTCATTTCACCTGTAAAGAAATTAATTAGCTCTTTAATTTCAGTTGTTTTACTCACCTGCACAAATCCATAACACAACATCACTTGTCTTTGAACTTCCGAGCGAGCTACAATAAATTTTAATCTAGAATTCTTTTGTGTTTCCTTTGTGAAGATTATTAGATTATTACGATTATTGATTCTTGTGTTGTGAATTTCGCACAAGTTCACCGGGTTCGTTCCTATTATAGTGCTACGATTTTCTCACTTTCACATCTCAGTTTTGGGACTTTTCGCACTGAGAGCATTCTACGTTTTACGATAATTATCCTACGTGCTGTGATTAGTCGCACGAAAAACACGTAAATTGAGGTGACCAAGGTATACCCAAGCAGGCAATATGCCGAAGTTATATGTTGCGCCGACCGGGATTTGATGAACTCACAACCTTCGCATTACAAGACCAACACGCTACCTACTAGGCTACACACTAGTCTCTCCCATCCGTTTAGCCCATCCAGTAGTGGTCGGTCCACGAATTTAATTGCTTCCTAAGTTTTAGCCTAGAAAACGGAAAAAAGTGGCGCCAGGACTCCATACTACAACCCTCGATAACGAAACTTTTCTCTTGCTCAATCGCCTGCCCCTGAAAGAGTCTCTCAGCTCGAACGAGGATCATATTCTGTAAGAAAAAAAATTGTTTAAGGTCCGCTATACCATCGGCGATTTAGAGCCAGCCACCGCCTACAATCTTCGCATAACAGCTCACAATAATGCAGGATCCACGATAGCGGAGTACTACTTCGAAACATTAACGCTTACCGGACAGGTAATGAATCCCGGCGGCATCGATGGAACCGATAATTTGACCGAAATCGGAAAATCAATGTTTGCCGATGCCCATCTTCTCGCGGTCTTCATCATTTCCAGTTTCGGCGTCCTGATCGCCACCATCGGAATTTGCTTCTGCATCAAGAGCTGTAAGTATCCAATTCCTGGTGAAATTCTTTCAACATTTGAAATTTCGCCGTATTTCGTGCAGATCCTCGATTGATTTTCGGCCGCGATGATCTTGTTCGTCGTCCGAATCAGCTCGGCACTAAGAACAATCAGGACTCGCATCACTCGCAACAACAACAGCAGCAACAGCAGCAGGGTGGCGGCCAGCATCGCGAACAATTCTACGCGACCGTTCGGAAGCCGTCGACTCAGCAATCGCCGCGCGACTCGGAATCCGGCTTGGAACGCATTCCGGAATATTCCGAGGACATCTATCCGTACGCAACGTTCCATCTGCCCGATCATGAGAATCAATCGGGCAATTCGACGAGCGGACCGCCGCGAAAAAGCATCATGTACGATTCGCGCGACAGTACGATGAGTGTGGGAGGTGGTAGTGGTGGGGGCGGCGGTGCCGCATTGAAAGTCCTGCGACCGTCGAACGTCACGCCGAGCAACGCTAGCAATAGCATTTCGAGCGTGCTAAGCGGCACGAATACCGGCACCGAGAAACGATCGCGCAGAAAATCGAAAGCCATCAAATCCGAATCGGAGGAGTACGATAGCCTGAATTCGGATAGCGATATGAGCGCGAAGGGCGTCGCAGCGAGCCGGACTGAATCGAAAGGACATCTGGACGATACGGGACCAATTAATTTCACAAGTAAGTCGAATTTGGAATTTTCCGGTGATGGATTTGGTTCGGTTTGTCGAGTTCATAAATAATTAATTGGTTGATTTCATTATTATTTCGGTTTTTTTTTCTTCTTGGATTCATCTATTGTAGGCCATGTCCATAGTCCGGGAACGCGGGCCACCAAAGAACGATTGTCCGTCTTTACGAGGCCACCTCTTCATAGTAAGTTAGTATTATTTTCCTTCACGTTCGTTGATGTTCCCAAATTTTTATTATTTACAAAAAACAAAAAACACGAATTTTTTCGCTAAAATTTTTCAAATTAATTTCTTTTCTCCAATTTTATCCGATTGAAAATCAAAAAAAAAAAAAAACAAAATCAATCTAATTGTACGTAAAATATGTTTCTGCTTGTTGTTTTGCACGACTGCGATTCGTACCGTTTTCGTATTAATCGTCCTGTAAATTTCTCTCAAGATACAAACCAATCATTATCATGTACACACACCGAAACGATTGTCGATGTTGTTTAAAAAAAAAAAAAAAAAATATTAAAAAAAAAGTTGCTTTTTCTGCATCAGCATGTTTGAGTTGTGTTTCGTCTCGTTGTTGTTTGTACAGGACATAGTAACCAGCAGGAGTCATTTTGAAAGAAAATGTTTCCGGATGCTGTACAGTTACGGTTTATTATTCGTAACGTTTCGGTCTTTGCTGAAAAATTTGAAATGTCACGAATAATACAGCGTAACAGTGACGAATCCGGAAATCTTTCCTCTCAATTTAAACATTTTGATAAAGATTTTAGCAGATACCAAGACGTCACGAATAATAAAGCATAATAGTGCAGAATCCGGAAATCATTCCTTTCAATTCCAACAGATTGATTAAGTTCTCAGCAGAGACCAAAACGCCACGAATAAAAACGCGTAATAGTGTATAACCCAGAAATCACTGCGGCGCCCAGACTTGAGTAATTTTTCGCATACATTGGACAAAAAATGTGTTTCATTGTGACTTTTCAAAGCCGACGTGTCCAAAGTGTGTCCCCCGTGCCGCGCTGACTTGACAAATATAAACAAATTAACAACGGAAACGATATTCTCATCAATTTCCGCTGAAATACGGCAACATGAAAGGGAAATTACAAACTCATCGCGAGCTCCAATCAGATCAGAGCTTAAAGCCAGAGCGAGTCCCAAGTGTAAAGCGTGAACGCCATTGTCGTGCTTTAGTTACCGCCTACCGATCGACATTTCCACTGAAATACGGCAACATCGTGAAAGAAAGGATGAACGGGACTCATCGCGAGCTCAATCAGATCACGACTTCCGACAAGCATACAAGAGCTTAAAGCCAGAGCAAGTCAGAAACGTGAAGCACAAACGCCATTGTTATGCCTTAGTTACCGCCTACCGATTCACATTTCCGCTGAAATACGGCAACAGTGTGAAAGAAAGGATGAAAGGGAAATTACAAACTGATCGCGAGCTCCAATCAGATCAGAGCTTAAAGCCAGAGCGAGTCAGAAACGTGAAGCGTGAACGCCATTGTTATGCTTTAGCTACCGCCTACTGATATTTCATGTCATATCTACAGTGAGCGTCGAAATAAAGTGTACACTTCATTCCTGTACGCATTCTACTTAAATTTTGACCATCATGCTGAACTTCATCAAGTATTTGATGATTATTTAAGTTCTCATTGTGGTTGGATGGGTATAGATAGGGTAGGCATCTGATCGGCGTCATTAGGCGACGCTCAGTGTTGTAACTGTCATATACACATCAATTGTGCTCATCATACCTCCACGTGGGAGCCACCGGATACTGGTCTTGTCCATCCGGACTTGACTTGCTAAACTGATGGGCGCGAGAGCTAATGAAACAGAAAAATTCTAGCACTATAATAATATGGCCCTCCAAGTTGGGGGTTGGGCGATGTGCTAACAACTCATCCTCGGAAAAAACACACTCGTTTCGAAACCTGAAGCAAGGCTTCGGACTGGATTGATTAAACGGCAACGACCACGCAAACGAAAAATGGACTATTCCTTCGGATCTTGGAACGTGCGATCCCTCTACAGAGCAGAAGCAGTGAGAGCGCTTCTGGAACAGGCAGCCAAGTACAATATAAACATAATTGCACTCCAAGAAACTAAATTGTTAGGTAGCGAGATTACTGACATTAGATCGCACACAATTTTCAAAAGTGGGAAATCATCGGCAAGCCGGGAATTTGGAGTTGCGTTTATCGTCGACAACAAGTTTAAACACCAAGTTACCAACTTCAAATCCGTCAATGAACGATTGTGTGCAATCCGCATCAAAACAAGTTTTTTTAATGTTTGGCTTATTAGTATCCACGCCCCAACGGAAGACAAAGACGACGAAGTTAAAGACGATTTCTACAGCACCTTAGAATCAACATTCGACTCCCTTCCGTCGAATGATATTAAAATAGTATTAGGTGACTTTAACGCGAAAGTGGGCAAAGAAGAAACATACATACATAGGGACAATTGGAAGGCACAGTCTCCATGATATTCGTAAGGACAACGGCCAGAGGCTGACTGATTTCGCCAGCAGCAAAAACCTTATTGTAAGCTTGACATGCTTCCCGCATCGTGACATTCATAAGAGAACGTGGGCATCACCCGACGGAAGAACATTCAACCAAATAGACCATGTTCTAATAGAGAAAAGGACGGCCTCCTACATTCTCGACGTGCGTACATGTCGAGGGGCTAATTGCGACACAGACAACTATTTGGTAAAGACCAAGTTTCGATGTCGAATCGGAAACCGAGGACACTCAAAAATACAACCGGTTCCTAAATTCGACATAGGGAAACTCAAAGACGAGAAAATAGTTGCGAAATATGTATCAGCCTTGGAGAGACACTTCGCGACAATGCTGAATACCACCGCCAGCCAGCCAATAGAAGAAATGTGGCAAAATATCAAACAAGACATTACATCTGTCGCAGAGGAGGTAATATGACAACAACCCCGGCGCAAAAGAAATGATCGGTTCGACAACGAATGCCAAAATGCCTTAGAACGAAAAAATCAAGCCTACAAAATATTAACGGAACGGCCGACACGAGCCAAACAGGATAAATACAAGGATCTTAGACGATTTGCAAACAAAATATGCAGACAAAAATAACGGAAGTACAATAATGACGAAATAAAAAACATGGACGAACAATTTGGATTACACAACACAAGAGCCACGTATTCCCTTGTTAAAAGGATGAAAGAAGGATACAAACCCAAAACGACCCTCTGCAAGGATGCAGAAGGGAACATTATAAGTAACGCGGAAGATATAAAACTAAGATGGGCACAATACTTTGAACACCTTCTTAACCCGAGCCCATCACCTACACGAACAGCAGCAGCAGATACATATGATGTAACAGCTGATGAAGGATCCGCTTTGAGTCCTGACACACTCGAAGAAGTAAAAACAGCCCTAAGGAACGACCCAAACAACAAAGCGCCGGGCACTGATCAAATCCCAGCTTAACTTCTAAAAGCCGGCGATACCTGCATAGCGCATCTCCTACATACATTATTCACGGACATATGGACGCAGGAAGTACTTCCTGAAGATTGGCGCAAGAGCATCATATGTCCAATTTATAAAAAAGGTGACAAACTCTGCTGTGAGAACTACATAGGAATATCTTTGTTGTGTACGTCTTATAAGATCTTGACGAAAATTCTAGAAAAGAGAATTAAGCCCTATGCTGACAAAGTAATTGGTGAATACCAAGGCGGATTTAGAGCTGGACGCTCGACCACGGACCAGATATTCTCAGTTAAACAGGTGCTGGAAAAGTGCTGGGAATATAATATTGACGTGCACCAGATATTTGTTGACTTCAAGCAAGCAACGACAGTATCGACAGGCGCGTACTGTATAAAATCATGTTGGAGTTTGGAGTCCCACCGAAACTGGTCCGACTGACAAAAATGACAATGACTGAGTCTTCGTCACAAGTCAGAGTAGAAAATGATCTGACTTCCAGTTTTAAAACAGACAACGGCCTTAAACAAGGTGACGGCCTCGCACCAATGCTTTTCAACCTAACACTCGAATATGTTGTTCGGAAACTTCCCGTGGACACCAAGGGAACACTATGCTTCAAATCCACACAACTCGTAGCATATGCCGACGACATAGATATCCTTGCAAGATCTCTGGAGAGTGCTAAGGAAGTATTTGGAAACCTTGACTCGGTAGCAAGGGAAGTTGGACTACGTATAAATGAAAATAAAACAAAAATTATGACGCAATCTAGGAAAAAGACGCCAATCAAACAAAATTTTACGGTAGGAGACTATAACCTGGAAAACGTAGACAACTTTATATACCTAGGGGCGAACCTATCGAAGGATGGAAGCGAACCCATCGAAATTAAAAGAAGAATAATTATGGCAAACAAGACGTATTATTCGGTACTTCCAATAATTAAAAACAAAAACGTACACAGGAAAACAAAACTTAAGTTATATAAAACGATTATACGACCTGTGCTATGCTATGGCAGCGAAACGTGGACATTAACGCAGGCGTCCGAAAAACTACTTAACGCCTTTGAAAGAAAGGTCCTCAGAAGAATCCTCGGACCTGTGAGGGAAGACTCGATCTGGAGAATACGATACAATAGAGAATTGTATGCCATCTTCGACAATCCAGAAGTGTCAACCCTCATAAAATTTAAAAAATTACAATGGGCTGGTCATGTGGAGCGGATGGATGACGGAAGGATTCCCAAACGCACACTAAAAGGGAAAGTCAACGGACAAAGACCGGTCGGAAAACCACGAAAGCGCTGGGAGGATTCGATTGACGCAGACAGCAAATCACTGCTAAGATTTTCAAACTGGAGGACGCGGTCACTGAACCGAGATGGATGGAGGCAAAGCATTCAGGAGGCCAAAGCCCGATTTGGGCTGTAGCGCCATCGTAAGTAAGTAAGTAAGTATTTAAGTTCTCATTGAGGTCTGTTTTATACAGGGTGTAACTTGTGTGAAGCGTCAAACGAAAATGGGAGATAGAGGAATTTGTCCTGAGTGGAAAATCGTTCCACACATACTCCCGTTTTTGCACCGTTAAGGAGATAGCGCGATTGTAAGGACGAAGGATTTTTATCGTACCTGTGATTACTGGTTGATCTATAACTTGTGCCGCACTTAGCGTAACGCAATAATTTTGGGCTGGTTGGAAAGGACACAAATTCTTCTTTCCATATTGCTATCAACTGTGTCAGTCAGTGTTATACTTTTTGAAAAAAAGTAATTTCAATGACACAAAAATAATAAAAAATTGAAAAAAAATACAAAAAGTCCTTTTTTCTTCAGTGGTTCGGCTCGTAACTGATCGCATGCTTCGGTGATACGGGAAATAAACCGTTCTCGTGTATGAATTCACTCTGCGTAGACGATGCTTTTCAAATACCCTCAGACATAAAAGTCCATGGGAGTTAAGTCGGGAGATCGTGGAGGCCATGCAATGAGACCGCCACGACCAATCCATCGATCCTGAAAATTCGTGTCGAGCCACCGACAGACATTAGCACCGTAATGCGCTGGCGCTCCATCGTTCTGGTACCAAAACCTGACCAGTACACGGAGTGGTATGTCATCTATGAGGTCTGGTAAAGTTTCCTCCAAAAATTCGGCATAATTGGTGGAATTGAGAAATGGGGAAGAAATACCGGACCGATGAAAGTTCTGCCGATGATGCCAGCCCAAACATTCACACTGAAGCGATGTTGATAGGACGTATTTCGGCTGGTATGGGGATTTTCACGTGCCCACACATGCATATTGTGGAAATTTTGTATGCCATCGCGGGTGAATTGGGATTCGTCGGTCCAGAGAATTCTTCCGAAAAACGCTGGATATTCTTCTGCTCGCAGTAACATGGTACGACAAAAGTCTCGCCGATGTTCATGATCACCGGGCAACAGTTGTTGCACCGGTGTATTGTGATAGGGATACAGTCCTTCTCCTTGCAGAATTCGGAATACTTGCATCTGGCTGATGCCTAATCGATGGCCGATGCGCCGGATGCTTATTGTGGGGTCCCTAGCAGCGATGTGCAGTATGCGCTCCTCCGTGGCCACAGGTACCGAGTGTCGCCGTCTTCGATGTTGTGTCTCCCGCCGCGTCTGCAGTGTACCTCGTTTACGAAGGTTCCGATGAATGCGGATGAAAATCTCATAATGGGGGTGTCGAGATCTGTCCGGATACCGTTCCCGATAAACTCTTTCGGCTCGCCTAGCATTCCCGCCGCACAGCCCATGTCTGCCCTTTCTTCCATTGTAAAAGGCCTCCTATTGCTTGCCATGTCGCTCGTAATGATGTCTATGACATTCTGTTTGCTGCTGCTTCCTCCCGATGCTTTTATCGCAGAAAAATCGACGTAGGACGAAGTCATTCCTGTTCCTAAAGGGAGCAGGCAAACTCCACGCCCTACTTAAATGGAGATTACTTAATTAACTTAAATGGACGCTATCTAATTAGTTGTCATACTTTTACTTACCTGTAACATAATTCCCACACATAAGATCAATACCTGTGTTGTTAACATGGTTGCTCTCATTACTGCATCTGTTTTGCGGTAAATTCTATGTTTAGCAGTATTTCAAACATGTTCAGGGAACTGACTTGTTGTTGCAAATATGAAGAAATTCTGTTTGCAAACTTCTAGTGAAATTTTATGGGCTTTCCGAAAATGTAATAAAATTTGGTGGTTAATCAGGTCCTTCTTGAAGAAAAAAGGACTTTTTTGTATTTTTTTCAATTTTTTATTATTGTTGTGTCATTGAAATGACTTTTTCTCAAAAAGTATAGCACTGACTGACATAGTTGATAGCAATATGGAAAGAAGAATTTGTGTCCTTTCTAACGAGCCCAAATTTATTGCGTTACGCTAAGTACGGCAGAAGTTATAGATCAAACAGTAATCACAGGTACGATAAAAATCCTTCGTCCTTAGAATCGCGCTATCTCCTTAACGGTGCAAAAACGGGAGTATGTGTGGAACGATTTTCCACTCAGGACAAATTCCTCTATCTCCCATTTTCGTTTGGCGCTTCACACAAGTTACACCCTGTACTCATTGAAGTCTCTTTTATATAACCAATCGACACTTGCAGTAAGTTTACAACAACAAAAAATATGTAGGAAAAACAAAAAATAGTCCCTCTTTCTAAAGTGTACATATATGACGAGAGGCCTAGTGCTAGAAGATTTCAAGGAAAAAAAATCCCGTTATCTTTCGTATTTTGTAGACGTGGTAATCTATCGTCTTATTAGTTATTCCCTGCCCGTTAAGATGTTAATATTTGACAACTATCAACCGACTAGCTATCAAATAATAGGCCTTTCCAACCCTACACGTCTAGTTGATTCACGTCGATCAAGGAATTTCATCTCAGGACCGTCGCATTGTAAACCGACACGCCACTACCCATCCAAGTTCATCTGATTGCCTTGTCTAATCCTTAAATTAATTTCGTCCTGTCAATTTCGACTTTTGTTCTCTGTTCTTGACCTCAACACTCAGACGACTGTTTTGTTTTTTTCTTTCCGAGAAATGCTGTAAAAATCCTGTACCTCTTCTTGACCATTAAATCCTTTTTGTATTAAGAATAGACTCTAAAAATAATTATGAGTATCAAAATACACATGATGCTATGTCCTCCAAAAATAGTAGTGTACACGTAGTGGAGCTTGTCCATCGCATTCAATTGAATGGTGGTAACCAGGTAGTACAAAACACTCGTAGCAAGGACACAATGAAACAGTTGAGCGAGATAACACAAAAAAAAAAAACACAACAAAAGGAAAACAGTACTCTAAAGATATTTTCGTCCTTTTAATATCCGGTAAGAGAACAATATCTTGTTTCGTTTTACGTGGACAGCCTGACATTAAGTCGCAAGTTCACGGTTGTCTTTGGCAAAGCGGATTATTTTGTGATGACAAACATTAACGTCACCAAGGTAGCAGTCTCTACCAAATGCAAGTTCAGCATTCACACTGCTGGATGCGAGACCTTCTAGAATTTCTGCTAATCTAAAGGTCATGGCAACAGGCTGGAACACGCAACTCCACGCTGAACTCCTAGGAGATCGGCGGTAACCACAGTCACCACGACACTTCACGAAGGGCCTTCTTTCATTGCCGGGGGTAGAAGCAACCTTCCATGGGCTCCACGAAACCTGTGGTATCAGAAAATCAGGTTTCGTGATTGTGAAAAATAACCCCGAGCTTAGTTCCTTTTGCAAACCCGTGACTGCTGGCACTCCGCTTCGGGAACGGGTCGGTAGTTCCCAAAGTTTACACTGGGTTTGACCTTGGTCGTTCACCTTGTATGTGGTAATTATCCCTTCCCTGCGTATGGGAGATAACATTAATTGAGAGTTTCCTCTCCGAGCGCTCTATTCGAGTCGTACTAGACGGAGTAACTTCTGCACCCTTTCCTATTGACTCCGGCGTCCCTCAGGGCTCAGTTTTATCTCCCTCTCTCTTTTTAGTCTTCATAAATGACCTTCTGTCGTCTACTCTCAATCCTATTCACTGTTTCGCAGATGACAGGAACAACAGAGTAGAGTTTAATGCCTTAAAAACGCAGTCCTGTCATCTATCTCTTAAACATAACGTTCCGACGTCGGTCACTAATATGTCCTTGAATGGCGTACAGATTCCACCTTCTGCAGATTTTTTATTACTAGGTGTAAAACTTAACAATCGCCTAGATTGGAGCCAATACATTTACGAAGTCGCTCTTGATGCTTCGAAACGCCTAGGTATTCTGCGGAAGTGTAAGAATACTTCTCTGCCACCGAACTAGCTACCATCTATAAGGCTTATATCCGATCACGTCTGGAGTACAACTCGCATGTTTGGGCTGGAGCCCCAAAATCACATCTCGCCCTTCTTGACCGTATCCAGAAATATGCATTCCGATTAATTGGAGATGAAGCTATATCGGCCTCAATTGACTCCCTCGAGCATCGTCGAAATATCGGTGCACTCTGCATTTACTATAGATACTTCCATGGTAAATGCAGCAAGGAACTGAAAGCCCTTATACCGCCTACATTCAATGCCCCCCGAAATACTCGCCAAGCTGCACGCTCACACGAGTACACCGTGAAGCCCTTTCCGTGGAGAACAGTGAAGTTTAGGCAGTCCTCGGACGACAGTGTTGTGGAACTCATTACCAGGCAATCTCCTTCCGACAGGATACAACCTCCAGCAATTTAAGAAAAACGTTCACCGCCACTTGAAAATCTCCCCTCCTGTGTTTCTCTACTAATTTTCCTCTATCCACTTGCTTCCCCGTACCCGTGTCGACTTAACTGTGCATCGCGCATTAAAGGGTGACTCCCTAAATTATTTTCGGCGGCCGTAAAAAAAAATTAAATATCGTCCATTCTGTATCGTCCCGATCCTAATCTCCACGTACTCCTTCAATGGCTCGTTTCAACACTTCTTTGAATGCCTTGCGGGCAAAGACGCTAAGGCATTTAAAACTGTCTGAACTTGCGGGGCATCTTCTTACGTCCAGCCCCTCCCCACGCACTACAACCCCATACCATCATGCTCTCTGAGTTCTGCGTATCTTGAGCAATCGGCCAAAATATGCGGGCAGTGGCGCTCCATATTCGTAGACGGCTGTTTCATTCCGAAAACCCTGTGGAGAAACTCGTTCATACTACCGTGGCCCGTCAATAGATAGCCAAGACTGAGACAAAAGTCAAAGTCTTGGTTATCTCTTGCAACCCCAATAAATTGGTGTGTCATCCTACCCTTGGCGCTGTTATCCCACCTGAGTTACCGCAATGATGCAACCATGAGCTGTATCAATTATTTGACGACCCACCAGTATCTATCGCGATCAAACTCCGCAAGCTACAATGGGCTGGCCAGGTGAAGCAAATGCACGAGGAATGAATCCCAAAACTAGTGCTCAAGGGCAAAGCTCAAGGCAACCGACCGCAAGGGAAGCCATAAAAGCGATGGGAGGACTCAGTCGTCGCAGATTGCAGATCGCTTCTCGATTTTTCAAACTGGAGGACGCAATTGATGAACGGAGACAACTGGAGGAGGTGCATTCGCTAGGCCAAGGCTCGATATGGGCTGTAGCGCCATTGCATCATCATCATCATTGCCACAATGACGTGATCTTAATTTCGGAGTGCTTTGCATTCTTGAAGGCTCTTCTCACTAACCTTTTCCGAGGTTAGCCAATCGTTAACCAGCAATGGAAGTCCTTTCCGGGCTTAGTAGGTGATAGCACGACTCCAAATTCAATGGCGGAGCACCCATGAGTACCTGCATGGCCACAGTGGAAACCGTCTGGCATACAGGTAAACATGCACTCGGGATTACTCTTTGGCAAGAATTAATCGAGCGGATGCCCTCGCCAGTCGTCAAGCAAGACCGTCGTATGTGACACAAACCAAGCTCCAGGAGAGGCCCACTAGCATCGCAGCACCCTGCGGATCTGGTTCACACGTTCCCTGAGCTTTCGCAAGGGAAGCTTAAATGCCAACCGCTCCGAAACTTTGATGGCCAGGTATTTGACTTCAGTCGCATAACTGAGCCCTCTTTCCTTAAACTTTACCGAAGAATGACGTGTTCGTGACAATGAGCCCTTCAGCATCACGTTGTGTCTTTCGATATCGCCACGCCAACCCTCAAGCGCCATTCCCGAACGGTAGTCATTAATTTTTTATGCATTTATTCAAATTTGTGTGTATTCAATCAAATTTGTGTGTTCATTCAAATTTGTGTGTTTTCAATCAAATTTTGTGCATTCATTCAAATGTGTGGGTTTTCAATCGAATTTGTGGGCGTTCATTCAAATGTGTGGGTTTTCAATCGAATTTGTGTGCGTTCATTCAAATTTGTGTGCGTTCATTCAAATTTGTGTGCTTTCATTCAAATTTGTGTGCGTTCATTCAAATTTGTGTGCTTTCAATCACATTTGCGGGCACTCATTCAAATTTGTGTGCTTTCAATAAAATTTATGTGCAATCAATCAAATTTGTATGCATTCAATCAGATTTGTACGCATTAAATAAAATTTGTGTGTTCTCAATCAAATTTGTGTGCGTTCATTCAAATTTGTGTGTTTTCAATTAAATTCGTGGGTTTTCAATCAAATTTGTGTCCGTTCATTCAAATTTGTGTGTTTTCAATCAAATTTGTGTGCATTGAATCAAATTTGTGTGCATTGAATCAAATTTATGTGCATTCAATTAATTTTGTGTGCAATCAATCAAATTTGTGTTCATTCAATCAAATTTGTGTGCTTTCGTTCATTCAAATTTGTGTGCCAAATCGTCACTCGTTGTGAATGCGTTGGCTTTTCCTGAATCACTTGCGAGTGTTCAGATCCCCAAATGCGACAATTTTGCTTCAGATCGATTTTGGCGTCCCTTATGGCTCTGTAGTGTCCTCAACTCTCTTTTTAGTCTTCATTAATGATTTTCTGTCAACAACACGCAATCCAATTCATAGCTTTGCAAATAACAGTGCGCTGGATAGCACCTTTCAATTGGACTCCGCTACTGAAGCTCATCGTGCTTCGGTAAACTCTAAACGCTTCGAATTGTACGATTCATTGAACTAAGGATCTCAACTTAATCCTGGAATGGGGCGAATATAGTAGAGTTGAATGCTTCAAAAATGCAGGCATGTCATCAACCCTCTAAACGGGATGTTCCGGCGGGGTCCTCGAATATGACCTTCGGTAACGTACAGACGAATTAACATTACTCGGCATAAAACTTAACAAACATCTCGATTGGAGCAAACACATTTTTCATGGTGCACTTGATGCCTCCAAATGCCTCGGTATTCTTCGAAGAATCGAAAAGTATTGTTGCGAGCTAGGGGTTCGCCGGGATTTCAAGTAAAAACACAATTCGTTTAAAAAAAAAAGTGATAGTTTATTTATTCGCATTTTAATTCAATTTCCCGCTTGATTCGCGCTATATGGCAATATCGCTTTCACTGGTTCGCGTCTCCGCATTAAAAATTACTATCGGAATGAATTTCTCGCTGAAAGCTTTCGTGCTTTTATACATCTCTTCCCATACTCATGAGTGTTCTCGAAGCTTCCTTCGGTGTGTATGTGTGAACTATACTGGAAAGCTCTAGATCTTTAATTGTGGCTCTCTACATAGTTGAGTATACTGTTGTACATAATTCTTGTCTATTCGAGAGAGATCGAGTTGCGGGGTTGCCAGGTCTGCATGTAACAGTATTTTATCTACAAGCATTCGTCCCCGTCTTGAGTACAACTCGCAGATATGAACTGGGGCACACAACTCGCGATACTCGATCGGATCCAGAAGTATGCGTTTCGCTTCTAATGACTCTCTCGAACATCGTAAAAACATCGCGGTACTATCGATATGTCCACGGTATGGCGAAGAACTTTCCAGTCTCATCCCTCCTTCAACTATCCCAGGAATACTTGGCAAACCGCACGCACACATGAGTACACTGTTAAGCCTTTATCGTCGCATACAGTGAAGTATTGTCATCCAAACATCAATACCATGGAATGCATTGTTGACCCATTATCCATCAACATTCCGTGTCCCCCCCCCCCCTCCCCCAGAAACTTCCTTGTAACCCATTCGTGCACCTACCCTTTACCGACTTGACTGTTCATCCATTGAATTAAAGGGCGACCCCTAAGCTATGTTTGGTTGTTTAAAAAAAGAAAAACTGCCCGATTTGTCTGGCAAACTCACATTTGTCAGCCGATCGGCATGAATCTGGATGCATTTGAAAAAGGAAACGTGTATCTGAAAAACTATTTACAGCAAGGATGTGGGAAAAGAATATCCGAAAAGTATTCCTTCGAAATCTGCTTCTGCTTTCAAAGAGGGGCGAATCACAGGGGTGGCGGACCTGACGTTCGCGTTCATGATAGCACAGGGCTACCGAAAAGGCCCGCTTGTGTCTTTAAATTTGAAACTTTACTTTTAACATTTTGATTGTTGTTATTTTTGATATCATGGTGGGAGGAACAATCGCGTACTCCTAAGGATACACTTTCCGTAGTCGACTGAGTACATTATGGTGAGTTTGCTGTTTTTTTTTCAATTCAAAATTGTCGTTGTGTTTTGTTCGTTCCATTTCCATGTGAATTTCTTTGTGTACGTGATTTATGGAGAGTAATAGTAAATTCCAATTTATGTTCTTGCAATACCTTTGGCTTTAAAACAAAAACAAAACTAATAGAAATCCAGAAATTATTGTTTATTTCAAAAAAAAATAAAAAATAAAAATACTAAAAAATAAAAAACCCCTTTATTTTCGTGTATGTTTGTGTGTGTGTATAGAAGGAATATACTTCAGCCAGGAGAAAAATATGCCAACCGAGATATTACTAGCTTCTGAGTCATCGATATCGCCTTCGAAATTTAAGCGACATCAATTATTCAACATGGCGCTTATGTCGTCTTCTGGAAATGGTGCGATTAGTCATAAACGTGCAATTAGGCAAGGCATTAAAATTTCTTTTTGTTTTTCGTTTTTTTTTTTCTTTCTAAATTTTCTCGAAAATAACAAGCAAAAATATATCCGTCAAACAAAAGAAAAACGAAAATTCCTTTCATACTTTGCGTTTTGTAAGCTCTTCCTGCCCGTTATTCCCCCATCCCTGTGCATGTGATCGGTCTAGGACTTTGGGTCTCTCAAATTTGGTAGTTCAGAGATTCCGAGTCCATTTAGGGAAGATTTTCGCAAGGGGTTCCACATTTTTCTCCGATTCCCCTTTTACCACCTCCCATATCAATTCAATGTGGCATAAACAAATGGATTTATTGCAATACTGAGCCGGTGTACTGACAGTAGTCTGTCCATAGAAGTCGTCACTCCTCCTTCGTCCTCCTCGTCATCCCGATTGATCCTTCGGATCCCAAGACTGGTCCCATGAATAATCAAGTTGCGCCTAATTGAATTTATCTCATTTAGCGGGGGCAATTACAGCATGGACTTGCCCTTCAACCTCCGAGACTTTGATCCACCGCGAAAACAACAACAACAGCTTGCAAATGCGTCACCAACATCATCTACAACACAACAATCCAACGCATCACCAATCCACTTCAACAACAGCGGCGGCAGCGTCATCAACAACAACAGCGATTCAATTGAATCATCCGCAACAACAAAACTATCTAATGCAGACCCAACTACAACCCCATCACCAATTACAGCGGCACCCCATTTCGAAATACTAAAGAATTCCTATCAGAATCACACAAAATTTTCGGTGCCGCCGAAAAAGTTCCCGACGTCAGCAGCAGCAGCGGCGGCCAGCAGCAGCATATCGCTGAAACAGCATCTGATTTTGAACGGAGCGCCCCTTAAAATGTACGAAATGCAAGAAACGAGCACCGCACTGAATAAGACCTACGGCGATTTTCTAACGATAACGCCGCGTCGTAGAGGACGCCAAGCGACAGTTTCGTCAGTAACGGATGGTATTGGCGGCGGTGGAACGATTTACGCAGCCGATCATTATCATACACGAATTCATAACGAACAGCAACAGCTGCCGTCGAACAACAGTGGCGCCAGTAGCGCTATCGAACCGCTGCATTTGCTCGGCGTACAATCGAATTATGGAACCGCTGCAATGAAATTCTACGATTATCGCGCCATGGATACGCTTTGTAATGCCGATACGCTGAAATTGGGCACGGAACTCTATCATCGGGCAAAATATCCGTCACACTCGAGCATTGCAAATCTCAAAGATATTATGCCGAATATGGCGCCAATCGGCAAGCATTCGATCGATAAAAAAAAACCACATAATAAAATTAGCAATGTTATTAGCTATGCGAATGTCGGAAGTGTTCCGAATGTTAGTCCGCCGTCTGCATTTAGCGATACGGATCGAATAGCAGCAGCAGCAGCAGCTGCGGCAGCCGCTGTAAATGCAACAACCGCTGGTAGTAATTCAAATTTGCCGCCAACAACACAAAGTGGAAAATATTGTCGAACAACCAGGGACTATACAATTGCGGTCTAGGAGGTATTTGAGCGAACACATCGCACAATACTTTTCTTTCGTTCGTCTCTTACATACGTCATTTGTTTCGGCCCCCCCTCCATCCCCACCCCGACTAACAACAAACCCGTCAACACATTTATAAATATATCACACAGAATACTACGCTCACAGTAATTAACCATAGAGCATATCAAAAATACAAAATAAAAAAAAATAAAATAAATGAATTTGAGAAATTTTTACCAGACTTCAATTATTCTGAAAATCATATCTTTGTCAATTTATAAAAAAAAAAACAATTTATTTAAACAAATTCGATGTAGACAATAAGAAAAAAAAACAATTTTATGCGTATTTTCTCTAGGATCGATCCCTCCCAGAGTAACTTTGATCTTATTCAAGGAACATAAATAAATATCCGAAAAAAAAATGGCGACTTCTCCCTTTATAATGAAGCTTACGCGCGCCATTTTTTTTTTATTTAAAACTTTTGTAATTTTTTCCAAACAACTAAAAACACAAAAGAAAAAAAAAAGAAAAAACAAAACCAAATCGTAGTAAATTAAATATGCAAAGCATAAAAATATATTTAGAACTTAGATAAAATATATTTTGAATTTTCAGTTTTATATAAAAAAAAAACGAAAAAAAAAATTAAATGAAATGGACTGATTTTTTCAAAACTAGTGTAAATATTAAAAAAAAAACAACCCCTAAACTAAAAACTCAACTAAATGTTTTAAATTAAAAAAAAAAACAACAAAATAGTAAAATATCAATTATAGCCAATCAAAAATTATTAAGAATCTAAATGATAAAAAAAAAACCTAAAGATAATTTATAATCGATGTAAGAAAGTTCAATTAAATTAAAACAAACAAAAAAAAAAAATTATTCAATGTCAATCGTAACAAAACGTATCCCCCTCTCCCCAAACGAATTAGTAAAGAAAGGTACGATGCAAAATTTCTGCATTATTATTATTAATTATTATTATTAAATACTGTGAACAATGATTTAATGTTACAGCTAACACGAAATAAAACCCTAAGATACCACAAAAAAAATAAAAAAATAAATAATAAAACAAACCAACAAACAAACTATCTTAAATTCATAATCACTATAAATGTATGTGTTTATTACTCATTTATAAATGTACAAAATATCATCGTTACAATATTTACCAAATAACCATAATCATGCCGTAATAAGAAAACAAATAAACAAAACAATTTACAAACAACCCGTTCAATTACACACGCGAACAAACAAATCTGTTCGCTCTTCCCATTCGAACGCAATTAAATTCAATTCTCTAAATTAATTAAATACAACAAATGGCGAAACATAAAAATTGTATTTTTATTACAAAAAAAAAAAAAAGAAACACATCGATTTTGTCGAAAAAGATGGCGGACCGATTGGCCTTCGGTGTAGCCAGCTGTCACGCGTACTTATCCTATCCCCCCTATCACATGAAATAGGACATAGAAAATGGAGCGAAGGGATTCGGTTTTTTTCTGTTTTCTTTTTGGTTTTTTTTTCAAATTAATAAAACTACACAAATATTTTGTATTTGATTTGAGCTCGATAAATTTAAGGACATGTCATACGATGCAAAATTCAGAGAATCTAGTTATTGCGAAAAAAAAACATAACAGGACAACGATTTGGAGTAAAGTCCAATCATGCGATACTCTAGATGAAAGTGAAATTTGTTGATTTTAAGAAATTTTGTATGGGAGGTGGTAGATGGGATGACAGCTTTGAAATAATTTTTTTTCACATCATAATGCTATCAGAGTGTTTTATTGAAAACGTTTCAAAAAATTGATAAGTTTTGATAAAATTATGGCCGGTTTCACAGTGACGGTTTAATCTTCTACTACTACAATGGCGCTACAGCCCAAATCAGACCTTGGCCTCCTGACATTCAGCATTTATCATTACTTATTGTGGAAAGGTTGTTAGCCCTTCGCACAACCCTTTTTCTACGAATTTCTCATTTTCGTAGATCGAGGAGACCAGGGTATGTCCAAGCAAGCAGTGTGCTGGAATTATATATTGCACCGACCGGGATTTGAACTCACGACCTTCGTATTACAAAACCAACACGCTACCCACTAGGCTATACCCTAGCTTGATGGCTTAATCTTAGGATAAGCTAAACATGATCTTTTGTTTAAACTGAAATTTAAACTGTGACCGGTTTCACAGTTCAACAATCTCTGAAGATTAACTACAACTGAAGATTCACAACACCCCTGCAGATATACTCTCTAGGGCTTCATCTTCATTTCTAGAACGGAGTTGTGGCTGGGTTCCAAAACCTGCAGATGCCTCATGCAGACCCACAAAAAATATGGTAGACTAGAAGTTTAAACCAAAACCTTGTCAGCTCGAAAAATTCCGACTAGGTTCGCACGAATAAATCGTAAGAAATAGTCTGGTTTCTATTTTAGTTAATCGAATTTGTTGGATTATACGGATAAAAACAAATTTTACTTTTCCGTAAAGTACGAGCACGTCTGTTTTATTCCAGGACAGGAAGTAGAGATAGAGAGAGAGATCTGTCAAAGGGACAGCTGATAAAAATATAGAGGAGTGCGTTCTGATTCAAATTCCTGTTAAGACCCCCTATAGGGGCATAGGACAGAAACAACTCTCTTCCACAAGGCGCGATCCTGCGCATCGGCTTTAAGCTGTTGCCAGGACTTGTTTATTCCTCTGGCCTCCTGCTCAACTGCTCGCTTCCATGTGTTACATGGTCGACCAACCCGACGTCTTCCTTGAGGGTTATAATCCAGAGCCTGTTTTGCGATGTTTTGCTCTGGTTTCCTCAAAGTATGACCGATCCACTGCCACTTTCGCCGTTGAATCTCAATACCTATTTTAGTCTGGCGAGTTGTACTCCAAAGTTCGTCGTTGGAGATCACTTCTGGCCAGAATATTCCTAAAATGCGTCGGAGGCATTGGTTTACGAAAGTCTGTAGTTTCTTGGTAAGTCGAACGGTCACTTTCCACGTAGTACAACCATATAACAACACAGATTTGACACATGCGTCAAAAACTCGCAGCTTCGTGCGAAGGGAGATCTCTCTTAACCTCCAGAAAGGGGAAAGGATACCGAAGGCCTGACGAGCTTTATTTAGACGAGCCTCAACATCCTTTTCGGCTCCGCCGTCCATGCTGACAATGCTTCCAAGATTGCAAAAATCTTGCACCTCTTCCACATCCTGTCCGTTAAGAACAATCGGTGTGCTTGCGTTCGAATTCATGTGCATGTACTTGGTTTCACGCACATTTATTTTCAGTCCCGCCTCTTTGCATTTAGAATACAACGAGCGAACATTTGACTCTAAGTCCGAACGGGTAAGTGCAAGCAAACACACGTCATCAGCATAATCAAGGTGACTTAAGATGTTAAATAGTCTCCATTGCAGACCTTTACCTTCCCACCTTCCAGTGCAGCTTTCAAGATGTCATTTATTACCACCAGAAACAGGGCTGGTGATAATATGCAGCCTTGTCTGACACCCGTTCGCACAGGAAAGCTCTCGGACAGCTCTCCTCTATGCAAGACGTGACACTTTGCATCTTTGTAGGATTCTTTAATCATAGCTATGACCTTATTTGGAATACCTCTCCTACGCAAAGCATTCCATATGTAATCTCGCTTAACGCTGTCGAAAGCCTTTTCGAAGTCCACAAACATGAGATGTAGTGGCGAACCCATTTCGGCTGACTGCTCTAATATTATCCGTAGGGTATTTGTGTGGTCGGTACAAGACGACCCTTTACGGAATCCAGCCTGATAAACTTCGAGAGTGCTCTCGACGACATCACTAATCCTATTGAGAATTACCTTAGCCATAATTTTTGATACGGCAGTAAGTAGACATATACCACGCCAATTGCCACAATCCCGAAGGTCGCCCTTCTTCGGAATTTTCACAATGACGCCCTCCTTCCATTCAGTCGGATATCTTCCCTCATTCCACACCTTAGTGAAGAGTGGGAGGAGTATATCGGCTGTTATTTCTGGGTCCGCTTTAAGGAGTTCGGTTGGTAGTCCGTCTATACCTGGAGCTTTCCTTCCCGCCATTGACCGAATGGCGGAAACTATCTCTTCCTTATCTGGGGGATCGTCCCTAATAGAGGATTGTTGCGGTTGGATGTTTGGAAGTTGTTCTGTTTCCGGAATATCTTCATCTGACAAGATGTTTAAAATATCAGAGAAGTATTCCTTCCATCGCCGCAACTGGTGTTCACTCATATTAAGGAGAGTTCCGTTGACATCTCTCACCAGGTGGTTGGCGGTGAAATTCCTGTTCGTCAACTGTTTCATGATTTTAAATAGTGAACCCATATCCCCAAGGTAAGCCGCAGATTCTGCCTTGTTTGCCAGATCTTCAATGGCCTTTCTCTTGTCGCGTCTAACAGCCTTTTTAAGCTGTATATGAGCATCGCGGTAGTTCTGCCTCAAGTCGGGCGTTCGTTGGTTGACATCGGGTTGAGAGATGATTGCCAATTTGGCTTTTTTCCGATTGCCAACCTTGTCCCATGTGTCTTGCGACATCCAGGGTTTCTCACCGCTTTGCGCATATCCCACAGATTCTTCAGGACTAGCTAGAAAAGTGTTTCTGGTTGCCTCCCAATTGGCGTCCAGTGTGCGCATTTCATGTTCACCCAATGTGGATGACTTTTCGCGTAGAATGGTGGTGTATTCGAGTTTTTTGTTGGGATCTCTGAGTTTATCCACATTAAGCTTGCGCTTCATTTGAAGGATTTGTGGTCGTCGGATAGCTGCTGTACACAATCTCAAGCAGGCAACCATCAAGTGGTGATCGCTCCCCACGTCAGCTCCACGTTTCGCTCGCACATCGAGGAGACATCTTCTCCATCGGCGACTTATAGCCAAATGGTCGATCTGGTTCTGAGTAACACCGTCAGGGGAAACCCAAGATGTTTTATGATGACTCTTGTGTGGAAAAAGGGTCCCTCCGATGACCATTTGCCGAGTACTACAAAACTCCACAAATAATTCGCCGTTTTCGGGTCTCTTACTCCAAGGTCGTGTTGCGTCGACCCAAGGGTCACCATGGCTCCCTATGACGTGTTCTAGTCCAGTGTTGTCTGATCCAACCTGGGCGTTCATATCTCCCGAGATGATAATAATATCACCTCTTGGAAGACGTTCGAAGGTGGCACTCAGTTGGCTATAAAACTCCTCTTTGTCACCAGATGTTGCGGTATTAGTTGGTGCGTAGCACTGCAGAATTGTGACGTTTCTGACACTGGTCCTGAGCCTGACGACGATAATCCTATCCGAGATTGGTTCCCAGCTAATGAGACTGTTTCTCGCTCTCGGCGTAAGGACGAACGCCACGCCATTTCTGGCTTCACTTTCAGGGCCAATGTACAGAATAGTGTTTCCGCTAGGGGTTCGTTCTTCTCTTTCGCACTTTGGTTATCGCATTCAATTACCATCGGTTCATCCTTCAACAACGAATCAAAGTCTTGCACGAATTGCTTGATGTAAATCGCCTCTTGAACGGTCGATGAAAGAGCCATGTACTCTGCCTCTGTAGAAGACAAAGCAATAGTAGGTTGCCTTCTACTTCTCCAACTTACAGCCGCGCCACTTAGTGTGAATACGAAGACTGTACACGATCTGAAAGAAAGAAAGTTTAAAGTCAATAGTTCCTTTCAAGTACCTAAAGATCCGTTTGACTGCGCCCCAATGCGCCTTGCCGTAATTGTTGTTGAACCTGCTTACATCGTTGACTGCGAAAGCTATATCTGGTCTCGTTCCTTGGGACAGATACAGCAAACTCCTTACAGCTTCCTGATATGGAATTTTACCAAATGATTCCGAGTCGTCATTTTCTATCATGTTGATGGACAGCTTTTGATTGTTATCACTCGGGGTTGATACAGGTTTGCAGTCCATCATACCGAACTTCATTAAAATAGTCTTTATGTAGGTAGACTGGTCCAACGATATACCATTTGAGTTTCGATCGTAAGTTATATTTAGACCGACACAACTTTTTGCAACTCCCATATCCTTCATATGAAAGGCTTTAGACAGCGAATCTTTTAATTTTTCTCGAACGACTGCATCTTTCCAAAAAATCAATATGTCATCAACATATATGGCTACTATTAGTTGACGATTTTTGGAATAATAGACCCAGGGATCCACTCTTGACTTCAAAAGTCCAAACGATTTTAGCGTTAAATCCTGCTTGAGTCCATACATTGCTTTATTTAGTCTGCATACTTTCCACTTACGATATAGATTTCCTCTTTGAGGTCTCCTTGAAGGAATGCCGTGACTGCCTCCATCTGATCTATTTTCATGTTCAACTTTACTGCCAGTGCAATTAACAGTCGTATTGAACTATATCGAACTACAGGTGAGTATGTTGTATGGTGTCCAAGTTTGCGTCGAATATCATACATTTAGCACGCTCAACTATAGTCCGGTTCATACGCTCTGCAGTCCCATTTTGCTCGGGTGTATATGTACAGGTAGTTTGATGTACTATGCCAAACCGTTTGCACACTGAATTTATTTCTTTTTGACAAAATTCAGTGCCATTATCCGTTCGAATTATATTAATTTTTCCTTCGCACTGCGTCTCTACCATCTCCTTGAACTCATTTAACTTTTCGAATATCTCCGATTTGTATTTTACGAAGTACACGAAGACTTTCCTGGAGAAGTCATCTATGAACGTAAGGAAATATTTGGCACCTTCAATAGACGCTGTTTTCATAGGGCCACATAAGTCGGAATGGATATGTTCCAATGGTGTTTTTGACTTGATGCCGTCCTTATCTTGATCGAATGGACGACGAGATTGTTTTCCAAGTAGAAACACATGACAATTTTGAATCGATTTTTTATTTTCACTGAAGTGAACTCCGTTCACTATACCATTCCTTAACCTGCATAGATCTGCAAAGTTCAAATGGCCTAAACGGCGATGCCATTCAACCAAATTACCCGACGATGCGCAGATACTAACGACACTATCGGTTTCTATTCGATATAAACCACCCTTTGATTTAGCACTAACGAGTAATTTATCATTCTTGTTGTAAATTTTACAACTTTCTCGATCAAATATCACCTTATTCCCTATTTTGGTGAGTTGCGAAACAGATAATAAATTTGTAGCCAAATCTGGTACGTGAACGACTTCTTTGACGTTTATAATGTTTTGGTTTATTCGTAATTTGACAAAACCTGCACTTGTCGCCGCCATTTTGCTATTATTAGCTGTCATTATTTCCGAAATTGGAGCTTTATGGAACTTTAAAAACAGTTTTTTGCTTGGGCTCATATGTAGCGAAGCACCACTGTCAATGAGCCAATCGTTTGCGGAACAACTGTCTTTACCCGACGAGAATGCTGCTAAAAATGCATCACCTTTTGATTCCTTCCCGTCATTTTTAGCAGTCTTCGGCTTAACTGTGCACTCAAAACTTTTGCCCTTTTTTACCGCACGTATAGCATTTAAAGTTCCGAATAAACTTTTTGGTACGCGAACTATATTTATTTTTATTTGCACCGAGGAATGCACTTTGAGTTTAACTGCAGTGAGCTGACTGCCTCTGTCTGTGGTGTAAGCAGGGGTTCCGAAACGAGAAACCCAGGTTGCAAGAAAGGCATCAACCATTGTTTCTGCATTGATGTCTTTGATGGAAGTTGCCACCTCGTAAAAGGGTCGATGATCGTTAGGCAGTAACGAAATCCAGGTGAGACTGGCAATGGTCCCATGATGTCCAAGTGGACGTGATGGAATTGATCGTCTGGGACTTGAATGTGCTCTGATTGTCTTCGTGTGTGTCGGCTTATTTTTGGCCGCTGGCATGCGATGCACGTTCTAGCCCATTCGTTGATACCTCTATTCATGAATGGCCACACGAAATTTTTGGCTATAGCTTTTCTAGGAATTCGCGCACTGCTGAGCGATGTACCGTGTACGACGTCAAAGATTCGATTTCTCAATGTCTTTGAGATGTAGGGCCCAATTGTGCCGGTTGATACGTCACAGAATACTTGAGTTTCGGTGTCATCAATCCTAAGTGCCTTGAGGTTGAACGAATTTTCGTTTTGTAGTAGATTCTGAAGTTGAGAGTCGTCGTGTTGAGCTCGGTTGAAGTTATTACAGGAACTTGTATGTTAAATATTCTTGAAAGAGCACCGGCTCGGCGGTTGTCTGATCCTGCAACGTGTAAAATGTTTGTAGTAAATTGCGCGATGTAATCGAGTTGCGGTTGTTGCCTTGGCGATGCTTTCGCTGGTTTTTGGTCAAACGCAAACACCAGCGGCTTGTGATCCGTTAAAATCGTCACGTTGCGTCCTTCCACCATGTGGCGAAAAAAACTGCATTGTTGAATACATCGCTAGCAATTCCCTGTCGTATGCGCTATATCTGACCTGTTTCGGACTAAGTTTCTTCGACTAAAAACCGAGAGGTTGTCGTACATTTCCAACAGTTTGCTCCAAAACCGGGCCAATCGCCGTGTCCGACGCGTCAGTCGATAGAATCAGCGGAACTCCTTCAGCAGGATGGGCCAGAAGTGTTGTGTCAGCTAGCTGTTGCTTGCATGCTTCGAAAGCTCGGAGAGATTCGGGGGTCGTTTGTCTCGCTTCTTTGAGCCTCCTGTGAGCGCTTGCAACGGCGCTTGAATCTTTGCTACGTGACGTACGAATTGTCTGTTGAAATTTAATGCTCCTAAGAATCTTCGCAGCTCGAAAATGTTTTTCGGTATCGGAAACTCTTGTATCGCGCTGACACGTTGGGCCAATGGGCTAAGGCCAGCTCCGGTGACTCGGCAACCGAGATACTCCACGTCCGGTTTCCCAAACGTGCATTTTCCTACTTTAATGGTTAATCCGTGGTCGCGAAGGCGTTCCAGGACTTGGCGAAAGTGGTCGTAATGTTCCTTCGGCGAGACGCGATTATAATGTCGTCAATGTAACAAAAGCAAAAATCGAATCCTCTCAAGACGTTATCCATAAAGCGTTGGAATGTCCGAGCCGCGTTTGCAAGACGAAATGGCATGACGCGAAAATCATACAAACCAAATGGTGTAATTATTGCTGTCTTATTCCGGTCTTCTGTAGCCATCGGAATCTGGAAATATGCTCTGTCTAAATCCAATGTCGAAAAAATTGCACTGCCATGCAAACGTTGAGCGAAATCCTGGACGTTTGGGATAGGGTACCTGTCGAAAACTGTCATTTTGTTAACGAAAATCCCCACATATTCTCCAGGAACCATCTTTCTTGCGAACCATGTAAACTGCACTCGCGTACGGGCTATCCGAAGGAGTAACGATGCCTTCAGCGATACAATCATCGATCTCCTTTTTAGCATATTTGAGTCTTCTAGGGGACAAACGTCGAGCCCTGTCGGCACACGGTGGTCCACGAGTGAGGATGTGATGTTTTACCGAGTGACAAGGCTCCCGGCGCCGACCAGGGTCAGTCACTTCGATGTGTTTTTTTAACAGGCGATGAAATTTTGTGTCTTCCTGGACGGTGGATATGTTAAAAATGGGACAGTCGGTAAGCTTCCCTATTGTCGAAAGCTCCGTAGTTCCATCGAGGAGACGTCTGCGTTTAATATCTGGCAATAAATCGTAGTGATGCAAAAAATCATTTCCAAGAATTCGGTTGAAGCAGATCTTGCACGAGTATATAATCGGGGAAGGACGGACACGTCAGCCCCTGTGTCTATCAGAAAACGAATACCCGAGATTTTGTCTGTGATAATGAGGCGTTTGTGTGATGTGGCTTCGAAGACGTCCGACTGATTTGATTCCCTTGAGCACGGGGACGTGCTGTGTCGAGCCTGTGCTCTAAATTTTCGATGATAGAAACAAAGTTTCGGCTTCTGTTCCTGGCGTGAAGCTGATTGCGAACGGTTGTGGTTGTTGCTTTGGCCGCGTTGAGAATTCCTGCTACGAGCCGGTCGATAGGACAACTCATTGACTTTCTGCGTTAGAGCATCGATAGCAGCGCGAATTTCGTTGACTTCGCCCACAGAAATGCCTTTCGAGCTTGGACCTTGCGGATCCATAGACGTTGAAAAATTCGAGGTCCTCGCAGTATTATTTACACAAAGTTGGGGTTGAGCAATGTCGACGATTCGATCTGCCTGTTCTGCAAGTTTTGACAGATTATCGAGCTTGCCTAAGGCTAGCGCGCCACTGACGTTTTCGAGGAGCTGCTCTAGAAAAAGACTCCTAAGAATGCTGTCAGAACATTGACCGCCGGCCAACCCTCGTAAACGCTGCAGAAACCGTGATTTATTTGTCATCGCCTCTGGGTTGTCCCCTAAGCAAGCGTCGCAGTTTAATCTATATAGGGTGTACAACTTAATAACGGGAATTTTTTAGCGAAATTTGTTGCTTTATTATGGAAAAATCTTACAATATATTTCATTCAAAGTATTGTCCATCGGAAGCTACAACATTTCCCCATCTTTCATGCAGTTTATGAATTCCTTCCCAAAAAAAAATTGCGCCGGCTTGGCGGCCAAAAACGAATCAATCCAATTTCGGATGCCTTGCTCTGAAGTAAAGCGTATTCCGGTTAGGGCGTTTTGCATCGAGCGAAATAAATGAAAGTCAGACGGAGCAAGGTCCGGACTATAAGGCGGGTGGGCCAAAACTTCCCATCCACTATTTTCCAAATAGTTTTTCACGGTTCTTGCAACATGCGGCCGAGCGTTGTCATGACGAAAAATTATAGCCTCGTGTCTGGTCGCATATTCCGGGCGTTTTTCGATGATTCAATTCAAACGTATTAATTGTGTTCGGTACAGGTCACCTGTGATTGTCTGGCTCACTTGCAATAACTCATAATATAACGGCCCCTTCTGATCCCACCAAATACACAGCATAACATAGGCGCCATGGATATTTGGCTTCGCCGTTGATTCGGCTGGTTGGCCGGGCTTCACGTTTGACTTTTTGCGCTTGGGATTGTCATAACGGATCCATTTTTCATCCCCAGTCACGACCCGATGCAAAAATGATTTGTTTTTATGGCGCGCAAGAAGCATTTCAGACATACAGAAGCGCCGTTCAACGTCTCTCGGCTTCAACTCATAGGGGACCCAATCACCTTGCTTCTGAATGTATCCGGTGGCTTTCAAACGTTTCGAAATGGCTTGCTGAGTCACTCCCAACGATTTGGCAAGTTCGCCTTGCGTTTGACACGAATCCTCATCGAGTAGCATCTCCAATTCTTCGTCTTCAAACTTTTTTGGCTGTCCTGGGCGTTCTTTGTCTTTGATGTCAAAATCGGCACTTTTGAAGCGTTGAAACCATTCAAAACACTGTGTTTTCGCTAAAGCATCGTCGCCATAAACTTCTACAAGCAAACGATGACTTTCCGCAGCAGTTTTCTTTGCAAAAAAATGACCCAACAGAACCTCCCGCAAATGCTGTCTTTTTCTCCAATTTTCGAAGTTATTCATCGTGAAAAATAATAATGATGCACACAAGATAAAATTGTTTTGTTGACTGATTTTGATAGCTGTCAAATGTACCTTCAAAATGACATATATAAAGTTCGAGCTTTCACGATATTTGTTAGTACGGACATCTAGCGTCAAATTCCGGTTATTAAGTTGTACACCCTATAATTCTGTTCTTTACGCTATCGTACTTGCCCTCATCTGGTGGGTTGTCGATAATGTCTCCGATAATGTCAAGTAGATCTGCATCTAAATGCGTCACGATGTGTTGAAATTTTTAATTGTCGGACGTAGCCCGGTACATGCTGAATTTCATCTCGGCCAGCGTAAAGTACCTTGCTGGGTTGTCGCGCCAGAAAGGTTGTGGCAACTTAAGGACCGTGATTTTGTCCACGTGACGGTTCGGCACAAAACTATTCTTATCACCGAGGGTATTCCCGTCAGAGCTGTAGTCGTCGCGTGCATCCTTTGTCTCCTCATGCTGCGTCGAGGGATCGTTTCGCGTGGAAGAATGTACGATCGACATGTTCGGAAAACTTTTCGCCATATTAAAAGTGAGGTTAGGCTCACGTAGTTGCACAACTCGCGCACGAATAGTCTATTTTTCATGATTAAAAAGTTTGTCACTCGTGAATCACGTCAGGGTCACCAATTTTGTAGAGTAAAACTACTAATTCTTTAATTTGATACACTTCATAAATTTATATATCCGTAAAATCAAACGACTGAAGATGCGCTTTTGAAAAATTAAAACCGGAAGAGAGTTTTTGACATCTGTCCTCGTGAATGATCTCTTTGTCCTAGTTCGGCTAGTCACCACCAATAAGTCAAGTCGCCACAAGGGTGGTAACGAACCGAAATTCGAAGAAATATTTTAATGACGTCTTGCATTAACAGACCCTTCAATATTTTTTTTATTAAGTTTAAGCCTCGGTATTCTTCGCAAATGTAAAAAATATTTTACGCCTCGCGACTTAGCTACCATCTACAATGCTTCTATTCGACCTCGTTTAGAGTACAATTCGCGTTTATGGGCTGGGGGCACCCTGGGGGCGCTGCTCGATCGAATCCAAAAACATGCTTTCCGACTAATTGGAGACGAAACCATTACGGTTTCTATTGACTCCCTCGAGCATCGTAGGGACGTTGGAGCACTCAGCATCTACTATCGCTACTTTCATGGTAAATGTAGTGCGGAACTTAGTTCACTCATTCCTTCATTTTACACCTTTGCCCGAAACACTCGTCAAGCTAAACGCGCACATGAGTATACCGTCCTACTCGTACAGTGAAATATAGACAGTCACTCATCTCATGAACGTCCAGACTTTGGAATGCATTGCCGGCTAACGTTTTCCCAATAGCCTCCAGTCCTTCAAGAATAATCTTCACCGTCATTTCCGTTTCTCTCCACCATAATTTCCTTAGTACACCCAAATTTTATCCACTTCCTTTACCGAATTAATTGTGCAATGCATTAAAGGGTAACCCTAAATTAAAAAAAAAAATTCATTTGGATCACGTTGAAACAGTTGCAAATTTTTCTGTGAAGTTGTCACACGAATGCGTTTTTGGTCGATTGTGAGTAAATGCGGCAGCCATCTTGCGGATAGCTTACGCATGTCCAAATGATTTTTCAAAATATTCCAAACACGTTCATATGAGATGTTTACTGCCTTAGCTATCTCACGCACTTTCACTCGACGATCCTAGCACGAGGTCATGGATTTTGTCGATCATTTCTGGTATGGTGATCTCATTTGGACAACCTGACCTTTGTATGGTCTCTGTGCTCGTACAACCACGTTTGAAAACCACTTATAAATCATCAGAATCGATGATGCAGAGTCCCTATAACGTTTATCTAGTGGTGTAGCCTAGTGGGTAGCGTGTTGGTCTTGTAATGCAATGGTTGTGAGTTTAAATCTCGGATATGCCTTGGTTACCTCAATCTACCGAAATGAAAAATTCGTAGAAAGAGGGTTGTGCGAAGGGCTAACAACCCTTCCACAATAAGTAATGAAAAATGTTAACGAACCTGAATGTCAGGAGGCCAAGGTCCGATTTGGGCTGTAGCGCCATTGTAGAAGTCGAAGATAACGTTTATCTAATTTTTCTTTGGTTACTTTAGCTGTTTTCCCTTTTAAAAAAGTTTTGCTCAATCAACACACGAAATTCGTTTTTATCCATTTTTGAAATTTATTAAAAGTTGACAGCAGTTTCACAAAAACTAAAAACTTCATTTTTACACGTTATTATCAATCTGCTCTCGTAAATTCGGACAACAAATTTTCAATTTTAACTTTAAACTTAGCATGAGACATTTTGCATACCACGTTCGGTGCCGTATTCAAAAATGATGAACGTCCTCACTCTGCAACTATCACCTCCCATACAAATACAATTCACCCTTCGAAAAATTTGAGATGACATATTTTCCGGCATATCTAGAGTATCGTATGATTAGGCTTTACGCCCAATCATAATTTTGTTATGTTTTTGTGATAATTTTACATTTGAATTAAATTTTGAAATTCTTTCTGTCAATTCATGTGATTTTTTTTTTTTTTTTTTAATTAATATAGAGAAATCCAAATTACAATAATTATTAAATATTGTTTAATATTGAATACAGTTATTTATATATATTTAAAAAAAAAAGAAAATAGATAAAAATAAATATATTATATATGTGTACGTAAAAATGTATTTTATCTTTTGAAAATATTAATTATAAAAATGAAATAAAATAGGAAAAAAACGAGACGTTGTTTATTTCTTTTAAAAAAACATAACAGGAGTACGATTGGGCATAAAGCCCAATCGTGCGATACTCTAGATGAAAGAGAAATTTTTGTATCTTAAGAAATTTTGTAGGGGAAGTGGTAGAGGGGGTGACGACATTGAACTAATTTTTTCACATGACGCTAAGGTTGCTATCAAAATGTTTTATGCAAAATTTATGATTTAAAAATTTAATAGGTACTGAGAAAATTAGTGTATTGGATGTAGTGAAACAGAGCAGTTTGTATGGGAGGTGATAGAAGGAGGGGCGAGTTTTTAATGACTTTTCAGAAACAACTATAAACATCATGCTTTTGAAATGTTTTAAGTTGCAGATGAGTAGCATTCATACTTTTCAGGAAAATCGACTTTTTATAAAGTTGTGAAATTGTGTCATTTTGTATGGGAGGGGGTAGAAGGGGTAAAGCTAATCGTCTAAAATTTTTTGGTCTTATTAATAATTATAAATAAATAGTTACTACACAATTTCAGCTCAATCAATTTTATACGCACTGAGTAAATTGGTTTAAAGCATTTCATGAAAAAGTGCAGTTTGTGTGGGAGGTGGTGGAAGGAGGGGGAGGACACATGTAATTTTTATACAGTAGAATGAAATCATTATACAAGTATTATATTCCAAATTTCATATCAATAGCATGTATACTTTTCGAGAAAAGCCGTTTATTGCTAAATTGCGTAATTGTGTCATTTTATATGGGAGAGGGTAGAAGGGGTAAGGCTATTCATCTAATTTTTTTTGGTCTTATTAATAATTATAAATAAATAGTTACTACACAATTTCAGCTCAATCAATTTTATACGCACTGAGTAAATTGGTTTAAAGCATTTCATGAAAAAGTGCAGTTTGTGTGGGAGGTGGTGGAAGGAGGAGGAACACACATGCAATTTTTATACAGTAGAATGATATCATTATAAAAGTATTATATTCTAAATTTCATATCAATAGCATGTATAATTTTCGAGAAAAACCGTTTATTGATAAATTGCGTAATTGTGTCATTTTGTATGGGAGGGGGTAGAAGGGGTGGAGCGATTTGGCTCGTTCACGAACTTGACCTTACTTTTTTGTTAAAAACGATGTATACAAAATTTGAATTTTCTAGCTCAACGCGTTCTCAAGCTAGAGAGGACACGGACGGACAGACGGACAGACGGACAGACGGACAGACAGACGGACAGACGGACAGACGGACAGACGGACGGACGGACGGACGGACATCCGGTTTTGAGATTTTTGAGTGATTCTATGAACTTCTGTATCATTAATTTTTTTCTCCGAGCCTTATTTCTTGGCGTTACAAACTTTGTGGCAACGGGCCGGCTAACAGCCTATGAGGCCCTAAAAGGTACATGATGGTGGTGGATAACGAAAAATAAAATTTTTTGTTTGTTCGGCGAAGCCACGTGGTATGTTGTTGTTGTAGTTGGAGGAAAATAGGAACTATTCGACAAGCACCTAGAAACACATTATATGCGGGCGATGACGTCATCGTATATAATTAATATTAATTGTTATAAATAACAAATAAGGAAATACTACATTAAATTTAGTTGTGCGCGTGCTTTCAAACATGTCGGATCGTTTTTTTGACCTCAGTAGAATAAAAAGTTATTCTCGGAATGTATTTAGAATCGATGAACTTAACAACAGTGGTAATGTCAGACCTGAACAGGATACATCAGCAATCACAGAAAGTACTGTGGAAAGCACGCCATTACTCGGAAACATTGGACAAACTCACATCGTCGAAGAAACGGGAATTGGAGCTGTGAGAGGAATTGGATCAACTGTCTCGGGATCAGTCCCACTTATTGCGGCAGGTTCGGTTATTGGCGGAGCAGCTCTCTACGGTTTAACAAAAATAGGACAAGGCCAACAAACATATCCTGGACATAATTATTTAGGTCCAGGTAATCCTATAGAAAATGGACCTCCGGTAGATTTAGATGATACAATTGCAAAAGAACATGATATATTATATAATAAAGCAAGAACAAATAAAGAAATATTTGAAGCAGATAAACATGCAATTCATGATTTTGTTTCTGATGTTATTGAGAACAAAAATCCCCACTCTGTTGTTGGAGCCGTTGGACTCGGCGCGAAGACTATAGTAGAGCACGCTGTAGGTGAACCAGTATATCCCAGTATGCCGCCGCCTCGCACTCAAATCGCTCCTTTCGGTTACGATAAAAATAGAAGACCTAAAACTGCTGTTCAGTGGCAATCGGGATTAAAACGCGCATATAATAACGCAAATCGTAGTGGTGAATTACATATTTCTGAAGCTGAATACATAAGACAAAGACATATTGAATTACGTGATCAAATTGGTAGAGACGAATACGAACGTTATTTTAAAGACATTAGAACGCATCATCAATTCAATTTAATACGTGAAGAACAACAACAGCGAGCAAACGTCGATAACACTACACCAAGCACATCAAATCAAGCTGGATTTAAGCGTCCGCCTAATAGCGAAGCTGCGAATACTCCTAAGAGGGTTAAAGTCGACATCCATACAACTACAACAGAGACAGCTGAGTCGCCAAATCGACAGGGAGTTGAAGCCACACTACCAGGAGAACAGTCGAGAATGTCTCATAGCGCAATGGAGACTGAACATGCTAATACAGGAGGAGGAAATTCTGGTAACAATCAAGCAGGAATTGGAAATGGAGGTACTGGAATATCATCAGCAGCTTTGCAATATTATATATCATCAGGATTCAAATACGATGGAGTAAATCTGAATTACCAAAATTCTTTTAGAATGCGTACTTGGGGTAATAAAATATTCCAATGGGATGCCACGGATACTCATCGTCGTGCGTACATTTCTCCTATGGTTTCATTACCTGTTGATCATATTGGATTTTATATGCCTTATGCCGCATTTGAACTTTGTCCACCGGGAACAGATGTCGTAGCCGTTAATGTTAAAGTAACACCAATTGGACAAATGGTTTCGTTTAATACGAATTCTGCAACTTCTTCGGCAGGTACAACGGCTCATACTTTGTATGGTTCTTCTAATATTGGTATAAATTTATGTTTACCGATATGTAATGTAAATATATCTAGATCTGAAGCAAATCCAATGATACTTGCAAGTGTTAAAGAAATAACTGATCAATCTGAATTTTTAAAACGTATATGGGGTCCATGGAACGCATCTAGTCCAACTGCGTCTATGCATGAAATTATTAATCCATACGCTTATGTTGGATTTTATGATATTTCAAAGGAAGGAACTTCAAAACAAGCAAATCAAATCGGTGAATCAAATAATTCATATTTATTAAATAAATACTTTGCAAAATATCCTATGCACCCACATACAGGAATACCATGTATAAATTATAATAATTCCTTCGGTGAAAATTATAAAATAAAACCCCGTACTGCATTCAATGCAAATATTAAAGGTGATTACGTTATATTCGACAGACCAAACGAATCATATATACAAAATGGAAATAAATTCGATAAAGGTTATCCTGAAAAAGGTTCAACACCAAAAACACAGAGACGTGAAGCTACTGGTCAATACTACGAAGCAGGTATACCTAATGTATCAAGTGCAGATGAGTATTATAAAACCCGAGTTAATAATGCGACTTTTTTCGATCGTATGGGTAAAGTGGTTGAAACTTTTGAAACTGAAATGGCAGGTATATATTTTGGAATTGAAGGAGTTAAAGCAAATACACCAGAAACATCAGCCGATTCATACATAAATGCATCTTGTGATTACTATATCGAAACCGAAATTATTCTAAATCTAGATTTCAGAAATGAATTTACTAGATCAAGTGATTTATTCCCGAATCAACTTAACAAGTATTTAATATCAGCTAGACCTAAAAGAAATTACACAGTACCAACGATGTTCGGCAAAGTTACTCGTCCCTCAGCAACAACTCAAATCTACAACGATTTTGAAATTCTAAATTTAGACTGTAATGTTTCAAATAATGTAAAAAAAAGAACAATTTTTCATGAATAAAATTTTATTAAATTAAAATAAATTTTGGTCTTTCTAATATTCAATGAAAGACCACGGATGTATTTTTTTCTTAAAAATTAACTTATCTTCTACGTATTTCCATTTGTATTTATTAACTCTAGCTTTAAATATTTCATTTTCTGGTAAACAATCTCCATTTGAGTTTTCTCAAGTGAAATATCATTACAATATTTTTTTGATATTTTCACACTATTACCAGCAAACAATAATTTTAATACATCTGTATAAACAGATGGATCGTAGCTTAACTCATCTAAAACTATTAGTTTAGTATCTATGCAAGAAGAAAGGGGGAAGTTATTTGTTCGATTCATAATTGAACATCGACCTGTGGAAACACATAAATTTTCCAAAGAAGTAATGAACCAGGATTTACCACAGTCAGGAGGACCTTGTAACCAAATGGTATTTTTTTTACCATTAATTTTGTTTATCCAATAAAATACAACATGCAAAAATTTATGAACATTTTCCATATTGTCGAATTGGATCATTAAAAAATTAATTAAAATATCTTTGCTTTCAGAAGCAGTATAATACTCAAGAGAAGTATTTCCATGTATCGCATTAAAGAGACAAGTTTTATTTTGATACAGGTCGAAAATTTCCATAACAGTTTTATGGAGTATTTTCCTCTTAAATATTTCGATAGCATTTTTAAAACTATCGTCAGATTCTGAAATATTTCTTAGATGTTCATTTTCTAAAAACAAAGGACATCGAATGCAATTCTCAGGTGGAACAACTAAGACCGTTTCCAAGAATTGAATAACTTGGTCGGTTTCCAGTTGCTTTCTTTGTTGGGGTGATTGGTAATTCGATCGGAAGCTGTTTTTAATAGATTGTTTAGAGATTGCAGTTGTGTCGACGACATTGTGGATGTTGCGAGTTTGGACTCCAGCGATTCATTTCAAGAGGCCCAAAAGTTTCCAAGTGACACTCAAATTGAGGAATTGTTGACCAGTAAAGCGGATGCAGACGATTCTGTTTCGTGTGAGGAGTTACTAGAAAATTTACAAGGACTGGACACTTCATACATCATATCTCCATATAAATTTGTACAATTTCTGATATTTTTGAAAAAATTTTTAGGTTATAATTTAAATATAAGTAATACTAGTAATATAATAAACAATATTTGGCGACAAGTAAGTCGCACAACTCTATCTTATTTATTAGGGCCAAACCATATTAAATTAATTGATTCTGATTTTATTTGTCGATCTGTGAAATGTCTAGTCGAAATTTTCGAGATTCCTACGGGGTGTCGTTCGAACATCTCGTGGAATCAATATATAAAAGCGAAAAGATAATACTCTCAGATTTCATCTAGAGTATAAAAAGAGCGAAAGTAAGTATGTTTTAGTTTGAGTTATACCGTTCTACCATTTCAGAAGGTAAGGTATTTAATTTATTTCTTTTTGCTGAAGTGTGCTGGGCGTTATCCCAGCAAACAATTTAACGAGCTCTCGCGAATAACGATCTTTAAGCGAGCATGAAGTGCCAGAAACAAATAGACTGCGTGATGATCTTAAGCAACCCAATCAAAAAGGGTCGATCTTGTTATATTTTATTTATTTATTTAATATAGGTAGACAAGTTAAGTCTATTTTACAAAAAATTTAATTAAAAACAATCTTAATACTAAGCTTATGAAAAAAAAGTTTTTACCATTACTTACTACAAACATAAACAATTAAAATCAAAAAAGACTGCATTAAAACTAAGACTTAAATATTATTTACAAATAATGTCTTAAATTTAGTCACTATTTTATCTTTGTAGGTGTTTCTGCTTACAGAACTATTAAAGCAGTCTGAATGCAAATTGAAGTTTTTTATGGCGCAAGCAATAGGATCATTCATCAAATATTCGGTAGGATAAGTTTCACTTTTCAAGATCCTGTTGTCTCGAAAATTGAACCTGTGGTCAACAAATATAAAGCGGGAAAGGAGCTCGCTCGAAATAATGTTTGACTTAATCAGATCGAAAGCAAGCGTAGCAGAAGCAAGCTCTCTTCTGCTCTCGAGAGTAGTCATATTGAGCAGAAGTAGCCGACATTTGTAAGAGGGCAACCGGTAGCTACTAAACTGAAGACTTCGCAAAGCAAATAGAAGAAATTGAACTTGTACTCTTTCAACTCTGTACGAGTCGATTTGAGTAGAAGGTGACCAAACAACACTTGCATATTCGAGCAGAGGCAACAACAGCGCACAGAAAAGAGTCTTACACAGGTGTGGGTCATTAAGTTCCTTGACTCTCCTCTTTATGAAACCTAGCATAGCCATACCACTATTTGAAATTTTATCTATATGGGATTTGAATGACAACTTAGCGTCAAATATTACTCCAAGATCTTTGATTTGAGAAACACGTTTTAAATTTTCATTGCTAATATTATAGACAAATTGAAAAGTGCCAGACTTTTTTCTGGAAAAGGATATTACTGCACATTTCTTAACATTCAATTGCATAGCGTTATTTAAACACCATTCTGGTAAAATATTAATATTGCTTTGCAATATAGTGCAATCTCGATTTGATTCGATGGTTCTGAAGATTTTTAAATCATCAGCATAAAAGGATAACTGGCATTCGTTTAAAAGTAATGGCACGTCATTAATAAAAATTATAAATAGAAGGGGCCCCAATATGCTACCTTGGGGAACGCCAGAGGTAACTGTAGTCAATTTGAATAGATGCGATGAAAATCTAACTTTTTGTGTACGATCCGCCAAGTAAGACTTCAACCACTCCAAGAAAATGCCACTAATTCCATAACGCTCTAACTTGAATAGAAGCAGACCGTGATCCACTACATCAAAGGCGCTAGAAAAATCTGTATACACAGAATCTACCTGTTTACTTTTACCAATTTTTTGCCTAATGAATGTAGAATATTCCAAAAGATTGGAAACAGTTGATTTACCCTTTAGGAAGCCATGTTGGCAAGGATGAATAAAAGAACTTACGGTTTCTATTAGTACTCCCGCAACCAGCTTTTCGAAAATCTTGCCAATAGATAATAAAATGCTTATTCCTCTGTAATTACGAATGTCAGATCTATCTCCAGACTTAAAAATAGGTGTTATATGCGCCAATTTGAAACATATAGGAAAAATAGATTGCTGAAGCGACGCGTTAAACAAAGGAAGCAATAAACGAGGTAAAGTGGAGGCGGTTTTATTCAGGAAAATTGGGGGAATGAGATCAGGTCCAGCACCTTTATGAATATTTATATTAAGCAGTGCAGAAGTTATTTGGTCAATAGTCAGGATCACGCTGGCTAATTTCGGATCCTGAAAAGGTATGTGAGAAAACTTACCGAGATCAAACTTGAAAGGTTTGGTAAGTTTGGAGTCAAAGTGGGTAGCGAAAAAGTTCGCAATTTCTTCAGGATCAGAAGAAGAGCGATCTCCAAATTTCATAGAAGCCGGATAGCCACTTGTACCGCGTTTGTCATTAATGTATTGCCAAAACATTTTAGGGCGATCAATCAAGCTGTTTACTATTTAAAGGTTATGGTGTTTTATGGCTTCCTTTTCACTAACATCGAATTGTTCGCGCAGATGCAGAAATGCAGTATGATCCTCGACTGATTTAGATTTAGCCCATTTCTTGTAGGATTTGTTACGCTTGTTACGTAATATTCTAAGGCTTTTATCTATATGCGAGGGACAAGACAACTTAGTACTAATACGTTTAGGGGTGTGCTTATCTATTATAACTTTTAAAGAGGCAACGAGATTTTCAGCACTTTCATTCACATCAACACTATTATTGACTGAAGATTTTAAATTAGAAATTTCGAGATTTATCATTTCATAGTCGGCGTTGGTAAAATCATAGGTTATGATCTTGTTAGAGTCACTACGAATATTGTGTGTAGAGGAGACATAATTTAAGCAAAGTATATTGTGGAAAACGCTCGTCTTTTTAGTCAAAGTAGAGGTTGCTTCTTTTAATGAAAAATTTGAAGTAACACTGGTGAAAACAAGATCCAATACATTACCAAATTTATTAGTTTTATCACAAATTTGGAACAAATCCAGTGAGTGAATTTCAGATAAAAATGAAATTTGATGTTCATTTATGTTAAGTGGGTCAAAAACGGAATTGAAAATTTCACTGGCCTCCCATTTAACACCACTGAGATTTGCGTCGCCATACAATAAGAATTCATCACCTGGAAGGATAGATGAATGAATCAGTGTGATGGATTTTGCAAGATCAGCATACTGCTGCTCAGTAGAATCAGGTGGAATGTAGAAACAGACTATTACCAGATTTCTATCCACCACTTGGATTCTACATGCGCAAATCTCAAAAAATGCATTAACGGGCAACTGAACAGCTATGGGATAGCTAGAGAGTCTATTTTTTACAGCAATGAAGACACCATCTCCTCGCTGATCAACCAAGTGCGTCGGTTTAAATTTATCTTTCCGAAATATAGACCATCCAGAAGGGATTATTTCCAGATCTAAATGAGATTCTAGGAGCCAAGTTTCTGTAATCATTACAATGTCATAGGGACAGTTAGCCAAATCATTACGAAATTGAGGCAGGGAACCTCTCATTCCTGACATATTGTGGAAATAAAAATTTAATTCTTTGACATTGTTAAAAAGATCGGGGTTAGTTCTTACATGCTTAAGATTACACAAATTCCTGCCAAAATTATGATGTAGGTCATGAGGTGAATCAATAATCATAGAAGGGTTCAGTGCCGTATCAACATTCAAATAAGCAAGACCTTTAGGTACGAAAAAATCTGTTATGATCTTCACGACTTCTTTGAAGATCGGAGATATGCCTTGAAGAAACATGCGAGCCAAAAGCTTCGAGATCTTTCTGAACCTGCTCAGGAGAAAGATTAAATTGCTCATGAAAGCGTATGTAAATTTGTCGTAAGCTCTTAATGTCAGTTGGAAGTCCTTCTTGTTGAATAGATAGAATAGTACTAGTCCTTGTTTTGCCATTTACGCAGGTCGTGTCAGATTTATTGTGCAGATAAGCGAGATATAGCCGCACATTATCAAAAATTCGGTGTTCTCTTAGCCGCGACAGCAAGTATCTGTTTTCGGAGGATCCCTCTGAGTTTATTGTAAGCTTCACAACTGGTGGAAGAAGAGGGTCAAGGAATGAAGTATTATTAGGACTACTGACTGTAACAACTGGTGATTCACTCGGAGGTTTGTTGCTTTCGCTAATGTTGACGATAGAGGGAGTTATGTTAGAAGTATTGGGACACGGGTAAATTATGCCTCCACGCACGATGTTTCCATAAGTCCCAATGGATGGATTTGAAATGGGAAGAGATTTCTCAATACGTTGGGGGACTTTATTTTTTTTGTTGGTGGTTTTGGTTGCAACAAATGATTTTTGAATGATGTTATTGCTCTTGCCGTTAGCGAAATTGACCTGAGATTTATGTTTTATAGTTTTATTTTTAATTTTATTATTATTATTATTCTTACTACTATCATTCTTTTTGAAATTGTCATAATTACAACGTTTCGTATTATCCTTCCAGTGTCGGATCTCCATGCTATTCCATTTGAAGACATCCGATTTTTGGTTGAAAAATAGCCAGTCGTATTGCACGGGCATCTGCAATTTGAATTTTCTGTATCTGGGCGTAATCCCACTAAGTCGGCGTGCTGGTAAAATCTTGCACGTACAGCCTTTTATCGAAAATTGTTCCGTAAGGGTTTTGCACAGCCATGACTCATCCGCGTTTGGAGGAGCTTTTGTAACAAAATAAGACAATGTCTTTGTGTTACTTTTTTCTTGCTTATTCATGTTATTAAGCTTCTTTATTCTGGAATCCCAATCAGTTTGTGACCACGTTGTATTGAATTTTACCAGTGATTTTTTGGTTGCAACATGAACTTCTCCTGGTAAGTGTACCTTTGGCAGCGAGAAAGTTTTATTAGGTGATACCGAGACTGTATGAATGTGCTCTATATATTATTGTATGTATATTTCCCCTGCTTTGGGTTCTGATAACTTTTCTCTATGTTTGTTATGTTTTTCTAACCATTTTTCTTTTTTCTCTACTAATCGTTTATATATTTCAATTTTATCTATTTTTCCGTTTTGAATGTCTATAGGTGTTGCTGATTAAGCTGATGACGATAAGCTGGTTTTGAGAGGGCCAAATTGTTAAATTAAAACTCTTGAGTTTACTAAACGTTATAATATTGTTATAAATCTGACAACCTCGACGTCCCCAGCAACACCGAGAAAAGTCCAGCAACATTTAAAAAGCTATACACATGTTTCCAGACACTTCTACCGAGCTCCACAATGTAGGCAATCATTCTAGACACACACACACAACGACACCTGTCTGGGAGACTTAGTATAAATACCCGCCAACTTTCAGACAACGAGTTAGTTAGATTTTGGCGACACCTATCGGTGGAAGAACGCGAATCGGTACAAGTGATAGATTGGCAGTGCTCCTGAGTTGTACGAATTAAGTTTTAGAGCGAATTTAGTGAAGTGATCAAGAAATAAAGAAAAGTGCGATTAAATAAAATTATTCATTATTTTTAAACGAATTGTGTTTTCCTTTGAAATCAGCGATCCCCTAGCTCGCAACAATTGGTGTCAGAAGAGTGGGATTTCAAGGATAAATTCGGGTTAAAAATCGCGAGTGAAATTAAAAATTCTCGGAACGGATAATTTTGTGAGAGCGGAAAAGTGAAACTAAAATTCTCGGACAGTGAGAATTTGGTGAAACCGAATATTCTCGAGTGCTCTAGTGAACAGTGACTTTAATTAGCGAAGTAAAATCGCGGAACTAAAATTCTCGAACGGACAGTGAGAATTTTGTGAAATCGAATATTCTCGAGTGCTCTAGTGAACAGTGACTTTAATTAGCGAAGTAAAATCGCGGAACTAAAATTCTCGAACGGACAGTGAGAATTTTGTGAAATCGAATAATCTCGAGTGATTTAGTAAGCAGTGACGTAAATTTAAGTGAATTCGAATCGCGGAAAAACTGGAAATAATCGGTAGTGAAAATGCCGCGTTATTTAAAAGACTTAAAAGTAACGGAGCTGAAGGAAGAGCTCAGCAGACGCGAGTTACCTACAACAGGGAGCAAGTCTGAACTTGTCAGCCGTATGATCGAGACACTTGAGGCAGAGGGTGAGAATGCAGATAGTTTTGAGTTCCAAATCGAAGAAGCTAGTAAAGAGGAGTGCTCTGGTACATCGGATGCCTTAACACAGTTAATGCAGCAAATGATGAACAAATTAGATCAACAATCAGCTGTGACAACGGACATGAATCGGAAATTAGAACAACAATCGGTGGACATTAAACAACAATCTGCGGACATTAAACAACAATCAGCGGACATTAATCAGAAACTAGAGAAATTAGACCAGACTTCAAAGGACCTTAACCAAAAATTGGAGCTGCAAAATAATAAAATAGACGTCATGGGCAAGGCCATAGAAGAAAACGTTGAGAAGAAACTTCGAATATTCGAAGAGCAAATTACGGAAAAGATATCCGGGATTGTACAAGAAGTCGAGCGCCTAAAAAGGGACTTGGATAACGTGAAAGCAGTCGGAGTCATGAAAGCAGATCACGTTACGCATAAGGGTTTCAAAGCTCCAATCTTCGATGGACAGACACCGTGGGCTATTTATAAGATCCAATTTGAGGCTGCCGCCAGAAACAACCATTGGAATGATCTCGAACGAGGAACGGCTCTTATATTGGCGTTAAGAGGTCCACCAGCGGAGGTTCTTCAAACGATTCCGCAGGAGCAACAACAAGATTTTTCAACGTTAGTCCAAACATTGGATCTTCATTACGGCAGTGACCGCATGAAAGAGATCTACAAAATAGAGCTGTACAACCGAACTCAAAAGAATGGTGAAACACTTCAGGAGCTGGCACGCGATATTGAACGACTCACATTATTATCGCTGCCCAATGCGCAAACAGAGCAACGCAACGATACGGCTGTTTTCGCATTCAACAATGCTGTACTGGACAGAGAGCTGCAACAGGCGTTAAAACTGGCAGGTAAGAAAACGATTGGCGAAGCCTTAGTATATGGGCTGACGTTCGAAGCTGCCAAGCAAAGCTCGCAGAGTAACTATCGAGTTCGAGAAATAGTAGAAGAATGTGTGTACCAGAAAGCCGAGTACACCAAGCGGAGCGAAAGATTTGGTGCCCCCCGATGCTGGAATTGTGGACAGGCAGGACACTTGAGACTCGACTGCCGGAAAGCGACCAACTATTGTTCCGGCTGCGCTGCTAAACAACGCGAAGATAGAGATCGGGCAGGTAGATCTTGGTCAAGAACTAGTCGTCAGAGTTCAAATCTTACACACAGTTTGGATAAAAGATGCCGGAGTCGGTCGAAAACCTCGAGTCGGCAAGATCGATTGCGACAAGAACAATACATCGGGAAAGATCATGGAAGCAAAGATGGACAATCGAATAAGGATCGCGAACGAACGGGTAGAAGTTGTGACGGTCAAGTACTTCATGCGAATAATCGTGACAAGACCAAACATGGGAAGCGATATGATCGAGAAGATCGCGAAAGGAAGAATGCGGAACGAGAAAAGGGAAGTAAACGTGCCGCTAAGGAGGGGAATGAGCGCGAAAAGGAAACGGAGAAAGAACGCGAACGTGAGAAGGAAAAAGAAGCCGGAAAAACCATTCGGAGGTTAACGATCGAACCAGAGGATGGATGGAATCAGCGAAAACCCCGCACTAAAATGAAAGTGGTACATCTCGACCGATTAACAAAGTACCATGGTGCCATTGAGGAAGTGAACGACTCTGTTCGGGACGAACAGGGACTAAGGAGAGGGTAATGTTATAAATCTGACAACCTCGACGTCCCCAGCAACACCGAGAAAAGTCCAGCAACATTTAAAAAGCTATACACATGTTTCCAGACACTTCTACCGAGCTCCACAATGTAGGCAATCATTCTAGACACACACACACAACGACACCTGTCTGGGAGACTTAGTATAAATACCCGCCAACTTTCAGACAACGAGTTAGTTAGATTTTGGCGACACCTATCGGTGGAAGAACGCGAATCGGTACAAGTGATAGATTGGCAGTGCTCCTGAGTTGTACGAATTAAGTTTTAGAGCGAATTTAGTGAAGTGATCAAGAAATAAAGAAAAGTGCGATTAAATAAAATTATTCATTATTTTTAAACGAATTGTGTTTTCCTTTGAAATCAGCGATCCCCTAGCTCGCAACAATATTTATTGAATTAATGTGCTTGGATCGACGATTGATACAGAACAAACTGAAAAATATTGACATGTTTAATATTCAATTGTTTTCGTTTTTCATGGCGACTAGATTGATTTTTTCTCAATTGTGTTCATCCTCCGGCCTTATGCCAGCTTTGGCTGGCAGTAAGGGTAGTGCAGCAATCTTTGTAACTGGCCGATCGAATGAACCTCTATTAGTCTGAATCTTGACGACTCTGACTCTTCCATCTCGACCTGGATAGCATTCGGATATTCGACCCAACATCCATTTAGAGGGAGGCACGTTATCCTCCTTTACCACAACGATGGTTCCCGGTGTCAAGTCATTCTTCTCTTTTGACCACTTTCTGCGATGTTGTAATGACGTCAGATAGGATTTGTGCCATCGTTTCCAAAAACTCTGCTTAAGTTGCTGCAAAAGCTGCCAATTAGTTAAATAATGAGTATTAATTGAGATACGGGAATACGGGAATAGTTGTATATGGTTGTCCGATTAAAAAATGTGCCGGAGTAAGTACGTCATAGTCTGAGTCGGATATAGAGTATAGTGGTCTTAAGTTAAGTAGTGCTTCTATTTCAGTAAGAAGCGTATACATCTCCTCATACGTTAATATTTGGTTTCCAAACACAGTCTTAAGGTGTGATTTCATAGACTTCTCGTTGGATTCCCATAATCCACCAAAATGTGGAGCACCAGGTGGTATAAAATGCCATGATATGCCGTCATTTGCCAAACTTTCCATGATAATTCGATTATGAGTTTCCGAAAGAATATGCTTGTGCATATCGGAAAGCATTCGGTATGCATTCTTGAAGTTGGTCCCATTATCGCTGAAGATTTCTAATCATTTATCTCTTCTAGAAGTAAAACGTCGCAGTGCTGCTAAAAATGCTTCTGATGACAGATCGGATACAAGTTCCAAGTGCAAAGCCTTTGTTGTAAAGCAGATAAATAAAGCGATGTAACCTTTTGTAAATTTTGGATTTCTTCCTCGAGCCAATCGTAGAGTCAAAGGACCATAGTCAACACCAACACGAGCAAAAGGTCTTGCATATGTTACCCTCTCTTCAGGAAGTTGTCCCATAAGTTGACTGGATGTTGCCTTCCGTTGTCGAAAACAAGCTATGCAATTAAAAACAATACTGCGAATTAAGTTACGGCAACCGAATATCCAATACTCTTGACGAAGAATAGTGAACAGTTCTCCAACTCCAACATGAAGGTATTTTTTATGCGTAAATTCGGCGATCAGGTTTGTAATACGATTACCCTTCGGTAATATTATAGGATGTGTCACCGCATAAGATAAATGTGCTTGTTGGATACGTCCACCAACACGTAGTAAGCCATTTGGGTCCAAAATTGGTGATAACTGAAGAAGTTTGCTTTTAGTAGGCAGTCCTCCTTGTTCTTGGAGTATCCTTAGTTCCATCGAAAAGGAAGATCTTTGACAGAATTTCAGACAGATAATTTTTGCACTGAATAATTCATTAGTATTAAGTGGATTGATATTCCGATTACTAGCAATAGTACGCATATTGCTTATAAAACGTTGACAATGTGCAACTGTACGGATCAATTTCGGAAGAAACTCGATCGATTAAAATAACGAGAAAATGATCATTAAGTATACAGAAATTCGATTGAGTAACTATTTGACCATGATGAGAGCTACTCTTTCGACATTCTTCATTCACAACATGCTGTTCAGCGTTTGTTAGATATATTCGAGGAACTGACCAGGTTGATTCCGCTGACCTTAAGAAGTCAGGTCCGTTCCACCAAAGAGAATAGTTCAACAGAGAAGTTAGTAATAAACCACGTGAAGCACAATCCGCTGGATTAAGATTCGAGGATACGTGGTTCCAACACGATCTTGGAAGCACGTTTAATATTTCTGCCGTCCGGTTGGCCATGAAAGTCTTAAGAGTCCGTGGTTGTACGGATAACCAAGCTAGTACAATTTGAGAATCGGACCACGCGAAGCACTTTTCTAACTCAATTTTTAACGATGTTTTAATGGATTCAAATAATCGAGATAGCAATACAGCTGCGCAGAGTTCGAGTTTTGCAATTGTAATATGCTTGAGAGGCGCTACCTTTGTTTTTGCAGCCACTAATACGACACGGCAGCTACCCGATAAGTAGTTACGACAGTATATTACCGCGGAGTACGCCTTTTCGGAGGCATCACAAAATCCATGATATTCACATGCATGAGAATTAACGATCTTACGCGGAACGCGAATTTTGTCAAGTAGCGGTAGTTGACTACGAATTTCATTCCATTGCTTTTTTATGTCATACGGTATGTCGTCATCCCATCCAATCTTGTGCAGCTAAAGATCCTGAAATAAGATCTTTACCAAAATGATTGCCGGTGCCAAAAATCCTAGTGGGTCAAATATTCTGGCAGCATCAGATAGGAATGACCGTTTTGTATAGATATACGCGCTTGGCAATAAGACCTTGTAGGAGAAATTATCAGACGCAGGATGCCATCGTAGTCCGAGTACCTTGATGGTTGTGTTTTCAAAGTTCAGTGGCGATATTTCTCGGTTTTCCATTAGTATTGAAGCAAGCAGAGAACTGCAGTTTGAGCTCCATTTACGCAGATTGAATCCTCCTTTTGATAACAGGTTCACGAGTTGATGATAAAAATTCTTAGCAGTTTCCGCAGAATCGGCTCCTGATAAAAGATCATCCATGTAAAAATCGTTGAGAATAATAGCGGATGCGTCTGGATATTGTTGTTGATAATCGAGAGCAAGCTGCTTTAAAGTACGAACAGCAAGAAATGGCGCAGATGTGGTACCACGACGACGATTTTGCAGATCCATCGAAAACTACACGTAGCTTGGTAGCTGTACTGTCTTCCTTAAAAACGGAGTGATGTGGAAGATAGTAGGAATTCGGATTATTGATTTCATTCTGTGGTATCGGAGTCATGCGCCCAAGTGATATATACTCAGACATAAATTCAAAGTATCGAGTCTTAAGATCAGAATTCAATCTAAATCGTCTTTTCATTCCCTTCATACGATTATTGATAGAATTTCCAAGAGGGATTGAAGAGATATCTTTTAACGGAAGTTCAACTATGTATCTTCCTTCATTATTCCTCGTATGTGTTGTCGAATAATTATTTTCAGCCTTTAGTTCATCTTCAGATAGATGAGATACAAAAGAAACCTCCTCTATTTCCCAAAATCGTCTCAGAGTTAAATCCACATCAGTACAAGCTAAATTTGATGCACACGATGTAATTGGGACATTGGAAGTTGAAAAGTCAGGTAATTGCAGCTGACCGGCTACAATCCAACCGAAAATTGTAGATATTGCTGACAGTTGACCACTAGAACCACAAAATGTTTCCGGTTTGATGATATTGAACAGATGATCACAGCCCAAACGAATGTCGATTTTACTTGGAATGTGAAGTTTTGGATCCGCAAGTTGAAGTAAAAGATGAATGTGATTTCTCAAGCGTTTCACAGCGTCTCTCCAAAAATTTCAAAAAATTATCGAGAGAAGGAAAATCTTCTGTATTTTCCTCAGCCCATCTGTATCGAGTTTTTTCGTCGACCTTGGTCAATAAGATATGAATTAACCAAATATCTCTAGTCTCAGCTTCTGTGGACCTAATGCTCGAAGTCCTCGAATGACTTCACCAGCTGAATCGGAGAAGGTTCTAAGTGCCGCGGCGAAATTCGAGTCTGAGAATTGAAGCGATAAAAGTTTATTAATGCCTTAATTTGTCCCAAGCTTTGAGATAATTGGCATACGAGATCGTTAAATGTTTTAATAGATTAAGAGCATCTCCTGACAGAAAACTCTTCAAATAATGCAATTTCTGCGAGCCCGAAAGGTTTCTATTATTGTGAACCGAACTAATGTAAAGATCTTTAAATGAACACCATTCATTAAACCGGAAAATGAAGGAATATTTATTTTAGGTAATTGAATTTAAGACAAGAGGCTTTAATCGGTTTATTGTCTGACATATTATCGAAAACACCACAACCACAATTGGACGAATTTTGATTAACCGACACGACATTGAGTTCATGAATGTATCTCAATAAAATTTGTTTGCATTGAAAATATCGCTTTTAAAATTCGATACTATCACTGTCATCAATAAATTCGCTAGGATCCATCTGCCGTTTCCATCAAATTTGTATGAATGGCTTGATAATCCTTCCACGCGTCGTCCAATCGTTTATCACGCACAGTCAAATCTTCGATTGTTCGATTCCCGACGCTTAAGTTCACAAGATAGGACCTTAATCGTGTTCAAATTCCCTTAATATGTCCACGGCGTCCATTTTTTATAATATAATAGCTCGCGAAATTAACGAAAATACCGCACAACCGCACTATTTTCAGATCGAATTTAATTTTGAATGTATTTTTTCTTGAATTTCCAATATATAATAAAAGTAGGAAAAATTATACTTAAATCAATATCCGGCTCGACGGACCAAAATGTTGCTGATTAAGCTGTTGATGATTAAGCTGGTCTTGTGAGAGCCAAAGTGTTGAATAAAAACTCTTATAATATTTATTAATTTATTTCCTTTTAATGCGCTCGAGTCGACGATTGATACAGAACAGAAAAAAATATTGACATGATTAATATTCAATTGTTTCCGGTTTTTTTTTTCATGGTGACTAGATTGATTTTTTCTCAATTGTGTTCAAGAAGTTTGATTAAATGAATTTGATTAAATGACACAAATTAGCACGATTAAATCGCTTATATTTGTGTTATGTAATTATACTCTAGATGAAATCTGATTATACTCTAGATGAAATCTGAGAGTATTATAAGTTTGCTCTAAGGTTTGTAACGCTAAGAAATAAGGCTTGGAGAAAAAAATGAATGATACAGAAGTTAATGTTATCACTCAAAAATCTCAAAACCGGATGTCCGTCTGTCCGTCTGTCCGTCTGTCCGTCTGTCCGTCCGTCCGTCTGTCCGTCTGTCCGTCTGTCCGTCTGTTCGCTCTCTAGCTTGAGAACGCGTTGAGTTAGATTGTTCAAATTTTTTACACGTCGTTTTTGACAAAAAAGTAAGGTCAAGTTCGTGAACGGGCCAAATCGCTCCACCCCTTCTACCCCCTCCCATACAAAATGACACAATTGCGCAATTTGACAATTAAAGGATTTGCTCAAAAAGTATAAAAGCGATTAGCCTGAAATTTGGAATATATTAATTTCATGATAATATCAATCTACTGTATAAAAATTATGCATGTCCTCCCCCTCCTTCTACCACCTCCCATACAAACTGTGCTTGTCATGAATTACTCTAAGCCAATTTACTCAGTGCTTATAAAATTTAGCAAGCTGAAATTGTGCACCATTTATTTATTTAAAATTGTTAGTAAGGCGAAAAAAAAATAGACAATTAGCTTCACTCCTTCTACCCCCTCCCATACAAAATGACGCAAATTCGCAATTTATCAATAAATTAATTTACTCGAAAAGTATAAAAGCTATTAGTCTGAGTTTTGGGATATATTACTTTCATAATGATTTAAATCTACAGTAGAAAAATAATACGCCTCCTCCCTCTCCTTCCACCCCCTCCCATACAAACTACACTTTTTCATGAAATGCTCTAAGACGATTTTCTCAGAACATATAACATTTATAGAGCTCACATTTTGTAATAAATACTTAATTAGTATTATCACTAAGATCAGAAAAAAATATTTGATTAGCTTCACTGCTTCTACCCCCTCCCATACAATATGAAACAGTTTCACAACTTCACAAAAAATCGATTTTCTTGAAAAGTATGAATGGTACTAATCTGAAATTTAAGGGTTGTCAATTTTATAATCTCACTAAAATCCCCACACTCTTTCTACCACCTCCCATACAAAATGCGCATTTTCACTAAATCTACAAGACTAATTTTCTCAGCTTCTATTCAATTTTTGGAGTAAGCATTTTGTATAAAACATTTTTATAGCTACTTTAGCATGATGGGGAGAAAATTATTTCAATGCTATCACCCCTTCTAACACTCCCCATCCAAAATTTCTTGTGATGACATCTAGAGTATCGTAAGATTGCGCTTTATGCGCAATCGTAGCCCTGTTATGTTTTTATAACTCTTTTCATTCATGTATTTATTATTTGTCTTTAGTTGCTGTTCGGAACTTTCGTTAAAATCTATGAAGAGCCTTTTGAAATTAAAAGCTACCAACAACTTATAAGATTAAGCTAGAGTGTAGCCTAGTGGGTAGCGTGTTGGTCTTGTATTGCGAAAGTCAAATCCCGGTCGACGTAATATATAATTCTGGCACATTGCCTGCTTGGATATACCTTGGTTACCTCAATCTACAGAAATGAAAAATTCGTAGATAGAGGGTTGTGCGAAGAGCTAACAACCCTTCCGCAATAAATAATGAAAATGTTAAGGAACCTGAAGGTCAGGAGGCCAAGGCCCGATTTGGTCTGTAGCGCCATTGAAGAAGAACATCTTATAAGTCTGGGTTTTTATACTCATCTATGCTCTTGATCTTGTTGATAAGTTTGAATTGAATTTAGTTTGAAATTACTGAGTATTTAAGTTGCGATAGGCTTTATTTGAATTCAATTAAATTGTTCAGCTAGGGTATAGCCTAGTGGGTAGCGTGTTGGTCTTGTAATGCCAAGGTCGTGAGTTCAAATCCCGGCCGACGCAATATATAATTCCGGCACATTGCCTGCTTGGATATACCTTGGTCACCTCAATCTAAGAAAATGAAAAATTCGTAGAAAGAGGGTTGTGCGAAGGGCTAAAAACCCTTCTACAATAAGTAATGGAAAATGTTAATGAACCTGCATGTCAGGAGGCCAAGATCCGATTTGGGCTGTAGCGCCATTGTAGAAGAAGAAATTATTCAGTATTTGGCTTCTGGTAAGCTTTATCAAATACTGTTACTTCGATTTGTGATGGCTAATTATTTGTGTTGATCACTGATGTCTCAATTTGGGATGACTCCGTGCATGGTGTTTCGATGTAATTTACGGTTGTTGGATTCGTTGTGCGCGTAACTTTTTTCCTCCTTTCGGCTACTTCGATATTTTAGTATCGAAATAAACATCCTAGGCACATAGCAACCCTGAAAACAATTGTCCAAGAGATCTCACTGCGAAAACTTCAAATTAAATAAAACACACAGTCTTACACCAGAAAAAAGAAAATAAATATCTATTTTATACAGTAGTATCTGCGCTTTTTTTTTTTTACAAAAATAGTTAATATAGATCTTTCATGAGACACAAAAAAAAAATTACAATAAAAAATAAAATTCTTTTCTGATTAGATTAAAAAAAAAAAAAAAAATTCAAAGTTAAGAAAAGGAAAGAAAAGAAAATTTGAATTTTATGTAAGAAAAGTGGAAAATTCAAATCAGAAGGGAGTAGAGGAGGACGACGAGGAGGAGGAGGAGGAGAAATATAGTTTCCTTTTATGATAACAGTTTTACGTTTTTTTTTGTTTTTATATGGAAAAGTAGATTTAAAAAAAAAATTTTTTTTTTCTTTTGATTATTTTTCAAATTTTTTTTGTTGGTTTAGTTCTTCTTCTCTTCACCTTCTGGCTTAATTTCGGGATATTCCAACTTAACGCCTTCTTCGCATGTGAAGATTGGACAACAGTATGGGAACGGAGCGGTCTTGTTTGTTTTGTCGGTGTCCAATTTGCACTTATCGTTAGCCAATGGAAGTGGTCCGCAATCTTCGACCAATTCTAAGAGTCTGCAAAGAAAAATGAAGAAAAAAAAAATGTTATGAATAAAATCTCAATTGAATAAGTAAAGAAAAAAAAAAATTATTTAAACATAAATTTGACTTTGTCGGAATTGTGTGTTGTGTTTAGTTTTTTAAATATTTGCTAACTTGTTGACTTTTGCACAGATTCAACGGACTACACGTAACATTTATGACTATTCTGGACCGAAGAGTAAATAGCACGACGTTAAATATTCAAAAAGAAAAATAGCAATGTTGTAAGATTTGGCAATTCGAGAGCAGTGCCATTTGAAGAAAAATGCGCTCAGAGTTCAAGTGGGTTGAAACTGGCACCATTTTCGCTTGAAGATTTCTTGTTTGAAACTACTGACGAGCTATGACAGCACCATTGATATGTAACGTAGCCTTAAAGTTGTTCTAAACTTCTTTTTTTTAAGATTGCATGATTGGAGCCCACTTAGAAACAACGCGCCAGTTGCCGGCCTGAGAACACTTCTGAAAATGATTGGAGCCTAAAGGAATGTTCACAATCTCTGCTAAGATTGCAAACTCCACTATACCAGCCACGATTCGTCAGGAGCTATCTCGAAGATAAAATGTTACCTTACGATTCCGAAGAATGAGTGTAGAATGGAGCCCCACAGGGCTCCGAACTAGGGACTTTGCTATAGAGTATACAATATGATGGCATCTTACGACTTTCAGTATCAAGAAGTGTACAAATAATTGGCTATGCGGATGATATGGCGGTTACTACTGTAGCGAAAGACTCGCAGGATATCAACAACATAAACACCAACGTCATTTCTGACATTATGGACTGTCTTAGAGAGTTTAATCTAGAACTGACTGCTCAAAATAAAAAACAGAAGTAGTTCTTGGCTACTAAGTTTGATGCAAGATTACCCTTCAAGACGAGCATCGAACAATAAATAATGAAAAAATGTTAGGGAACCTGAAGGTCAGGAGACCAAGGTTCGATTTGGGCTGATTGCGCCATTGTAGAAGTAGATTTTAAGGCGGATTGAATGCTACCACAAGGTGTGCCGCACTCTTCGAACTCTTTTCGTACAAAATTGGAACGGAAATACAGCCAGGCTAATCTGGAACGAATCACCCGTACGTCGATGGTTGCCAGGAGACTCAAAGGTAATGGAAGAGACTGGTCGACATGGCAGTACTCCGTTTGAAGCTAGCTATCTGCTCCAGGTCTAAACAGGAACCTTGAAAGGATTTCTGGGTACAGAAATTTCTGAAGAACGCATTATAAAAACGGATGCCCAGGCTTCTCAGTTTAGATAACAGAACAATAATAGTTGGCCTCTTCCCAGTATACTGTGACAAATAACATAAGACTGAACGAAGTTGTGTCTAGGCATTGTAGGCTTTGCCTGGAAGAAGGAAAACCAATCCATTGCAAACTCGTACTCATCCTCGAACTAGCATTTCACTGAAATAGCCAATAGTTTGGAGTAGCTATGAAAAAAAAGATACATAATAGATCCTGCGGTCGTTACAGTGCACTAAGGACTAAAATTGCAGCTTTTTGCGTCTTCGTAGGATGCCTCAAGCGTAGCTATGGAACCCATTTCGGCGGAATTCTCCAATATTATCCGGACGGGAATTGGTATGGTCGGTACAAAACGATCGGAATCCAGACTGAGCGTACAACAAGGATCCATTAGGTTTTACCGCCTCTTTCAAGGATGTTGAAGAGCTAGAGTTTTATTAGTACTTAAAAGAGTGGTGAGTAATGGATCTGGAAGACTGGCAACTGAAGGTACAATATCGAAAAAAAATCCTGGGAAGATGTTGAGATAGTTGGTAAAGATGTTGCTACGGTCAAATTGGAGCTTCGACTGATTTTCCAAGCTATATTAGTGATACATTGTATCGGAGGAAACATGGAAGTACACGGTTGCAATAGCTATGGGGTAAAGTAGTGATCTGACAGGACCGAAATAGGAGGCAAAACAAGAAGACCAGTATGAACGTCAAAGCAGGTGGAAGAAGATTGGAATGAGAGACTGATGCGACATGAGAAGGGCAAATTGGCAATGTCCTGGTTAAGATCCCTTCGGGGTACAACACTTAGTAGTTCGCATCGACTATGTTCAAATCGCGGAACGAGATGTACGGAATGTTCCTTGATTCGCGACGAGGAGAAGCTCGGAAGAGAATTGGATAGGTTTCGCACTCGCCAGTGTGAAAGCCGAACTCGCAATTCGCTGTAGACTGGGACTTTCATGCAAATGACACTCAATCCATGTTCGTGGAAAACCAAGGAGTTAAGCTCTCGTGGCAGGTATTCGTGTAAATCCAAGCTCGTGAAGGATGGTTCTACGCGAGCATCGAAAATTTCGGGACCTTTCTTTCTAGCTTAAGGCCAATGCTCGGGATCTTCCTTGTGGGAGAGAGTTATTTCTGTCCTATGCCCCTATAGGGAGTCTTAACAGGAATTTGATTGATTTTTTTTCTTATTATAAAAGGAGGAGAATGGAACTTCTATCATTAAAAAGGAACTGTGCCATAGAAGCGCACAAACCAAAAATCCTGTTTCTATGTTACCATTAAGGCTGGTAAAATAAAATTGGGACATGCAAGCGGGATCCTATTTCAGAACTACGCGCCACCTAATGCTGCTTGATTTCGGTGATCACCAGTGAGTACCAGTAGATTCAATGCACTGCTTTGAGCTTACGCAAGCTTTTTTAGGCAGTAAATGCGGAAATGTAAAATGCCTAATATTAGGCGAATTCATATTGAAAGTAGGAATTTCGTTATTTTACACACAAAATTTGGTCGAATTTCGACCACAAGCGATACTTGTGTGCCTTATTTGCTGGTTTTTTTTTCGGCGACATCATTGGTATCGATGCCTGTGGGGGCTGGTACCCTGAGGAGAAAATGGCGACATGTTTTGTTGCTTTTGTACTGAAGGAAAAATTACAAAAAAACTAGTCGAATATTTTACACTGGAATTCTAAATGGGACTGCATCATGGCCGCTAAATTGCTACCGTTTGTGCAATTATCAGATTTGCTGACCGGTAGAAATATAAGAAAAAAATAATCTGGCCGGCCTTGGGGAAATGCAAAACATCGAATTGTGAATTTCTTGTTTGCCATGTTTGTAGCTAAGTTCGGAACGTATTCCGAAACCTTCTATTCTACCACGTCATAGTTTTCAGCCTGACGGCCACGTTAATACAGATGGCCTCGATTGTAGCCAGCTTTCAGTGTAGAAAAAGTTGAAACTTTAAAGCGTTACCCGGTAGTCCGAGATCTTTAGTTGTCCATCGTGGTATTGATTGTGTTCTTCGAGTAGGGGGGAATCCTACGTCTCAGTGTTTTGTTTTTTTCATTTCAATTGATCGGCTCACATTGAAAAGTAACAGGCTCCAATTGCCGCTCCACGGAAATCGTTACCTTGCCAATGACGCTCAACTTCAATGGTTCTACAGCCCGGATCGAGCTTTGTCTTCCTGCTTCCTGATCTTCGGTTTCCTTAATATTTATTCGTTATTGTAGATGGATTATTGTGGGCCCAACTAACGTAGGGAACCGGGATTTGAACTCAGGACCTTCGTATTGCAGACCAATACGCTACCTACTAGGCTACATAATATACTGGCAGAGACTTTCTAGAATTTCGAATTCTATGAATGGGTTTTTTGTCATTTTTACTGTCGCCAATAACAATCCACCATGAAGCTAGGGTGTAGCTTAGTGGGTAGCGTGTCGGTTTACAATGTGAAGGTCGTGAGTTCAAATCCCGGTCAATGCATAATTCTAGCACACTACCTGCTTGAATATACCTTGGTTACTTCAATCTACGAAAATGAAAAATTCGCAGATAGAGGGTTGTTCGAAAAGCTAACAACCCTTCCACAAAAAGCAATGAAAACGTTAAGGAACATGAAAATCAGGAGGCAAAGGCCCGATTTGGGCTGTAACGCCATTGAAGAAGAATAACCATCCAACTGTGCCAAGAATATGCATCGACCTGGAGGAGACATTGGCAATCGCTGAGCTTCTAATTAAAATTCCGTGATAAGAAATGAATTTCTAAGCGGGCCCCTTCGTACACAGTAACTCTACAGCATACAAGACACAAGGCACCTATGAAATAGTTTGACCATGGGCGTATAAAGATTGCAGCGCCCATTTTCGGCTGGTGAGTTCGCAGCCGTTGAAAACTTTCGCTGTTAAAGAGTAACTGGTGGGTCAAAGATACGCCGATTCCGGTTGTTAGATGGGTAGGTATCGTGGTTGCAGGGGCTAGACCGAAGCTGGTGGCGGCCACTCACTTGTACCACCGCAAGCGAGTAGCCAATACCAGAGGTTATTTGGTACCACGGAAGGTAGTACCGTCGCTGTATCATTGCAGTTTTCTTGGTGGGTTGTGTACTAGCGCATCAGACTGCATGGTTAAGGTTCGGTCGGCACGTGGTGACTGCTGGTAGTCCACGTCGCGGGCAGCGTTTCTTGGATCTTTCTTGATTCTCGACGTGGAGCGTGCGTTAAACAAATGGTTGCCTCAAAACCATTACCAGAGAATTTAGATGCGTTTCGCACATACCAGTGTGATCACATTTCGTGGTGGATGCTTCGCTGGGTGAGCTGATTCATTTGATGCTAACGTTTAGGATTATTAGCACAAAACTGGACTTCAATGGAAGAGGCAGCTTTCTCTAGTTCTCATTCGAGTACTTTGGGCAAAGCTGTGAAGCATGCTCTCTCAATACTCTCTAAATGGACTCGTGAATGTGAACTGAGAGCGAATTCACACGAAACTGAGGTCCCAATGTTGACCCTCCCACCCTGGATAGTACCACTCTTGTTTTCGCAAATAGAGAAATATATCTGGATCTCATTTTGGATAGGAAATTGAGCTGGAACGTGTCAACAATTCTATTGTAGCGCTTTACTCCTACAAAAAGTAGGAGTAGCCGGTAAGAAATGGGCAGCCCTGGCTCTCCGTTGTCGCCATAGGGACCCATCTTGTTTTATCGTATGATTGTGCGGTGGACTGCCCTAAGGACAGAAATAAACCGCACTCTCCTCGGCAATGCTTAACTCCAGCACATTTTCCCGTCTCCCGGATCATAGTAGTGTGCTCGAGGCAAAGTTTATTCCGATAAAAGAAACCTTGGCCTGACTGAATGATAAGACGGTTCTGATTTGATGATGGCTGAACAATTTAACATATGCTGGGTAGCAAGGTGTGGTGGCTCATACTCCATCGCAACTAACCGACTAAGTCGGGGGGTCTAAATAGCTCAGTGGTCAGCACTAAGGCTTCCGTGGCGTAGTGGGCAGCGTGCTTGCTTTTCAGTCAATAGGTCGTGGGCTCGATTCCCATTCCATACGGGATTTTTTTAAGCACGAATTTTTCAGTTGCTACTGGCAATGAAAAAATTATTCGCAATAAAATGGGGAAACGGTGTAAAAGTGAAACAGTTCCACTTCAAGAACGCCTAGATACTCAGTAGATGGTTTCTGTTCGCTTTATATCATTCAGTCCCCCATAACATCTGCAAATATTTGTCAGTAAGCAGCCAGTACAACTGAGCAATATACCAGTTCCTCCACTCGCTACGGTCGTTCTCACTCCCCTTCCCCAACCTTCCCAATCCCAATCCTTCCCTCCATGACTGTGTTTGTGCATTGCACATAAAGGTCGAAAATTTGTACATTACCCTTCCCTTATCGGTACCGTCCCACCCAGCTTGCCACAATTACGTGAGGAGGAGTTTTTTGCATTCGCGGAGGCTACTCTCCCTAACCTCTTCCGAGATATAGCATGACGCTTCACCTCCAAGTCCAATGGCATAGCACCCATTTGTACCTGTATGGCCAGTGGAAACCGTGCGTTATGCAGTCTTAAATGTCGATTTTTGTGAGTCACTACCGTAAAGGTTCAAGAGGATGACCGCCTCACAAAAAATGACGCAGAAATAAATTTTATTGGATCAGAGCCATTCTGAGGAAAACCAAAAGAATACTTGAACCTTACATTTAGGGAGTGGATTGAACAAGAGCATAGAATCTACTGGAATAGACTTTCAGCCTTATCAATCTCAAAGAAATTTGTCTTACCACAAAAAAACCAAGTGGAGGATATTTTAAAACTCAGCAAAAGTGAAATTAGTACTCTAATCGGCCTATTGAAGGGGCATAGTGGAGTAAGCTACCACCACAAAAATATGGGCCTTGCTGAATCCGACATCTGCCGCCTCTGTCTCAGAGACTCAGAAACGACAGAGCACGTCCTATGTCGCTGCGAGGCAGTAGCAAGGAAGAGATTCAATCTTCTAGGAAAGGGTTTCCTTACAGCTGTTGAACTAGCCAACATGGCTCCCTTAAATATGCTTAGATTAGCCAAAGCTATTGAGTTATGGTAGGGCAATAAATGCACAATAGACCAAAAAGGTCGCGGTGCTCTCAAGTGTTTTCCTAAACAAAATAACGTGTGCTTAACGATAGTCGTAAGGACGATATATCGTATCACAATGAATGGTACCGGTCTATGCCTATTGTGTATTCTGCAATCACACTGGGAAGTGCAAGGCCTATCTAGCACCTTTCCCATTCTTTGGATCATAAGATCCGATTGATACGCGAATCCTCGTCGAGCACAACGTTTGCACTAGGCATTTCAAGGGAACCGTATACTGCAAAAGAACAGCAAGACGGAGAACGCTCTATCCGCGATGTAGGTGGTAAACCAGCCAGCCACTAACGTGTACCTCGAAGGGACTTCATCCGTGGATGTGATGGTCTGCCCATACCACGTCGCATCGATCTTGTCTCAATTTCTTTTAACTTCGTCTGATCATCAGATGGTCAATTCATATCTTCTTGTGTGCGCAAGATTTGACTTCCCTGGTATTCTACTATAAGATCTTATGGGAGACTTCAGACCACATAGTCGCCACTCTCTTACGCTAATTAACCGTGCATCCACAATTCTCTAATTAATTGTTCATTAAGTTTTGTGCTTCAAACCAACTTCCATCCGTTACTACTAGGCAGCCTCGGCTACACCTAGCACTTACTTTTCGCTTCCTTCAGTCCGTCAATTATCCACAGACCAGCATTCCATCATTGTCATCAATTGTTTAGCATCAGTTTTCCTACCTTCGATTCGCTACTCTAAAGGTCAGCTTTAGTATTTCACTCTCTAGGGCAACTACTTTTATCTGCCAAAACCTCCTTCCTCAGATTTCGAAACTTAGGGTCTTGAGTACTTGCTACTTTGTTTCGGAACACCTATGACCATCGAAAGACCTCCATTCTCAGATTTCGATGCACTTCGGGTTTTCAGTACCGTGATTACTTCCGAGGCTTCCGTGGCGTAGTGGGCAGCGTGCTTGCTTCTCAGTCAATAGGTCGTGGGCTCGATTCCCACTCCAGACGGGATTTTTTAAGCGCAAATTTTTCAGTTGCTACTGGTGATAAAAAATTATTCGCAATAAAATGGGGAAACGGTGTAAAAGTGAAACAGTTCCACTTCAAGAAGGCCTAGATACTCAGTAGATGGTTTCTGTTCGCTTTCTATCATTCAGTCCCCCATAACATCTGCAAATATTTGTCAGTAAGCAGCCAGTACAACTGAGCAATATACCAGCTTCTCCACTCGCTACGGTCGTTCTCACTCCTCTTCCCCAACCTTCCCAATACCATTCCTTTCCGCCATGACTGTGTTTGTGCATTGCACATAAAGGCCGAAATTGCCGAAATCATAACTATACCGGGTAGATTTCTCTCGGCTCCGCTCTATACTTTCTTTCGGATACCATCATTCTGGTTCCGGTAATTCAATGCTACCAAATCCCAATTCACAGACTTGCATACCTCTTTGTCCATCAGCCGTCAAATCTCGCTTTCATGTGTCCACTATTAGTTTCCATATATCCTCTATTAGATTTATCTATCATATTAAATCTAACACCTCTTGAGACAATATTCGATATAACCTGGTACGAGTTTGCAATAAATCCTCCCGTAGTACCAAGTTTAAAGTCCTTGGTGGGGACCTCCGTGAGTACCACAAGAGCACCCACTTCAGCCGAAGTTCACACTAACTTTGATACTGATCGATCAGTTTGGGTTCGCTCCAAAAGCAGTTACTGGAATCGCCGTAGCTTTCTGGACCAACACTTACTTCCCAGCGAAAGCTCGAGTCCGTGGAGTCGCTTAAGGATAGGCTCCTCTCTCCGACTATACCCCGTGCGGGGGAACGGCGGCATACAGGTAAACATGCACTCAAGACTACCCTTTGGCACGAGTTAATCGAGATGATGCCTTCACCAGTCGCCAATGATTCGTACCATACCGCCGCTAGACTCGTAAATCTACTAAATCACACCGATGTTCGGATCGCTATAGTAGCTATGCCGACCAGAACAGGAGTAACGTGATAAATCCCAGAAAATCAGCTAACGACGACCTCAAGGACAGGGATATGCTAACTCCATGCGACGACTAAATTTCAACTGAAATTGGACTAAAATTGGCATTGAAATTTAAAGGCGGAAGTGGCACTGAATCGGTCACACTTTGAAGAAATCAATTCTTAAGTTCAAATCGCGGCTATTGTAAAAATCTCTTAAAAAAGATATTTTCACGGAAATTAATAAAACTACTTACTTTGGTGGTTGATCTTCAGATACAACGCATGTTGAACGTCCGCAGAATGGTGTCAATTCCCATGTTTTGCCTGGTTCAACGGTTGCGCAACGTGTTGATGCAAAGCACATTCCAGGAAAATCTAAAAAAAAGAAAAACAAATTTCAATATTGTGTTTTTTTTTCTCTTTAAATTGGAAATTAAATGCAGAGATTCTGCAGAAATAAATAAAAAAAAAAATTATTAAACTTAACCGAAAACCAATTAAAACTTGTTGGAAAAAAAGAGAAAAACAAACCGCAACGAAGAAGGAAATAGATAAAATAGTTGCACTTATATGGATATAATTGAGTTTATCTCTCTCTCTCTTTCTCTGTAAGTTGTAACAAGTTTTTTTTTTTTTTAATAATAAACTAGTAGACCGTTAAGTGGGTCACCCACCACTTTTACCATCATTTAAAACAGAGAGAGAGAGAAAAACATTCCGTGGAAACTCACGCTCACTTTTAACGTCTTTACAAACAATTTTTCTGTTTTTACTGAAAATCCTACATTCAAACGCATAAACAATCAAAACTAACCGCAGTGTGTAGACTTACTTAAATCTGAGATTTTTTTTTTTTCATCTATTTATCTTTTCCATGTAAAAGCATAGATTTGTGCAAAAGTATGAAACTGAAACGTACAATTAAACACGTTCAAGGTACCCCGAGCGTAGTTAGGAGTTTAATGCGTAGCAGCGTTTTACGGTTGAGCGATTTGAAAAAAGAGTTAAAATGAAAATGAAATTGGGGTCAATTTCGTGCATTGTTTGGTTTTGGTTTCTCAGATTGTTCTTTCCGTTGGTGTTGCAAAAAAAAAAAAAAATTGGAATTGCAACATTACAGCGAATCCGGTTCCGGTCAAGGCATAAGCTCATGCCAAATGACGTATGAAGGATTTCGCATAATCCCTGTGGGATTGTCTGGCCAATGTACTCCGCTATTCGAAAAGTTTCCGACTTTTGCCAAGTGTGAACGCACTTTAGGGGTGATCACGGCAAAACTTCAAATTGGATCTCACAGGTCACCCAAACTAGTGGCAAGATATCAAAAGTGATTCGTCAACGCACTCATTTGTTATTTTTACACGAGCGGGAATACTAGGGTGTAGCCTTGTGGGCAGCGTGTTGGTCTTACAATGCGAAGGTCGTGAGTTCAAATCCCGGTCGACGTAATATATAATTTCTGCACACTGCCTGCTTGGGTATACCTTGGTTACCTCTATATGCGAAAATAAAAAATTCGTAGAAAAATTCGTCAACCTATCCACAATAAATAATGAAAAACAAAAAATGTTAAGGAACCTGCAGGTCAGGAGGCCAAGGCCCGATTTGGGCTGTAGTTCCATCGCCGAAAGGATTACTTTTGGCAAAACCTCAACGAAAACTTTTCATTTGCTACAGATAGCTGTCAGCGTGGGTGTCCTTACGAACTGCCAATGAGTGGCAGCATATCGATCGATCTGGATGGTTTTCACTTATCGATCGGATCCTGTGATGCGATGCTTCAAGACCTACTGGTGCCAAAAATTAAAATTTCCCCAAAAATAAGACCGGGTGGAAAGGTCTTCCGAATCGGTTCAGGACGTTCGGAACTTCTGGACTGAACACAGCATTTTTGTGGGACGAAAAAGGTCCGTACCCTACCGGCTGCGCCAAATATTTCGTTCATAAGAACTGAACACCCGGAGTTGGAGCTTAGCCAGCAAACTGAACGGTCGAAAGTTTCACATTAAGTTTCCTGAACGAATCGAATGGGCAACAAACGGACGGATCTAAGACTAATCAGGAGACAGGTGCAGGGATTTATTCCCGCAACCTCGACATCCACACTTCATTTCATCTTCCAGAACACGCTACAGTTTTCTAAGCGGAAGTATTAGTCATTAACGAGCGTACAAAAATTATTTTGGATATGCAGAACAGTCTCGGAAATTGTAAGATTTTGTCGGAGCTTCTGGCACTCCAACCCTACAGGACTACGTCCAAACTAGTGTCCATTTGTAGACACAATTTGAATCGCCCAGCGGCCATATCGGAAGTTTTTCTAATTTGGATACCGGGTCATAGTGACCTGCTAGGAAACGAGGCACGCTTGCACGGCAAGGATCTGCTAACATCAATTCCACTAGGAAGTCAGTCGATGTAGCACCAACAGTGCTGAAGACTGGCTTCAAACAGACTATTGTGGATTCTTTCTTGGCAGAGTGGCGGCAGCTGGACAGCTGCAGAACGGCCAAATCCTTTTGGGAAGAACCGAATAAAAATATTACAGCTCAGCTCTTGCAACGTATTTTAATTATCCTTGTCACTGTCCGCAAATCTCCAACAGTCATCTCCATTCTTTGGGCTCTAGATTCTTCTCAGAACTAGACGACTTCAGAGGCGTCCAACATTCGAGCCTGCTACGGCTCTCAAACCGCGCCAAATGGCTAGAACAAGAGGAGCGAGTTACATCTTATAATCAATAGGGGGAGTAAAATGAGCCCAACCACCCTCCCTCAACCTAAACCTAAACGGTCGAAATTAGGTCTGCGAGTATTCAGTTTTTATGAGCTAAACGCAACAGACAACCTGGATGTAGCCCAGTGGGTAGCGTATTGGTCTTCAATGCGTAGATCGTGAGTTCAAATTCCGGTCGACGCATAATTCTACCACACTGCCTGTGTGGGCTTATCAGGGTTACCTCAATCTGCGAAAATGAAGATTAGCAGATGGAGAGTTGTGCAAAGGGCTAACAACCCTTCCCCGATTTGGGTTGTAGTGCCATTGAAATAAGAAACGCAACAGGAATGTTCGCAGGTACAGTAGTCTCACGGAACGGATCAATAGACGTGGTTTTGATACGAAAAAGCAGTTGTCAAGCGGAAGGACTATAAAAGGCGATCCAAAAACGTGGCGAGGGGTTCTCGAATTCGGCCTACTACGGTGTAGATGCACAGTGCTATCGGCAAAAATCCTTCATCATGCCAACAAACCATAACCCATGTCATGGCTCCGAATGGATTTTCTGGTTAAAAACATCACCGTTGTCCTAGCCACCCCGATTTACCCGATTTGTTCCCCACCATCAAACTTCTCGGTGTTCTTCTTCTTGGCACTCAACTCAAGTTTTGGCCTCCTGACCTTCAGGTTCCTCAGTATTTTATTTGTTACTTGTTAACGAACTTTCATATTCGCAGAGTGAGTTGACCAAGATATACCCACGCAAGTACTATGCTGAAATTATACGTCGACCGGGATTTGAACTCGAGACACTCGCACTGTAACCACTACGCCCTAGCCTGGGTATTCCCCAGGCTCAAATTTACATTGTGGGAAAAGTGATTCGAGGGCATAAAAAGAAAATCGCGGGTAATACCGAAAGAAGCCCTATAGCCCATGCTTCCTAAAGTGGGAGCGACGCTAACACCACATCATTGAATTTTTTTCACCCTTTAATGCAATTTACACAATCATGTCAGTAATGGAAGAAAAAAAAGGAGTTAATGTTAAATGGGATTAAAAGGAGGTAAAAGCCTAAAATCTCCGCCATAGACGGTCCCAAGCCCGATTTGAGAAAGGATGATGGAACATGGAGTTAACCTGAATAGCCAGTAACACCAGTGCGTATCAGGAAGTAGGCAAAAAGTATGACATAGTTGGACTTGCAGCATAGCTGTGAGAACTCCACCCTTTTTCTACTAGGGTGTAATAAATAAATAGGACCGGTCCTCCAGGTCGGGGGTTGGGCGAGGCGCCGACAACGCATCACCGGAGAAAGAACACTGTCCAGAAACCTGAAACAGGAGGCCAAGACCCGATTTAGGCTGTAGCGCCATTGATGATGATGAAAAGCTTAAAATGCCGGTGGACGTTGAATTAGAAACGTCGGAGATCGTATGATAAGGGGAATACAGCGGGGTATGAATGACTGCCTATATTTTAATATACGGGAAGTTGAAAGCCTAATAGTAAGCTCGTGAGAGCTTGAGAGGTGGAATAAGTTTAGAAAGATCCTCACTGCATTAACCATGAACGTAGCGGTGGCAAATGCTTAGTACTCAGAAATTTCTGCGATTCTCTAGGGAGTCTACAAAAACCGTGTTGGCTTCATCTCCAATTAGTCGAAGCGCCTATCTCTGGACACGGTCGAGCATCGCAAGTTGCGTTTTGGGTACTTTAGGCCATAAATGCGAATTATTCTCGAGGCGTGGTCTAATGTAGGACTTATATGTAGATATTTGCTAGGTCACTTGGGAGTGAAATATTTCTTACATCTTCGGAGAACTCCTAAGCGTTTGGAAGTGTCAAGTGCTACGTGCTAGGGTGTAGCCTAGTGGGTAATGTGTTGGTCTTGTAATGCGAAGGTCGTGAGCTCAAATCTCGGTCGACGCAATATATAATTCCAGCACATTGCCTGCTTGGATATACCTTGGTTACCTCAATCTACGAAAATTAAAAAAAATCGTAGATAGAGGGTTGTGCGAAGGGCTAACAACTCCTCCACAATAAGTAATGAAAAGTGTTAAGGAACCTGAATATCAGGAGGCCAAGGTCCGATTTGGGCTGTAGCACCATTGTAGTAGTGTAGTAAGTGCTACGTTGAGTATGTGCTGGTTCCAATTAAGATGGCTATTTATTTTAATGCCAAGGAGTGAGAAGTATTTGGAGGAGTCTAGTTGGACACCACCGAAGGTTACATAAGAGAACGACGCTGAAACATTACGTTTAAGGAAAAGATGACAGGCCTGTGTTGTTGAGGTTTTTAAATCTACTCCAATTATCCTCTACATATTTATCCTTATATTCCAAGATTAGGTCCAGGTCAGAGTTCAATGATCCAAATAGTTTGGTACGTTTAGATGCTACCGAGACATTATGAGCGTTAGTAATCGAGTCGAATTCATAGATGTTAGCCAGGGTACTTTAATCTGCAAAGCAATGTATCGAAGTCAATGTATGATGTATGAGCGTTGACGACAAAAGGTCATTAATAAAAATAAGAAAAAGTGTGGGTAATATGATAGAGCCTTAAGGGACTTCGGAATCAATGGGAAAGCGGGAAGATGCCACATATAAAAAACTTGCAATCCATTTTCCTTGGTTATTATTAAAGCCGACTGGTTTAAGCTTCACTAGGAAGTCAATTATTCTCATCAACTTACAACATTCAGTGTTTCAAGTTTAATATCCACCGACAGTTTAAACTTTCCCTTCCAGAAACTTCGTTGTAATCCCCATCGGTCACCTATTCTACTTATATCGACTTAGGATTGTGCCTAATGGAGGGGAATTGATTCTCCCAAAACACTTAATTTTTTTGCAGTCTTATTTAAACGAATTGAATCCTATAAGAAAAAAAATTAAGAATCTAGAGCCTTCCTCGAACCAACAAAGCTGGTCGATTACTCTTCGATGAATTAGCTAAGGGAAATGGAATAGTTCATCCACCAACCGAATCCACATACCATCTACTTAAAGGGCTTTCCTCTACCCTTGACCTAGTTATTAGTTTTGGCCTCAATAATGTCTCCCAACCTACAACTGTCCAAGAACTTTCGTCCTCCTCTCTTCCGATTCTATTTTCCCTATTGGATGAAGTATCAGTGAATAATAGCACTGTTCAAATCCGAAATTATTCCAGAACGCGATGGAAAACCTATCACCACCTCCTGTGCAACTATCTCTATCTATCAACAACCTCGACCTATCTGAAACTAGTCCCGCTTTAATTGACGAAATGGTGAATAGCTTCTCTTCAAAAGTTATCAAAGTCGCTACGCCGAAAATCTAATCTCAGCTCGAAACAAGAAAAGACGACAATGGCAAAGGTGTAGCGATCCCGCTTTAAAAAAAGAAGTTTAATTCCTCCAGTAGGAGATAAACTATGAAATATCACAACTGAGAAATAAAAACTGGAATTCTTTGCTAGAAGATTTAAGATCCACAAAATTCTGGAAAATCAACAAAGTCTTCAAAAACAGAGGAAGAAGTATATCTTATCTCAAGCTCAACAATAAAAATATTTGTGCTGATAGCGAAAAAGCAGAAATACTTGCGGACCAATTCCATTCCTCTCATGATATTGTGGGCTCAGCAACCTCCACCCAAGACCACTAACGATACCAATCTACAATGGTACTACAGCCCAAATCAGACCTTCGCCTCCTGACCCTAAGGTTCCTCAACATTTTTCTTTACTTATTGTGGAAGGGTTGGTAGCCCTTCGCACAACCCTCTTTCTACGAATTTTTCGTTTTCGTAGATTGAGGTGACCATGGTATATCCAAGCAGCCAATGTGCTGGAATTATTAATTACGTCGACCTTCGCATTACAAGACCAACTCACTACCCACTAGGATATACCCTGGCTAACGTTGTCAATGATCAAATTAATAATCTGCTCTCGACTCGCTTACCAAAATTTCAGCCAAACCAACTTTGTACACCTACTGACATTAAAAACATTCTTCGCAAAACTGAAATCAGGAAATGCCCCGGAAGAGATGGTATACCCAATATTCTTTTGTAGCGTAATTTTCAATTAATCGCCCCCATCACGGATTGCTTAAAGAACCCAAAGGCAGGTTTTCGGTGGACGGAAGAACCCCAAAAAGCCATGAACGCCTTAAAGATCGCTCCACAACCCAGACTTCAAAAAGCCATTCGTCATACAATGTGATGCCAGCACAGCAGGTATAGGAGGAGTCCTTTATCAATTAGACGATAATGGGGATGAAAAACCCTTAGCTTTTATGTCACAAAAGCTGAATCCGGCCCAGAGGAATTATAGTATAACCGAACTGGAATGTTTGGCAGCGGTTTCCTGTGTGAAGAAATTCCGACAATATGTCGAAGGCGTACCGTTTAAAATAGTGACAGATCATGCCAGCCTAAAGTGGCTCATGGGGCAGAAAGACCTCAGCGGCAGACTAGCCCGGTGGTCGTTAAAGCTTCAAGGGTTTGTTTTTGACACTGAACACCGGAAAGGAGCACTAAACGTGGTGCCCGATGCTCTATCGCGAATGCACGCGGAAGAAATACACTTGAACCCCACCAGCAATTCACCAGAAGTGGACCTAAACTGACCGGCATTCAAATCATGCGATTATGTTGCCTTGTTACAGAATATCACCAACCACCAAACCACACTTCCCGACCTGCAGATATCTGACGGATATGTATATAAAAGAGTTTTGCCACGATTGGGACATCCGAAAGATGATTATGACGTCTGGAGATTGTGGATACCCGAAGAGTTGACCCTGGCTCCAATACAAGCCGCCCATAATCCTCCACTAGTGGCACACGGTGGAATAAGTAAAACCCTATTCCGGCTTCGCCAACGGTATTTCTGGCCTAAAATGTCCATACAAGTGGCGGATTTTGTTCGGGGATGTGAAGTTTGCAAAACTACTAAGGCACCTAACGTCAGTCTAAGACCACCGATAGTGGCACAAGAGTTGCCCCTACGCCCATGGCAAAGGATCTTTGCTGACCTACTCGGGCCTTATCCCCGATCAAACAAAGGGAATACTACCATTCTGATAATTTTGGACCACTTTTCTAAGTTCGTCTTACTCAAGCCCCTCCGTTCCAAGCCCCATGGTGCATATTAACATGTACAGTGGAGACCGTATGACAAGAACTCCACCGCCGACGCTGCTAACGCTAGATGCACCACGTCACTAATACGGTCCTCACACCTGGTACACTCGATGGATCATTGGGAGTCCGCTTCCCAAGTACAGTAAGGTCGTGTCAAACATGCACGGATGACAAGCCAACAAGTCTTTTTGGCAGTCACCGTGCTATACAGGCCTTTCGTTACACTTTTAAAAAATCTCCCCAAAAAAGCAGCAGTGTTATTTTTAACAGTTGCCTAAAATTAGGATACTTTCCCAAATTTTGGAGAGAAGCAACTATGAATAGCTATTCATAAGCCCGGAAATGTTTTCTTTTCACCCAGTAGCTACAGACCAATTAGCTTACTCTCCTCAATTTCAAAAATCTTTGAGAAAATAATCCTGTACCGTCTTCAACTTCATACCGAAGAAAAATGATATTCTTCCTCAATTTGGTTTTCGAGCGAAGCACTCCACGTATCATCAACTTTTAAGAGTCACCAAGTTCGTCAGAAAGGCATTCCAAAACAATCACGTTAGAATTTCAAAAAGCGTTTGACACAGTACGGCACATTGGACTCCTATTCAATGAACTACTCGTTTCCACATTTAGCTTTTCTCTCGCAGAGATCTTTTCAAGTAAAACTAAAATCCACTAAATCGGAAAGACGCTCTATTCCTGCTGGTGTACCCCAAGGGTCTTGCCTAAGTCCCCTACTTTAGTGTATAAGTTGCACTTTCGATCTTCCTAAACTCTCTACTTGTGAATTAACCACGTTTGCAGATGACACTGCAGTTTTTACAACATCAGAAGACCTACAGAAACAGCTTTGTAAAATTGCCACTTACCTTACCCTCGTGCCTGATGGAGGGTGGGGGTCTTAGCCGGGCTTTCATTTTTTTTGCAGTCTTATTTAAAGGAATTGAATCATATAAGAAAAACATAACAGGGCTACGATTGCGCGTAAACCGCAATCTTACGATACTCTAGATGAAATAGAATTTTTTGTGATCCCAAGAAACTTTGTATGGGGAGTGTTAGAAGGGGTGATAGCATTGAACTAATTTTTTCCCCATCATGCTAAAGTAGCTATAAAAATGTTTAATACGAAATGCTTACTCCAGAAATTGAATAGGAGCTGAGAAAATTAGTGTGTTAGATTCAGTGAAAATGTGCAGTTTGTATGGGGGGTGGTAGAAAGAGTGGGGGATTTTAGTAATTTTTTCAGAATAACTAAGAATAAGAATTAACATCTCTTAAATTTTAGACCAGTAACATTCATACTTTTCAAGAAAACCGATTTTTTGTGAAGTTTTGAAACTGTGTCATATTGTATGGGTGGGGGTAGAAGCAGTAAAGCTAATCAAATATTTTCTTCTGATCTTAGTGATAATGCCAAATAAGTATTTATCACAAAATGTGAGCTCGATAAATGTTATATGTTCTGAGAAAATCGGCTTACAGCATTTCATGAAAAAGTGTAGTTTGTATGGGAGGGGTTAGAAGGAGAGGGAGGACGCAAATAATTTTATTATGAAAGTAATTATTATGAAAGTAATATATCCGGAAATTCAGACTAATAGCTTTTATACTTTTCGAGCAAATCCGTTTATAGTCGAATTACGAAATTGTGCCATTTTGTATGGAGGGGGTAGAAGGGGTGAAGCTAATCGTCAAATTTTTTTCAGCCTTACTAACAATTTTAAATAAATATTTAGTGCACAATTTCAGCTAAATTTTATACGCACTGAGTAAATTGGCTTAGAGTAATTCATGACAAGTACAGTTTGTATGGGAGGTGGTAGAAGGAGGAGGAGGATACACATAATTTTTATACGGTAGATTGATATTATCATAAAAGTAATATATTCCAAATTTTGGGCCAATAGCTTTTATACTTTTTGAGTAAATCCGTTTATTGTCAAATTGCGCATTTGTGTCATTTTGTATGGGAGGCGGTAGAAGGGGTGGAATGATTTGGCCCGTTCACGAACTTGACCTTACGGTTTGCTAAAAATGACACACAAAAATTTTTAGCACTATAGCTCATAGCTTTCGAGAGTTATGCTGTAGACAGACGGACAGACGGACAGACAGACAGACAGACGGTCACTCGGAATCGAGGTTTTTGAGCGAAAACAAATATTTTTGTACCCTTGGCGGCTCTGTGCGAGCGTTATTTCTTAGCGTTACAAACGGTAAGGCAAACACAATATACTCTCAGATTTCATCTAGAGTATAAAAATTAAGAATCTCGAGCTTAAAGAAAGGCGACGTATATTGGAAGACAGTGACAAAGATATTGTTTGATGGATTCTTCATCAGCCTGAAGCTTAAGCAGGCATGGTCAGATCGACAACAGTTCGGACTACTACTAAGCTGATCAAACTTCCGTGCCTCCAACGTATTTTAGGAAAACTTTGACCAGGCAACATCTATAACGACGAATTTTCGAATACCACTGGACCGACTAAGTCACGCATTGAGGTTCAAAGACGGAAATGGCAGTGGATCGGTCACACTTTGTAGAAGCATTAGATACAAACTTCAAGGAAGATTTAAACGAACAGATTAACAGGAGGATAGAGAAATTAGGAATAGAAATTAGTTCTACTTATTATTTTAAGAGTCACCAAGTTCGTCAGAAAGGCATTCCAAAACAATCACGTTAGAATTTCAAAAAGCGTTTGATATAGTATGGCACAATGGACTCCAATTCAAACTAATGAACTACTCGTTTCCCGAATATTTAATCCGGCTAATCGGTTCTTTTCTCTCGCAGAGATCTTTTTAATTAAAACTAAAATCCATTAAATCGGAAAGACGTTCTATTCCTGCTGGTGTACCTCAAGGGTCTTGCCTAAGTCCCCTACTTTAGTGTATAAGTTGCACTTTCGATCTTCCTTAAGACTCTACTTGTGAATTAACTACGTTTGCAGATGACACTGTAGTTTTTACAACATCAGAAGACCTAGAGAATCAGCTTTGTAAAATTGCCACTTACCTTACCCTCGTGGAGGATGGGAGTCTTAACCAGGCTTTGATTGATTCTCCCAAAACGCTTCATTTTTTTTCAGTCTTATTTAAAGGAAAAAATTGAGAATCTAGAGCCTAAAGAAAGGCGACGTTTATTGGAAGACAGTGACAAAGATAATGTTCGATGGATTCTTCATCAGCCTGAAGCTTAAGCAGGCAAAATGATCTATGGTCAGATCGACAATAGTTCGGACTACTACTAAGCTGATCATACTTCCGTGCCTCCAACGCATTTTAGGGAAACTTTGGCCAGGCAACATCTATAACGACGAATTTTCCAATACCACTGGACCGAATAAGACACGCAAGACGGAAATGGCAGTGGATCGGTCACACTTTGTAGGAGCATTAGATACAAACTTCAAGGAAGACAGAAACGAACAGTTGAACGGGAGGATAGAGAAATTAGGACTAGAAATTAGTCCTAGTTATAACTAAAGGCTGACGCTTGGGATCATGCCTAATGGAGGGTGGAGGTCTTAGCCGGGCTTTGATTGATTCTCCCAAAATGCTTAATTTTTTTGCAGGAGTTGAATTCCATAAGAAAAAAAAATAAAAACATTAAGAATCTTAAGCCTAAAGAAAGGCGACGATTGTTGGAAGACAGTGACAAAGATAGTGTTCGATAGATTCTTCATCAACCTGAAGCTTATGCAGGCAGAATGTCCTGTGGCCAGACCGACATAGTTCGGACGCTATAGCAACTAGGGAAACTCTGGCCAGGCAACATCTATAACGACGAATTTTCGAATACCACTGGACCGACTAAGACACGCAAGACGGAAATGGCAGTGGACCGGTCACACTTTGTAGAAGCATTAGATACAAACTTCAAGGAAGATTTAAACGAACAGATTAACAGGAGGATAGAGAAATTAGGACTAGAAATTAGTCCTAGTTATAACTAAAGGCCGACGCTTAGGATCGTGCCTAATGGAGGGTGGAGGTCTTAGCCGGACTCTCCCGAAATGCTTCATTTTTTTGCAGTCTTATTTAAAGGAGTTGAATCCTATAAGAAAAGAAAAATAAAAACATTAAGAATCTAAAACCAAAAGAAGGGCGACGATTGTTGGAAGACAGTGACAAAGATAGTGTTCGATAGATTTTTCATCAGCCTGAAGCTTATGCAAACAGAATGTCCTGCGGTCAGACCGACAATAGTTCGGACGCTATAGCGACTAGGGAAACTCTGACCAGGCAACATGTATAACGACGAATTTTCGAATACCACTGGACCGACTAAGACACGCATTGAGGTTCAAAGACGGAAATGGCAGTGGATCGGTCACACTTTGTAAAAGCATTAGATACAAACTTCAAGGAAGGATCGTGCCTAATAGAGGGTGCGCTTAATTTTGTTGCAGTCAAGGGTTCATAGCGCTGGTCCGAAATACTGAAAAGCTTATTGCAATGCACCGAACTGGACCAGTTAACCCATTGTTGACATATTGCACAAAAAAACAAAATAAAAAAAGTAATTATTCACATTTGCCAAGCATTTTAAATTATTTTGAAAGCAAAAGTTTTTTTTTTTTCGCATATTTAAATTAAACTTTCGAGTACAGTCCAAAAATTTGTTATAAATTCTGTGCTCGTTTAAATTAAAAAAAAACAAAAAACAAAATCAATAAATTTAAATAATTCGAAACATAAAACAGAAACGAGAAAGAAAAAAACAAAAAACAACAATAACAACAAAATCAGTAAAAATATTACAAAATGCGATAATGAATTCGGTTAAATGCATCATCAGACCTCGACTGACTGTGTGTCTTCACTTTTCAATCTCGTATTCGGTAATCATTCGATTAACGATTCACTTTCACTCAGTGGTTATTATTTTTTTTTTTTTTTGCTTTTATTAAGAAAACTAAAATATGGATTAATTGTTTATAACAAATGAATCGAATTTTTGAATTTTTTTTTTTTTGAGAAAAAATGGCAAATTGAAAGATAAAAGGGGTGAAAACTAAATCCTTTTTGAATCGTGAATAATATTAACTAAAGTATACGCACGCGCTTTTTATCAAAACCATTTGTGTTAATTTCTTCGAAACTGGATATTACGTAATTAGTTTTGATTCGTTTAAAAGATATTACGAAAAAAATTAAAAAACTTGAATAACAATAATTAATTCAGTGGAAAAAAAAACAAACTCAATTGAATATTAATCGTTTTGGAAAGACCAAAAACAACTTAGCAACCACAAAAAAAACATTTGGTAATGTCCCTATTTTTAATTTAAATAAAATTTAAGTTAAAAAAAAACACACACACAAATTTGAATCTTTTTCAAGCACAACACCACATAAATACAAGAATTTCAAATTTGCCGAAATACGTGAATAATTTTTTTTAAGATTAGCAACAATAGCAAACGTGGCACTTTCAATAAGCTTCAATCTGGTTTTTTGATGAATCTTTTCACAGTGTGTATTTTCAATTGAAAGGAAAATTTTTTCCCAGATTTTACACTGTTTGGTTTATTATGCGTGACGTTTCGGTCTCTGCTGAGATCTTCATCACAGCAGAGAACGAAACGTTACGAATAGCCATAACAGTGTAGAATCCGGAAATCTTTTCTTTTAATTTAAGAGTTTGTTTAAAAAAAAAAATTTAAATGTCAATGGTATAAAGCTAAGAGTAACTCACCTCTAAGGACATCGGCTGGGATCAAGCGTTTGTAGACTTTAATTCCACTTTCGTCTTTTTTCTCTTCATCGGCAGTATAGACGGCAGCAACGAAAAATGCAACACAAGCGAATGCAACGATGGATTTCATTTTGATGTTGTTTTTAATTAATTTTTTTTTTTTATCACAAAATTTTTTTAAGCTGGGATCACAGTATATTTTTTTAAGATTTTCACTTTTTTTTTTTTTTAATATTTTTTTTTAAACTCAATCTTGTTGATATGTTGTTTCAAAAAAATCCGAATTAAGCTCTGCAAGAATTGAAAGAATTTTGTTATAAGTTTTTCTGTTTAAAAAAAAATTATGCTAAAGAAATAAAAGAAGAATAAGAACAGAAAAAAAAAAAACAAATTACCACAAATATTTAAGAAAAAAAATAAATAACGTAAAAAAAACTTTTTAAGTAAATTTTACTTTAAGGTGAAGGAGAAGCTGAACGAGTGAAAGTTTATACTGAAATGAATTGAAAATTTAACCGACACCGGTATTTATAGTGGAGAAAGGAAACGCAAAAGCTGTCGAGTCGGCTGCTTTTTCGTTTTGTTGGTTTGTTTGGTTGCTGGTTGGTTGGTGGTGTGTGATTGATTCATTTTAGTTTTTAATTTTTTTCTTTCCTTTTTTTGTGTTTTTTTCTCTCGCTTTATAAAGTCTTCAATTTGATTTTTGTTTTTTTTTTTTTTTTGTTTAACTTAGTTTTAAGTCGTCACGCGAAACATTTAGCTAAATTTTGGGATGTGTGGTGTTGCATTGGATATGGCAGCGACGGTCGATATGTTGCTACCAGAAATTAACTCTCTTTTAATAATTTTAAGGTAAAAAAAAAACCCAAAACTTTAGCTAGTTAAGGTGTGGTAGGTACCACATAATAACTTTGTTAGATTTCCATTTATCTAAGCTGCAAAAGGACAAAACTTTCGAGAATATTTCCAGGACGAAAAACACTGGCAACACTCTTAGAACTTTTATTCATGTCATATCTCCAAGATATAGTTTATCGTTGTAGGACTAAAGATGAAGCTGCTGTTTTTTTTTTCAATTTAAAAAAATAAATAAAAAAAAAAAAAACTTTAGGCAGCCCCCAATTTAAATGTGATTGTGTGTGTGTGTGAATACATTTCATATAAAATTACGTAATCGGAAAAGAGCAATAAATTTGCATTAGTTGTTAATGTTAATGTTCAAAATCGATGCAGAATTCATGAATTATTGTAATTTGATGATACGAAGGCAATCGATGGACGATATGATAGTTTTTTTTTTTTTTTTTGTTTTTTGGTCAATGTACCGAAAAAATAACAAATATTGAGTTGTTCACTTTTTATGCAGAGAGCAGAAAAAAAAAATCGACCATTTCATTAATTTCCATAGAGATTGTGAAAAGAAACTTTATTCCAGTTTTTTGCAATTTGCTAGTAATTAAAGCGAGTGGCTTATGATCTGGCGAGAAAAAAAAAAAGATGAAAGTTACTTTATGCGTTTTTTTTTTCCTGTACATAAATTTCTCTACTATCCCTTTTCGTTCTTCTTCGATTCCCTAGTTTTCGTAAATTTAACGAGAGGCTGTGTTGTTGTTTTTTTTTTCTTTACATAAAGACTTGTGCTTAGGCAATTTCAGGCAATTTCAGACGTTATGGGCAATGCACAAACATTGTCATGAAGGGAAGGATTAAAGGGAAAGGGAAGATAAGGAAAGCTAGGTAAGGTTAGGTTTATGGAGGGGCACATTGCGCGCCTCCGTATTTGAATTATGACTAATTGGATGGGTATAGATTGGGGTCTGTTATGTAGATCGCGTTCTCGCGGCGCAGATTGAGTAATGCTAAAAGATCTTGCATCCGCAAATATGTTGAACGCTTTCGAAAGACGGGTCCTGAGACGAATAATTCGAGCGAAACGTGATGGTGACCGATGGCGAACTATAGATACAACAGTGAGCTGTATGATATATTTGACGAACCGGAGGTTTCCACTATCATCAGACTGCGGAAGCTGCAATGGGCTGGGCATGTACAAAGGATGGACGAAACTCGAATACCTAAAAAGGTATTCGAGGGAAAAACGGAGGGCCAGTGGGAAAACCCAGGAAACGCTGGTCCGACTCTGTTGACGAAGACTGTTCATCGCTGCTCGGATTTCAAAATTGGAGAACGCGGCCACTGGACCGAGATCGCTGGAGACTTCGGCTACGGGAAGCCAAGGCCCGAAAGGGGCTGTAGCGCTGCGACGACGACGACGAAAAGATCTTTTCATAGGGGGGAATAAATCGTTCAGCTAGCTGTCGGTTCCGTCTCCTATCACATCATTGATATTCTTGTACGTAACTTGCGTTTTCAACCGATGCTTTCAAGATCAAGTTTTTCCTGTAGCTTGGAAGATTGCGCATGTAGTCGTGCTTCTGAAGTCGTCAGAGAAAGTCAGAAGTAACCCTCGGTCTTATCGGGGCATATCTCTTCTCCCGGTCCTTGGCCTGAAACGATTCCACTTCAAGAAGGCCTAGATACTCTGTAGATGGTTTCTGTTCGCTTTCTATCATTCAGTCCCCAGAACATCTGCAAATATTTGTCAGTAAGCAGCCAGTACAACTGAACAATATACCAGCTTCTCCACTCGCTACGGTCCCCTTCCCCAACCTTCCCAATCTCATTCCTTCCCTCCATGACTGTGTTTGTGCATTGCACATAAAGGCCGAAATTGCCTATAACACAGGTCATTCTGTAAAAAAAAAAAAAAGTCCTGGAGAGAATTACGATACGGAGATTGAGTTAGAAAGTGGCCCATCTGGCTTCTGAGTTGCAATACGGCTTCCGCGCCGGGAGATGCACGGAAGATGCGGGGAGACATGTGAAGGACTCGGCAGCGAGGAGTGCTAGCAAATACATCCTTGGAATTTTTTGTAGATTTCAAGGGCGCGTTTGTCTATTTGAGCTGGGGCGTCGTGATGGATAAGCTACGCGACTGCGACTGCCAAGAAATGGCTTTCTGGCAGAGCTATTTCTCTGGTAGGTCGGCATGCGTTAAGGGATTACGTGACACAGTTTGGAGGAATGTACGGAGGGGCTGTCCTCAAGGCTCCATCAGTGGTCCATGTATATGGATCCTAATGATGGATGACCTTTTGGCACAGCTCACAGCTCTCAAACTCAAGTAGTGTTGCGGCGTATGCTGACGATCTTCTCATTTTAGTGGAGGGAGGCTCTCGATCGGAGCTGGAGCATAAGGGTACGGCTGTTATGGCAACCGTTCTGGAATGGGGACAGAAAGTGGAAGTAGAGGTATCAAGGGAGAAGACAGCGATCATGTTGCTAAAAGGCTAACTATCGCACTCGCGTCCTCCCTATATCTGAGCTCAGATCCCTCAAGCTTTCTTTTTTTTTCGAGATTGATATATATTTAATTTATAATTATAATTACAATTAATTTATGTTGTTGTTTAATTTATTTTCGCCATGGTGTAAAAAGTATTATAAAATTGATTTTTAAGTCTAATAATTCAGAGATCAGTTAATTTACTATACAGCTGTTGAAAAATTTTGAGATTGTGTAACTTGTTTGGAAAGTCTTACGTATATAATATTTTAGTTGACATGTATGCCGAGGAAAATTGCGCTTAAAAACCTCATTAACTTATTGTACTATTTAAAACTAACTTATATTAAATAAATAATAAAGAAAAGAGTTTATTACAATGAATTCAGTATTGTATTATCTGCTAGTGCTAGACTGCGTTGAAACTTACTTACTAATGCTTCTAACCTATAACTAATTTTATTAACTTGTTTATTTTAATTTTCCATTTGTTAAAGTATGACGTTACAGTAAACTATGCATTTTCCAATGATGTGGATATCTCAGAGCTCAGAGTGCTGGTGGTATAGATGGCAGTATCGTCAGCAAATAAGGCTATCTCACAGTTTTCTGGACGAGGGAAATCATACATGTAGATGAGATATAGTAGGGATGCAAGAACTGAGCCTTGTGGAACCCCTTTTTTATTTCATATACTGAAGAAAGGTGTCTGTTAACGGATACTTGAAAAGTTCGATTTTCCAAAAAAAACGTTGCAACAATTTTATAATGTAAAGTGGAAAGTGACATTTCATAAGCTTGAATAAAAGACCTTTGTGCCAAACTTTGTCAAATGCCTTTTCTATGTCAAGTGACACCAGGCCCAGCGATAGTTTTGACCTGTAGGCTTGATGGATAGCATTTTTGATGCGTACCAACTGGTGTATTGTTGAGTGGTGCCTTCGAAAACCGAATTGTTCGTCTTGCAAAATAGTTTTCCCCTCAATAAACTGTAAAATTCTATCTTTTACGAGTATTTCGAATAGTTTGCCTACGTTGCTTAGTAAGCTTATCGGTCTATAGCTGCTTACTAAGTTGGGTGGTTTTTTCGGCTTCAACACAGGTATGATCTTAGCTGCTTTCCATTTACTGGGATAATGATTAAGTCTAATGCATGCGTTGAAAATATATATTAGAAATAGAATACCTTTTCTGGGAAGATACTTGAGACAGATGTTTGGAATGTTATCAGGTCCCGTTGATTTTTTGGCTTTGATTGACTTTAAAACACTTTGCAGTTCTTTAGGTTTGAAGAATATGTTTTGAAGGTCGAAATTACAGGGTACGCTATCAAGCTGAATAATTGCATTTTCAACAATACTTTCTGTAGCCGCATCACTTAGCTCATTGTTTAGTGTAAAGTTATCAGCAAAACAGTAAGCCAAGTATTCAGCCTTTTCTTCTTGCGTAGTATAAATTTCATCATTATTTTTAAGTGGTGAGATTGGTTTATTTTTGTTTTTCAGAACTTTCACTATATTCCAGAAAGGTTGAGATGCTTTCTGCAACTGTGAGAGTGTGTTATTCCACTGAGCATTCCTAAATGTTATGATCATATTCTGTATAATGCAGTTTATACCTTTCCACTTCATTTTAGTTGCGTTATCTCTGTTCCTTTGCCAACGTCGTCTATAAGAATTTCTTATGCTTATCAGTGATTTCAAGTCTTGAGGAAAAGGCACGTTTATGTGATTTGGCAAAGAAGTTTTTGGCACACTGCGGTTGATGGCATAGTGGATGATGTCTTCAAAATCAGGCAACTGGCTATCCACATCTGATTTTGAGTTTATGGACTGCAATGTTAGTCTGCCAGGGTTTAACTTCGCATTTATAAGATTTTGAAACTTAAGCCAATTTGTTTTTTTGTAGTTAAAAAAAGTGTTGCTTTCAGTAGTTATTGGAGTAGAAGATAGCTTGAAGATTACAGGTAAGTGATCAGTTCGTTTAGGACAGTCATTTCGGAAAACAAAGAGGGCTTGTTACATAGACCTATATCCAAGGTCGAAGGATTTTTCCTGTTGTTCAAGGGAACGAAAGTTGGATTTTTTGGGAAGAGCAAAGTTATTGGGTATGAATGGAGATAATTGTTCAGTATACCACCCCACTTATTGTTTCTAAAACAGCCCCAGGATTGGTGTTTGCAATTTAAGTCACCTCCTATCAATAAGACACCATTTAGTCCGCATAGTTTTTGCATATCAGATCTAAACAATGATTTTACTTTATTATTTTTTAATAATAAAGTATTGTGATCGACACAGAAAAAAAAAAAATTTGCTACCCTGAAATTTTGTTTTTTCGCGTTTCATGACTAAATTAGCCTAAAAAAGCAAAAAAAAAAAATCCGTCCCGCCGTACGCCGTACATATGGACTCGTACCTCCAAGACCGTTAAAGGTAGAATGTTGGTTTTTGAGAGGATTGTTAATTTGGTAAGTGAGCTCCATTACCCAAATTTTGGGGAGTGTGGGGTGGAAGGGGGAGGCGGAGGGATGGAAAAAGTCGAAAAATACACTTGCTAATATCTTCACCACGAATGCAGATAGAAAGATGAAAATCAGCATACATATAGAGAAAGTTGTGGGACATACTCCAAAAATAATTTAATTTTTTTATCCATTGGCGTCCGAAAAGGGGGGCTAAAAACAAATTGTCGGCCGAATCTTTTTTTGAAATGGTTATATCTTCGAAACTACTTACCATAAAAAATTCATATTTTGGGACAATTAAGATGGCGTATAGGTCCATCAGAATAAGCTTAGAAATAGGCTAATTATTGTAAGGGGGAGGGTCAGGGGGGGTGCAAAGAAAAACACTTAAGAATTAATATCTCAACTATCTCTTAAGCTATGTAATTGAAATTTAAAACATATACTAAGCTATACTAGCGAAATATAAAAAATAATATAAAATTTGGTCATAATAGTAGTGGGGGGAAATGGGGAGCATTTCAAAAATGGTGCACTTTCCAAAATTAGAAATCGTTATATCTCAAAATTAAGTGCAGATATCAAATCAAAAGTTCGTCAGATTATAGAACTATATAATTTATAATTTTGATAAAAATTTTAAGTTAGGGGGTTTAAAGGGAGGGAGGTGGTAAGCAAAAATGTCGAAAATTTTGAGTGATTTTTTTAGGACTCTGGTCAAAGATAGAAACTTTAAATTTTGCATGTGGATACATCTATTTTATATACACAGAAAAAAAATAATAATTTGATCCACAATTGTTACGAACCGACCAGCACGGTCTAAGGGGCACAAGGTGTTTCATGTGCAGCGAAAAAAACACGAAAACTGAAAATTTTTGGATGTAATTTTAAGGTAGAAACTTGAAAATTTGAGAAATACATTTAAAAAAAATCCGCAAACGTATAAAATATTAACTGGTCGAATACCTTTGAAACTTCTACCCCCTCCCATACAAAATTATTTTTTCGACCATTTTTAAGAAATTAATTATCACCTAACTATTAAAAGCTATCAATTTGAAATTTTGCATAAGAGCTTATAAAAATATTTAAAATAAAATTATTTTAAAAGTTTCAAAATAGCACTTGTCCTTCTACCCCCTCCCATACAAAAGTATGATTTCGACCAATTTCATTAAATCAACTAATAACCAACAAATTAAAAGCTACGAACTTGAAATTTTGTACGAGCACCTTACTAGAGAAAGAAAAGAAAATTGCATCACAAATTTTGCAATTCCCCTACCTCTTCTACCCCCTCCCATACAAAATTATTTTTTCGAGCATTTTTAAGAAATCGGTTATCAGCTAACTCTTAAAAGCTATCAATTTCAGTTTTTGCCGGAAAACTTATAAAAATAATTGAAATGAAATTTTGTTAAAAGTTTTGCAATCACGCTTGCCCTTCTACCCCCTCCCATACAAAAGTATCATTTCGACTTATTTCATTGAACCAACTAATAACCAACAAGTTAAAAGCTGCGAACTTGAAATTTTGTACGAGAAGACTACAACAGAAAGGAAATAAAATTGCGTCACAATCTTTACGATTCCCCTACCTCCTCTACCCCCTCCCATACAAATGTTGGTTTCGTGAATGTAAAATACACAGAATCTTATTCTATGCAACTTCGTCTATGAAACTGACATTCTATACAGAGAATATTGGACGTCAATTAAAAAACTATTAACATCCACCGACCCTTACTATCAACCGTCATCCCTCCCCTCACAAAACTCAAACTTGCATAAATAAACGAACGAAATATTGGTTATATATACTGAAGCTTTTGAACGTTTCCGCAAAGTGTTGACAACTGTCCTGCCCAAGAACCCCCTTTCACTTAGTCTTCCCTAACCACTCTAACCTGCATATTAACTTTCCACGCTTCCGCAACTTGTCCCAAGAATAATAAAGTTTCGCCCGACTTGTTGGCAGTTTATTTTATTAGTGCCCCTTTTGCAATTTCCACCGGGAAAGTAAGCTGATATAATTTTAAAACTAACGCCCGTTGTGAGTTCAATTTCGATCCCGATATTTTCTATGAGTTTAGTATTTAACGCTTTAATAATATTATGCTTTATTGTTTTATGGATTACAATAGCTACTCCACCCGCTCTAGAATGTGTTCGATCTACTCTGTGGATAACATAATTATAGTTCTTTAACGAAACGTTACTCTTTAGCCAAGTCTCAGATATAAGTGCGATATCAATTTTTTTTCGCAACAAAAATTCAAAGAATTCTAGTTTTTTCTTAAATATACTTTGGGCATTCCAAATTAGTATGCTTAGACAATCGTTATTACCCATTATATACATACTTAATAGCTAATTGAGTTATCACTCTAAATTGATCATTTTTTGATTTACATGCAGATAAGTTGTTTAGCACTTCGTCCAGAAGTTTGTATATTTCTTCCGTAGAGTAGAGCTTGTCATTTCCTTCTGGTATTCTATTTGAACTCCACGTTTGTTGTAGTGGTGTCGAATTTGGAGGTTGTTGTTGTTGTTGATCTCGACTCAGAGCTCGATGCGTAGGTCGTAGCGGTGGAAACATCTCATTATTCAAGATGAAATGCGCTTTGTCGCCAACAATACGTCTATTTGTTGTTTTAATCATGTTGCTGGGCGCATTGCTGCTGTGTGTCCTGGTTTTAATGTTCAAATATTTTTTTCCGGTTTTCGCAATTCGGATCATTAGCTAGATGGTTAAGTTTGCAGTTAGCGCATTTGATTTGGTCGTCTTTGTCGGCAGGGCATTCTGACTTATTATACTGCAGATCATGCACTTTGGCGGAAGGAAACAGTGTGAAGATCCGTGCCCAAAAGACTGGCAGTTTCGGCATTGAGTAGGTCCTGGTTGTTTTCGGGTATAATATTGCCATTGTACAATCGTGTGCATGATGGCTTTAGTTTTTTTTTAAATCTGATAATTTAACGGTACCCCGATTAAAATATAACAGATACGCAGCCTGTTCATTATATCTTTTAGATTTCAGGTGAAATTTTTTTAAGTTAACACATTCAATGCCGTGATCTTTAGAAATAAGTTTTTTTAAGAACTTCGCAGTCCATATCGTGTAGACCTGTGAGAACTATTTTAATTGGTCGCTTATCAGTCCTTTCATGCGTATAAAAGTTTACTTTTTTTGATACGAGATAACTATGTAGGAGCTCGTAGTTATCAATATTGTCAACCAGAATCTTTTTACCAGTGGACATACTTACTTTACAGTGAAATTCGTGATTTTTATTTCCGTCAAAATTACCTTGATTGTATCAAAGGTTAAGTTTGGAAAGATAATGGGGGGTACCTTTAACCTTGGTGTGGTAGGAGTTGGATTTTCCATTTCGTTTTCATCTTGGTTGGGTTCCAGATCACGGAGTGCGTGAAATCGGTTCGTGTTATGTGATCCTGACATCTCGGTAGAGTTGATTCGAGGAAGTTTAAGTCTCTCTATTATTAGAATACCGGGGGGAGAGTCCTCCCGGCTTCTTTTCGTCTTATTTGTAGCTATTGTGTACTTTCTTTTTGTTTTGTTTACTGAAATTATTCAAAAAAAAAAAAGAAACCTGACTGTCTCTGGTACGCGATTGGAAATACCGTTTACACTGCACTTGTTGTTTTGAGTACGACTTTATCGCGAATCAAATTAATTTATAATTATTACTCACATAAGTCATTGTGACTTGTGTGTGAGAGCTCAGATTCTAAATGTTTCTAAATTAAACTAAGAAATCTTAAATTCTAGTAATCTACATTCGTTTTATAATATTAAGTAACTTAAGTGTAGATATTAATTATAGCTAATCACCATTATTTGAAAAGGCATTATAGAAATTTGGGTTATTGAATATAAATGTTTTAATTACCACTTTGTAGTTAAGCGAATTCATTATATTTTTAATTTCAGCTGGTACTTTGTTGTACGCTCTGGGCCCTAAGAAACTAGGGTGCCTCTTAAATATTACTGGATATCGTTAGTCCAATAATCCATCCCTGTCAACATGGTTTCTTAAAGGGTAAGTCAACTGTCTCTAACCTGTTGGAATATTCTACCTTCATTAGGCAAACATTGTGTAACAGAACTCAAGTAGATTCTATCTACACTGATTTTTCTAGCGCTTTTGATGTTGTAGACCACGGTCTGCTACTTTTCAAGTTGGTCCGTTATGGTATAAGAGGTGTTTTTTTTGAAGTGGTTGAGGTCTTACTTGATGGATCGTACACAACAAGTTAAATTCTTATCACATCTTTCTAAAACGACTACAGTCTCCTCTGGCGTTCCTCAAGGTAGTATATTGGGGCCCCTTTTATTTATAATTTTCATTAATGACGTGCCATTACTCTTGAACGATTGCAAAATATCCTTTTACGCTGATGACTTAAAAATCTTCAGAGCTATTGACACAAATCAGGATTGTCTTATATTGCAAAACAATATTGACATTTTATCTGATTGGTGTTTGAACAACGCTATGCAATTAAACGTAAAAAAATGTGCAGTAAAAACATTTTCTAGAAAAATAGCTGGTTCTTTGCAGTATGACTACAATATTAGCAAGGAAAAGTTAAAACGTGTCTCTCAAATTAAAGATCTTGGGGTAATATTTGACACAAAGCTGACCTTCAAGTCCCACATAGATAAAATTTCGAACAGTGGTATGGCTATGTTGGGTTTCTTAAAAAGGAGAGTCAAGGAATTCAATAACCCACATTTGTGTAAAACTCTTTTCTGTTCGTTGTTGTTGCCTCTGGTGACCTTCCACTCAGGTCGACTCATACAGGGTTGAAAGAGTGCAAGAGCAATTCCTACTGTTTGCTTTACGAAGCCTTCAGTTTGGTAGCTACCGTTTGCCTTCTTACAAATGTAGGCTACTTTGGCTTGATATGACCACGCTTGAGAGAAGAAGAGAGCTTGCTTCGATTCGATTTACATTCGATTTAATTAATTATAATTTAATTTCGGACGAGCTCCTTTCCCGCTTTATATTTGTTGATCACAGGTTTAGTCTTCGAAACAATAGAATTCTGAAAATGGAGAATCATTCTTCTAATTTCATGTTGAATGATCCTATTGTGCTTGTGCCATAAAAAACTTTAATTTGCATTCACAGATTGCTTCAACAGTTCTGTAAGTAGAAATACTTACAAAAACAAAATAATGACTAAATTTAAGACTTTATTTGTAAGATAATATGTAAGATATTATTAAAATTCTTAGGTCTAATACAATCATATTTTGTTTGCTGTTTAGATTTTTGCAGTTGTTGTAATGGCTATTTAGTTTTTTTTTTATGTATTTCTAATTTAGAACTAAGAACGGTTGTTATTTATTCTATTATTATTATTATTTTTCTTTGTAAAATAAACTTTAGTTGTCTACATATATAAATAAAATAAATAAAAAATAAAACAATTACTACCCCTAGATACTTGACTTCTGACACACACTCCAAATTACAATTATGAAACTTCATGGAATGATGGGAATTGTCTAAACTTGCAAATTCACCGAACCTGATGAATTTCGTTTTATTTAGATTCAGTGACATTTTACGTAGTGTCAACCAATCATATACGGTTTTTAAGCCGACGTTTGCTTTATCAAAAGTGTGTCCAATTGTTACTTTTAAGAAATGAGTACTGTATCGTTAGCAAAGGTCACTTTGTGTCCTTCTATAACGCTTGCATCCAGCTTACATAGCTCATTAATATATATTAAAAATAAAATTGGACCTAACACTGTACCTTGCGGAACTCCATATTTAATGTATATTGGACTATTTAAATTTTCATTTATTTTCAAAACTTGAGTTCTATCGGTCAAATAAGATTGGAACAGGGAGTATACATTACGACTGAACCCGATAGATCTAAGCTTAGCAAGGAGGAGAGAATGATCAACAGTATCGAAAGCTATTTTAACATCTAAAAACAAACCTAAAACTTTTTCATTTTGGTCAAGTGCATTAGTAACGTACTCCGTAACATCGTAAATAGCATCAGAAGTACATATTTGTGCCAGCCCTGAAACCATATTGATTTGTAGCTAATATCTGATTTTCATCAATGTATTTCACTAACCGTTTTTTTACGGATTTTTCAAAAAAATTTGCGAGACTAGACACTAGAGATATAGGCCGGTAGTTTCCACAATCTTTTCTGTCACCTTCTTTAAATAAGGGCATAACTATAGCTCTCTTCAATTTATTAGGGAAAATACCTTGCGATATACAGACGTTGAAGATATGAGAAAGCGGCTGAGAAATATAGCTGGCAACTAATTTTAAGATATTTGCAGTGAATCCGTCTAAACCTGGAGCTTTATTATTTTTCAATCCAGTTATGTGCGCTTCCATTCCTGGTAATTGGATAAATGTGAAATTATGAGAATGGCGGATTGGTGAACGCAGCACTTAATGATGCTCTAGGCGGAGTCTTATTCGAGTCAGCAATTTTTTGACCAACAGTAGCAAAGTGCATATTTAGTACTTCAGCAATTTCGGAAGGATCAGTATCTAAAGAGTTATCTTTGTCAATTATTTGAGTAATATTCGGCAAATCAGTCTTATTAGTGCGGGTGGCAGCTTCATTTATTGTAGCTGCCTTGGATTTCCAATTGCGATACCTATTTCCTTTTTAAAATACTGGGATCTGGCATATTTAATTATGGAATTTAATCTATTCCTATATGTTTTATACTCAATTTTAAGATGTGCGATTTTAGCTGGGGATACCCCTAGGGTGATTTGTTTGTTAATGTTTGCAGCTAATCTGTTTTTTTTACGTATAGATGATACTATACCTCTTGTTGCCCATGACTTTAATGGTCTAAGTACATTAAACATTTGATATCCTTTTATTCTATAAGCATCTGTTTCCCTTAACCAAGTTTCCGTAAGTATTATTAGGTCAAAAGGGTAGTTTAAATTGTCCATTAATATTAGCAATTAATCTAAATTTTTTGGTATGCTACGAATGTTCACATGGAAGATGTTAATCGACTCGACGCTATTGCTCAAATATTCCCTGCATTCGTTTTCATTGTGCAAAACATTAGTTTCAACGTTCTTATATTTATCGAGTTCATCTACGAAATCAGTTATCTCAATAAAATAATCAGTAACAACAAATCATAAAATGATAGCAAAGGATCCAAAAAATAAATATATAACTATTTATCACTTGAAGGATCTGGGCTCAGATATGTGACCAACGTCAGGTATCTGGGCATCAGAGTTTCAGAGCGGTTGAGGTTTGAGCTGCATCTACGAGAGCTCAGAGAGCGTCTCATCACTACTGTGGGACAGATCCGCAAAGTTCTGAGGAAAGAATGGGGTCTGTCCAGGAGAGCTGTACGAGTCATATATGACGGTCTGTTCGTTGTATGCGCAACGTATGGATCGTCGATATGGTACGAAGCTTTGGCAACTGGCATAGGAACCCGGGCTGCTTACTCTTGCCAACGAGTAATCCTGCGGGTATGTTTACCTGTACGTCGAACGGTTTCTACCGAAGCCATGCAGATGCTCATGGATGTTCTGCCATTGGACTTGGAGGTGAAGCGCAGAGCTATCACCTACAAGATCCGGAAGGGAGTCCAATTGCTGGATAGCGATTGGTTGACTCATGAAGAGATCAGGGAGAGGAGCCTTCGCGAATGCAAAGAACTCCTCGACCTTAGAGTGATATCGATATGGCAGAAAGTGAAAAGGGCAGGATGACGCATGATCTTATTTGAGTCGCAAAGTATGCCAAAGAGAACTTAGACTTAGAATTTCCTCTCAGTCTGGGTTTTCTCCTGATAGGCCACGATAGTATGAACGTCTACCTTCATAGAGTAGGCAGAAACGAAGCTGAGGGCTGTGTATGCGGAGCTGAGCTCGCAAATTGTCAGCACATACTGGGCGAATGCCCAAGATAGGACGATATAAGAAACCTCACTGATATGGAAATAGTTCGTAATGGGGAAAATTTAGACGTCAGTAGGTGTCTGTCGAATCGACAAGCTTTCGAATGTCTCAGAGCTTTTGCACACAAGGCATTCAGTAGAAGGTGGGCTGACACGGGGAGATCTAGGACGACGTAGGGATTTAAGTACATGTAGAACACAGGTTCTTTCTTACACATATGCAGGAAAGGGATAACGCTGGTTATCACATACCGGATGAATGATCAAGGTCAATTCTGGGATACCTATGGGTACGACGGACCCCATATTCCCGAAGCGGAGTGCTACCAGTCACGGGTTTGTTGGGGGGCTGCGCGGCTCTTGTCTTTACCAGTAGACGCATCACAAAAACCTTCCTTGTGCCCCATCTTGCGGCATTGTGTGCAGGTATGGGTTTTGTAATTACAGAAACGTGCGTAATGGAATGATCCACAGTACCAACAAGCTGATGATGGTTTCTTTTTATTCGCGTCTTCGTGTTCCCGTTTATGAACTTGGTTATGTTTCCGTTGTTTCGGATTCGATGTTATACGATTTTACTGACAGCAGAAGATTGAGTTTCTACCATGCGGTTGTCATGTTTCAGACTTGTTAGTCGTACGGCTTCGGAAGCCAACTTGTCTAATGTAATCTCTTTATCCGTTTCGATAAGAGACAGTAATTTCGTTCTGATATCGGTATCACTGTTCGCGGTCAGTCCATACACGAAAATTAATGATTTGAATTGATCTGCTGTAAGATCAGCCAATTTGAATTGTTCGCACTTTTTGTTGACATTAACGGCGTACGCGACAAAATCCTCGACCGCACTTTTGGATATTTTTAGACAGTTATACCGTATATTGAATAAAGACATTTGACGGTCAAATATCTTTCACAGTACTTCACACGTTTCTTTGAATTTGATGTCTCGCGGCATTTTTGGAAGAATGTAATTTACAAACCGCGCATGTGCTGTCGAGTCTAGTTTCCGAACTAAAAGGCGTGCTTTTGCCGCGTCATCGAGTTCCGCTGCGTCGACTTCGAACAAATCGGTATAACGGGCATACCAGTCCGAAAATACTATGTTATTTTCCGGATCGTAATGAAAATCCGTCATGCATTTTGTTAAAACTTCCATAGTTTTCTCGTCCCGTACTGGTTTTTACAGCTCCGTGCCACTTTTATCAGATAACTGTAAGAGGGCTTTCTTGAGCAATTCCGTTTGAGTTGCGATGAATTTTTGTTGTTGCTCTAGCAACGCAGCCAAGGTGTCGTCCTCCATTGCAACGTACACGACAACGACGAAAAAAAGAAAAAAAAAAGTAAAATGTCCGTGAAAGTGTAAGAATAATAAAACCTCACAATCCTCGTCGCCAAATAACTGTTGTGTCTTCACTTCAATTCGGAATGAAAAACACAATGTGGAATTCGATATTCTTTATTAAAACTAAATACGATGACCACTCTGGTCGGACGGTACAACGAAACTGGGCCTCGGTTTTCTATTTTCCGTGGCAGTGCTGCCAGCATTATGCGGATGCAACAATTTTTGAAGCGCTGAAGGTTATACTCGCTTGGAAAAATGCTACAAGGCAATGCGTTCCAAAGTCTGGACGTTCGCGAGATGAATGACTGTCTATATTTCACTGTACGAGTAGGAAAAGGGTTGACTTTAAACTCGCCTGTGCGTTTAGCTTGACGAGTATTGAAAAAATGAAAAGTGAAGGAATGAGTGATTTAAGTTCCGTACTACATAGAAGAATACTATAAATCCTTCGTGACCAGGTTGTAAGAGTTAGGTTTTATGTTTTTGCCTGGTATCATCGTAGAAGTATGTTGTAATGTTTGTTTGTCTGAATTAGTTGTTGTTATTGTAGCAGTTTGTTTGACTGAATTTGCCTGTTCTATCTGGCGCAACCTTTTGTTTTTGTTTTCGTAGTATATGCTGGTTTTGTTTTTCTTGATGAAGGACGTTAATGTCCCATTGTTCGTATTGGTGGTTTTTGGTTTTTAGCAAATTGGTGAGGCCCTTTGGAGGTTGAGGCTTGAGGCTTGTTGAACACCTGGGGAAATCGCTGGGGAAATAGATAAGTAACTTTTCTTCCTTCCTATAGGGTCTTCAGTTTGCTCTTTAATAACTGGTTTGTCGTACTTCAAAATTGCTTGCTTCCCTTTAGATAGTTTCAACCCTAGCATTGGTTTCAGTTTTTTCCTTTTATGAAGTACATTTGTAGGATAATCCTATTTTATGAAGCATCCTGTTTGCTCTAAATTTTTATTTTCTCTTAAAATGGTGTTATAGATCTGGCAACCACGCAATATTGATCTTTCCCGAATATGCCAGAATTTTCTAGGACAGTCCTCCAATATGTAAAAAGCCAGTCAGAGCAGTCATTCAGCGACATCTATGGACGACGCGAACCGGTGCAAGAACGCGATAGAACAATATCGGCGGTGGTGCCATATCGTGCGAATTAAGTTAAGGTGCAAATAAATAAAATATCGCTTATTTTTAAACGAATTGTGTTTTACTTGAATTCCCGGCGAACCCCTAGCTCGCAACAATAGAAATCTTTTTTTCCAGGGTCGTACGACCGAACGAGATGAGCGAGGATTATAGGATCAACATAGCTCCCTTCCTCTTCTGCCACTCCAAATAGCACTAGGTGGCGCTGTCTTAGCTGCTTCCCCGATAATATCTGCAAATATTTGTCAGTAGCAGCCAGTGCAATTGAAAAAGTCTACCAGCTTCACTCTTCGTTCTCATTCCTCCTTCCCCTACCTTCTCAATCCTATTCCTTTCCTCCATGACTGTGTTTTTGCATCGCACATAAAGGCTGAAATTGGTAAAAAAAAAAAATAATAATAAAAAAAACATACGAGTATTATGCAAATCTTCAAATTTTGATTGAAATTAAATCGTAGATGGAAAATTTTATTTTTTCACGTTGAATCGACAACGATTGCACCAAACCAAGAAATGCATTTTTGAAAAGGTTAACGATTTCAAGTTAATTTAACTGCAAACCGAAAACTTGTTTATCCGCAAACGATTCGATTTTTAATAGAAAAACTTACCTGACTTGTGCAAAGTTTATGTTAGCATTAAGGAAGAAGAATTCCTCTGTCCTATAATCAATTGCCATTAAGAACTTATCATAATTTCAGATTTAAGCTAATTTTTAGTTCGATTGAACTGATTCGACTGCTCCAAACTTGAACTCAGGTTTGTACGGAAATGTTGCCAACGCCCCAACTCCTCGATTCCATCTTCGAAGCCGATAAGACAGTTTAAATTTTGTTTCCAAGCTGAATAAGTTTCTTCAAGGGGGTGATTTATGAACCTGTTTCACTATAATGAGCCTAATTGAATTTCAGAAAAAAAAAACCGGACATTGTGTAACAATGGCGCTGATTGGACCACATAACGAACCAAATTATGCATGCAAAATATTCAAAAAAAAAAAAAAAGACGACAGCATAAATCTTATCAGAATTTTCTAGATTTCGCAGAAGTCAGGCCACAACTGATTCGAGTTCGAAAAAAAAAAACCGACGATTCTGGTTTGGGGCGTCGAAAGAGCAACGTGGTCATCCACAAAAATACCCTGACCCAGAAATCCGAGTCGTTAACGAAGTTCAATTTCAAACGCCCAAAAAACCAGAAATTCAAATTAGCGGCCTGCCAATGAATCACCGGCCGCCTGGATTACGCTCGGCGTCACTCTGACATTTCGAAGCGATTTGAATAATGCCGCCCAATTTCATCATCATGCTGCTTGTGCATCAATTTTTTGATTTTTTTTTGATTTTTGTTTTCGAGAAAGCCGCCGTTCTCCAGTTTTTAACTAACAAATTAATTTAGCCCAAAAGATGAAATGAAACAACAAAAAAAAGGCAAATAAAAACGAAACTGATGGGCAACGGTTTCGTGATTTTTTTTCTTTTTTTGAAACCGAAACTAGTCTACCCAAAATTTCAAATTGATTTTTTTTTTCATATTAACTTTCGCTTTTTAACCCGTCCTCCATCGGTTATGAACACTTGACAGAGTTACGAGTTTCGTTAAAGTTCTTGGCATAAATTTGCATAATTTAAAAAAAAAAAAAAAAAACAATTTCGTTTGGTTCGTTGGGCCGGACCCCTAGCGCCATGTTGCCGTGACGCAAACAGCAAGTACACACATGCGACACACCACAATCATTTCAATTATTAACGAGCCTCGGACGTAGCTTTGTGCGCGGAGATGACGCGCTGCCGATGAAGAAAGAGATTTGTAAACAATGCGTAATAATTCTGCGGTTTTCCATGAACGTACAACTAATTAACGCTAACTAGTTGGGCTAGCATTGGCCAGTTTGAGCGTGCAAATTGACCAATTCCGCTTTTCTGTGCCGGCCATTGTGCGTCCGTTTTAGCAACATTGTGGCAATGTCCGTCGGACAACAAAAGTTTTCGTTCTTTAGAAATATTACAAAATCCGGTAAGTACAATAATTGAAATTCAAAGTCGGAATATTAATGAAAATGTTTTTGAATATTCTGGGAAAAAAAAAAAAACAGTTGACCTTGCCGTAGCGTTTCTGTTCTGTTCATCACCGCTGACGGCCTTGAGAACCAAAGAAATGCTGAACTGTTCAGTCTCAAGGCTGTAGTAAGTCAATAGACAACGAAAATGTCGAATGCCTCAGAGAGATCCCAAACAAAAACCAGGGATCCGACAATCCAGATGTATCAGTTCTCCATTAGTCCTTTTTTGATTCAAGTAATTAATTTCTGCTCTAACACATTAAATTAAAATAAGGTCCGTTTCATATTTATAAGGTCACTTAATATTTTTAAAAATATGATATAGTACGGTATCTCTAAATATTCCATGCAATGGTGCAAATGGCACAGTGTACAAATACGCAATTATTCGCTAACGATATTTCCGTTATCTGAACGAACAAAATTTGCTCTTGTTTCATATTTATAAGGTCAGTTGTGATAAAACTGCGGAAGCACTAACAACAAGGTAATTAAGAGCTAGATTTTTATTTGTTTTTTTTTCTAATTCAGTAAGTTTACTCATAATGCCACGTGGGAAGAACTGAGTGAACAAGAAAAAGGGTTTATAAACGCCCTTCATGCGGAGAACTATGATTTGAGAGAGATTTTGCGTAGAATTATAGATCGATTAAAGTTTTTTTTAGGTAACTGTATCGATTATCCGCTGGAGGATTCTCCAATATGTCGATCAGGGATTCAGCCACACCCTGCGGCAAGGATGAAACGACGTAATTCTACTTCGATGCGTCGGTGCTAACTCTACTTATGGCAAATTGCGACTCAATTTGGATAAACCAAGTAGTGAAGCTATTCGGCTAGAATGTAGGCAACCGTACGTTCATTGGACTTAATTCGCTAGTACTTAAATTTTCGCTATTATTAGTAGAAGCATTATATTTACTGTTATCAGATGGGTGACCTTGGAGAGTACATGTGCTCGGCTGGGGTTCGGATTGCTCTAATTCAGGAGCCGTTTAAAATGATGTGCCGAGTATGTGGCCTCCCTGGGTGCTTTAGGGTGTTCTCTGATAGTAGGCTGAATGCTGCTATCATTGTGAATGATGTGAATATGGATTGTAAGTGCATTGATGAGTTGTGTAATGAATGGGGTGTCTGTGTAGGAATGAAAACGACCTTTGGACAAGTGTATTTTGTGAGTATGTACTGCAAGTTTGGGGAGCCCCTTGAGCCCTATCTAAGGTATTTGGATTCGGTTCTGTTACTGGTGAACAATTCGCCGATAATCCTTGGTATGGACGCGAATGCAGCGTCCCCGATGTGGCACAGCAAAGTGACTAGACAGGCATCTAATTACCGTAGCTGGCATCGGGGTGAGCTGCTGAGTGAATGGCTTCTTGAGAATGAGCTCCATGTTGTGAATGAGCCGATGGGCCCAATGGGGCGAGTGACATAGATGTCACTTGCGTGAATCGTGCAGCATTGGCCTTGCAGTCCCGGTGGAGTGTGAAGCACGGGTGGGGTGTGAGTGATCACAGTCTCATCGAGGTCATATTATCCTCAGATGAGGCCGTGAGTCTGTCTACGAATGAGAGTTTGCGTATGTGGAATGTGCATGGATGTAACTGGGATTTGTATGTGGAGTGAATGAGAGAGTTAGCGTCAGAGCTACCTCTCAGTGTGTTCAGTGCGCTTAACGCTGATCTTCAAGTAGAGAAGATCAACGAATGGATGGAACGTGTGAATGAGGGGATGCTTAGGGGGACCCGCAGGGCGAATCCTAAGCATGTCAAATGGTGGAATGCGGATTTGAGCGTGAATCGTACGTGTGTGAGGCGTTTGAGGAAGAAATTCCAACGCGCTAGGCGAAATGGAGCTGCCGATGTTGCTCAGCTCAGGCTCGCCTACCGGCGAGGTATGCATGAGTTTCAAAGAATAATTGAGAGTGCCAAACAGGACGACTGGCGCAGGTTTGTGTCCCTAAACTCTGACAACCCTTGGGGTGAAGTGTACAGAGTTTGCAGGGGTAGACGCACTCCCGCCACCATGTCCGGCATCCGTGCAGACGGTCGACGCTGACATGGAGAGATAGTGTTGAAGCACTGCTGAATGAGCTTTTTCCTGCTGCTGACCCGAGTAACTTCAATATAGTGAATGTGTGAAGAGACTTGCCTACTCTAGATATGTGTGAGATAACTGATAGCGTAAGCAGGGTCAAATCCAGACAATTTGGAGGGATTGTAAATAGTTGCGGATCTCAGCCGGACATCCATTTTGGGGAGTATATGGATTCAGGGGGAGGCGGGGAGAGCAATCAAACCGAAAACTAAGAATTCAAATATCTCAAACATGGTTATAGCTAGGAAGCTAAAAATCGATATGCGTATAAAAGGGTTTGTGGGACAACTTTTAAAATAAATTTAATTTTTTCATCCATTGGGGTGCAAGAAGGGGGGGCTAAAAACCAATTGTCGGTCGAATTTTTTTTTCAAATGATTATATCTTCGAAATTACTTAGCATAAAAAAATTTATATTTTTAGACCATTAAGGTGATATATAGATCCACTGGAATTAGCTTACGTAGACGCTAATTATTGTAAGGGGAGGGTCAGGGGGTGCAAAGAAAAACACTTAAAAATCAATATCTCTGCTATTTGTTGAGCTATATACTTGAAACTTGGCACTTATATTAAGCTATACTAGAGAAATACGAGAAAAATATAACATTTGGACAAAATAGTAGTGGGAGAAAATGGGGAGCATTGTACTTTTCAAGATTTCAAAACATTATATCTCAAAACTGGGTGCAGATATCAAATTCAAATTTTGTCAAATTGTAAAACTACATAGTTTTGAATTTCGGTAAAAGTTTTACGTCGGGAGGTGGTAAGCAAAAATGTTGAAAATTTTGAGTGATTTTTTTAGGGCTCTGGTAAGAGATACAAAGTTTACAGTCTAAAGTCGAACACCGTTCTGAGTCGGACGTGTCTATTATCAGCTAGTTCGCTATAAAGTCGTACTCATAACAAAAAGTGCAGTGTAAACGGTATTTCCAATCGCGTACCAGAGACAGTCAGGTTTTTTTTTGAATAATTTCAGTAAACAAAACAAAAAGAAAGTACACAATAGCTACAAATAAGACGAAAAGAAGCCGGGAGGACTCTCCCCCCGGTATTCTAATAAGAGAGAGACTTAAACTTCCTCGAATCAACTCTACCGAGATGTCAGGATCACATAACACGAACCGATTTAACGCACTCCGTGATCTGGAACCCAACCAAGATGAAAACGAAATGGAAAATCCAACTCCTACCACACCAAGGTTAAAGGTACCCCCCATTATCTTTCCAAATTTAACCTTTGATACAATCAAGGTAATTTTGACGGAAATAAAAATCACAAATTTCACTGTAAAGTATATGTCCACTGGTAAAAAGATTCTGGTTGACACTATTGATAGCTACGAGCTCCTACATAGTTATCTCGTATCAAAAAAAAGTAGACTTTTATACACATGAAAGGACTGATAAGCGACCAATTAAAATAGTTCTCACAGGTCTACACGATATGGACTGCGAAGTTCTTAAAAAACTTATTTCTAAAGATCACGGCATTGAATGTGTTAACTTGAAAAAATTTCACCTGAAATCTAAAAGATATAATGAACAGGCTGCGTATCTGTTATATTTTAATCGGGGTATCGTTAAATTATCAGATTTAAAAAAAAACTAAAGCCATCATGCACACGATTGTACAATGGCAATATTATACCCGAAAACAACCAGGACCAACTCAATGCCGAAACTGCCAGTCTTTTGGGCATGGATCTTCACACTGTTTCCTTCCGCCAAAGTGCATGATCTGCAGCCTGCAGCACAATAAGTCAGAATGTCCTGCCGACAAAGACGACCAAATCAAATGCGCTAACTGCAAACTTAACCATCTAGCTAATGATCCGAAATGCGAAAACCGGAAAAAATATTTGAACATTAAAACCAGGACATACAGCAGCAATGCGCCCAGCAACACGATTAAAACTACAAATAGACGTATTGTTGGCGACAAAGCGCATTTCATCTTGAATAATGAGATGTTTCCACCACTACGACCTACGCATCGAGCTCTGAGTCGAGATCAACAACAACAACAACCTCCAAATTCGACACCACTACAACAAACGTGGAGTTCAAATAGAATACCAGAAGGAAATGACAAGCTCTACTCTACGGAAGAAATATACAAACTTCTGGACGAAGTGCTAAACAACTTATCTGCATGTAAATCAAAAAATGATCAATTTAGAGTGATAACTCAATTAGCTATTAAGTATGTATATAATGGGTAATAACGATTGTCTAAGCATACTAATTTGGAATGCCCAAAGTATCTTTAAGAAAAAACTAGAATTCTTTGAATTTTTGTTGCGAAAAAAAATTGATATCGCACTTATATCTGAGACTTAGATAAAGAGTAACGTTTCGTTAAAGAACTATAATTATGTTATCCACAGAGTAGATCGAACACATTCTAGAGCGGATGGAGTAGCTATTGTAATCCATAAAACAATAAAGCATAATATTATTAAAGCGTTAAATACTAAACTCATAGAAAATATCGGGATCGAAATTGAACTCACAACGGGCGCTAGTTTTAAAATTATATCAGCTTACTTTCCCGGTGGAAATTGCAAAAGGGGCACTAATAAAGAATCATTGTTTAGATCTGATATGCAAAAACTATGCGGATTAAATGGTGTCTTCTTGATAGGAGGTGACTTAAATTGCAAACACCAATCCTGGGGCTGTATTAGAAACAATAAGTGGGGTGGTATACTGAACAATTATCTCCATTCATACCCAATAACTTTGCTCTTCCCAAAAAATCCAACTTTCGTTCCCTTGAACAACAGGAAAAATCCTTCGACCTTGGATATAGCTCTATGTAACAAGCCGTCTTTGTTTTCCGAAATGACGGTCCTAAACGAACTCACGTCTGATCACTTACTTGTAATCTTCAAGCTATCTTCTACTCCAATAACTACTGAAAGCAACACTTTTTTTAATTACAAAAAAACAAATTGGCCTAAGTTTCAAAATCTTATAAATGCTAAGCTAAACCCTGGCAGACTAACACTGCAGTCCATAAACTCAAAATCAGATGTGGATAGCCAGTTGTCTGATTTTGAAGATCATCATCCACTATGCCATCAACCGCAGTGTGCCAAAAACTTCTTTGCCAAATCACATAAACGTGCCTTTTCCTCAAGACTTGAAATCACTGATAAGCATAAGAAATTCTTATAGACGACGTTCGCAAAGGAACAGAGATAACGCAGCTAAAATGAAGTGGAAAGGTATAAACTGCATTATACAGAATATGATCATAACATTTAGGAATGCTCAGTGGAATAACACACTCTCACAGTTGCAGAAAGCATCTCAACCTTTCTGGAATATAGTGAAAGTTCTGAAAAACAAAAATAAACCAATCTCACCACTTAAAAATAATGATGAAATTTATACTACGCAAGAAGAAAAGGCTGAATACTTGGCTTACTGTTTTGCTGATAACTTTACACTAAACAATGAGCTAAGTGATGCGGCTACAGAAAGTATTGTTGAAAATGCAATTATTCAGCTTGATAGCGTACCCTGTAATTTCGACCTTCAAAACATATTCTTCAAACCTAAAGAACTGCAAAGTGTTTTAAAGTCAATCAAAGCCAAAAAATCAACGGGACCTGATAACATTCCAAACATCTGTCTGAAGTATCTTCCCAGAAAAGGTATTCTATTTCTAATATATATTTTCAACGCATGCATTAGACTTAATCATTATCCCAGTAAATGGAAAGTAGCTAAGATCATACCTGTGTTGAAGCCGAAAAAACCACCCAACTTAGTAAGCAGCTATAGACCGATACGCTTACTAAGCAACGTAGGAAAACTATTCGAAAGACTCGTAAAAGAATTTTACAGTTTATTGAGGGGAAAACTATTTTGCAAGACGAACAATTTGGTTTTCGAAGGCACCACTAAACAATACACCAGTTGGTACGCATCAAAAATGCTATCCATCAAGCCTACAGGTCAAAACTATCGCTGGGCCTGGTGTCACTTGACATAGAAAAGGCATTTGACAAAGTTTGGCACAAAGGTCTTTTATTAAAGCTTATGGAATGTCACTTTCCACTTTACATTATAAAATTGTTGCAACGTTTTTTTTGGAAAATCGAACTTTTCAACTATCCGTTAACAGACACCTTTCTTCAGTATATGAAATAAAAAAGGGGTTCTACAAGGCTCAGTTCTTGCACCCCTACTATATCTCATCTACATGTATGATTTCCCTCGTCCAGAAAACTGTGAGATAGCCGATACTGCCATCTATACAACTAGCACTCTGAGCTTTGAGATATCCACATCATTGGAAAATGCATAGTTTACTGTAACATCATACTTTAACAAATGGAAAATTAAAATTAACGACGCTAAAACGCAAGCGATTTTCTTTTCAAAGCGCATAGTGGCACCTTATGTGTCTACCTCAAACTTAGCATTTAATGCAACTTCAGTACAATGGAGCTCCAATTTAAAATATCTTGGCTTCGTTTTTGATAAATCGCTTACGTATAAAGAGCACGTACTACAGACTTTAAGCAAAGTCAATTTATTAATTAAAATTATGTATCCGTTCATCAACCGAAAGTCAAAATTAAATTTAGAAAACAAATTGCTCATTATAGTTTATGGTGCTCCGCTACTTCTAGATTGTGCAAAATCTAACATTTCGAAATTGCAAATTGCTCAAAATAAAATTTTAAAAATTATACTAAATTTGCTTAGATGCTATAACACCGAAGCATTACATGAATTAGCCAAAGTTAATAAAATTAGATAGAGGTTAGAAGATTAGCAAGTAAGTTTCAACGCAGTCTAGCACTAGCAGATAATACAATACTGAATTCATTGTAATAAACTCTTTTCTTTATTATTTATTTAATATAAGTTAGTTTTAAGTAGTTCAATAAGTTAATGAGGTTCTTAAGCGCCATTTTCCTCAGCATACATGTCAACTAAAATATTATATACGTAAGACTTTCCAAACAAGTTACACAATCTCAAAAATTTTTTCAACAGCTGTATAGTAAATTAACTGATCTCTGAATTATTAGACTTAAAATCAATTTTATAATACTTTTACACCATGGCGAAAATAAATGAAACATAAACATAAACAACACATAAAAGATATAATTACTACCAGTGCAGACAATTCACCAGAAAAAGAAGGAGAAGACTCCTTTTTAACACACCGGTATATGTACTTCTTTATACATTCGAAGTGTCCTGTGGTATTATACACGTCGAGCTCCCCGATCAACTACATCACAACCTTCTCCATCAATGGCACTACAGCACAAATCGGGCCCTGGGAAATTTATAAATTATTTTGCTTGAGAAGTTATGTTGAGGCTTCGATTAAAAATCGAGTTACTGGCCTAAGTCTTTTGTTTTTCGAAGAGCATTTTTTTTAATTTTCCGATGGTTGAACTCTATTTTAAATAGGCACACCTTCAGGATCCATAACAATATTTTCGTTTTATTGTGGAAGAGCTGTTCACCCTTCATATAACTCTCTATCTAAGATTTTCATGTTCGATAATTGACGTGACCCAGATATGCCCACGTAGGCTTCGTTGCGGAATTATGAAATTTGACCTCACGATCTTCACTGGGAGTGAAGATCGGCATCCCACAAATTATAGTAATTCCGGCATTCACACAGTCTTCATGTGGAATCGATACCCTTCAAAGGTTATACCGGAATTGACCTTGGTCATTCACCCCGTATGTTATCCCCCCTTGCGTACAAATCACATTTAGCGAACAGGCCGAACAACAGCATGGTCAATCAATCAAATTCCTGTTAAGACCCCCTATAGGGGCATAGGACAGAAACAACTCTCTTGCACAAGGCGCGATCCTGAGCATCGGCTTTAAGCTGTTGCCAGGACTTGTTTATAGTGCTTCATTTCACGGTCGATCACTGACTGGCGGTGCAAGGACCGAGTAACCCCAGCTCTTCCCCCGTCATTCAATGTTCGAACGTTCCAGAAGCCAATCATAGTCCGTTTTCGAATGCCAAAAGTCGTTACCGTAGGATCAGTCCGTATCCGAGGCGATGTATCCGTTTCTCGTATCATTTAGGTCTTAAGATCACGGGTGATAAGCCCATGATCCAGTGAGTGTCCATTTGCCATTTTTAGGGCAAGCAGGACTGGCTGTGGGTGAATTCTACAGCCCCCATCCCAGAGGGGGATAGTTAGCTCAGGTCCGTGGAGTCGCTAACTCCAAAGATAGTTGCAGGAATTGGTAAAACCTCATACTACAACTACCCCCTTGCGGGGAACAGCATGGTAGAAATCACTAAAAGGAAATACTCGGCAGGCATTATTTAACACTGATACTGTAACTGTTCTTTGGTAGCGAAGCGCTCACCGTTTACCCACTTCAAACTCTTCCCCTTCTTCGTCAATGGCACTACAGCCCAAATCAGGCCTTGAGGAAATTTGTAAATTATTTTGCTGTAGAAGTTATGTTGAGGCTTCGATTAAAAATCGAGTTACTGGCCTAAGTCTTTTGTTTTTCATGAAGTATTTTATTGGAGTTCATCGATCATTGAAATAGGTAAATAGATTCCTTGTCAATCTTTTTCTTTTTTTTATTGTGGACCAGTTGATTGCCGTTCGCATAACCCTTTAATTACGAATTTTCATGACTTAAGCATGAAGTTATATGCCCTCATAGGCAGTGTAGTAGGATTATACGTCGACCAGGATTTCAACTCACGACTATCGCACATTAGGAGATAAACACGCTACCCACTAGGCTTCATATCCTATGACTGGAAAAAAAATTATATTAATTCGGACAAACCGGACAGTTCGAATACGGAATTCGCTACCCATCGCAGTATTCCGGTCAGACTACAACATCCAACAATTCAAGAGAAATATTTATAACAACTTCCGTCTATATCCCCTTAATTCTCAAAAACCAATATCCTTCCCATCTCACCGGAGCTGTGCTTCATTACAAAAGGGTCAAACAAAAAAAAGGGGGGAGTATTAGGGATGTTTATGTTTTTGTCGATGAGGCTTGTTGTTAGCCGAGAGAGTCAATATTGGATTAGGCCTATGGTGAGAGTAAGTCCCAGATGTAAAAGGGTGAACAGATTTGGGCCACTATTTTTTCTCGGAAGGAATACTTCTCTGATATTTTAAACATCTTGTCAGAGGAAGATATTCCGGAAACAGAACAACTTCCAAACATCCAACCGCAACAATCCTCTATTAGGGACGATCCCCCAGATAAGGAAGAGATAGTTTCCGCCATTCGGTCAATGGCGGGAAGGAAAGCTGCAGGTATAGACGGACTACCAACCGAACTCCTCAAAGCGGACCCGGAAATAACAGCCGATATACTCCTCCCACTCTTCACTAAGGTGTGGAATGATGGAAGATATCCGACTGAATGGAAGGAGGGCATCATTGTGAAAATTCCGAAGAAGGGCGACCTTCGGGATTGTGGCAATTGGCGTGGTATATGTCTACTTACTGCCGTATCAAAAATTATGGCTAAGGTAATTCTCAATAGGATTAGTGATGTCGTCGAGAGCACTCTCGAAGTTTATCAGGCTGGATTCCGTAAAGGGTCGTCTTGCAGCGACCACTCAAACCCCCTACGGATAATATTAGAGCAGTCAGCCGAAATGGGTTCGCCACATCTCATGTTTGTAGACTTCGAGAAGGCTTTCGACAGCGTTAAGCGAGATTACATATGGAATGCTTTGCGTAGGAGAGGTATTCCAGATAAGGTCGTAGCTATGATTGAAGAATCCTACGAAGATGCAAGGTGTCACGTCTTGCATAGAGGAGAGCTGTCCGAGAGCTTTCCTGTGCGAACGGGTGTCAGACAAGGCTGCATATTATCACCAGCCCTGTTTCTGGTGGTAATAAATGACATCTTGAAAGCTGCACTGGAAGGTGGGGAAGGTAAAGGTCTTCAATGGAGGCTATTTAACATCTTAAGTCACCTTGATTATGCTGATGACGTGTGTTTGCTTGCACATACCCGTTCGGACTTAGAGTCAAATGTTCACTCGTTGCATTCTAAATGCAAAGAGGCGGGACTGAAAATAAATGTGCGTAAAACCAAGTACATGCACATGGGTTCGAACGCAAGCACACCGATTGTTCTTAATGGACAGGATGTGGAAGAGGTGCAAGATTTTTGCTATCTCGGAAGCATTGTCAGCATGGACGGCGGAGCCGAAAAGGATGTTGAGGCTCGGCTAAATAAAGCTCGTCAGGCCTTCGGTATCCTTTCCCCTTTCTGGAGGTTAAGAGAGATCTCCCTTCGCACGAACCTGCGAGTTTTTGACGCATGCGTCAAATCCGTGTTGTTATATGGTTGTACTACGTGGAAAGTGACCGTTCGACTTACCAAGAAACTACAGACTTTCGTAAACCAATGCCTCCGGCGCATTTTAGGAATATTCTGGCCAGAAGTAATCTCCAACGACGAACTTTGGAGTACAACTCGCCAGACTAAAATAGGTATTGAGATTCAACGGCGAAAGTGGCAGTGGATCGGTCATACTTTGAGGAAACCAGAGCGAAACATCGCAAAACAGGCTCTGGATTATAACCCTCAAGGAAGACGTCGGGTTGGTCGACCATGTAACACATGGAAGCGAGCAGTTGAGCAGGAGGCCAGAGGAATAAACAAGTCCTGGCAACAGCTTAAAGCCGATGCTCAGGATCGCACCTTGTGGAAGAGAGTTGTTTCTGTCCTATGCCCCTATAGGGGGTCTTAACAGGAATTTGATTGATTGATTGATTTTTTCTCGCGACAATTTCAATTAAATTGTGGATGCTGTGAATTTGACGCATAATGTTAATTTATATGTGTGGTCCATTTGAGTGAAGTGAATTCCGAGGATCTTAATACTGTCTGAGCTTAGAACGCTCGTTAAACCTACTGTGCGATTTTAAGGGTTGCAGATTTGAGCTTTTGTGAACGAGTCGTGCACTGTAGCTCTTGACACTAAGAAAAAATGATATTGTCCGCATATGTAGGGTGGATCAACAAGAGGTGTAAGATTCGTTTCCAAGATCCAATTAGAGAACGTACGGCGCTGCTGTTAGTCCACCGGCTGCAGTTCTTGAGTCAATTGTACGCATGCAGGGTCAAATCTTTCGTCAATATTCAGTATGGTCGTGGAGAATTCGAGTTCTTGAGCACAGGGACGAGTGGAGGTGATTATGTCGTTTTCCTTTACCGCGGCGAAATTCCCGGTCGAACGTCCGGGACAAAGTCGTTGCGGTGTCTTCACCATCTTGCGCTGAGTTAGAAATTTTTTTGAGTAGGTTGCGATTACGATTAAAATTTGCTCAAATTTTACGATTGAGCGCGAATTTTCGTAATAAAATTCAACGATTGTGTAGCGTTTTATGGTAAATTTTCTGCATTTATAGATGACAATTGGTAAAATCCTGCACCTTTCGCTCAAACACCCTTTAGTAGATGATCGCTATTGAGGAGTTGTGAGAGGGACGGATATTGGAAAAATTGGCTGAGAGCGAAGAGCCCTGTGGCCGACTATTTTCCAGGACCTTTATAGCGAATGAAAAACCATTAACATGAACGGGGATTTTATGTTGAGCTAGAAAGTCGTAAATGATCCGTGTAAAGAATTTATCCACATCCCATTGAATCAGTTGAGCAATAATTAACTGAGAGCCAACTCTATTAAAAGCCTTTGCCCAAATCTAGGGACACTTCTTCTTTTTTTATTCGGAGAACCATAGCGATATGGAGTTCGAGTGTGTGGAGTAATGTTATGTTACTACGTCCCTTGCGGAATCCGCGTTGTATGAAGATAACAATGGGCCCAACTAGATGGCTGCAGTCCATTGTGGTTCTCCAAAACCCTTCCACCTCCTAGTTCCTAAACCTAAACCTTTATTAATGGATTTATTTATTTATTTGGGCTCTTGAACAAAAAGACTACAATTTCAATTAAACAAAAGCGGAAAATAAAAGAATGGCAAAGAGGAAAATTTAAACATTGAAGATGATAGATTTAACTCTATTCTTAAATAAAGGAAAAGAAGATGCTAAAGAACCAAGTTGGAGTCGATCATGGTTCCTTTGCACTCTTAGCATCGGAGAGTGATGGTAAACATCGAGAGAGGCTCGTGGAGGATTGAGATATCTGAATTCCTTGTTGAGAATAATCCTGGTTCAGGTCGTCACAGAGGTGGGTATTGAGCAGGTAGTTGCACAGCTTGAAGAGGAAGCAAGCATCGAAGAAGGTCCGTTTTAAATGCAGTGGCTGTAGGTGAAGTACTTCAAGTCTGCCATTGTAGTCGATCTGAGGCTTCCTTAATCTGTAGAAAAGGATTCGAGTGAATCTACGCTGAACAGATTCGATGGTCCGAACATGGCAAGAATGGTGTGGGTTCCAGACGGTTGAATAGTATTCCAAAATACTACGGACAAGTGTGAAAAATAGGAGAGCAGCTGTTCCTGGACGGTTAAACTGGACTATCATGCGGAGGAAGAAGCCAGCAAGTCTGTATGCCTTACTAGTAATCTCGGAGAAATTATTGACGAATTCATGTTTGCGATCAAAGACCACTCCTAGAGCCTTTATTGTGGTTACTGCTGTAAGGATGGATCCATTAATAGAGTAAGAGAGAACAGAGGAGGTAGTCTTATACGAGTACTCCACAGTAAACACTTTTCTATGTTCGAAAAGATATCGTTGTTTGAACAACAACGAGAGACAGCAGACAAATCAGCCTGAAGAATCATGCCATCAGAGACGGAGGAAATTTCCCAGAACAATTTCAATTTATCAGCGAATAAGAGACAGTTCGAAGATTGAAAGAAAAGATTTCCGGATTCTACACTGTTACGCTTTATTATCCGTGTCGTTTCGGTCTCTGCTGAGACCTTTATCAAACTGATCGACAATTAAAAAATACAATTATTGTATGGAAGGAAGGGTAATTAAGGTTAAATTAGTTAATTAAGGTTAATTAATTAGTATCAGGTAGTTACAGATTTGTGGGTACGGATATTGTTCTTACAACTCCGCCATAGACGGTCCCAAGCCCGAGTTGAGAAAGGAGGAGGGAACATGGAGTTAACCTGAATGGCCAGTAACACCAGTGCGTCTCAGGAAGTAGGCAAAAAGTATGACATAGTTGGACTTGCAGCATAGCTGTGAGAACTCCAGCATGTCATATTTAGCTCAAAACTCCCACCCTTTTCCTACTAGTGTGTAATAAATAAGTAGGACCGGTCCTCCAGGTCGGGGGTTGGGCGAGGCGCCGACAACGCATCACCGGAAAAAGAACACTTTCCAGAAACCTGAAGAACAGCCTCGAAAAGGATGGACTCAACGGCAATGACCCCGCAAACGAAAAATGGACTACTCTATTGGATCTTGTAATGTTCAATCCGTATTTAGGACAGGAGCTCTGAAAGATTTTCTCGAAGAAGTGGCAAAACACAACATCAACATAACTGCCATCCAAGAAACGAAATGGCTCGGTAGCGAAATCATGGACATGAGATCACACACAATCTATCCAAGTGGAAAATTGTCGAGAAGCAGAGAGTTTGGAGTCGCTTTTGTCGTTGACAAAAAATTTAAACAGCAGGTCACGAGCTTCAGACCAGTAAGTGAAAGATTGTGTGCAATCCGAATAAAGACTAAATTTTTCAACACTTGGTTGATCAACGTTCACGCACCAACAGAAGACAAGGACGATGTAACTAAAGACGAATTTTATGCCACCCTAGAGACAACCTATGATTCACTGCCCTCGAATGACCTAAAAATTGTCTTAGGGGATTTTAATGCAAAAGTCGGAAAGGAGGAGGCTCATAGAGGAACAACAGGAGGGCACAGTCTCCATGACATAACCAACGACAATGGCCAACGTCTTATTGATTTCGCAAGCAGCAAAAATATCATAGTAAGCTCTACGTGCTTCCCACATCGCGATATTCATAAACGAACGTGGGCATCACCAGATGGTCACACCTTCAACCAAATAGACCACGTTCTAATTGAGAAAAGGGCTGCTTCCAGCATACTTGATGTACGAACTCTCCGCGGTGCGAATTGTGACTCTGACCACTATCTAGTCAGAGCTAAGTATCGATGCAAAACAGCTTGTCGTGGATATTCGAAAACGAGTAGAGCTCGCAAATTCAATGTCGACAAGCTTAACGACGAAACGGTGGCGCAGGCTTACATGTTAGCATGTAATAAACACCTGACACCAATATATGAAGATATCAAAAATATGCCAGTGGAGAATGCGTGGATAAAAATACGAGACGGCATCAAATCCTCCGCGGAAGAGGTATTAGGGTATCAAGCACGGCGAAAAAATAATGATTGGTTCGACCAAGAATGTCGCGACGCAATAGATAGAAAGAACGCCAAAAAAGAAAGATATGACGAGCTTAGGCGATATGCGAAAAAGACCTGCAGACGAAAACAAAGGAAGTACCATAATGACAAGATACAAAAAATGGACGACGACATGAGAAAAAATAAAACGCGTGACGCATACGCCATAGTAAAAGATTTAAAAAAGGGATATAAACCAAAAACCAGTCTCTGCAAAGACGCAGAGGGCAATATCATCAGCGACACAGAAGAAATCAAAAGGAGATGGGCTTCATACTTCGAACATCTTTTGAATCCCATCCCAGTAGCACCGATAACGACAGACAACATTTCAATTGAAGCCTCAACTGACAATGATGAACCATCATCGACACCACCCACGCTTCCTGAAATCAAAGCAGCCCTATGTGACCAAAAACGAAACAAAGCGCCGGGAATTGACGAGATACCAGTTGAACTTCTGAAAAACGGTGGAAACTGTGTCGCTGAAATACTATACAACATGATATGGAAAATTTGGACAGAGGAAATCATACCCGACGACTGGCGAAAAAGCATTATATGTCCAATTTACAAGAAAGGAGACAAACTCTGCAGTGAGAACTACAGAGGTATATCATTGTTGTGTACGTCCTATAAAATACTGACAAAAATAATTGAACGTCGTATTAAGCCCTATACTAATCAAATAATTGGCGAATACCAAGGCGGATTCAGAACCGGACGATCTACAACAGACCAGATATTCTCGGTGAAACAGGTGCTTGAGAAATGCTGGGAATATAACACAGACGTGCACCAAATATTCGTAGATTTTAAACAAGCATACGACAGTATCGACAGGAGCGTACTGTACCAAATCATGCTTGACTTTGGAATTCCTCCAAAACTAGTCCGACTAACAAGACTCACAATGACGAACACTGAATCCCAAGCGAGAATACAAACCGATTTCACAACCAGCTTTCGAACGGAATGTGGTTTAAAGCAGGGAGATGGTCTAGCTCCTATGCTTTTCAACTTGGCACTAGAGTATGTCGTCCGAAAAATCCCAGTCGACACCAACGGGACACTACTATTCAAGTCCACCCAACTAGTAGCATACGCTGACGACATTAACATTCTAGCAAGATCCTTCCCTAGTGCTAAGGAGGTATTTGTCAATCTTGACTCCGCCGCAAAAGAAGTCGGGTTGCGCATTAATGAAAGCAAAACAAAAGTAATGACGCAAACAAGAAGGAGAACGCCAATCAGACAAAACATAACAATTGCGGAATATAATTTGGAGAGTGTGGACAACTTCATATATCTTGGGGCTAATCTAGCAAAAGACGGTAATGAAACAGACGAAATCAAACGACGGATAATACTTGCAAATAAGACGTATTATTCGGTACTTCCAATAATGAAATCCAAGAAAGTGCACAGGAACAATAAGCTGCGGATTTATAAAACTATTATACGACCTGTGCTCTGTTATGGCAGCGAGACGTGGACATTAACGCGAACTTCCGAAAAAGCAGTTAACGCATTCGAAAGAAAGGTCCTCCGAAGAATTTTGGGACCTGTGAAGGAAGGAACGGAATGGCGAATAAGATACAACCATGAGTTGTATCAACTCTACGACGAGCCAGAAGCTTCAACGTTCATCAAGTTACGTAAACTGCAGTGGGCTGGCCATGTAGAGCGAATGGAAGACAGAAGAATCCCCAAACGTGCTCTTAAAGGCAAAGCGAGTGGTAACCGGCCAGTAGGCAAACCACGCAAGCGATAGGAAGACTCGGTTGATGAAGACAGCAAAGCCATTTTAAAAATTAGCAGCTGGAGGACGCGGTCTTTGGATCGAGACGATTGGAGGCGACGACTTCAGGAGGCCAGGGCCCGATTTGGGCTGTCGCGCCATTGATGATGATGATATTGTTCTTACCAAATTTTAAGGCAGGTAGCCAAACTGCTGATAACTTGTATCCGGTGTCTCGGTTGAAGTTCTGTGGATGTTTCGAAATTTCTATTGTTTCTCGTACTATTCGTTGATAATATGGATTTGTCCTGGCCAGAATTTGCACATTGCCGAAATCGATTGTATGGTCCTCTGTCGTTGCATGTTCCGCGATCGCTGATGTCTGTATCTGGTTTTTCCGTGTGCACCGTTGATGCTCGTTGATCCTTGTTTGTACTGTGCGTCCCGTTTCTCCTATGTATACTTTATCGCATGAGCCGCACGGTACTTTGTATACTCCTTCAGTCTCCAATGGTTTTTTGTCCTTCTGGTTTCCTAAAATTCCTCGGATAGTAGTCGTGAATGTTGTCTTGATGTTGGATTTTCGAAGGATTTTTCCAATCTTATCCGTCGTACCCTGGATGTAAGGTAGTTTTACCCATCGTTTGTCTGCATTTCCTTCTTCAGTGTCTTCTTGTTCTGTTGTCCTTGGCTGCTTCGGTTTCCACGCCTTGTTAATTTCGCTCGCTTTGTATCCATTTGCTGTGAATGCTCGATTCAACTGTTCCTTTTCCTTTCGTAGACTGCCCGGATTTCCTTCAGTTATACATCGAGCTGTGTGTATTAGGGTCTTCAGTACGCCTGTTTTCTGGCTTGGGTGGTGATGTGAATGAGCGTGGAGATATCTGTTCGTGTGAGTTGGTTTCCTGTATACCCCGAAGCTTTGCGACGTATCAATTCTTTCGACGAGTACATCCAAGAATGGCAGTTTCCAGTTGCTTTCTGTTTCCATGGTGAACTTAATTTTCTCGTGGTGTGAGTTCAGGTGTGCTAAGAATTTGTCGAGCTCTTCCTTCCCATGTTGCCAAATGATGAACATGTCATCCACATACCGTAGAAGATTTTTGGGGCAAATTATTTATGAAGATAGTAAATAATAGAGGACCAAGGATCGATCCCTGCGGGACACCAGAGTTAGCAAGAAACTCAGTAGAGGAGTATCCGTTGAACGTAATTCGGAGACGACGATCCGTAAGGTACGAACTGAACCAGTTCAGGAGAGAGCCAGAGACACCGTACCTTTCAAGTTTTGAAATTAGAGTTTTACAATTAACATTGTCGGAAGCGTTTGAAAAATCGGTATATATGACTTGGACAGTATTAAGACGATCTAAGGATTGAGCAACGAAATTAGTGAGTTCACATAAATTAGTAGAAGTAGATTTACCTTTTACGAATCCATGTTGGGCTGGTGATATCAAGTGATAAAGTTTTTTCCCATATTACATTATGAACTAATCTTTCAAAAACCTTTCCAAAGCAGTTCAGGGTGGAAATCAGGCGATAGTTCAAGACATTTTCGGTATCTCCTTTCTTTAAAATGGGTACTATGTTAGCTAACTTCCAGCTAGCAGGAAACGAGCCTTCTGCTAGAGACTTATTGAACAAAATAGATAGTGGCACTGAGAGCTCCGAGGAGAGAGCTTTCACTAAAAGGTTCGGGATCCCATCCGGCCCGTCACCGATTTTTGAATCTAGAGAATTGATGATTGATCCAATGTCTCTTTCACTAATGGATATCTCAGAGATCAACTCCTGGGGTGGGATGAAGAAGTAAGAAGTAAGACAGATCATTACTCGAGTGGCTGAACACAGAGGAAAAGTATTTGGCAAAAAGCTCACACATTTCTTGTGGCAGTATCATCAAACTTAAGTTGTAAAGGAAGAAATTGTTTATTTCTACGCTTTCTAACATGCGACCAAAACGATTTGGTCTCATTGCGCAATAGTGCCGCCTCTAGCTGAGAAATATATGCAGAGAATGATTGAAGTTGAAGTAAACCGATCGCAAATCCGATTGTAATTGTCTTACAATTTGGGGAAAAGCATTCAAGAACAACTTAATTGTAATGGCGAAATTCCAAATAGGCCACGTTTCATCAATTATTAAGTGTATTTGTTATATTTCGCGGAAAAACCTATCTAGTCGTGTTGCACTACTTGGAAGCGTAAACTTTTGTAAACGAATGTGTCCGGCACATCTTAAAGATTTTCAATCCTCTCGTCTTCTTCAACGACGCAACGACGAACTTTAGAATACAACTGGACAGACTAAGATAAACATTAATTTTCAAAGGCGGAAGTGGCATTGGATCGGTCGAGTTTGGAAATGAAATTTGAAAAAATTCAAATATGACACGAGATCGATGCTGAATTGACTTGGAGGAAATCGTAGAAATCACGACTCTTGTTGGCACCATATGTGCATAATAATATCGCCAAACGATACGACACGTTCTTACCGCTTTAAGTAAGTATATCGTCAAGATTACCGCTCTCGACATATAAACGATTTTCAAAAATCATCATAATGTTACAGGTATGGTCAACTATCTCTATAAGTGTAATACGAGTCATTTTGTCTGAAGGGTCGTGATTGCCAACATTCAGAACTGCTGTCTTAGTGATACTGATTTCTTAAATACGCAAAAAGCATAAGCTACCTGTGAAATGATTATTTCCGTTTACATAAATTAACATTATTCCGAACCGAGCAGCCATCGTCATACCTACCTGTTCGGTAGCACGTAACAACTCATTATTTAAGATTAACCACCATGAACGCCGCGAACAAGGGCAACTAAACATTAAAAAGCTCATCGGAAAATTTTCAGATTCTCTTTATGTTGTTTTGCGTGTTTGGAGCTTTGGCCCGCTCGTAATTCTTCATATTTAAATTTTACTTAACCTTAAGGCCTTTAAAAAATTTCATATGTAGAATTCGGCAAAAAAAACCGGCCCTGCTAAGATGACGCGTCTTGGCAGGGCCGGTTTCTTTCTTTGTTCAATTTAATTTAATTTTGAAAATAAAAACTTCGAACGAATTTTTCAATTTCAAAAAATTATAAACTTTTCAATTTGGGTTACTAGTCCCTTCTCATATATTTTATCTAAATGCTCAGGACCAGATTTAGGGGCCAATAATGTTCATGTACCCCCCGTAGGGTGGTAGTTGTAGGTTGAGGTTTTACCAATTCCTGTAACTATCTTTGGAGACTAGCGACTCCACGGACCTGAGCTAACCTGGGGCAGTAGAATCCACCCACAGCCAGTCCTGTTTGCCCTAAAAATGGCAAACGGACACTCACTGGATCATTTATTTTTTATTTTTTTATTTTTATTTTATCACTTCATCAACATATGATTACTAACAAAAAATTAATTACAACATTACTTATTTTTTAACAAAGCTGACTTTATCTGAGCAATATTTAGATTGAAATCAATGTTGCTATAATTAGCGTTAAAAGCCCGTGAAATAGAGGTTATCGGTTCGTGCTGGCCGTAATTAGTTCGATGGAAACGAATGTCGAGGAGTACGTAGTCTCTCAAGGAACGGCAAGGAATTTTGAAGGAGAGAGCTACAAGCAAGATGGGGGAGTCCATTTCGCCTGAAATTAATTTGACTGCGACTGCAGTACCAAGAACAGATCGCATATCTTCGAGTGAATCCAACGAAAGCAGTTGAAGTCGTTGTTGGTAAGGGGGGAGACATATTGGGTCTGACCAGGGAAATCCCTTAAGAGCAAATCTCAAAAATCTTCGCTGAACGGACTCAATTCTATTCTTATGAATATCATAATAAGGAGTCCACACAGGGCAGACATATTCGAGAATTGATCGCACAAAAGTACATTAAAGTGTCTTTGTGATGTAAGGGTCATTAAAGTCCTTCGACCATCGTTTTACGAAGCCCCAAATGGAGTTAGCCTTGATAACAATACAGTCAACATGGTCGTCGAAGGTAAATTTATCATTAAAAAGTACGCCTAAATCGCGAACTATGCTTAATTTTTGCAAAACAATTTCCTCTAAAACATACACAAATTCAATTGGATCCTTTTTCCTAGAAAAAGATGCAGTGGTGCACTTTACAGTTTAGGGTACACCAGTCAAAAAAAAGCTTTAAGCCATTTTGCAAAAGTAAATTATCATTCGTACAGTTGATAGTACGAAATATTTTTGCATCGTCAGCATATAAAAGAATATTAGAGTTAGAGATTACCGAACTCGCGTCATTAATAAATAAAATAAACAGGAGTGGGCCGAGATGGCTACCCTGAGGTACACCAGAAGTGTTTGGAATAACCGATGAAAAAGCATCTCGAAATTGCACCTGTTGGGTGCGACTAGAAAGATAGGATTTTATCCAATTAGTAAAAATAGTAGGAAATCCAAGTATGCAAAGCTTGTGAATCAGTATTTTGTGATTAATCTTATCAAATGCTTTGCTAAAATCTGTATATATGCAACTTGTTTGCCTGCTTCAATCGCTGGGATGGCGAAATTCGAAAATTGTAGTAAATTTGTTGTTGTGGATCTACCTTTGATGAACCCGTGTTGGGTTGGGCTTATTATTGATTTGCAATGAAAGTACATTGCGTCACAAACAATTGCTTCGAATAATTTTGGAACACAAGACAGCTTGGCTATTGACCGGTAATTGCATACGTCGTTCCGTTTACCTTTCTTAAATACAGGAGTTATTGTTGAGTATTTCCACAAACTAGGGAATAACCCACAACGAAGAGACGAATTAAATAGGGACCTAATTGGAGATAAAAGTGCAGACGAGCACCTTTTAAGTACAACAGATGGAATTCCATCTGGACCACTATTAAAACTCTCAGTGATGTTCGTGATAAACTTTGATATAGTGGGTTCATCAATAAGAAGATCCTTCATCTCCAGTGTAGTAGAGGGAAATTTTGTCAAGTATTGAAAATTATTAAAGTCAATACCACAGTCCCGGACATCAAAAGCAGCCCGAAAGTGATCGCCAAAAAAGTTGCTAATCCTTTTAGGGTCATCACTAACTTCACCATTAAAAGACAGAGTCGCAGGGAAACCATCTGTGCGCCTCTTAGAGTTCACAAAATTCCAAAACAGCTTAGGCTTATCTTTAATAGACTTCTTCATATCGAGCAGATAGCACTGATAGGCCAATTTTGACTTATTAGTAAATAAATCGCGTAGCTCGGAGTAGCACCTATAGTCAGATTCATTCCTTGAGAGACAGTACCTCTTCCATGCTTTAGTTTTCAAATTTTTCAGATTAATTAAATCGTCGTCAAACCATGGCAATTTTTTAGGTGAACTATTACTCGTAACCGGCACGCACCTAGTGAAGCAACCGAAGAGGACATTGTAGAAATTATTAACAGCAGTATCAATGTCTGTTTTGTTAAGTACGCCCGACCAATAACATTTCGAGATATCTTCATTCAAGGCAACAAAGTCAGCTTTGTTAAAGTTAAATCGATGAGAAATATCAGTGTTCAAATTCTTAACATTATCAGCAGCAGTATTTGAAGACAAAATCACGTGGAACGCAGGATGGCGTGCTGATTCTGGAAGCAAAGGCGAGTTGCATCTGTTGATAGTTAGGTGACTCACATCCGAACAGAACACCAGGTCGAGGAATGTTCCAAAAGAGTTAGGAATTGCATTGGATTGATGTAGGCCTGTTGAAAACATACTATCCAAAAATTTTTCATCTTGTCGTGAGCAGGTTGATAACGCTGGCAATCGTCACTGTCGGAATAAGACCAATTAACAAGATGCATGTTGAAGTCACCAAAAATTAGTAGCTCATCTCGAGATTGCATAAGATTGCTGACATACTCAATCGCATTGTAGGCTGCTTCATATACAACATATTTGTTTGTCCGTAAGTGAGAGAACGACACATAAAATCTCAATTTCAGAAGCTTCAGTGATGTCCACAACTTCAGTCGGAAATTGGCTTCGAACCGCACAAAGCACTCCACCACCCACATTGGCATCCAAAAGCTCAAGATGGCGATCACGGCTTATCACCCGTGATCTCAAGTCCTAACTGATACGATAAACGGATACGCTGCGGATATGGACGGATTCGAATTTTGGTATTTCAAAAAGGACTATGATTGGAACGTTCGACCATTGAACGACGGAGGAAGGGCTGGGGTTACGCGGTCCTTGCACCGCCAATCAGTGATAGACCGTGAAATGCAGCACTATAACATCCAAATCTTGGGCTTGAGCGTGGACAGGTGGACAGGATCAGGAGAAGAACGAACCCCTAGCGGAAACATCATTCTGCACATAAGCCCTGAAAGTGAAGTCAAAAATGGCGTGGCGTTCGTCCTTACATCGAGAGCGAGAAACGGTCTCATCAGCTGGGAACCAATCTCGGATGAGATTATCGTCGTCAAGCTCAGGACCAGTGTCAGAAACGTTACGATTCTGCACCAAACATTACCGCAACGCCTGGTCAAAAAGAGGAGTTTTATAGCCAACTGAGTGCCACCTTCGAACGTGTTCCAAGAGGTGATATTATTATCATCTCAAGAGATATGAACGCCCAGGTTGGCTCTGAGAACACTGGACTAGAACACGTCATGGGGAGGCATGGTGACCCTTGGGTCGACGCATCACGACCTTGGATTAAGAGACCTGAAAACGGTGAATTATTTGTGGAGTTTTGTAGTATTCGGCAAATGGTCAGCGGAAGGACCCTTTTTCCACACAAGAGTCATCATAAAACATCTTGGGTTTCCCCTGATGGTGTTACTCAGAACCAGAGCGACCATTTGGCTATAAGTCGTCGATGGAGAAGATGTCTACGTACGAGCGAAGCGAGGAGTTGACGTGGAGAGCCTTGCTTGAGATTGTGCATAGCAGCTATCCGACGACTACAAATTCTTCAAATGAAGCGCAAGCTTAATGTGGATAAACTCAGAGACTCCAAGAAAAAGCGTGATTAATCACCATTCTACGCGAAAAGTCATCCACATTGGGCGAATATAAAATGTGCACTCAGGATGCCAATTGGGAGGCAACCACAAACACGGGATATGTGCAAGGCGATGAGAAACCCTGGATCTCGCAAGACACATGGGACAACGTTGGCGATCGAGAAAAACTAAACTGGTCATCATCTCTCAACCTGATGTGAACAAAGAACTTCCGAATTGAGACGGAACTACCGCAATGCTCATATGAGCTTCGAAAAGGATGTTGGACGCGAAAAGAGAAAGGTCATTGAAGAACTGACCAACAAGGCAGAATTTGAGGATTACCTTGGGGAAATAGGTTCACTATTTAAAACCATGAAACAGTGATGTCAACGGAACTGTCCTTAATATGAGTGAACACCAGTCGCGATGATAGAAGGAATACTTCTCTGATATTTTAAACATTTTGTCACAGGAAGATATTCCAGGAACAGAACAACTACCAAACATCTAACCGCAACAACCCTCTATTAGAGTCGATCCCCCAGATAAGGAAGAGATATTGAAAGAAAAGATTTCCGGATTCTACACTGTCACGCTTTATTATTCGTGACGTTTCGGTCTCTGCTGAGACCTTTATTAAACTCAAACTATCAAAGGTCTCAGCAGAGACCGAAACGTCACGAATAATAAAGCGAAACAGTGTAGAATCTGGAAATCTTTTCTTTCAATTCGAAATGCACAATGAAAACATTCACCAAAATAAGGAAGAGATAGTTTCCGCCATTCGGTCAATGGCGGAAAGGAGGGCTCCAGGTACAGACGGACTACCAACCGAACTCCGCAAGGCGGACCCGAAAATAAAAGCCGATATACTCCTCCCACTCTTTACTGAGGTGTGGAATGAAGGAAGATATCCGACTGAATGAAAGAACGGCGTCATTGTGAAAATCCTGAAGAAGGGCGACCTTCGGGATTGTGGCAATTGGCGTGGTAAATCATGGCTAAGGTAATTCTCAATAGGATTAGTGATGATATGGAGATCACTCTCGAAGTGACTTTTAATCAGGCTTGGTTTTAAGCCAGGGGGAAGTTTAACAGGAGTTGTTTTTTCGGATCATCTCCTTTGCTTTCTCGTCGTGTGGCTGAATCGCGGGGTGCTCTAATGCTGTCTGATAGCGTGTCTCTTCGTTTGCTGGATCGAACCCCTTTTGTCGTCTTCAAGCATTTCTACCAAGCCCCCGTTTTGCTCGCTTAGATTGTGAAAATGGGATTTCTGGGCCAGACGGTTCGATAGTTGCGTGTCTTATTAGGGGTGACTCGCGTCGTTCCGTACTCCTTTGTGATACTGCTACATAGTCAACTTCAGCATCCTTGAACTCCCTTGAAGGGGGTTTTTCTCGATATCTTCGTTGTTGTTGCTATTATGACGAATTTTCTTTGTCCGTATAATTCTCACATTTTTTGTGTTCAATATGTTAGAACACAAATTTCGTCCGAAGAACAATTTGCCCTGAAAATGCCAGCCAAATGGCCTAGCTGACCGAAAATTTCGTTTGTCACCTCTCTCCCGTTCAGAATTTAAAAGTAAGATCAAATAAGATTTTACCCTTCACTTTGATTTGGTTTATTTTTTTATCACTTTTTGAATCACTTAGCTACGGAGCCCACCAAAAATTGCCATTTTGTGTGCAAGCTATTTAATGTGCAGGCTCTTTTGTGTGCAGCCCATTTTGTATGCAGACTGTTTGATGTGTGGGCTATTTTGTATGAAGGCCATTTTGTGTGCAGGCCATTTTGTGTCCAGGTTATTTTGAGTGCAGGCCATTTTGTGTGCAGGCCATTTTGTGTGCAGGCTATTTTATGTGCAGGCCATTTTGAGTGTAGCCCATGTTGTGTGCAGCTCATTTTGTGTGCAGCCTATTTTGTGTGCAGGTAATTTTGTGTGCAAGCTGTTTTGTGTGCAGGCCATTTATATTAAAGAGCACTTTATCTCCAAGACCATTGCAGTGTCGCCATCGGGTCCCTTTGAGTTTATATGTGTTGAAGTTATTTGTGGGGTTGAGAAAGTTGTCCTCTCGTCATGTTATTGTCCTCCTGATGCTTTTAATCTAGAGGTTGCTGACCATTTCGCTACAATCACGTTAGACATTACTCATCGTTACAATAATGTCATTGTTGGGGGTGACTTTAATGTTAACTTACTATGCGAAAATAATCGGACCAATAATTTATTACATCTTCTTCAAACTACGAATCTTAGCGTAATTAACTCTCAACCTACTTTTTGTAATGTTCCTTGTCCTTCGCTGCTCGATTTATTTCTTGTCTCTGACTTCAATTGTGTTTTGCTCTTGCATCAATCATCTCCACCCAGTATAATGGATCATGGCATCATTTTTATCATTTACCCATCAGAACTTTAAAACCGACTAAAATTTCTTGTCCTTGGTATTCGGGGGAAGTTGTTCGACTCATTGCGGAAAGAGAGTTCTATCGTAATTATATGACTAGGAGATCAGATAGCGCTCGTAGTCTGTATAAATCCGCACGTAACGCAGCAACTTGTGCTATACGAAATGCGAAACGTTGCTATTTTAGCAGAAAGCTTGATCCAAATTTACCCGCGAAACGTCTATGGAGCAATTTAAAGAGGGTTGGGGTGTGTGGCAAGGAGCGATCTGGTACTAATGTAGATGCGGACGAATTAAATGCCCATTTCGTAAATGCATCTAACTCCTCCGCATCTTCTTTGAATAGTAGATCGCCCGACTACCCAAGAATCAATAATAGCACCAACTCCTTCTCTTTCCGTTGTATCGGTCTAAGCGAACTTTTCTCTGTTTATAATAGTATTAAATCTCTTTCCGTTGGCGCTGATAAAATATATCCTGGTTTTTAAGAATACTTTTTCCATACCTATGGCAATATATTCTTCATATTATGAACTCTTGCTTAACAATGAGTTATTTTCCTCCGCTTAGAAGATTGCAGCCATTCTGCCTATCGCAAAAAATAAAAATCTTTCCTGTTCTAATGATTTCCGTCCAATCAGCATATTATGCATCCTTTCAAAAGTATTGGAAAAAATTATGTCCATGCAAATGCGAGAATATATTTTGAACAATAAAATGTTATCCTCTTTTCAATCAGGGTTTCGGCCTCGTCACAGCTGCGAATCTGCCCTGATTAAAGTGACCTCGGATATTAGAGCTGCTATGGAAAAGAATATGATAACTTACCTTGTTCTCTTAGACTTTTCTAAAGCCTTCGATACGGTGGACCACAGAAGAATCCCAGACAAGCTATCGTCGATTTTCAATTTGTCTACAAGTGCAGTCAAGCTTCTTGCTAGCTACCTAACTAACAGATACCAGCCAGTCAGAATTGATCATGTTCTATCCTCTTCTTTACCCCTTAAGTGTGGTGTCCCCCAAGGGTCAGTCTTAAGTCCACTGCTTTTTAGCATTTATATTAATGATTTGGCGGATATATTGCACGACTGCAGCCTTCATCTGTATGCGGATGATGCACAGATCTACTTAAGCAGGCCTATTGGGTTAGTTGAAGACTGTGCTCAACGCGTAAATCAGGATATTACTCGCATACTAAGTTGGTCTCAACTTAACCATCTTACGCTCAACGAGCAAAATTCTCAATGCATTGTTTTCTATACTGGACTAGATAATCCAAATTCCTGGGATTTTCCCCACCCAATAGTCAACTGCACACCCCTCTTTTTCCAAAACTATGTAAAGGATCTAGGAGTAATGCTTGACTCGTCTATGAATGGAAGCAAGCATGTCGCTTCTGTCCTAAAAAAGGTTTACGGTAGTCTGCGAAGACTGTGGGTATTTGCTAGTGTCCTACCCTTGCATATTAGACTAATGCTCGTTAAGTCACTAATTATACCTTTCTTCACTTACGGTAGCCTAGTATTTCCGAGATATGACTCTAATTGTCAACAGAGACTAAACGTGGCTTTCAACGACTGTATCCGCTTTGTCTTTGGACTAAGCCGTTTTGACCATGTATCGCAATATCATACGATCATTTTAGGGTGCACTTTATCCTTTTTCTTGAAGCGCAGATCACTAATTTTCTTGCATAATATTTTACAGACCGGATAACCGCTTTATTTATGCGATAACTTAATACCTCTGAAAGCCATTGGACACCGTAAATTTCTTGCTCCGCGTTTCTTTAAGACGGTTGGTGAGTATTCCTTTTTCGTCCAGACCATAAGAATTTGGAACAATCTTCCGCCTCATATTCAGCGTGTTGATGATTCGGGTACATTCAGGCGATTTGTGTATTCCTTAGAGTTTTTGATTTATTTTCCTTTCTTTTGCTGTAACTTATAGTTTCTTCAAAACATACTTTTGGCTACTTCAGTATTGTATTTCCTTTTCTGTAGAAACTTCATTATTTTAATTTTTTTTTAAGTTTCTCTTAGAGCTAGTTATTGTATTTATTTTTGATTTAATTTTAATATAATTTTTATTAGATTTGAGAGATGTATTATCTTGTTGTATACACTGAATAAATAAAATATCAAATATCATTTTGTATGCAGGTCATTTTGTGTGCAGGACATTTCGTTACACCGATGTCAATGAATTAAAAAAAATTATTGCGTAATTTTTTAAGATCGGCTTACAAAATTCTTAACACTATTTTTCGGAAATTGGTGGTTCCAATAAATAAATTAATTTTATTGTTAAGCTTTTATTGTCACAAACCAAAAAATCTTGATACATGCGAGACGAGGCTATAAATATGCAATATCTTATGCTTCATGCTAACTAAATCTATTTTTGTCGCCATGATTACGCCCTGCCACCAGCTGTGATCGAAGAATATGCTAAGACAAATGCCACGTGATTGCACTAAACTCGAGCACAGATCTGCAATCTAGCATTTACGCTGTTATACGTGATTTTAATTGTCAAACAGTTGGCCAACCAGTTTTTTGGTCTTCCGTGAGTCACTGATCATTTTGCAATTATTCCGCATTATTTTTTCTGTTTTTTTTTCGCGAGCTTAGCATTGATATTATTCAAGGTCAAGCCAACGCTTTCTGTCGGGTGAATGCATAGATTAGCAGCATTTCCAGTTCCAAGCTCAACTCAACCGTGGCTTGCCATACTTGCTGCCCGTCAAAGAAGCAAGAGGAGCAGTAAGTCTTATCAAGATCTCCGAAAAAAAAACTTCTTTCAAAAAATGTATTAATGCCGCGAAATATAATCTCATAGATCAGGGTCGGCTCTGGCTGAAGTCATAACGACGGCTTAAAGTTGGCGCTCTCATAATTTTATCCATCTAAAAAGATTTTTGATACTCATTGACTCATCACAGTAACTCGGCTACCACATAACTTGGAAAGTTGAAATTTTGAAAGGGAGCTGGAGCTAGGCACGAAGCAACGTATAGGGTCTTGCGAAGTTCGACTCGTGAGTGAGAATAATAGGGGTTTTTTCTTACAGTGAGCGAAATAACTTAGGGGGAAACTCTTTAATGCAGAATGCACACATAAATCGAAGAAGGGAAACGTATGAGGTGGTGGACGTTGTTCTTGAATTGCTGTGGACTGTACTCTGGTGGAAACAGAGCCCCCGATAATGCATTCCACATCATTGACATTCGAGGGATGAGGGACTGCCGAAATTTCCTTGTGCTTCACGGCAGATGCAGGGTAGTCGAATGGTAGTAAGGGTCACAGAGCGTAATCGTGATCTGGTACGTGACGTAGCATAAATTCTGTGAAAAGCACACTGTAAATAACATCAACAGCTCTGCTACTGAATCCTATCTCCACCTCCCCGCGGTGGCCACCGGGTGTTTTGTTCAAAACAGCAGACGGAGAAGGGTGAAGGCGAGTGTTCCGCGCCTCTAATCGGGACTACCATCCAGACTGGCCCACCAGGTTGGGGGTTGGGCGAAACGCTGACAACGTCTCCCCGGAAAAAAAACTCGCGTGTCCAGGAACCCGGATTACAGCCTCGGATTGGACGGATCAAACGGCAACGACTACGGCAACGGAAAATGGACTATTCTTTTGGGTCTTGGAATGTGCGTTCACTACATCGAACGGGTGCACGGCGGGAACTTCTTCAGGAGATGTCTCGTAACAACATCAGCATCCTCGCTCTCCAAGAAACGAAATGGTTCGGACGCGAAATTAACGATAGCAGATCTCACACGATTTTGACCAGCGAAAAAGAGCTAGGAAGCAGAGAATTCGGTATCGCCTTTGTGTTAGATAAAGCGTTCAAACAACTCGTAACGAAATTTATACCGATCGACGAACGAATCTGCTTAATACGCTTCAAGTTGAAGTTCTCCAGCGTTTGGTTCATTAACTGCCATGCTCCCACAGAGAAGAAAGATGATGTCACTAAAGACGAATTCTATGCCCGACTTGACAGCACTTTTGACGGGCTGCCCTTCAATGACATCAACAGTAAAATTGGTAACGAACTTTTTCATAGGGGCGTATCAGGAGGGCATAGCCTCCATAATGCAACGAATAACAATGCCCAAAGACTTATTGACTCCGCCAGCGGTAGAAGCCTAGTCATAAGCTCCACCTGCTTCCCGCATAAAAATATTCATAAAATGACGTGGGCATCACCAGATGGGCACACCTTCAACCAAATCGACCACGTTCTCATCGAAAAAAGGGCTGCCTCCAGCATTCTAGAGGTCAGGACTCTACGTGACGCGAACTGTGACTCGGACCATTTTCTTGTTCCAGCTAAATACCGCTGTTGCATAGCTAACAAGGGCTACACTAAGAGGAGCTGGGCTCCGAAGCTCAATATGCAAAAACTGAAGGACGACACAACGAGAGTGGAATATATGACCACAATCAAAACACATATTGAGGCATTACCTCAGGCTGAGCCTGAGGAAAGTATTGACCAAATGTGGCAGAACAGGCTTCCGTGGCGTAGTGGGCAGCGTGCTTGCTTCTCAGTCAATAGGTCGTGGGTTCGATTCCCACTCCAAACGGGATTTTTTTAAGCGTAAAAAATTTTTCAGTTGCTACTGGTGATAAAAAATTATTCGCAATAAAATGGGGAAACGGTGTAAAAGCGAAACAGTTCCACTTCAAGAAGGCCTAGATACTCAGTAGATGGTTTCTGTTCGCTTTCTATCATTCAGTCCCCCATAACATCTGCAAATATTTGTCAGTATGCAGCCAGTACAACTGAGCAATATACCAGCTTCTCCACTCGCTACGGTCGTTCTCACTCCCCTTCCCCAACCTTCCCAATCTCATTCCTCCATGACTGTGTTTGTGCATTGCACATAAAGGCCAAAATTGCCTATAACACAGGTCATTCTGTAAAAAAAAAAAAATTAAGGATAGTATTCACCGCGCAGCAGAATACACTTTAGGACACTTAGAGCAGAGAAAACGAAATGACTGGTTCGAGGAGGAATGCCAAGAAGCCAACACCAAGAAAAACGAAGCCTATCGACTGTTTCTCGAAAGACGAACACGAGCTAGAGAGGACAACTATCAACGGCTCAGACGAAATGCCAGGAAGATCTGCAGACTAAAACAACGCAAAATAAACAATGACAAAATTTTATCACTGGACGAAAACCTGAAGAAAAATAACGTGCGAGCAGCATTTAATACCGTGAAACAAATGAGACAAGGTTACAAACCGCAAACTACCCTCTGTAAGGACGAAGAAGGCAACATCATAAGCGACGCTACCGAAATGCACGGTGGGCTCAGTACTTCCGAACATTGTTAAATAGAACGAAATCAGAGACTGAACCTTTTATAATTCCGGAAGATCCAGATGGAGATCATCTGCCTATTGCACCAACTTATGATGAAGTAGAGACAGCCTTACATAATTTAAGATCGAACAAGGCGCCCGGAATTGACGGAATCCCTGCAGAGCTCTTGAAAGAAGGTGGAACAGAGCTCAGCAGTCGAATATTTAGATTAATTGGTAAAATCTGGACAACTGAAAAATTACCCGACGGCTGGCGGAAAAGCATTATATGTCCGGTATACAAAAAGGGTGACCGTTTGCGTTGCGAAAATTATAGAGGAATTTCATTGCTATGTACGTGTTACAAAATCTTGACTAAAATTATCGAACGAAGACTCAGTGAATACGCTAACAACATCATCGGAGAATGTCAAGGTGGCTTCAGATCTGGATGATCGACAACGGACCAGCTATTCTCAGTAAAACAGGTGCTAGCAAAATGCTGGGAATATGATATTAATGTGCACCAACTGTTCGTCGATTTTTGCCAAGCATACGATAGTGTCGACCGTAATGCTCTGTACAGGATAACGATTGAACTAGGTGACCCACCGAAACTAGTTCGATGGAAAACAATGAGTGCCAAGTAAAAATCCAAAACGAGTTGACTCACAGCTTTCCAATGGAGTCAGGTCTTAAACAAGGAGATGGTCTCGCCTCCACGCTCTTTAACTTGGTGTTCGAGTATGTCGTCAGGGAAGCAACTTCAGTAACCTCAGTGGATATCAGATGTACGCTACTCTTAAAATCCGCACAGTTGGTGGCGTATGCAGACGACGTGGATATTCTGGCCCGATCAATACTTGACGTTAAGGAGGTATTCCAGGAGTTGGAGTTGGCAGCGGGTGAAGTAGGGCTCAGGGTCAATGAAGCGAAAACTAAATACATGACCCAGACACGAAGGACTGTCCCAGAGAGGCAGAACATTATAATAGGTGAATACAACTTCGAGCAGGTGGATGAATTCGTATACCTGGGAGCCCTTCGCACAAAGGACGGCAATGAGCGACAGGAAATTCAAAGAAGAATCACGGCAGCTAACAAGGCATTTTATGCGGTCTTCCCCATAATGAAATCAAGGAAGGTCCATCGAAACAATAAACTACGCATCTACAAAATATTAATTCGTCCTGTGCTGCTATATGGATGCGAAACGTGGACCTTGACGCGGTTTTCGGAGAACTTAATCGACACTTTTGAGCAAAAAATTCTTCGGAAGGTATACGGAGCAGTTAAGGAAGGAGATGATTGGCGAATTCGATACAACCATGAGCTGTATCAACTATTTGACGACCCACCAGCATCTATAGTGATCAAACTGCGCAAGCTGCAATGGACTGGCCACGTGGAACGAATGCACGAGGAACGAATCCCAAAACGAGTGCTCAAGGCCAAAGCTGAAGCTAACCGACCGCAGGGGAAGCCACGAAAGCGATGGGAGGACTCAGTCGACGCAGACTGCAGATCGCTTCTCAATTTTTCAAACTGGAAGACGCGGTCGTTGGACCAAGACAAATGGAGGAGGTGCATCCGGGAGGCCAAGGCTCGATATGGGCTGTAGCGCCATTGCATCATCATCATCTTTTCCCTTTGGACAGAATTGGTGCTTCGGATCTGTGTCTGTAGATGACATATGTAGGTTGCCCAGACAGCATCAGACATTTTGCTGGCATCTGAGGAATTTCCTGGCTTTTCCATAATAGGTAGTCAAAGTATCAATTAATTTGCTGGTGAGTTTTCCTCTTCCTCCCAAATTTTCCTCCTTTTTAATATTTCTCAGTCTTGAACCCAATCTCTTCTGGATATGGCCTATGCACTCCTTTTCAATCTACCACTACTTCTTTGCCGTTGTCGATTCAATCTTGGAAGTTGATAGTTGTGGATCTCGGTTCTGGTGTATTGGTTGCCGTCGAAGCGACGTTTTTTCCTTCGTGAGGGCCTTCCCGTGTAATTACCGTGCTCTTTTTTACTTTCCTGTACTCTCTCAGCCATTTTAACGATTAAAAACCAGTCAAAATATACGCTTCGAGTTAAGATTATCAATGTAGCGTTACGCGGAGTTGACACACAAATAACACAAAGAGAACCAGCGATTTACTTTTGTTTTCACTGAGAACTTACGTACAAAGTAAAAAAAAAGGAAATTAAAGATCTAAAATGCTCTGTATATCCACAGAGCAGCTACGAACTGTGAAAGAGGGGAAGACAAGGGGAACAGCGCGGAGTAAACACGCCTCAGCTGTTTCCAGGCAACTGGCTGGCGTCTGCTCAAGCCACGTCCCTCGACCTTCTCCCATTCTGTGAGCCATAGCGGCGGCAATTTTGAACGGAGCGCGATGCGGTTTGCACCAACATACTCAGGAAGAATCACTCTTTCAGTAAAGCAAATAAACCAAACATTGAATTTTTGAAAATTCTAGACTTGCTAACCCCCTTAAATGAACACAAATTTGATTGAATGCACACAAATTTTATTAAATGAGCACATACGCAGGTAATTAATTTTGTGTGCAGGCAGTTAATCTTTTAAGCGGGCAGATAATTTTGTGTGCAAGCTATTTATGTTGTATCCCGACAACTAATTGTGTGTGCAGGTAACTAATTTTGTGTTTAAGCAACTCATTTTTAATTATGCGTCCAGGCAACTAAATACAACAAAATAAATATTTCGACGATAGGATCAAGCGCTGGTGGAAAGGAACCCTGCAAAGGTATCGATATTGATGAATAAACTTTTATTTTGGATTTTTTAAATAAATTCTTGAAGCTTTTCGTTGAAGGTAGTAAGCGATGTTCGTTGACTTCTTGGTTAAAAAAATTGAACAGGGATCAATGCGAAGAAATCTCCATTTACTTCTACAATGGCGCTGCAGCCCGAATCAGGCCTTGGCCTTCAGGTTCCTTAATATTTTTTCATTATTTATTGCGGATGGGTTGTTAGATTGAAAGAAAAGATTTCCGGATTCTACACAGTTACGCTTTATTATTCGTGACGTTTCGGTCTCTGCTGAGACCTTTATCAAACTGATCGACAATTACAAAACACAATTATTATATAGAAGGGTAATTAAGGTTAAATTAGTTAATTAATTAGTATCAGGTAGTTAAATTAGTTAAGGATTTCTGGGTACGGATTTTTTTCTTACCAAATTTTAAGGCAGGTAGCCAAACTGCTGATAACTTGTATCCGGTGTCTCGGTTGAAGTTCTGTGGATGTTTCGAAATTTCTATTGCTTCTCGTACTATTCGTTGATAATATTGATTTGTCCTGGCCAGAATTTGCACATTGTCGAAATCGATTGTATGGTCCTCTGTCGTTGCATGTTCCGCGATCGCTGATGTCTGTATCTGGTTTTTCCGTGTGCACCGTTGATGCTCGTTGATCCTTGTTTGTACTGTGCGTCCCGTTTCTCCTATGTATACTTTATCGCATGAGCCGCACGGTACTTTGTATACTCCTTCAGTCTCCAATGGTTTTTTGTCCTTCTGGTTTCCTAAAATTCCTCGGATAGTAGTCGGGGTAGTGAATGTTGTCTTGATGTTGGATTTTCGAAGGATTTTTCCTATCTTATCCGTCGTATCCTTGATGTAAGGTAGTTTTACCCATCGTTTGTCTGCATTTCCTTCTTCAGTGTCTTCTCGTTCTGTTGTCCTTGGATGCTTCGGTTTCCACGCCTTGTTAATTTCGCTCGCTTTGTATCCATTTGCTGTGAATGCCCGATTCAACTGTTCCTTTTCCTTTCGTAGACTGCCCGAATTTCCTTCAGTTATACGTCGAGCTCTGGGTCTTCAATACGCCTGTTTTCTGGCTTGGGTGGTGATGTGAATAAGCGTGGAGATATCTGTTCGTGTGAGTTGGTTTCCTGTATACCCCGAAGCTTACTGACGTATCATTCCTTTCGACGAGTACATCCAAGAATGGCAGTTTCCCGTTGCTTTCTGTTTCTATGGTGAACTTAATTTTCTCGTGGTGTGAGTTCAGATGGGCTAAGAAATTTTCGAGCTCTTCTTTCCCATGTTGCCAAATGATTAAGGTGTCATCCACATACCGTAGATACAATTTCGGTGTTAATGGAGCTGAGTCCAGTGCGTTCTTTTCGAATTCCTCCATGAAAATTTCCGCTACCACCGGTGAAATTGGAGGTCCCATAGCCGCTCCTTCCGTTTGCTTGAAGAGTTTCCCTAGAGCTGAAAAGAAAGTATTATTTAAACAAAATTCTATTAAGTCATACCTGTTGTCCGGGATGAGTTTCCTGATGATACTTAAGGTGTCCTTAATCGGGATGTTGGTGAACAGTGATTCCACGTCTAGGCTTACTAAAATATCCGTTGGCTCCAATTCGACTTTCTGAAGAATCTCTACTAGATGAGCGGAATTTTTAACAGCGCGTGATGTGTTACCTACTAGAGGGCGTAACTCAGTCGCGAGAGCCTTAGCCAGTTTTTGGGTAAGTGATTGTACCGAACTGACGATGTGTCGAAGTGGGGTGTTCTCCTTAAGAATTTTCGGAAGTCCATACATTTTTGGTGTATGAGGGTCTGAAGGGATTAACTTGGCATATTTTTCCGCTAATATTTTTTTTCTTTTTTCTTGATGGATAGGGTTAATTTCCGGTGGAGGGCAGCGGTTGGATCTCTCTTCATTTCTATATATGGTCCTGTTTGTAGAATATCTCGTGTCTTCTCCTCGTATTGTTCGTTGTCCATGACTACCGTTGCGTTTCCTTTGTCCGCTCGCATAATCGCTATTTCCTTCGTTTGTTTAAGCTCTTTTAAAGCTTTCCGTTCTTTCGGGGGGATATTCGTCGCAGGTGGCACTGCTCGCTTGATGATGTGAGAGACCTCGTATCTGATATCAATCGCTTGCGGAAGACATCTGATTACCGGCTCTATTTGCTGAATGATTTCTTCGGTTGGAATACTTGTTGGAGTAAGCGCGAAGTTGAATCCTTTGCTTAACACATCCTCTTGCTCCCTGGTTAACTGCATTGATGAAATGTTGACTACTACGTTGTTGCTTCTCGTCGGTATCGGTTGCGCTGCTTCTAATGTTGATTCTAAACTCCTGAATTACCGTTCCTGTATCGTTTTCTTCTTGATGAATTCTGCTTCTCTGCGTTCAGAAATGAAAGAATCAAAATAATTAAAGGTATCCCTCGGTAGAAGGCTACCGAGGAGGAGGTGAAGGGATAGGGCTTCTTTGTTGAGGTAGTCCAGCTTAGTTCTCTTCAGTTTGATGTCATTCCTCAAGAGTTGCTGACTCGCTTTCTTCAAAATAGCCTTGCTACGATGGTTGTCCCATGTGCCCACGATTTTGAAGCCTTTAGGAACAAAGTTCTTATCTCTGCATCGTTTTTCGCAGGCTATCTGGTTGAGAATGGTGTCGATTTTGTTTTTTATAGTTTCCAATCGCCGAGCTAATTGGAGAGTTTGCTCTCCGTAGAGCTCTCTAATGGTTTGGTGAATGTTTTCACAGTGCATTTCGAATTGAAAGAAAAGATTTCCGAATTCTACACTGTTACGCTTTATTATTCGTGACGTTTCGATCTCTGCTGATACCTTTATCAAACTGATCGACAATTACAAAACACAATTATTATATAGAAGGGTAATTAAGGTTAAAGTAGTTAATTAAGGTTAATTAATTAGTATCAGGTTGTTAGATCTTTGCACAAACCTATATCTACGAATTTTTCATTTTCGAAGATTGAAGTGACCAAGCAGGAAGTGTGCTGGAATTAGCCGTCGACAGGGTTTTGTACTCACAACCTTTGCATTGTAGACCAACACGCTACCCGCTAGGCTACACCCTAGCTAATATGACGAATTGGTCTTCCAAAACTTCGCCCTTTACCCTATTCTAAATCCGAATCGGCTTTTCTGCACATCGTTAAAATCTTCCGTAGGTCTCTTTTCGCCACTTTCTCTCCCTGTATTCGAGATTACCGCGCTGTAATTATTTAATTTTTCGGTTTCCAGTTTCATACACGGCCGTTACGACAGCGGTTTTATAATCAATTTATGTTCGAAATATTTTGTTTTCGAATGATTTAATAATTTTTTTTCCAATTTATTTCCATAATTTACGGCGATTTTTTTCCAGTAATTACCTCAGCCCATCTGTTTCTTCTCATGGTTTCGGCGTTTCTCTCTCCAGAGTCGATTTAACGGTGCTCCCGAACAATTATTGCCAATCCGATTGAAAACACTCGTTTTCGGAAAATTCATAAATCGGCCGATAACGTTTTTTCCTTTGTTTCTTCTTATTCAACAGGAAAGCGGCCGAAATCGGTTCGGGTCCGAGACAGATTTCCGTTCGCCATTATAACACAGCACGTGCATCGGTGACGTAAAGCGTACGGGAAACGCGTGTGTGTTTCAATTACGCGAATCTTCGAATGTGGCCGATATTTAAATTGTGCAACAGAATTCAATAAGCGAATTATGCAAATCGAGCTCGGCCGAGTGTGTGGAGAATTTTATGCATACAGGCCGTCGTCGGCCGTAGTTTTTCAATTCTACTTTTAATTTATTCCACAAGCGCGGTCTCGTAGGTGTCGTGGTTTTCTTTCCTCCTTCGATTCCTTGTGTGCCGGAGCCAGGGGGCACACCGCGAACACAACAGAACGAAACCACATTCGATTTCATTGAAAAGTTGAATCTGGACGACCTTAGGCAGTGAGCAAACCAACAACCACGCTATTGCAGAGTTTGACTGACGGCAATCGTAGCAGTCACAACGGATCCAGGCGGACGTGTGCAGAGCGTTCTGGCAGGCAGTGCGCCGCGCTGGTGCAGCAGCCACCTTGAGCCACTCCGGCGCGGTAGAGTGCAATATTTACGCAACCTCGGCCAAAGTGGCAAAACCTCTGCCATCGAAATAAATCGATTAACCTGCTCGTATTCGCAACACCGCGGCGTTTCGTTACGAGTCCGCTTTCTTCGTGCCCCTAATTTAATAAATTAAGGCGATTACCGTTGCGAATCGTGCAAACTTTCAACTTGCATTTCTTTACACGGTAACGTCGATCTTCTTCTCTTTTTGTGTGATTTATGCGAAATTTTACGCCTGATTTTATTTTTTTTGCAGATTGACCCGTGCTGTACAGGGTGTGCTTTTAGAGGCGGAGAACTTTAAATTGAAATAAAACACAGAAAATTGTTTTTAATATCCATGAAATTAGCGTTATATGAAAGATAATTTTATAGCATTAATGCTTGAATAAGCCTATTGAAGATCTGGCCAACAAGGCAGAATCTGCGGCTTACCTTGGGGATATGGGTTCACTGTTTAAAATCATGAAACAGTTGACGAACAGGAATTTCACCGTCAACCACCTGGAGCGAACACCAGCTGCGGAAATGAATACTTCTCTTCTGTCAGAGGAAGATATTCCAGAGACAGAACAACTACCAAACATCCACAACAATCCTCTATTAGGGACGATACCCCAGATAAGGAAGAGATAGTTTCCGCCATTCGTTCAATGGTGGGAAGGAAAGCCCCAGATATAGACGGACTACCAACCGAACTCCGCAAAGCGAACTGGGAAATAACAGCCGATATACTCCTCCCACTCTTTACTGAGGTGTGGAATGAAGGAAGATATCCGACTGAATGGAAGGAAGGCGTCATTGTGAAAATTCCAAAGAAGGGCGACCTTCAGGATTGTGGCAATTGGCGTGGTATATGTCTACTTACTGCCGTATCGAAAATCATGGCTAAGGTAATTATGTTCAATACGATTAGTGCTCTCTCGAAGTTTATCAGGCTGGATTCCGTAAAGGGTCGTCTTGCATCGACCACACAAATACCCTACGGCTAATATTGGAGCAGTCAGCCGAAATGGGTTCGCCACTACACCTCATGTTTGTGGACTTCGAGAAGGCTTTCGACAGCGTTAAGCGAGATTACATATGGAATGCTTTGCGTAGGAGAGGTATTCCAGATAAGGTCATAGCTATGACTAAAGAATCCTACGAAGATGCAAGGTGTCGCGTCTTGCATAGAGGAGAGCTGTCCGAGAGCTTCCCTGTGCGAACGAGTGTCAGACAAGGCTGCATATTATCACCAGCCCTGTTTCTGGTGGTAATAAATGACATCTTGAAAGTTGTACTGGAAGGTGGGGAAGGTAAAGGTCTTCAATGGAGACTATTTAACATCTTAAGTCACCTTGATTATGCTTGCACATAACCGTTCGGACTTAGAGTCAATTGTTCGCTCGTTGTATTCTAAATGCAAAGAGGCGGGGCTGAAAATAAATGTGCGTAAGTACCATGCACATGGGTTCGAACGCAAGCACGCCGATGGTACTTAACGGGCAAAATGTTGAAGAGGTGTTATCTCGGAAGCATTGTCAGCATGGACGGCGGAGCCGAAAAGGATGTTGAGGCTCGGCTAAATAAAGCTCGTCAGACCTTCGGTATCCTTTCCCCTTTCTGGAGGTTAAGAGAGATCTCCCTTCGCACGAAGCTGCAAGTTTTTGACGCATGCGTCAAATCCGTGTTGTTATATGGTTGTACTACGTGGAAAGTGACCGTTCGACTTACCGAGAAACTACAGACTTTCGTAAGCCAATGCCTCCGGCGCATTTTAGGAATATTCTGGCCAGAAGTAATCTCCAACGACGAACTTTGGAGTACAACTTGCGGAAGTGGCAGTGGATCGGTCATACTTTGAGGAAACCACAGCGAAACATCGCCAAACAGCCTCTGAATTATAATCCTCAAGGAAGACGTCGGGTTGGTCGACCATGTAACACATGGAAGCGAGCAGTTGAACAGGAGGCCAGAGGAATAAACAAGTCCTGGCAACAGCTTAAGGCCGATGCTCAGGATCGCGCCTTGTGGAAGAGAGTTGTTTCTGTCCTATGCCCCTATAGGGGGTCTTAACAGGAATTTGATTGATAAAACAATAAGAATTAAAAAATATCAAATAAGAAGTCAATAAATAAAATAAAAATAAAAATAAAATAACAAAATACAATATTATTGATTGTTATCAATAATAAGGGAAAAATAAATAAAATATAATATAAAAACTAAATAAAAAACAAAAATAATAAAGGAACAACAAGATAAGATAACAAACAATAAATGGAAAACTATAAAATAAAAAGTGAAAATAAAATTTAATTTAACTTCAAGAGAGCTGATTTTTTATCTGGCTCATGTAAAAATCCAACTGTGGGAAGTGTTGTTTGAAAAGTCTGAGCATAGATGAAATAGGTTCATGAAATCCATAATTGGTGCGGTGCTGTGGGATTCTGCAAAATTCATTATATCTCAGGGCACGATTCGGGACATTGAAATTAATCGAAGACAACAATTGGTCAGAGTCTATAACTCCAGTTATATCTTTGAAAGCAAAAACCACTCTTGCGTGCACACGTCTGTTCTCCAAGGAGTCCAACGAAAGAAGATTCAAACGATCAACATAAGATGGAAGCCTAAGCGGATCTGACCACGAAAGACCGCGGAGGGCAAATCTTAAGAAATTACGCTGCACAGATTCGATTCTAGCTATGTGAACAGAATAAAATGGAGACCAGACAGGGCTTGCATACTCCAGAATAGAACGGACACAGGCACTGTACAAAATTTTAGTAACAAATGGATCATTGAACTCCTTGGATTTTCTTTTGACGAAACCAAGCATAGCGCTAGCTTTACTGGCAATATGATCAACGTGGTCGTCGAATGTGAAAGCGCTATCAAATAATACCCCCAAATCCCGTACTTTATCAGAACGAAGTAGAGCGGTTCCATCTACAACATATAGTCAAAAAGAATTGGTGTTTTTATTCTAAAATACGAGACAGTAGTGCACTTACTAATATTAAGAGGTAAGTTGTTAAGCACACACCAGTTATAAAAACACGTAAGGTCACTCTGGAAAGATAAGAAATCATTGTAGTTAGATATTGTTTTATAAATCTTTGCGTCGTCAGCATAGAGCAGAATGTTCGAGTCAACAATAAATGCACTCACTTCATTAATAAACAATAAAAATAGCAGTGGTGCAAGATGACAACCTTGAGGAACACCGGAAATGTTGTAAATCTCAGAAGATAAGACACCACGAAATAGCACTTTTTGAACACGATTAGTAAGATAAAACCAAGCCTGTTAAGCTTATGCACAAGAATAAGGTGATCAATTTTATCGAATGCCTTACTGCTTTAGTAACGGAGGATCTGCCTTTCACAAAGCCATGCTGGAACGATCCCAATATCGACTTAGAATGGAAATACAAAACATCATATGACCGGGCGTTAGGGCGGTCAAATCATTCGGGTCAGCTGACATAGGCGTAACAGGACGAGAATTTAGAATTGCTTCAATCTCAACTATAACGGTTTCCAGCTCTTCGTACGTTAATGACGCTGATGCACGGTTCCTCACAAGTAAATATTTTGCTAACTTAACTGCTGCCTCCCACAATCCTCCAAAATGTGGTGCGCGTGGAGGTATAAAGTTGAAGTTTACTCCCTTCGAACTGCTTACAGCTTTTATAGATTCTTGAGCCGCTACGGAATGTATAACTGGAAGCAACTCTACTAGCTTATTCCTGGCGCCTACAAAATTCGTGGCGTTGTCGCAGTATAACTCCTTGCATCGCCCTCTTCTGGCCATAAGCCTTTTTAGTGGTCCTAAGAAGGCTTCTGTCGTCAAGTCCGAGACTAATTAAAGGTGAACAGCCTTTGTAGCAAAACAGCAAAACACTGCTAGATAGCACTTTTGAGGTTTCTTTTCCCTGATTTTGTAGTGAATCCACAAGGGACCACAGCAAAACATCGCCAAACAGGCTCTGAATTATAATCCTCAAGGAAGACGTGGGGTTGGTCGCCCATGTTACACATGAAAGCGAGCAGTTGAGGAATAAACAAGTCCTGGCAACAGCTTAAGGCCGATGCTCAGGATCGCGCCTTTTGGAAGAGAGTTGTTTCTGTCCTATGCCCCTATAGGGGGTCTTAACAGGAATTTGATTGATTGATTGATCGAGAATCTCCTATCAATCCCAGACTTTGGCATCCGAAAAATTAATTAAGTCTTTGAGAGAAAAGTCCTCAGAAGAATCCTTGGACGTGTGAGGGAAGATTCAATCTGGAGAACACGATAAATCAGAAAATTATGTACCAATCCTCAAAATTTAAGAAGCTACAATGGACTGGTCACGTGAAACAGATGGATGCCGGAAGAATTCCCAAACGCACCCTTAAAGGGAACGACAATGGTCAAAGACAGATCGGAAAACCACGAAAGTGATTCTTTTGACGCAGACAACAAATCACTGCTAAGATTTTCAAACTGGAGGATTCCATCACTGAATCGAGATGGATGGAGGCGAAGTATTCAGGAGGCCAAGGTTCGATATGGGGACATTTTCCATTCATCTAAAAATTCTCCAGTCTGAAGCGATTTATTAAAGAAAATAGTTAGACGTTATGCTAATGGAGACGAGCAATTTCTTAGAAATATGGCTCGCATCTCATCTAAGCTATTCATCGCAGTGAGAACTTCTTCCAACGTTACACTCTTTCCAATATCAGCGATTGGTTGCAAAGAATGACGCTTTTCTGAGATGTCTTAATTATGAAGCTGAATTGAAGGCGGATTTAAAATAGAAGTTGCAAAATCAGTAATGGACGACTGAGAGCAAGCTCCACAGTGCTTCCAAGCTTATTACGGAGATCACATTTACCCCAGCTTGGTCCAAAAATGGTGCGATAAAGGTGCCAGGAGTACAAGCAACTTTCAAACTGCTTCTTGGCGTTAAAATAAAAGGGTCCGGCGTAAATATTATCTACAGTCCTGGACAAAAGTAATGAGTAATATTTTGCCACGCCACTGGTCAAATCGCGCCGTAAAACAAAAACAAAAAGCAAATTCTTACTGATACGATAAACTGACCAGTTGCAGCACCTTAGGCGCTTACATAAAATATTGAAATCAAATTTTTCGAACGAACGATTGCGGAATCTTAGGTGATTTTACCTTACAGCGGCAACCTATGCAATCATTTGTAGAAGCTGCAAGAAAAAGAAGAAGACAACCTTTGAAAAGAAATGCTTCCGGTATGAATACCATGAAACACACACGGAACTTCTTATAATGCCGGCTCCACACTTTGGCCCACATGATCCGGAAAATGTTTGTTTCAACATTTGTTGCTCTTTCACATATCACAAGCGGGCATCAACTTAATAAAGGCAGACTTTAAGTACAAATATTCCCCTTATTCCAGACGCGAGTTACACTTACATCCCATGCATGACTCATATACAATGCAAGTAAACACTTAATTCTAAGGCAAATATACACATTAGAAAAGAAGAAGGATCGGACTAAAGACCGATCAGTTTGGAGAAGACCTTTGAATAAAACACTACGAGAAAAACTTGTGTTGTTTTTATTCTTTGTTAACGAAAGATAAATTTCGTAACTGGCGCAGTCGTCCGTCTAAGGAGGGAGGAACCACTTAGATTCGAGCCTTTAAAAACGTAGATCCACTAAGTACTTTGTACAAGGATCATTCGTCCGGTAATAATTCAATAAAATTAAAAAGTGCAATTTTATAATTCAAGGGATATTGCAAAGCCCTAGGCTGAACTTTAAAAGAATTCGCCTCTGATCTTTTCAAACGAATCGAATCAGTTTAAAAAAAAAATTTTTATAATAAATAGTGAATACATTTTACTCAGAACCAGTTCCAATTGTCATGAGTTTCGAGGATCTCATAAGAGACGCCAGAAGAGTATCAATCTCCTAATACTTACGCAGCAAGGACCACAACGAAGCTACATATTCAACATAGCCCTTACAAATTTACAGGGAGAAGCTAGACACGCAATTCAGCGAGCAAGTCAACAAACATGCGACCAGATTCGAACGATCCTCATCAATAGTTTTGGGGTCACGCAGAGCAGTAGTAGTAGCATCATCAACGAGGCACATCAAGTAAGATTCAATAAAAATATTGATATTGTATATTATAAGTTAAGTGAATTATTGAATAAATTGAATACGAAGTTTATCTAAGATCAAAACGCAGAACAAAATAGAGATTTTAATCCTTCAAGAAATGAAAGTTTAGTGTTAAATAGATTCAAATCGTGCATTGTTGAGTATAAGTCATTCCTAATTGAGACTAGAGGTTACCAAACCTTAAGTGAGGCATATTACCTACTAAAAAATATTCAGCAGTCACATTCTGAATCAATGGCTGTTGATATTCAAAGAAAGTTTAATTGTAATCAAAATTTCAATAGAATTTCCAAAGACTTTAAGCAAAATATTAATAACAACCAAAATCGAAATTATTATATCAACGAAAATCAAAATCGATTCCATAAATTCAACAACAACAATAATTATTATTATAACCACCACAATTCACAAAGAAGTAGAATAAATTTTACAAGATACAGAAATAATCATCAAGGTTTTGGAATAAGTAATTCTACACAACAACGCTTAAACCAAAACGGGGATAATTATTATCAACACGTTAGGGCAGAACCAATGAAAATAGATCAAAATTTTCAGATACTAGCCTCGGAAACCCATTTCCCCTTAATTACATTAACAATTTTGATTGATACAGGAGCTTCTATGTCAAGTATTGATAAAAATTACTTACAGAAAAATGAAAAAATTAAATTAATCAATCCTATTCAAGTAAATGGATTAGGAGGGGGATATTTAGTAACACAAAAAGTAAAGTCAAATATGCCTACAGAATTTGAAATGCCGGTAAGTCATAAAATAATATGGATTATAATGGAGTTTACTAACAAACAATTTAAAGCAGTAATAGGACAAAATTTACTGAGACCATTGAATGCGAGTATCAATTTAGGGGAAGGTCTTATGATAATTAATAAGAAAAAATTAAAATTCAATTACGCAATACCAGAAGAAATAAATTATCAAACCGAATTGCAAGGAAATAACAACATACTAGATGAAAAATTATATGAAGAATTAAACTTGGAAGAACAGCTAACATTGAGGAGATTATTGAAAAAAAATAAGGACTTATTCTATCAAGAAGGATCTAATTTAACATGCACAACGCAGACTAAACATGAAATAATCACCAAAACAAACAAAGCACTTTACTCAAAAACATATCGTTTCCCCAAGTACACGAGAAAGAAGTAAATTCTCAAATAGGGGATATGCTCAAACAAGGTATCATCCAAACTTCTAGTTCACCTTATAATTCACCCATTTCACCCAAAAAAAAAAATGACAATTCAGGAGTAGCTAAGTGGCGAATAGTTATTGACTATAGAAAGTTAAATGAGGAAACAGTCGAGAATAAATTTCCGATTCCGAACATAGAAAGTATGTTCGATAAACTAGGTAAAGCGCAATATTTTACGACCCTGGATTTAGCTAAGGGACTTCACCAAATACTTGTAGATGAAAAGGATAGAGCGAAAACAGCCTTTTCTACACCTAATGGACATTTCGAATTCGTACGAATGCCATTTGTACTAACGCACCCGCAACTTTTCAGCGAATGATGAATGAAGTACTAAAAGAATATATTAATAAGATATGTGTCGTATATTTAGATGACATTTTAATATTTGGAACATCCATTCAAGAAATGGAAATTAATACAAGGAAAATATTTGATGCTCTTCGGAAATATAATTTGAAAATTCAACTGCAAATTTCTATCAAAAGAAACTGAATATCTAGGACATGTTTTATCTGTAGAAGGAATAAAACCAAACCCAGACAAAATAAAAGTAATCCAGAAGTTGAAAATACCAGATACAACTAAAGTAATTAAATCATTTTTAGGAATTACAGAATATTATAGAAATTCATACATAATTATGCAAAGATAGCGTCACCATACCACACTTAATTCTAAGACAAATATACACATTATAAAAGAAGAAGGATCGGACTAAAGGCCGATCAATTTGAAGAAGACCTTTGAATAAAACACTACGAGAAAAACTTGTGTTGTTTTTATTCTTTGTTAACGAAAGATAAATTTCGTAAATCGCGTGAAACTAAACTCTTGCAGCATCTTAGGTATTTGCATCAAATATGTACTTGAATCTGAGTGACTACATATTGTGACCGAACGGTTGCGAAATCTTAGGCGCACTTATTTTACAGTGCTGACTAAATCAGCCGGAACCTATGCAATCATTTGTCGAAGACGAACGCTTTTGAAATAGACGCTTCCGGTATGACACTGTCAAGAAACACAAAGGGAACTGCTTACAACTGCAACGCTCATTGACAAGGACAAGATTTCTTTTTTTTTAGTTCAAATGCTACGTCAACTGTTTTAAGTAGATAAGTTATTGAAATTTACTGGACGATAGCAAAGTTTGAAATTATTTAATCAGACACAACTTACGGAATCCGACAGTGAAGGCGCGGATTTGATTGAATGAATACAAATTTGATGCACACGAATTTCATTGAATGTGCAGAAATTTGATTGAATGCACTGAAATTTGATTGAATGCAGACAAACTTATTTAATGAACACAAATTTGATTAACTACTTACAAATTCGATTGAATGCACACAAAATTGATTGAATGAATACAAATTTGATTAATTGCGCGTAAATTTGATTCGAAGCATACCAATATGATGGGATGCGCACAAATTTCTTTTAATGCACACAAAGTTGATCAATTGCACACGAATTTAATTAACTGCACAGAAATTTGTTTGAACGAATACAAATTTGATTGAAGGCACACAAATTCGATTCAATGCACACGAATTTGATTGACTGTACACAAATTTGTAGTAAAAAGAATTAACTCGGTTTTGTGTTGTTTCACTCCCAGTCCACAAGCACGTGTCCATTTAGAGAGAGAGAAAGAAAGAGAAAGAAAGAGAGAGAGAGAGAGAAAGAGAGAGTGAGAGAGTACTGAGAGTATATTTTAGATATCCTCGTTCAGATTACTCGGGCGCTTACCAAAGACATCTACGCAATCACTTTACAGCCTGGTTCTTCCAGTTTCATTTGCAGTCTATTAACCGCGACGTTCCAAAAAAGTGGAGAGTGGACCCCGCCTTGCAGAGATCCTCCAGTAACAAACCTTCTAGCGGATGCGACGCCCAGCTTTGTGCTGATAATCCTAGATGCCGACATCAAATTGATCAGCACGCCAAGCGAAGCGTCTATCTTTAGAATTGGTCTTACGTTGTTGATAGCTTCCATAGTGTACACTTTAATGCTTAGAGATTTTTCGATATAGCATACGAGTATATGTAATAGTCCAGTCGGATTAGATTTTTGGGATGAAATGCTGCGATCTCGATGTTTTTTTTTTAACCTCATTGTTTTTTTGTGTAGATTACGATAAAAATATTGCGGCCACTGGGGGAGTGGGGGAAAGACTCGAAAAATAGCAAAATTAGCAAATTTTCGTCTGTTTTAGAGGTTTTTTGAGTTTTATTACGTTATACTAAGCAATATCGAAAAACTAAAAATAAGGTTCAATTGCAGATAATTAGACCTTTCATTTGAATGGTACATTGTTAAATTCGGTTTATTTAAACCTGAGATATGGACTGTTATTCAAGAGCACCGATAATGACAGACAACATTTCAATTGAAACCTCAACTGACAAAGATGAACCATCATCGATACCACCTACGCTTGCTGAAATCAAAGCTGCCCTATGTGACCAAAAACGAAACAAAGCGCCGGGAATTGACGAAATACCAGTTGAACTTCCGAAAAACGGTGGAAGCTGTGTCGCTGAAATACTGCACGACATGATATGCAAAATTTTGACAGAGGAAATCATACCCGACGACTGGCGAAAAAGCATTATATGTCCAATTTACAAGAAAGGAGACAAACACTGCTGTGAGAATTACAGAGGAATATCATTGTTGTGTACGTCCTATAAAATACTGACAAAAATAATTGAACGTCGTCTTAAGCCCTATACTAATCAAATAATTGGCGAATACCAAGGCGGATTCATAACCGGACGATCTACAACAGACCAGATATCCTCGGTGAAACAGGTGCTAGAGAAATGCTGGGAATATAACACAGTCGTGCACCAAATCTTCGTAGATTTTAAACAAGCATACGACAGTATCGACAGGAGCGTACTGTACCAAATAATGCTTGACTTTGGAATTCCTCCAAAACTAGTCCGACTAACAAGACTCACAATGAAGAACATTGAATCCCAAGTGAGAATACAAACCGATTCCACAACCAGCTTTCGAACGAAATGTGGTTTAAAGCAGGGAGATGGTCTAGCTCCTATGCTTTTCAACTTGGCACTAGAGTATGTCGTCCGAAAAATCCCAGTCGACACCAACGGGACACTACTATTCAAGTCCACCCAGCTAGTAGCATACGCTGACGACATTAACATTCTAGCAAGATCCTTCCCTAGTACTAAGGAGGTATTTGTCAATCTTGACTCCGCCGCAAAAGAAGTCGGGTTGCGCATTAATGAAAGCAAAACAAAAGTAATGACGCAAACAAGAAGGAGAACGCCAATCAGACAAAATATAACAATTGCGGAATATAATTTGGAGAGTGTGGACAACTTCATATATCTTGGGGCTAATCTAGCAAAGGACGGTAATGAAACAGACGAAATCAAACGACGGATAATACTTGCAAATAAGACGTATTATTCGGTACTTCCAATAATGAAATCCAACAAAGTGCACAGGAACAATAAGCTGCGGATATATAAATTTATTATACGACCTGTGCTCTGTTATGGCAGCGAGACGTGGACATTAACGCGAACTTCCGAAAAAGCAGTTAACGCATTCGAAAGAAAGGTCCTCCGAAGAATTTTGGGACCTGTGAAGGAAGGAACGGAATGGCGAATAAGATACAACCATGAGTTGTATCAACTCTACGACGAGCCAGAAGCTTCAACGTTCATCAAGTTACGTAAACTGCAGTGGGCTGGCCATGTAGAGCGAATTGAAGACAGAAGAATCCCCAAACGTGCTCTTAAAGGCAAAGCGAGTGGTAACTCGCCAATAGGCAAACCACGCAAGCGATGGGAAGACTCGGTTGATGAAGACAGCAAAGCCATTCTAAAAATTAGCAGCTGGAGGACGCGGTCTTTGGATCGAGACGATTGGAGGCGACGACTTCAGGAGGCCAGGGCCCGATTTGGGCTGTCGCGCCATTGATGATGTTGTATTGTGGACATTCTGGTAAGGAATTTGCGGGGCTTGAAGTTCAATTTGACTTACCCGGAGCCGAGATATCGAACTTTTTCTTCCAGATTTGAAGATTTTTTTAATAATAACGTTATTTTTACTCGTAAAAGGTGCCTTTGAGGAAGGCAAACATATTGTTCTTAAATCGCCGTGTAGCTACAACTTAGGGGATGGAAATGCAAGATTAAAGAAATGAGTTGATTACATAAATGCGAGTCTAGCTCTTTTATTACTGGGCTGAAATTCATACTAATTCTACGGGTTCTTCGCTATTTTTGTCTTCGATTGTTACGTTAGTGTTGTTTAGTATCTCAGTATCATCCTCCATTTCATTCTGTATTGCGTCTCTATTTAAACAATTATTTCCCAAACATGGTTTACAGAAGGAATTGCATTTTAGACCCATTTTTCTGCAACCGCATCTTTTCAGACACCCAGTTTTGCAGCCACAATGCATTTTTTCAATCAAATCTTGAGGGATTAAGCTTTCCTTGGAGAAAACGGGTTTTCATTTCTTCTCCACCCCTAGTTTTGTGGGTCAAGATTATTTTGCAATTTTTTTTTTTATGTAGTAGGCTTTCTTGACAGATAGTCGATTTATATTTTTTTTCCAAATAATTTAAATTAAATAAATATTAAAAATATTAATAAAACTTAATAAACAATTATACTAATCAGCTTACGATCAAGTTATAGTAAGTAATAATAAACTATGGCAAATTGTGGAATTTGTGGTGAAATTACGCAGCGCGGTAACAAAGACTCAATCCTGTGTAGTGCGTGTAATATCGTTAATCATATAAAATGCGCAGGACTAAGCATTGATGATGTTAATAATTTAAAAGAAAAAAACAAATTCAATTCTTTTAAATGCAAAAAATGCCAAATTAAATTACGTACCGGATTACGATCGATTAGCACCCCAATTAAATTAGATCGCTCAAATTCGGATTACCAAGTATTATATGAGAAATTGGAGCAGTTAATAGAAAGTAACAATTTTATGGCGCAACAGTATGAAGATGCTAGAAAGGACTTTAAAGCAGCTACCTCGGAACTAAAATTATTAAATTCTAAAATAATCTCACTACAGAACGAGAACATGAAAAAGGATAAGCAAATTGCCGAACTTGAGATCAAGTTAAATGGATTGCAACAAAAACAACTTGATTGCACGGTGGAAATTTCGGGATTACCTGATGCGAGAGATGAAGAAAACAACACCTTGGTCCAGGATATTTTCCGCAAATTAAATATATCCAACAACATTGAAAACATCAATAGAATATACAGACGGCGTGGAAAGAACAAGAAGGGTAGAAGTATGGTCATTGAGTTCAATTCAAAAAAATTGGCAAATGAGTGTCTAACAAAGCGTGGGATGCACAATATTAATGACCAGGTAGTCTACATAAATGAAAGTCTCACACCTTACACTCGAAGACTATTTTGGCTTACGAAGGTAAGAGCTCGTGAAACAAATTATAAGTATGTTTGGTGCAGGAATGGCAAAGTGCTTTGTAAAAAAGATGAAGACGGAAAAGTTATTCTCATAACATCAGAAGCAAGTCTAACTTTTTTATCGTAAATTTATCAGTTTTTAATTTTTTTTGCATTACGACTCATCATACTCGTATTTCCATTTTTATGTTACAATTTTCATGGTTCTTTTTATACAAAAATAAATTTTTACATGTATCAATGCATATTCAATACATTTCATACACATTACTTAACTCTTGCGTGATTTCACATTACAATTTCATAATTTTATGTTACTATAGGTATAACTTTTCATTTTTAAAATATTATAATTGTTTAAACTTATACATACAATTTTATGTTAAAATATCGATTACAATGACTAGAATTTCCGTTATAGATTCAAATGAACAATGTAAAAGCAACTCAAACTTGCTAAAATGTTACTTTTTTTTTAATAATTCTTTATTTTTCAAAAATGGCCATTGATCTGATGAACAATATTGACTGTTCCTCGTTATACAACGAAAAAATCTGTCATAGTGCAGATGATTTCAATTTGCTAATTAAAAATGATAATAATAATTCTTCCTTTACGATTTTCCATACTAACATACGAAGCTTAAATAAAAATTTTAATGATCTCGTGTTGTGTCTAGAACAATACAACTACTTTGACGTCATTGCACTGTCCGAATCATGGAATCCATGTACTCAACGTCATTTCCAACTTCCTGACTATACATGTTTCAATACCATGAATGAAATAAACCAAAACAGTGGAGTAGTTATGTATATAAGAAATAGTTGCAATATTAAAATAGTCGAAGAAAAAATATTAAGTGGAGCAACCTGTCTTGTGGCAGAAATAAGTACTCAACATAAATATGAATTAAAAGTTATTGCCATTTATAGGTCCCCAAACCATTGCATAAATACATTCAATAATGAAGTTGAAAGTATTCTAGATGAAATGAATGGGGATAACATAGTTTATTTAGGTGATATAAATATAGACATAAACTCAAATACGAACAATTTGTCTTCTAATTATATTAATATGATGAATGGAAAAGGACTAATCTCAATAATTAATCAAAATACTAGAGAAAACAGATGTATTGATCATATTTTCACGAATGTAAAATTTAAGAAATTCATTGGTGTAACCTCTGCAATTATTAATACAAATCTAACTGATCACAATAGTGTTAGCCTTATTTTACATTCTTTAAAAAATTCACGTTCTACTGATAAACCAAATGTTAATTACGAAAGATTGCGTAACGATTTATTAATTGATAAGCTTAGAGCTACCTCTTGGGATAATATACTATTGAATAAGGATGTAGAAGATAGTGCCATTTTATTTTATAATAAGTTAAATGAACTAATTAAAAGTAGTACTTTAAATTATAAGACACCATCAAGTAAAAACAAAAGATTGAAGCCCTGGATCACCATGGGTTTACTAATTTCAATTAGAAAGAGGGATAAATTAAGTAGGGCTCTTCAAAAGAGTCCCCAAAATGAACGATTGAGGTCATATTACCAAAAATATCGAAATAAATTAACTACACTTATAACTGTTACTAAAAATTAATTTTTTTGCTACGCTACTACACAACGCCGGTAGCGACGGGAAAAAAATATGGAATGTTATCAATCTCAGTATAGGGAAAAGAAGTAGACATACACCAATAACATGCTTAACCGTTGAGGAAAAGAAACTAAATACTGACGAACATGCGAAAGAAATTGCAAACATTTTTAACGATTATTTCACAAAAGTCGGAAAAAATATTGCAGACAAAATAGTTACTGCTTCTACAAATTCACCCAGTATAACCCCTAAGACATCATTGACTGAAGATATTGATCTAGTTAGTGAACTTGAAATTAAGTCTATTATTGACAAGATGAATGGTGGTTCATGTCCAGGTTTCGATGGTATTACTATTGAATGTTTAAAAAAAATATCTTCTTTTATTATAAAACCATTGACTCATTTAGTTAACCTTAGCTTCGAAAAAGGTATATTCCCGCAAATCTACAAGACTGCAATAGTTTCGCCAGTGCACAAAGGATCCAGCAAACAGCTTGTTAATAATTATAGACCTATATCTTTAATATCTAACATTGCTAAAATTATAGAAAAAGTTGCCAAAAACAGAATAATGCAGTTCATAAGTCTTAATAGAATAATCTCTGATTGTCAATATGGCTTCAGGACTGGAAGTAGTACACATGATGCCGTTGCTCTACTTAGCAAAAAAATTGTAACAGCGCTTGATGCAGGAAAAAAACCTTGCGCAATATTTCTAGATATTGCTAAGGCGTTTGATTCTATTCCGCATAAAAATATTGAACAAAAACTGCATAAGCTAAATTTTAATAGTAAATGGATTGATTGGATATCTAGCTATTTAAGAAATCGAAAACAAATGGTAAAAATAAATGATATTTATAGCGACGAGCTTACTTTTATTCACGGTGTTCCTCAAGGAACTGTTCTTGGACCATTGCTCTTTCTGTTATATGTAAATGATATGTATTCCCAACCAATTCAAGGTGAATTAATATCATTTGCAGATGACACTGTTTTAATAGTTGAAGACAATGATTGGGAAAGTGTTACACTGAAAGCGAATTATAGTTTATCATCATTAAAAGAGTGGTTGAATTATAATTCGTTAACTCTAAATATTAGCAAAAGTAACTACATGACTTTCTCTCTATCAGAACGTAGTCAACCTACAGACTTGAGATTGAAAATACATTCGACATCGTGTCTACTAAACTGCAATTGTTCATCTTTGAATAAAGTGTCTCAAATAAAATATTTAGGAGTAATATTCGATCAACACCTAAAATGGAAAGATCATATAAATAGTGTTATAAATAGATTAAGAAAACTAATACCAGTATGTCTTGAAGTTAGAGCTTTTTTATCCAAAACAAATATAAGAATGTTTTATTTTGCAACTATTCACTCCATTCTACAATATGGTATTATTGCATGGGGTGTAGCCACACAAACTCTGATAAATACGCTTTTAGTTGCCCAAAAAATGTTACTAAAAATTTTATTAAAAAAAAAACGTAGATACCCTTCCTGTCTTCTATTTCCACTGCTTAATGTTCTAAGCATTGAAAAGATTTTTAGCATCATTGCTAGCATCCAAATATTTAAAGAGCTCAAAAATGGAATATTGAAAATCAACACAAATCTTACTCGCGGTGGAATCCAGCAGGAAATCAGTCTGCCTTTCAGACTCACAAATATTGGGCAAGCTCATTATTCCTATAAAGGCATTAAATTATTTAATTCTCTGCCATATCATGTAAAACGAAGCGAAAATCTTGTCATTTTTAAGAAAAGAATTAAACAATTTTTTTACAATTAATCATATAAAGTAATCGATATTTCATATTATGTTAAAAAAATTAATTAAAAATGAATATTTGTCAGAATAATTTTTTTTTAAAAATTAATATTGAATTATTGATTGTTATTTTCTGAAATTCAACACGACTACTCACCCCTAGCACAAGGCTTGCCTTAAAAGGGGGAGTAGTGCTTCTATAACAATGTAAAAAAAATGAATAAAAAATAAAATATAAAAAAAAAAAAAAGCAAAAAAGGAGTGCAATTCGGTCCTGGAGATTTATACCAGTTGAAGCTGCGGATTGCCCATAGGATTTTGTTCCGTGAGATTGTGATTTCAGAATCGTCCATTGGAGGCCTGAACTGGTGCTCTTCTCGATGCGGATCGACTGCAGAGCTACCCGGAAAGTATGTGTATTTAGAAGATCAATGGTTTCATCACTGGAACAGGTTCTTGAACCGTGGGATTTCTTCATGTAGTTGGGCATTGAGGTAGAGAGAATTTTGCGAAGTCTTGACGCTTGGGATGTCTCTTCTACCATGCCGCAAAAAATGTTCCAGGATTCACGCTGCGCTTTCCTCAAGTTATTTTTATAAGAGCGAAGGGCTTCCTTATTGGACTCCCAGTCTGAGGCCTCTTTGGTTCGTTTGGCCGCCTTCAGCCTTTCCGGAGGTCTCCAATTGCGTCGCTCCACCATGGTGGTTTTCGTTTACCTCTTGGCTTTCTCGTAGGACAAGAGTGGGTCATTGCACCATTTAAAGCTTTTGGAGGGCAGACACGATACCATCAAGAGCAATGCTGGTATCCGGAAAGCTTGGAACTTTGGAAGGGAGCAGTTTCTTGACAGTATCCCTGTACTTGGAGCAGTCAGTCTTCCTGTAGGAGGATGATCATCTAAATCAAATTGGAGTTATCGATGGTCTGAGAAGGAATGTTTATTGCGCGATATTCTCTACGATAAAGTCTAGGACTTCCTGTCAATTTTTGATAATAAAAGTCGGTTCTCCCCCTCTGTTGCAGGCCAGTAGGTTGGTGCTCAAGAGGTTTTCAACTAGCACTGCAGACTCAAAAATATTGCCGCTATATTCTTTTTAAACTCTTTTTGAAAACATTTTGACAAATAAGGAAAATTTATTTTGACAATGTCAAACTGTACCACATATGGGCAGTGTACCATCCTACTTAGTTTCTTTTATAATGATTACGACACCAGGGTTTGTATACTAGCAGTGTATCGTAGATATACGAGGGCGGATCGATAATGACGTGTAAAAATGAAGGAGGGGGTAGGTAAGAAATTTGGTATTTTTTTTAACCTGTTTCATCCTTGAATAGATTACCTGCAAAGGCTTAGCCGAATACCTTTTTAAGTTTTTGTGAAACTGCTGTCGAAGCAAGTCAACTTTTAATAATTTTCAAAAATGAATAAAAACGAATTTCGTGTCTTGATAAAACATAATTTTTTAAAAAGGAAAACAGCTAGAGTAACCAAAGAAAAATTAGATAAACATTATGGGGACTCTGCACCATCGATTGCAAAGATTTACAAGTAGTTTCAGAATGCAAGCGTGTTCGTACGAGCACAGAGACCATACAAAGTCCAGGTCGTCCAAATGAGGTCACCATGCCAGAAATGATCGACAAAATCCATGATCTCGTGCTAGGATCGTCGAGCTAAGGCAGTGAGCAACTAATATGAACGTGTTTGGAATATTTTGAATAAATTTTTGGACATGCGGAAGCTATCCGCAAAATGGCTGCCGCATTTGCTCACAATCGACCAAAAACGCAATCGCGTGACAACTTCACAGCACAATGTGCAACTGTTTCAACGAGATCCAAATGAATTTCTTCGTCGATTCACAACTGTTGATGAAACATGGATCCACCACTACACTCCAGAACCAAACAACAGTCAAAACAATGGATAGAAGCCGGTTCAAGCGCACCGAAGAAGGCAAAAACCGTTCCATCGGCTGAAAAGGTTATGGCGACAGTATTTTGGGATTCCAAAGGAATAATTTCCACCGACTACTTGGAGAAAGGAAAAACAATAACGGGAGCATATTATACTCAGTTATTGGATCGACTGAATGCTGCAATCACGGAAAAACGGTCGCATTTGGCTAAGAAAAAAGTGCTGTTTCATCTCGACAATGCTTCAGCTCACACGTCTGCTGTTGCAATCGCAAAATTATTGGAATGCTTCCTCACCCACCGTATTCCCCAGATTTGACCCCGATTGACTTTTTCTTGTTTCCAGACTTGAAAAAATGACTTGCTGGAAAGAGATTCACCACGAATAGTGACGTCATCAATGAAACCAACGCATATTTTGAAGGGTTAGAGAAATTTTGTTATTTGGAAGGGATCCAAAAATTGGAAAATCGTTGGACTATGTGTATCGAGCTAAAAGGGGACTATGTTGAAAAATAAAATAAATTTTTGCCGAAGAAATTTTGTTTTCTTTATTTTTACACGTCTTTATCGATCCGCCCTCGTAAGATACTTTTAGTGACCAAATTTTTGTGCATTCCGCCAAATCAATCAATCAAATTCCTGTTAAGACCCCCTATAGGGGCATAGGACAGAAACAACTCTTTTACACAAGGAGGGATCCTGAGCATCGCCCTTTAGCTGTTTCCAGGACCAAATACACCAGGGGTCTAGTATTGTGCAAAAATTATTTAAAACCCCACGAAAACCCCAACAAGGTCATCGATAAGATAAGAAACAGCACTTCACTTTCTTACAGAAGAGATAATAATTGCATAGTTAACTTACCCAAGGGGAAGGGGCACATTGTGTTCTAAGGGGAGGCATTGCCCACCCCTGGCGGCGGTACCTGAATTCAACACTGGATGAATCCGGGCACCTAATCTGATTTTAAATAAACTCCACTCAATGCCATTAATATGAAAACATGACTTCAAACGCTCAATCTGAAGCAGAAATCCAAATAGATACGAGCAGAGTTTTATCGAAAGATAAGATAGAATTAAATATAGCAAACAATGATTTCGAGTGAATTGCGCCATTGATCAATTAAGTCCGAAATGTATATTGAAAATTGATTTGAGACCTGCACAGTAGTTACGGGGTCACATACAGGTAAGTACCGCGATTTTTATTCATTGTAGCTCTAAGCGTTAATCTAGATCTTCAATCTTTTTCTTTCTTTCTTACAATTTACTTTGTGCATGCGGGCATAGAAAATAATTGAAAGACGTCTGAAAGTCGAGACCTTGCCGGACTCCACTCTTGACTAACTATAGCCGGCAGCAGTATTATGCACTATCGCTAATACGTTTTTTTTTTAAATTTGTTTTTTCTAATTTTGCAATATGTTTAGTGCGCGCGATTTGAGGTCGAAAGGTCTGGTGAACGAGTTCTAGAAGACGACGGTTCTGCAAGGGTCCTCCGACTCCTCCATCTACACTTTCGGACCTCTTCAAGACCGCACCACGATCAAGACTAGTAAATCGAAATCCAGTCGAAAGGTGGTGGTGGGAGGGGGGTGGGATGGGTTAGTTTTCAGATCCACACTGGCTTGCCGTGTCCGACACTCAAGATCGACTCATTCGTGTTAAAGTTTCGCTAGTGAACGGCGGCGGCTTTGTGATTTCAAACGGAAAATTTAAGCTAGAAATTTGCCGGTTTTTTGCTTTCAGTGCTAGAAGCGATCTAGATAATAATTGTTGTTGTTGTTGTTTTTTTTTGCGCCGAGATAAACAACTTTGAACTGAGCTCGAACTAAACTGGTAGTGTACTGCGATAAGAGAGCGGCTTGGAATCGCGCGATAAAACGAAAACTAGTTACAGAGAGGTTTAGTTTTTTTTTTGAGACATCTTAAGTGATTCATTCAAGGGCTCCTCGAAAACGTAAGCGGTACGGCCCATAAGATGTCCGAGGCGACCGGTAATAATGCAGGTAGGCGGAATTCTCGAAAGTTCTTCACAGTAATTCTTCGGAGAGACGAACGTTATTCGAGCTTATCTCGGAACTCTCGCTGAGATTGGATCGCGCATGAATCACGATCGTCAGATAGCGGCGAGTGTGTTTTTGTTAAGTCATACCACCTTTTTGTTGTTGTATGCATGCAGCTAATTAAAAATCGGCTACGTAGCCCGCATAGCAGTAAGCATTATAGTGTTGCCAGTTCTATCGAGATTTTCTGGGCTTTCGATTGTGAGGACGGAGTCTCTCTTTTTCTCTGTCCCCACAATCAAGTATTGGTATATCGTCGGTATAATATTTTCCAATCGAAGTAACTATGCGAATGGCTCGTGACTCTAGGATCGAAAAAGTGGGTTACGAGGTATTACAATTACACCGACGATATACTCTCTTTCGCATAATTTCAGGGTGCATCCTAGTATGTAGCGTGTTGATCTACAATGCGGAGGTCGTGAGTTCAAGTGCCGGTCGACGCATAATTCCAGCACACTGCCTGCTTGAGTATACCTTGGTTACCTCAATGTATGAAAATGAAAATTCGTAGATAGAGGGTTGCACGAAGGTCTAAAAACCCTTTCACAATGACAAATCAAATGTTAAGGAATCTAAAGGTTAGGAGACCAAGGCCTGATTTGGGCTGTAGTGCCGCGTAACTGTTCGATAAAATATTCGAAACATACGTGCAACTACTTGAATTGGGTTTTTGGGGCCTACATTTTAACAAGGACATTGTCTTAATTGAAAAAAATCAAATGCGAGCCTCTAAGACTCTTCGAGTAACTTGAGTTACGAAAAAACCCTGCAGTATCCTGGTCTTTCAGCTGTAGAGTAAAGGAGGCGAGAATTTTGATTGTGAAGATATATAGATATAGGAAAACCAATCATTAGTTAAGAGGTCGCAAGGATCAAATCTACAAAACGTTTAAAACTCGAGTAAAAGTCCTCTCCGCAACTTTTTACCAAACCGAGCTCTGGACACGTGGAACTCTTAATCAAGTGAAGTCATCAGCGCATCATCAATCAATTCGTTCAAGAACAGAGGGGATAATTAATTTATCTCATCAGCTTCCGCTCAACGTTTATTTAATTCTTCTTTTTTTATACTCTAGATGAAATCTGAGAGTATTACAAGTTTGCTCTAAGGTTTGTAACGCCAAGAAATAAGGCTCGGAGAAAAAAATGAATGACACAGAAGTTAATAATATCACTCAAAAATCTCAAAACCGGTTGTCTGTCCGTCCGTCCGTCCGTGCGCTCTCTAGCTTGAGAACGTGTTGAGCCAGAAAGCTCAAATTTCGTACAAGTCGTTTTTGATAAAAAAGTAAGGTCAAGTTCGTGAAAGGGCCAAATCGCTCCATCCCTTCTACCCCCTCCCATACAAAATGACACAATAGCGCAATTTAACAATAAACGGATTTGCTCGAAAAGCCTAAAAGCTATTGGCCTGAAATTTGGAATATATTACTTTTATGATAATAATAATCTACTGTAGAAAAATTATGCATGTCCTTCCACTCCTTCTACCACCTCGCATACAAACTGTACTTCTCATGAATTACTCCAAGCCAATTCACTCAGTGCGTATAAAATTTAGCGAGCTGAAATTGTGCACTAAATATTTATTTAAAGTTGTCAGTAAGGCTAAAAAAAATTAGACGATTAGCTTCACCCCTTCTACCCCCTCCCATACAAAATGACACAATTTCGCAATTCGACAATAAATGGATTTGCTCGAAAAGTATAAAAGCTATTAGTCTGAATTTCGAGACAATTACTTCCATAATGATATCAATCTACAGTATAAAAATTTATTTGCGCACTCCCTCTCCTTCCACCCCCTCCCATACAAACTATACTTTTTCATGAAATGCTCTAAGACGATTTTCTCGGAACACATAACATTTATTGAGCTCATATTTTGTAATAAATACTTAATTAGTATTATCACTAAGATCAGAAAAAAATATTTGATTACCTTCACTGCTTCTACCCCCTCCCATACAATATGATACAGTTTCACAACTTCACAAAAAATCGATTTTCTTGAAAAGTATGAATGGCACTAGTCTAAAATTTAAGAGATATCAATTTTATAATAGTTAGTTATTTCTGAAAAAATCACTAAAATCCCCCCACCCTTTCTACCACCTCCCATACAAACTGCACATTTTCACTAAATCTATCACACAAATTTTCTCAGCTCCTATTCAATTTTTGGAGTAAGAATTTTGTATAAAATATTTTTATAGCTACTTTAGCATAATGGGGAAAAAATTAGTTCGATTCTATTACCCCTTTTAACACTCCCCATCCAAAATTTCTTGGGATGACAAAAAATTCTATTTCATCTAGAGTCCCTTAAGATTGCGCATTACGCGCAATCGTAGCCCTGTTATGTTTTTTGTTACCGCGTCTGTCTAAAAACCTGCAAAACTTTACAGAATTAGCGAAAATTTATCGTTTTTTACTTTCATGTCCAAAGGTTATTCCTTCTTTTAATGTCACTACAGCACGAATTGAACCTTGGCCTCCAGAACTTGAAAATTATGAAATAAGGAAATTTGACTTGAGAAAACCATAACTTGCAATACTGCCCTGCGGAACATGAACTGGATAGCGATAATGCCCACATGGAGGAGGGGGGGGGGTGATTTTTGAGGGTTAAACGGCCCCTTCCCTCCCCTTATGCTGAAATGGGGATTAAGGCCCAAAATAATTTACGTGTGCTACAGAACAGTCATTCTCCCAATAGTCACATACGGATCAACGATATGGTGGACTAAGCTTGCTTTGGTATCATAGGAGCAATGAAAACCTGTCCGACAGCGGCAATGGAAATGTTCCTTAACATCCCTCCGATACATATCCAAATAAAAAAAGACGCTATTAAAGGAGTGTTACGCATACAGAGGGAAAACAAGTACAAACCAGGGGATTTTAGAGGTCACCTCAAAATCCTAAGAAACCCAAAATTGGAGGTTCTAACCTCCACATTAAAGGACGCTATGCCGACAAAATTTAACTTTGAAACCCCCTTCAAAGTTATAATCAGAGAACGCAAGGACTGGCAATCCATGCTACCTGAAACAGTTGAGGCATCAACCATCTGGTATACAGATGGCTCTCGCACCTCTGAGGGGAAAGGAGCCGGAGTTAAAGGTCCTAACTTCTCGGGGTCAAAACCACTTGGTAAAGAAGTTACAATCTTCCAGGCCGAACTAATTGCAATGGAGCTATGCATCCAAGAAAATATAAGGAGAGCTCATTGCAATAAATCTATTTATATCCTATCGGATAGTCAGGTGGTTCTGAAAGCTCTAGCATCCAATAAACACGGATCGAAAATAGTATGAGAATGCCTTCAAAACCTAATCATCCTGGGAAAAAGTAATGATGTAACCTTAATGTGGGTACCAGGACATATGGGAATTGAGAAAAATGAAGAGGCTGATCGCCTTGCAAAAAAACGGCTCAGAAACAAACTTTATTGGTCCGGAGCCATTCTGCGGAAAACCAAAAGGGTTAACTACAACCCTACTCAAAAAGTGTGTAGAACAAGAACATAAAATCTACTGGAATAGACTTCCAGGCTTGTCAATTTCAAAAAAACTGATCCTACCACAAAAAAACAAAGTGGAGGATATTCTAAAATTCAGCAAAAAGGATATTAGTACTCTAATCGGCCTAATGACCGGGAACAGTGAAGTAAACCACCACCTCAAAAATATGGGCGTAGCTGAAACACATCTGTCGCCTTTGTCTCGAGGACTCAGAAACGACAGTACACATCCTATGTCACTGTGAAGCAATATCTAGGCAAAGACACAGTCATTTTAAAATGGGTTTCCTTTCTACGGAGGATCTAGTCAGTACGGCTTGCGTAAAGATTCTCAAAATAGCTAAAGCTATTGAATTATGATAGGTTGAAGGGTATATAAACGCACAATAGACCAAGAAAAAGTCGCAGTGCTCTCACGCGTTCCCCTAATAGTAATAAATAAATATGCTGATATCTCAAGGGTTCTTACTTTTAGGACTTGGGAGTTTTATTTCTTTAACCGACTAAAGTTCAATCATAGAGTTGTAAATATCAAAAGAAAATTGAAATAATAATGATTCTCCGTGCAGCAGTGGACAGCGTTCTTGCTTCACAGTCAAAAGGCAGTGGGTTCGATTTCCATTCCAGGCAGTTTTTTAAGAATGAATTTTTCAGTTACAATGAAAAATTATTCGACATAAAATGGACAAACGACATATAAGTGAAACAAAAGGTCTCTCCACATTGTTTCTGTTCGCTTTCTATCTGATCAGTCCCCTATAACATATGCAAACGTTTGTTAGCAGCAGCCAATAAAAAGGAAAACGTCTACCAGCATCACCACTCGTTACGGACGTTCACACCCCGCTTCACCTACCTTGACAATCCCATTCGATCCCTCCAAGACTGTGTAGGGCCGGCACACAAAATTAATTGCCTCCAAACAAAACTACCTGCCCGCTCACAAAAATAACTGCCTGTACACAAAACCAATTGCCTGCGCACAAAATTAACATTCTGCACATAAAATTAATTGACTGCACATAAATTTAATTACCAGCACACAAAACTAACTACCTGCACACAACCGCTTGCACACAAAATTAATTGGCTGCGCACAAAATTAATCGGCTGCACACAAAATTAATTGCCTGCACACCAAATTTGCCGGCACACAAAATTTAAAGCCTACGCACAAAAATTGATTGAATGCACACAAATTTGATTGAATGTACACAAATCTGATTAATTGCAAGTGTGATTAATTGCATCCAAATTTGATTGACTGCACACAAATTTGATGGAATGAACACAAATTTGATTGAATGCGCGCCATTTTGATTAAATGCACGCAAATCTGATTAATTGCAAACAAATTTGATTGAATGCACACAAATCTGGTTAATTGCAAATGTGATTAATTGCACCCAAATTTGATTGAATCAATGAATCAAATTTGATTAATTGCACCCTAATTTAATTAAATGCATACAAATTTGATTGAAAAAAAACATACAAATTTGAAAAAATGCACATAAATTTGATTGAATGCACACAAATTTGATTATCGCACCCAAATTGGATTAATGACCGGCAGAAAAAATTAACTGTCTGCACAAAAAATTAATTGCCTTGATTGAATGCGCACAAATTTAATTAATAACACCCAAATTTGATTCGATGTACACAAATTCGATTAAATGCATACAAATTTGATTAATTGCATGCAAATTTGATTAATTGCACACAAATTTGATTAATTACACCCAAGTTTGATTAATTGCATAAAAATGTGATTAATTGCCTGCAGACAAAATCAACTGTCTGCACAAGAAATTAATTGCCTGTACACAAAGTTAATTGCCTTCAAACAAAGGCAATTGGCTGCACCCAAAATTAATTGCTTGCACACAAAATTATTTGCCTGTACAAAAAATGAATTGCTTGCGAACAAAGTGAATTGTCTGCACACAAAATTAATTACCAGCACATAAACTGAATTGCCTGCAACCAAATCCGTTTGCCAGCACACAAAATGAATTTCGTGCACTCAAATTCAATTTTCTGCACACATAATTAATTGCTTGCACACAAAATTAATTTCCTGCCCACAAAATAAATCGCCTGCACACAAATTAATTGTCCCTACACAAAATTAATTTCCTACCTTTAAAATTACCTACCTGGAAACAAACTTAATTGCGTGTGCACAAAATCAATTGCCTACACAAAAAATTAATTGCCTGCACACAAAATTAGAAAAGGCGAAAGATTGTTCTAAATTTTTATGGTCTGGACGGAAAAAGAACACTCACCAACCGTCTCAAAGAAACGCGGAGCAAGAAATTTACGATGCCCAATGGTTTTCGGAGGTATTAAGTAATCGCATAAATAAAGCAATTCACCGGTCTGTAAGATATTATGCAAGAAAATTATATTATTTATTATGCGAGCAATATCCTGATCAACACGTTTGACACAGTCTTCAACTAACCCAATAGGACTACGTACGTAGATCTGTGCATCATCCGCATACAAAGGAAGGCTGCAGTCTTGCTATATTTATTTAGCCTACCGTACAAAGTCCTTACAGGCCAGATTATTCGAAATAAAATTTAAGATTAATTGAGGGGAAAAAAAATATATCAAACATTAAATATCAAGTCAATAAAATAATAAAATATACTGCCAACAAGTCGGGCGAAACTTTATTATTCTTGGGACATGTTGCGGATGAGTGGAAAGTCAATATGCAGGTTAGAGTAGTTAGGGAAGACTAAGTGAAAGGAAGTTCTTGGGCAGGGCTGTTGTCTATTTAACAATATTTCATTCGTTTCTGCAAGTTTGGGTTTTTATGAGGGGAGGAGGAGCGGTAATAGTAAGAGTGGGTGGATGTTAATAGCTTTTTAATTGATTGCATGAATCACGTCCAATATTCTCTGTATAGAATGTCAGTTTCATAGACGAAGTTGCATAGAATTTTCAGAAAATTCGGTGTAATCTACATTCACGAAACCGAACATTTGTATGGGAGGGGGTAGAGAAGGTAGGGGAATCGTAAATTTTGATATGTAGTTTTATTTCGCTTCTCTTTTAAGGTACTTGAATAAAATTTCAAGTCCATAGCTTTTAGTTTGTTGGTTATTAGTTGATTTAATGAAATTGGTCGAAATCATAGTTTTAATTGGGAGGGGGTAGAAGGGCAAGCGCGAATTCAAAACCTTTAAAGCAACTTCATTTGAATTATTTTTATAAGTTCATATGCAAAATTTGAAATTGATAGCTTTTAAGAGTTAGCTGATAACTGATTTCTTAAAAATGCTCGAAAAAATAATTTTGTGTGGGAGGGGGTAGAAGAAGTGGGGGAATTGCAAAATTTGTGAAGCAATTTTCTTTTCCTTCTCGTGTAACGTACTCGTAAAAAATTTCAAGGTCGTAGCTTTTAATTTGTTGGTTATCAGTTGATTTAATGAAATTGGTCGAAATCATACTTTTGTATGGGAGGGGGTAGAAGGGCAAGTGTGATTTTGAAACTTTTGAAATAATTTGTTTGCAAATATTTTTATAAGTTCTTATGCAAAATTTCAAATGGATAGCTTTTAATAGTTAGGTGATAATTAATTTCTTGAAAATGGTCGAAAAAATAATTTTGTATGGGAGGTGGTAGAAGTTTTAAAGATTTTCGACCAGTTAATAATTCATTCTTTTATGAATTTTTTTTAAATGCATTTTGCAAATTTTCAAGTTTCTACCTTAAAATTTCACTCAAAGATTTTCAGTTTATGTGTTTTTTTCAATGCACATGAAACACCTTGTGCACGTTAGACCAGGGGGGTCGGTGCATAACAATTGCAAAATTTTTATTATTTTTTATGTCTGTACAATAGATAGATATATTGACCTGCAAAATTTAAACTTTGTATCTTTTACCAGGGCCCTAAAAAAATTACTCAAAATTTTTAACACTTTTTCTTTCCACCTCCCTCCTCTTACACCAATCAAATGCCTGTTAAGACCCCCTATAGGGGCATAGGACAGAAACAACTATCTTTCACAAGGCGCGATCCTGAGCATCGGCTTTAAGCTGTTGCCAGGACTTGTTTATTCCTCTGGCCTTCTGCTCAACTGCTCGCTTCCATGTGTTACATGGTCGACCAACCCGACGTCTTCCTTGAGGGTTATAATTCAGAGCCTGTTTTGCGATGTTTCGCTCTGGTTTCCTCAAAGTATGACCGATCCACTGCCACTTTCGCCGTTGAATCTCAATACCTATTTTAGTCTGGCCAGTTGTACTCCAAAGTTCGTCGTTGGAGATCACTTCTGGCCAGAATATTCCTAAAATGCGCCGGAGGCATTGTTTTACGAAAGTCTGTAGTTTCTTGGTAAGTCGAACGGTCATTTTCCACGTAGTACAACCATACAACAACTCGCAGCTTCGTGCGAAGGGAGATCTCTCTTAACCTCCAGAAAGGGGAAAGGATACCGAAGGCCTGACGGGCTTTATTTAGCCGAGCCTCAACATCCTTTTCGGCTCCGCCGTCCATGCTGACAATGCTTCCAAGATAGCAAAAATCTTGCACCTTTTCCACATCCTGTCCGTTAAGAACAATCGGTGTGCTTGCGTTCGAGCCCATGTGCATGTACTTGGTTTTACGCACATTTACTTTCAGTCCCGCCTCTTTGCGTTTAGAATGCAACGAGCGAACATTTGACTCTAAGTCCGAACGGTTATGTGCAAGCAAACACACGTCATCAGCATAATCAAGGTGACTTAAGATGTTAAATAGTCTCCATTGAAGACCTTTACCTTCCCCACCTTCCACTGCAGCTTTCAAGACGTCATTTATTACCACCAGAAACAGGGCTGGTGATAATATGCAGCCTTGTCTGACACCCGTTCGCACAGGGAAGCTCTCGGACAGCTCTCCTCTATGCAAGACGCGACACCTTGCATGTTCGTAGGATTCTTTAATCATAGCTATGACCTTATCTGGAATACCTCTGCTACGCAAAGCATTCCATATGTAATCTCGCTTAACGCTGTCGAAAGCCTTCTCGAAGTCTACAAACATGAGATGTAGTGGCGAACCCATTTATCCGTAGGGTATTTGTATGGTCGGTACAAGACATTCCTTTACGGAATCCAGCCTGATAAATTTCGAGAGTGCTGACGACATCACTAATCCTATTGAGAATTACCTTAGCCATAATTTTTGATACGGCAGTAAGTAGACATATACCACGCCAATTGCCACAATCCCGAAGGTCGCCCTTCTTCGAAATTTTCACAATGACGCCCTCCTTCCATTCAGTCGGATATCTTCCTTCATTCCACACCTTAGTGAAGAGTGGGAGGAGTATATCGGCTGTTATTTCCGGGTCCGCTTTGAGGAGTTCGGTTGGTAGTCCGTCTATACCTGGAGCTTTCCTTCCCGCCATTGACCGAATGGCGGAAACTATCTCTTCCTTATCTGGGGGATCGTCCCTAATAGAGGATTGTTGCGGTTGGATGTTTGGAAGTTGTACTGTTTCCGGAATATCTTCATCTGACAAGATGTTTAAAATATCAGAGAAATATTCCTTCCATCGCCGCAACTGGTGTTCACTCATATTAAGGAGAGTTCCGTTGACATCGCTCACCAGGTGGTTGGCGGTGAAATTCCTGTTCGTCAACTGTTTCATGATTTTGAAAAGTGAACCCATATTCCCAAGGTAAGCCGTAGATTCTGCGTTGTTTGCCAGATCTTCAATGGCCTTTCTCTTGTCGCGTCTAACAGCCCTCTTAAGCTGTATATGAGCATCGTGGTAGTTCTGCCTCAAGTCGGGCGTTCGTTGGTTGACATCGGGTTGAGAGATGATTGCCAATTTGGCTTTTTTCGGATTGCCAACCTTGACCCATGTGTCTTGCGACATCCAGGGTTTCTCACCGCTTTGCACATATCCCACAGATTCTTCAGCACTAGTTAGAAAAGTGTTTCTGGTTGCCTCCCAATTGGCGTCTAGTGTGCGCATTTCATATTCACCCAATGTGGATGACTTTTCGCGAAGAATAGTGGTGTATTCGCGTTTTTTGTTGGGATCTATGAGCTTATCCACATTAAGCTTGCGCTTCATTTGAAGAATTTGTGGTCGTCGGATAGCTGCTGTACACAATCTCAAGCAGGCAACCATCAAGTGGTGATCGCTCCCCACGTCAGCTCCACGTTTCGCTCGCACATCGAGGAGACATCTTTTCCATCGGCGACTTATAGCCAAATGGTCGATCTGGTTCTGAGTAACACCATCAGGGGAAACCCAAGATGTTTTATGATAACTCTTGTGTGGAAAAAGGGTCCCTCCGACGACCATTTGCCGAGTACTACAAAACTCCACAAATAATTCGCCGTTTTCGGGTCTCTTAATCCAAGATCGTGAAGCGTCGACCCAAGGGTCATCATGCCTCCCCATGACGTGTTCCAGTCCAGTGTTGTCTGATCCAACCTGGGCGTTCATATCTCCCGAGATGATAATAATATCACCTCTTGGAACACGTTCGAAGGTGGCACTCAGTTGGCTATAAAACTCCTCTTTGTCACCAGATGTTGCGGTATTAGTTGGTGCGTAGCACTGCAGAATTGTGACGTTTCTGACACTGGTCCTGAGCCTGACGACGATAATCCTATCCGAGATTGGTTCCCAGCTAATGAGACTGTTTCTCGCTCTCGGTGTAAGGACGAACGCCACGCCATTTCTGGCTTCACTTGCCAAAAGTCGTTACCGTAGAATCAGTCCGTATCCGAGGCGATGTATCCGTTTCTCGTATCATTTAGGTCTTAAGATCACGGGTGATAAGCCCATGATCCAGTAAGCGTCCATTTGCCATTTTTAGGGCAAGCAGGACTGGCTGTGGGTGAATTCTACAGTCCCCATCCCAGAGGGGGATAGCTAGCTCAGGTCCGTGGAGTCGCTAGTCTCCAAAGATAGTTACAGGAATTGGTAAAACCGCATCCTACAACTACCCCCTTGCGGGCATCGTAAGTAAGTAAGTAAAATTACCTACCTGCAAACAAACTTAATTGCGTGCGCACGAAATCAATTGCCTACACAGAAAATTGTTTGCCTGCACACAAAATTAGAAAAGGCGAAAGTTTGTTCCAGATTTTTATGGTCTGGACGGAAAAAGAACATTCACCAACCGTCTCAAAGAAACGCAAGAAATTTACGATGTCCAATGGTTTTCGGAGGTATTAAGTAATCTGTAAGATATTATGCAAGAAAATTATATTATTTATTATGCGAGCAATATTCTGATCAACGCGTTTGACACAGTCTTCAACTAACTCAATAGGACGACGCAAGTAGATCTGTGCATCATCCGCATACAAAGGAAGGTTGTAGTCTTGCTATATATCCGGTAGATCATTAATATAAATGGTAAATAGCAGTGGACTTAAGACTGACCCTTGGGGGACACCACATACATATAAGGTTCAAAGTTGAGGACAGAACCTTATCAATTCTGACTCGTTGGTATCTGTTGGTTAGGTAGCTTCCAAGAATTGCACTTAATGAGCAAAATTGCCTAGACCAGTCACTTGTAACAAAACAAAAAAAAACAAAATGGCAGCTCCACTTCCTTAATTTTCTTTTTCTTCTACAACCTGAATCCGGTTCAGAATTTCGTTAAAATGTAAATTTTTCTACTGGTGTAAGGATTTGTGGCCATTCAGACACAACCCTCTACGTATGATTTTTCATTTTCGCAGAGACAAGGTTCTAGAATTATGCGCAGATTCCCTAGATCCCTAGAACCCCCAAAATATGAGAGAAGGAAATTTTCGCTGTGTCTACAACGCGAATAATAAAACAAAAACATTTTTTTTTTTGTTTTATTATCGCAAAAACTGCAATCGCGTGCAATTACATAATTTCTTGATTTTATTTTACATTTTGCTTCGGCACGCAGTTTAGTATCTTAAGAACACGTGAGTTTGAAGTCAATATGGAAATTATCTTATGATTGAATCGGTTCAGGTTTTTTTTTTGATTTTCTATGCCTGGCACATGTGTCGTCTTAGAGACCTCATTCGCATGGCAGTTCAGATCTTTGTGCAAAATGCAGGGGGTTTTTTTTGTAGGGGTTGTAGTCACAGTACTCGAATATCTTTCTAATAAAAAAAAACAACATCTTAATTAATTGTGAAGCTTCGATTACACGCAGATTTGTTGTGTGTTCGCGGAGGCATTAATTGTGGTGTGTGCAAGTGCATAAGTTTTATGACGGTTTACTATTCCATTTGAAAAAAAAAAATCAAACTAAATTTAAAACGTGTACTCTAGCTGGAGTAGTTCTGGCGCGATATTCCAGCCAAAGACACAGTCGAAATAATTGGTGAGTCGGAAAGTATCTAATAACATCGTAAGTGCAGTAAGAGTTTTATTTTTTAATGTTTCATAATGGTAGGTCTATAAGCCGCTAGGCAAACAGTGTTTTAACACTATTTGCCTATGCAAACTTTTTAAACAATTAAGAAATGTTGTGATGTTTTAATAAAAACATATTAAAATTTATACTGCGACAATTTCGTGAGTTTCAAGGACGGTTCTGGCCAATTCGTTAAAAATGTTCTGAAAGTTTTATCTATGAATCGTGATCGCATGTTTGGCTTTTATTTCTGCGAGTTACGATATTTTAATCGTTTTTGACCTTAACGCGGTTGCGTGTCCTTTGAAGTGTTATCATGGGTTTTCTTTGAAGTGATTGATCCTCGGAAGCAGAAGAACTTAATTAATCTTCTATTGGTAATTGTTGATGCTCATTGATTCGAATAGTTAGTTAGTTTTTGCTGGACGTGCACTTAATTAGACGCGAGAAATTCCACGTCTAAGGGTGAAACCTGGTTGGAATTTAGTGCGTCCACAGTGTGAAGGTTGTGAGTTCAAATTGCGATCGACGCATTATTACACAACACCCTGCGCGGTATCTGGGTCACCTTATTCTGCAAAAATACAAATTTACAAATTGAGGGTCGTAAAATGCTTAAAATTCTGAAAGTCACGAGTCTAACTTCTAAATAAGGGCTAATACGAACGGTTCATTTAGAAATAATGAAATCGGATTTTTAAATTAAAACCTTAAATTAGCTTACGTGACCTATCGAGGGCCGAGCAGATTTTGGATCCCGGCCCCTTGGACTGGTTAAGTCATAGCTTTGGCAGAACGCCGCTTTCAGTATTTTTAATAAAAGTTAGACAAATATTCCAAGCTATCAAAATTCAATTTAATTAAATAATGTTGCACAATAGCTATCTAGAAAGCCTGTAAGCTCAGTCGATAATTTCTGTTCGCTTTCTATCATTCAGTCCCCGATAACACCTGCAAATTTTTGTCAGTAGCAGCCAGTACAACTGAAAAAGTCTTCCTGCTTCATCACTCGTTACGGCCATTCCCAGTCCCTTTCCCTACCTTCCAAATCTTATTTTTTCTCTCCATGGCAGTATTTGCGCACTTCATAGAAAGGCCGAAATTACCTATAACAGAAGTCATTCTGTAAACAAAATTACTTGCCTGCAAGCAAAATAAATTGCCATCTCACAAAATTAACTGCCTGCACACAAATTTAATTGCCTGCACACAAAACTAACTGTCTGCACACAAAACTAACTGCCTGCACACAAAATTAACTGCATGCACATAAAATTACCTGCCTGCACACTAAATTACCTGCCTGCACACAAAATTATTTTGCCTGAACATAAAATTAACTGCCTGCACACAAAATTAACTGCATGCATACAAAATCAATTGCCTGAACATAAAATTAATTGCCTGTACAAAAAATTAACTGCCTGCACACAAAATTAACTGCCTGGACACAAAATCAATTGCCTGAACATAAAATTACCTGCCTGCACACAAAATTACCTGCCTGCACTCAAAATTACCTGCTTGCACACAAAATCAATTGCCTGAACATAAAATTAACTGCCTGCACACAAAATTACCTGCCTGCACACAAAATTACCTGCCTGCACACAAAATTACCTGCCTGCACACAAAATCAATTGCCTGAACATAAAATTAACTGTCTGCACACAAAATTAGCTGCCTGCACACAAAATCAATTGCCTGAACATAAAATTAATTGCCTGTAAACAAAATTAATTGCCTGCACACAAAATCAATTGCCTGAACATAAAATTACCTGCCTGCACACAAAATTACCTGCCTGCACTCAAAATTACCTGCTTGCACACAAAATCAATTGCCTGAACATAAAATTAACTGCCTGCACACAAAATTACCTGCCTGCACACATAATTACCTGCCTGCACACAAAATTACCTGCCTGCACACAAAATCAATTGCCTGAACATAAAATTATCTGCCTGCTCACAAAATCCATTGCCTGCACACAAAATTAACTGCTTGCGTACAACATTAATTGCCTGCACAAAAAATTAACTGATCCTTCGAAATTTTTGATAATTGTAGACATCACGTGGTTGAAAAATTAACGGCAATTTAACGTTGTTCCGCTATAGGGAAACCTTTATCGGTTGATATCTTGAAGTCCAAGTAGTCTAACACTTTTTGAAATAAATATGTATTGCAAGAAAATTGTGTCTCCAGAAAGAAATTCTAGTAGCGCCACTGCTGTTATTGCTCCTGCAATTAGTGACGTCACCAGATAGAGGGAGTAGCCAGAGTTACGTCTATCTCCTTTAAACAATCCAAATCCAAATACTCTTCTGCTCAATAATCAATTTACTTTCGATAAATTAACTAAATTTCAATTGATAAATTTATTGATTTAAGCAAACACGTGATCAATCTATGGGATTTGTTAATTTTTAAAAATCAAAAAAAAATTGCTGAAAATCTCAAAAATTTCTTTTTACAATTAAAAAAAAAATTGATTAAAAATCTATTTTGTGGTTTTATTTCAAACAGGCAACGATATCGAAGAGACACTTGCGCTCATCCGTAAGTCTTTGAAATCTACAAGCATGGTCTGCGAAGGAACACATTTCGATGGCAAAATTCCGCATGTTTTTGTTACATTTGGAGCATCGGTATAGTAATTATTATTTATTTATTATTGTTATTATTTAATTAAAAGGAAATTTATCCCCATTTCACGCTGTTATATAAAGCATAACGTTTCGGTCTCTGCTGAGACCTTTTTCAATGCGGAGTATTTTGAAGGTCGCAACCGAAATGTCCCGAATAATAAAACGTTAAAGTGTAGAATCTGGAATCTTTCCATTTAATTCAAACAGTTTGATAAGGGTCTCAGCAGAAACCAAAACGGTCCGAATAATAAGGCGTAGCAATGCAGAATCTGAAATTTTTTTCTTTTAATTCAAAGAGTTTAAGAAAGTTCTCAGCAAAGATCGAAACGTCACGAATAATAAAGCGTAACAATGGAGAATCCGGAAATCCTTCCTTTCGATTCAAACAGTTTGATAAAGGTCTCAGCAGAGACCAAAACGGCACGAATAACAAAACGTAACAGAGTAGAATCCGGAAATATTTCCTTTTAATTCGAAATTCCCATTCACGAAATCATTATTATTTCTATAAATTTATTTTTTATATTTTATGATTGCTCCCACAAAGCAAAAAGTGTTTATTTTCGATATTTTTCGGTCACTGACGAAAGCTCTAGCCGGCTGTGCAGCGATATTTTCGGTCGACCGAAATTATCGCTGCAATTCGCCTTTTTTTTTGCATACGAGCCATTATATCCGTTTTTGTTTTGATGTTGAAATTGTGGAAAAAAACACGATTCTCCAAATTTCAGCTAAATTGGACTGTTGAATTATTTTTGAAAAAAAAAAATGCGTCGATCAACGACATTCAATAAGTGCTTAGAATTCGCCGTGGCAAACCAACCAAACCATGGAAAGCTATCCAAATGCTGTATCTGTCTCGGTGGTTTTTTGAGACCCATATCGTAGATATTTTCCCCTGATTCGTGGTTGTTTGGTCTGACGGATTCTGAATGCAACACGCTATTCTGCGACTATTCTTCCACCACCTCTCATACAAATCGCATTCACGAAATTCAATTGAACCAAAAACGGCTGAACGAGAAATTTATGGGTTTTTTTCATATTCATTCAATTTTCAAAAATTCAAATTTAATTAAGTAATAAAATTTAATTTAATAATAAAATAAAATAAATAACAACTGATAATTTATTTACAGGGTGATTTAGCAAAAAAGAAAATCTATCCGACACTATGGTGGCTTTATCGTGATAATTTACTACCGACTCGAACAGTATTTTTTGGTTATGCCCGATCGAAAATAAGCGTCGAAGAATTACGTACAAAATGTCATCCGTATATGAAGGTGAGTTCGTGTGAATTTTTCAAATTCTAAACTAAAATTTTCTTTTACGATAAACGCCACGTTTAATAAAGGCAGAACAGTGTGAGATCCGGAAATTATTTTTCCTTTAATTAATCGAATTATGAGTTTGCTGATTTATTAAAATTGTTTTATTTATTTTGCATACAAAATTGTTTATCTGCAGAAGAAATTAATCGTCTGCACACAAAATTAAATGCCGGCACACAAAATGATTTGCGTTCATACAAAATTTAGTGCATGTATCCAAAATGAATGTTTGCACGCAAAATTAATTGTCTATACAGAAAATTGGGTGCCTGCACACAAAATTAATTGCCTGCACACAAAATTAAGTGCCTGCCCAGAAAATTTAGCGCTTGCACCTTAAATTATTTGCCTGCACAAAAAATTAGTTGCCTGCACACAAAATGAAGTTCCTGCACACAAAACCAATTGCCTGCACACAAAATGAAGTGCTTGTACCCAAAATGAATTACTTGTTCACAAAATTAAGTGCTTGCGCAAAAAATTACTTGCCTGCACTCAAAATTAATTGCCTGCACAAAAAATTAAGTACCTGCCCAGAAAATTGATTGATTGCTATTCAAATTAATTGCGTGCACCCACAATTAATTGCTTGCTCATAAAATTCAGTGCCTGCACACAAAATTAATTGCCTGCCCACTAAATTAGTTGCCTGCACACAAAACCAATTGCCTGCACACAAAATTAAGTGTTTGTACCCAAACTTAATTACTTGTTCACAAAATTAAGTGCTTGCGCAAGAAATTACTTGCCTGAACTCAAAATTAATTGCCTGCACACAATATTAAGTACCTGCCAAGAAAATTGATTGATTGCTATTCAAATTAATTGCGTTCACTCAAAATTAATTGCTTGCTCACAAAATTCAGTGCCTGCACACAAAATAATTGACTGCCCACAAAATTAATTGCCTGCCCACAAAATTGATCGCCTGCACCTTAAATTATTTGCCTGCACACAAAGTTAGTTTCCTGCACACAAAATGAAGTGCCTGCATACAAAACCAATTGCCTGCACACAAAATTAAGTGCTTGTACCCAAAATTAATTACTTGTTCACAAAATTAAGTGCTTGCGTAAAAAATTACTTGCCTGCACTCAAAATTAATTGCCTGCACACAAAATTAAGTACCTGCCCAGAAAATTGATTGATTGCTATTCAAATTAATTGCGTGCACCCAAAATTAATTGTTTGCTCATAAAATTCAGTGCCTGCACACAAAATTAATTGCCTGCCCACTAAATTAGTTGCCTGCACACAAAACCAATTGCCTGCACACAAAATTAAGTGCTTGTACCCAAAATTAATTACTTATTCACAAAATTAAGTGCTTGCGCAAAAAATTACTTGCCTGAACTCAAAATTAATTGCCTGCTCACAAAATTAAGTACCTGCCAAGAAAATTGACTGATTGCTATTCAAATTAATTGCGTTCACTCAAAATTAATTGCTTGCTCACAAAATTCAGTGCCTGCACACAAAATAATTGACTGCCCACAAAATTAATTGCCTGCCCACAAAATTGATCGCCTGCACCTTAAATTATTTGCCTGCACACAAAATGAAGTGCCTGCATACAAAACCAATTGCCTGCACACAAAATTAAGTGCTTGTACCCAAAATTAATTACTTGTTCACAAAATTAAGTGCTTGCGCAAAAAATTACTTGCCTGAACTCAAAATTAATTGCCTGCACACAAAATTAAGTACCTGCCAAGAAAATTGACTGATTTCTATTCAAATTAATTGCGTTCACTCAAAATTAATTGCTTGCTCATAAAATTCAGTGCCTGCACACAAAATTAATTGCCTGCCCACTAAATTAGTTGCCTGCACACAAAACCAATTGCCTGCACACAAAATTAAGTGCTTGTACCCAAAATTAATTACTTATTCACAAAATTAAGTGCTTGCGCAAAAAATTACTTGCCTGAACTCAAAATTAATTGCCTGCACACAAAATTAAGTACCTGCCAAGAAAATTGACTGATTGCTATTCAAATTAATTGCGTTCACTCAAAATTAATTGCTTGCTCTCAAAATTCAGTGCCTGCACACAAAATAATTGACTGCCCACAAAATTAATTGCCTGCCCACAAAATTGATCGCCTTCACCTTAAATTATTTGCCTGCACACAAAGTTAGTTTCCTGCACACAAAATGAAGTGCCTGCATACAAAACCAATTGCCTGCACACAAAATTAAGTGCTTGTACCCAAAATTAATTACTTGTTCACAAAATTAAGTGCTTGCGCAAAAAATTACTTGCCTGCACTCAAAATTAATTGCCTGCACACAAAATTAAGTACCTGCCAAGAAAATTGATTGATTGCTATTCAAATTAATTGCGTTCACTCAAAATTAATTGCTTGCTCACAAAATTCAATGCCTGCACACAAAATAATTGACTGCCCACAAAATTAATTGCCTGCCCATAAAATTGATCGCCTTCACCTTAAATTATTTGCCTGCACACAAAGTTAGTTTCCTGCACACAAAATGAAGTGCCTGCATACAAAACCAATTGCCTGCACACAAAATTAAGTGCTTGTACCCAAAATTAATTGCTTGCTCACAAAATTCAGTGCCTGCACACAAAATTATTTGCCTGCCCACAAAATTAATTGCCTGCCTACAAAATTGAGCGCCTGCACCTTAAATTACTTGCCTGCACACAAAATTAGTTGCCTGCACTCAAAACTAATTACCTGCATGGAAAATTAAGTACCGGCTTAATTGACTGGCCTGCTTACCAAATTAATTTCCTGCCGAAAAAATTAAGTGCTTGCATAAAAATTTAAATGCCGCCAGCCAAACTTAATTGAATGCACACAAAACTAATTGCTTGCACACAAATTTTAATTAAAAAAAATTATTTTTTTTTCAAGGTACGCCCCGGTGAAGAAGCAAAATACGAAGAATTCTGGCGAATTAATTTCTACGTAGCCGGCAGCTATGAGTCGCGACGTGATTTCGAAATGTTAAATCAGGAGATTGTTAAATTCGAAACGCAACCGGTCGCCAATCGAGTTTTTTATTTGGCATTGCCGCCATCAGTTTTCGAACCGGTAACGGTTAGCATTCGAAATGTTTGCATGGGACTGAAGTAAGTAGAGGAAGAGGTTCTTTTTGATTTTAGATTACAGGAGCGACCCATCTACTTCACGACTAGGGAGGGGACGAGAGAGCTGATAAGCAAGAAGCTATAAAGACATTTAATACGATAAATTTCAAATCGAGGGAGGCAGTTGCATTCTTCCCACCCCCCTTTCAAGAGACCAATGACAACATTTCCCAGCAACCTCAATCATTTTTCAGTCCCAAAACAACCATTTCCACATCAAAATCAACTTTTTGCATACTCAACAACTATTTCCAGTTCAGAAACAACCTTTTCAAAATAGTCGGAACTTTTCCGATCTGGACGATCTATGACTTGGGAGACGTGGAGTAAAGGGGGGGGGGGGGGCTAAAATATAATTTAGAGAAGAAAAAGAAAAAACTAAATTTTTTCTCTTTTCCATTTTTTTCAGAGGCTGGAATCGTATCATAATCGAAAAACCTTTCGGCAAGGATGCAAAAACATCGAAAGAGTTGAGCGATCATCTGGCCGGACTCTTTCACGAGGATCAAATCTTCCGTATCGATCACTATTTGGGCAAAGAAATGGTTCAGAATCTGATGACGATACGTTTTGGCAATCGGATTTTCAGTCCGACATGGAATCGCGAGAATGTTGCATCCGTTCTGATAACGTTCAAGGAGCCGTTCGGGACGCAAGGACGCGGCGGCTATTTCGATGAGTTCGGTATAATACGTGACGTCATGCAGAATCATTTGCTTCAAATTCTGTCTCTGGTTGCAATGGAGAAGCCGGTAACTTGCCATCCGGACGATATCCGGGACGAAAAGGTGAAAGTGCTGAAGAGTATTAAGGAGCTGGAGCTAAGCGATATGGTGCTCGGGCAATATGTTGGGAATTCAGCGGGCTTAACGGAAGACGAAAAGCTTGGCTATCTGGATGATCCGACCGTTCCGAAGGACTCGCCGACGCCCACGTATGCGCTGGCTGTTCTTAAGATCAACAACGAACGATGGGATGGCGTACCGTTTATATTGCGCTGCGGCAAGGCACTGAACGAGCGTAAAGCAGAAGTTCGTATTCAATATCAGGATGTTCCCGGGGACATTTTCGAGGGCAACACGAAACGGAACGAGCTGGTGATACGTGTGCAACCGGGCGAAGCATTGTACGTGAAAATGATGACGAAATCGCCGGGCATCACGTTCGATATGGAAGAGACCGAGCTGGATTTAACGTATGGTCATCGCTATAAGGATTCGTATTTGCCGGATGCATACGAGCGGCTGATCCTGGACGTATTTTGCGGTTCGTTAATGCATTTCGTACGATCCGATGAGCTGAGCGAAGCTTGGCGAATTTTCACACCGATTTTGCATCGGATCGAACGCGAGCGAATCAAACCGATCGAATATGTTTACGGATCACGTGGTCCGAAAGAAGCGGATAAGAAATGCGAAGAGAATAATTTTAAGTACTACGGATCGTATAAGTGGCATCAGAGTCATAAATTGTGAGAGGGGAGGGGGTGGAAGGGAGACGGGAAGGACCTTATTTTACTTAAGAAATTTTTAAATAATCATCTGTACCTCTTTGTGTTTTTTTTGTTTTTGTAAATTATTGAATTTTTCTTTTTTTTTATGGGTCATCCGATTCAAATTTTTTTTTTTTGTACTCATGTTTCCATTTAATTCTAAGGATCAGTTTTATTTTCTTATTTTATATTGCGAAATCGATGAGATTGTACGATTTCAATGGGCAAGTACTTGTATTTATTATATCCTCTAAGGACTGGTTTTTTTCAGTTGTTCTTGACCTCTATTTCTATGAACTGTCAAGTTGACATTTGACAGTTTATGAAATGTCAAGTTGACATTTAACAGTTCTCATTTCCTCAAAAACAGCCTTTAGATTGATAAACTTCTTGGTTAATAAGAGATTCACTTGGAAAAAAGGAGATTTTCCTTTCCAGTTCAACGTATTTTTTTATACATAATATTTTTTTTTAAATTGGTATTAAAGTGGTTAAACAAATACCGTTATATATTTTTTTTTATTTTTGGTTTTCATATTTATTTAAAAAAAGAAAACAAAATTGAATTCGATTATGTTTTCACAGTGCATTTCGAATTGAAAGAAAAAGATTTTCGGACTCTACACTGTTACGCTTTATTATTCGTGACGTTTCGGTCTCTGCTGAGACCTTTATCAATGTTTGATAGAGGTCTCAGCAGAGACCGAAACGTCACGAATAATAAAGCGTAACAGTGTAGAATCCAAAAATCTTTTTCTTTCAAAATTGAATTTGTTAAAAAATTATTTCATTTCAAAAATGTTCTTCGTTTTGAGTCAACTAGAATCGTTTTTTTTTTTGTTTTTCGATTTTTCGGATATTCAGAATTTTTCAGCAACCATTTGCCCTAGTTGCTATGATTCCAGCATCTAAGGTTTACAACAGTCCGGAAGCAATCCCTTTAAGATGAAAAATGTTTTGATTGTTTTTTTTTCGGTGTTTTCAACGGAAAAGGGTTTTCAACTATCATTTAAAGAAAGAGAGCTAGGGTATAGCCCAGTGGGAAGTGTGTTGGTTTTGTAATGCGAAGGTCGTGAGTTCAAATCCTGCCTGGTTGGATATATCTTGGTAACCTCAATCTACGAAAATGAAAAATTCGTAGAAAGAGAGTTGTGCGAAGGACTAACAACTCTTCCACAATAAGTAATGAAAAGTGTTAAGGAACCTGAATATCAGGAGGCCAAGGTCCGATTTGGGCCGTAGCGCCATTGTAGAAGGTAGAAGGATTTCAAGAAAAAGACTGCAATATTGTTCCTCAAACATTTTTCTTTGTGTTTTTTATTTCAGTTAAGTATTGTTGCGAGCTAGGAGGTTCGCTGGATTTCAAAGAAAACACAATTCGTTTAAAAATAAAAGGATAATTTATTTATTTGCACGTTTCACTTTAATTCGCACTTTTAATTTAATTCTTACTATACGGCACCACTGTTATCGCGTTCTTGTATCGGTTCAAGTTCTCCCGCAGATGTTGCTGAACTAACTGACCGCTGGTCTGAGAGCTTCGTATTTATATACAATTTTTGCCCAGTTCTAGAAGTTGTGATCGTGGATGTTTCCGGGTGTGTGTGTCTAGGCTCGAATGTTGTGGGACTTTGCTTATAGCTTTTTACATGTTGGGGGATTTGTTCTGGTACATTCGGGAAGTGTCCAGATTCATAACATTACCCTCTCCTTAGTCCCTGTTCGTCCCGAACAGAATCGGTCACTTCCTCCATGGCACCGTGGTACTTTGTTAGTCGGTCGAGATGTACCACTTTCATTTTAGTACAGGGTTTTCGCTTATTCCATGCATCCTTTGGTTCGGTTGTTATCCTCTGAATTATTTTTCTGGCTTCTCTTTCCTTCTCACGTTCACGTTCTTTCTCCATGCCCTTTTCGCGCTCCTTCTCCTCATTGGCAGTACATTGACTTTCCTGTCTAAGTCCCGCATTCCTAATTTCGCGATCTTCTCGATCACATCGCTTCTCATGTTCGGCCTTGTCACGATTATTCACATGAGGTACTTGACCGTCCCGACTTCTAGCCGTTCGTTCGCGATCCTTATTCGAATGTCTATCTTTGTTTCCATGAACTTTCTCGATGTATTGTTCTTGTTGCAATCGATCTTGCCGACTCGGGGTTTTCGATCGACTCCGGCGTCTTTTATCAAAACCGTGTGTAAGATTTGAACTCTGACGACTAGTTCTTGACCAAGAACTACCTGCCCGATCTCCATCTTCGCATTGGTTAGCAGCGCAGCCGGAACGATAGTTGGTCGCTTTTCGGCAGTCGAGTCTCAAGTGTCCTGCCTGTCCACAATTCCAGCATCGGGGGGCACCAAATCTTTCGCTCCGCTTGGTGTACTCTGCTTTCTAACACACACACTCTTTTACTATTTCCCGGACTCGATAGTTGCTCCGCGAGCTTTGCTTGGCAGCTTCGTACGTCAGCCCATATACTAAGGCTTCGCCAATCGTTTTCTTACCTACCAGTTTCAACGCCTGTTGCAGCTCTCTGTCCTGTACAGCATTGTTAAATGCGAAAACAGCCATATCGTTGCGTTGCTCTGTTTGCGCATTGGGCAGCGATAATAGTGTGAGTCGTTCAATATCGCGTGCCAGCTCTTGAAGTGTTTCGCCATTCTTTTGGGTTCGGTTGTACAGCTGTATTTTGTAGATCTCTCGCATGTGGTCACTGCCGTAATGAAGATCCAATGTCTGGACTAACGTTGAAAAATCTGGTCGCTGCTCCTGCGGAATCGTTTGAAGAACCTCTGCTGGTGGACCTCTTAGCGCCAATATAAGAGCCGTTCCCCGTTCCAGATCATTCCAATGATTGTTTCTTGCGGCAGCCTCAAATTGGATCTTATAAATCGCCCACGGTGTTTGTCCATCGAAGATTGGAGCTTCGAAACCCTTGTGCGTAACGTGTTCTGCCTTGATGACTCCAGTCGCTTTTACGTTATCGAAGTCCTTTTTTAGGCGTTCGACTTCCTCTACAATCCCGGATATCCTTTCCATAATTTGTTCTTCGAGAATTCGAAGTTTCTTCTCTACGTTTTCATCTATTGCCTTACCCATGGTGTCTATTTTATTATTCTGCAGCTCCAATTTTTGGTTGAGGTCCGCTGACAGCTGACTTTGTTGGTCTAATTTCCGATTCATGTCCGTTGTCGCAGCTGATTGTTGTTTAATGTCCACTGATTGTTGCTCTAATTTGTTCATCATTTGTTGCATTAACTGTGTTAAGGCATCCGATCAGTACCAACACATACCTCTTACGAGCTTCTTCAATTTGGAATTCGAAACTATCTGCATCCTCACCCTCAGCCTGGAGTGTCTCGATCATACGGCTGACAAGTTCAGACTTGCTCCCTGTCGTAGATAATTCGCGTCTTCTGAGCTCTTCCTTCAGCTCCGTTAATTTTAAGTCGTTTAGATAACGCGTCATTTTCACTACCGATTATTTCCGATTTTTCCGCGATTCGAATTCACTTAAATTTACGTCAAGGCTCACTAAATCACTCGAGAATATTCGATTTCACAAAATTCTCACTGTCCGTTCGAGAATTTTAGTTTCACTTTTCCGCTCTCACAAAATTATCCGTTCGAGAATTTTTAATTTCACTCGCGATTTTTACCCGAATTAATCCTTGAAATCACACTTCTGACACCAGTTGTTGCGAGCTAGGGGGTTCGCTGGATTTCAAAGAAAACACAATTCGTTTAAAAATAAAAGGATAATTTATTTATTCGCACGTTTCACTTTAATTCGCAATTTTAATTTAATTCTTACTATACGGCACCACTGTTATCGCGTTCTTGTATCGGTTCAAGTTCTCCCGCAGCTGTTGCTGAACTAACTGACCGCTGGTCTGAGAGCTTCGTATTTATATACAATTTTTGCCCAGTTCTAGAAGTTGCGATCGTGGATGTTTCCGGGTGTGTGTGTCTAGGCTAGAATGTTGTGGGACTTTGTTTATAGCTTTTTACATGTTGGGGGATTTGTTCTGGTACATTCGGGAAGTTGCCAGATTCATAACAGTATGTTACGAACTGAGCGTTGGTGTTCAAAATGTACTAAAAAAAAGGTCAAAACTTTTTTAATTTTTCATAATTCAAAATATAATTTATTTCCCAAGATTTTTATAATATGGTGCTTACGCTAGATTCAGGCACGCCAATCCTACAGGACTACATCCAAACTAGTGTCCATCTGTAGACACAATTTAAATCGCCTAGCGGCCATAACGGAAGTTTTTCTAATGTGGATACCGGGTCATAGTGACCTGCTAGGTAACGAGGCGGCAGATACGGTTGTACGGCAAGGATCTGCTAACATCAATTCCACTAGGAAGTCAGTCGATATAGCTCCAACAGTGCTGAAGACTAGCTTCAAACAGACTATTTTGGATTCTTTCTTGGCGGGGTGGCGGCAGCTGGAAAGCTGTAAAACGGCCAAATCCTTTTGGGAAGAACCGAACAAAAACATTACAGCTCAGCTGTTAGAACGTAGTCGCTAAAGTATCCAAACTATTGTCGGCCTGACCACAGGCCATTCCTTGCTAAGGCTGCACGCATTTAGGATGCGAATCGCGAGCGACAGCTTGTGCAGAGGTTGCGAGGAAGACGAATAATCTATCGAACATTATCTGTGTCACTGTCCGCAAATCTCCAACAGTCGTCTCCTTTGTTTAGGCTTCAGATTCTTCTCAGAACTAGACGACTTCAGAGGCGTCCAACATTCGAGCCTGTTAAGGTTCGCAAACCGAACCAAGTGGCTAGAGCAAGAGGAGTAACTTCCAACTTATAACAATAGGGGAAGTACAATGGGCCCAACTAGATGGCCTCATTGCTTGTGGTTCCGTGCAACCACCCTCCTACAACCTAAACCTAAACCTACGCTAGATTGTTAATGTTAGAGATCAGGTATTGAATTAACCTTTGCTGTTGAAAGCCTGTTGAGTTTATATTACGCGTGGAAAACTTTGGCGTTAGAAAAAATGAATAATAAAACAATGTAGCTGAGGCAAAAGATTTTATTGTTAATCACTTGAGTGCTTGTGGTGGAATGACAAGATGTTGTGATGTACATAAATGAGCAAGTGTCAAAATGACATACATAATGTGGCACAGTTAATACTTTAAGGAACGAGGGGAAAACTAAAAAACCTTTTGTACCTTTTTGATGAAATAAATTATTATTATTATTATTATTAATATTATTATTAAATTTTAACTTAAAAGTAAAAGGAAACTACTAACTAACTTATGCTATCTTAACTTAAACTAAATGCTAAATACTATTCCATGATAGAATGAATCAGTGGGTTCGAGTTCTTGCAACTACATACTTAAAAAAATTTTTCCAGTTTGTTGCACTGAGTTTGGACTAGGTCTGTAACAGCCAGTTGGTGAAGGCGTCTAGTTGAGAAATACCAGGGTTTGTTCAGTACAAGCTTAAGGCATTCGTTTTGCGTTATTTGTAATATTGAAACCTTCAAAACAAATATAAAAATGTATTATTATAAAGATATTGGTTAGTTGATATTATTTAATTTTTCATTTTCCATTTAACAATCAATTTTAAAAAAATTATTACTATAGTCTTAGATTGAAAAATTTGCTTGAATTAGATTTAAATTGGTACTGAATAATTTGTAAAAATAATTATAATCTGAATAATGTAACTTAAACTTATGTATTAATTCTTAAATTTAAGTACCTTACTATTCATATGCAACGGCTTAATTAAAATTTAATTTATATTGTAATTGTGAAAATTAATTAATATCTATTACTGTATATCATTCTTAATTTACAGATTATACATCACAAATCATAATGTATACTTCTATATTATATTTGAAACATTTTTAACATTTTTAACATTTCTTTGTAATTTTCCTAAGCTTAATATATTGTAAAAATTGTATACTATTTATCGACTCCTCACCCCTATCACAAGAATAATCCTTAAAAGGGGGAGTAGTGCATAAATTCATTTAACTTGGAATTTGATTTGTCAAAACAATAAACATAATGCATTAAATAAAAAAATAAAAAAAAAATTCTTAATAATTGTTGTTTGATCTAAACTCTTTTGTTTAGATATTTTTCAGACGGGTTGAACCTTAGTGTTACACCAAGATCCCTTGTAGGTATGTAAAGGTCTCGGACCAGTACACAATATGTTCGGGTACGAAGGAATGAAAATAAAACTCGCTCGAGAGTTAATGGATAACTAAACTTTATTAAACTTATCTATCTTATTTATACAATCAATTACATTCCATCATCGTGAGAAACATTAACGGAATTTCTAATTCACAAGCCCTTCTATGCATTGTTCTAGCGATAAGAAACTAGACGCAATATGATGCCTAGATTCCGCTAGCGAACTGGCAGATGCAACATGATGCGACTTACGCGACAGGTGCATAAAAAGACTTATGAGAAATTAATTTTGTGAATTTGCATGAATTGCATATTTGTAATTAGATATTATCTATATGGAATTTTACTTATTTGCAATTAGATATTATCTATGTGGAATTTTACTTTATATCAACTGATAAGTAATTTTAATTGAAATAGATGAATTGAAATTATTAATGTATGTGTTTATTTAATATTGATAGATATTGAACATCCTTGAAATTTGAAGTTTGAAAGCGCTTTATTTTTTGCCAAAAACATCTCATTTTAACAGTAATCTAATAAAGCTAAGATTATTTTATTATATTTACAAAAAAAACCTAATGGCTCTCTAAGTTATAATTATATTGGTTATTTATTATTTGCTTTCTTCGCAAATTCTTGGTTTTTTTTTTTAAATTAATATTTTTAAATTTCGCCGGTTTTTTATTTTATTGGGTAAATTTGGCATTTAAAAAACCCAATGTTGATTATAAGGAAATTTATGGTTTTATCGGTTTTTGTGTTAGCTTATATCTAGTTAACATATTTACATTTAAATTGCATTAATATTATCGAATCCATGTTGTTATTTATTCTTTACATTTGTATTTACATGTCTTATACTACCTTAATCTAATTGATTTACCTAATTCTACTTATACTATAATAATTCAAAATCTCAATTAACTATCAATCAAATTCCTGTTAAGACCCCCTATAGGGGCATAGGACAGAAACAACTCTCTTCCACAAGGCGCGATCCTGAGCATCGGCTTTAAGCTGTTGCCAGGACTTGTTTATTCCTCTGGCCTCCTGCTCAACTGCTCGCTTCCATGTGTTACATGGTCGACCAACCCGACGTCTTCCTTGAGGGTTATAATCCAGAGCCTGTTTTGCGATGTTTTGCTCTGGTTTCCTCAAAGTATGACCGATCCACTGCCACTTTCGCCGTTGAATCTCAATACCTATTTTAGTCTGGCGAGTTGTACTCCAAAGTTCGTCGTTGGAGATCACTTCTGGCCAGAATATTCCTAAAATGCGTCGGAGGCATTGGTTTACGAAAGTCTGTAGTTTCTTGGTAAGTCGAACGGTCACTTTCCACGTAGTACAACCATATAACAACACGGATTTGACGCATGCGTCAAAAACTCGCAGCTTCGTGCGAAGGGAGATCTCTCTTAACCTCCAGAAAGGGGAAAGGATACCGAAGGCCTGACGAGCTTTATTTAGCCGAGCCTCAACATCCTTTTCGGCTCCGCCGTCCATGCTGACAATGCTTCCGAGATAGCAAAAATCTTGCACCTCTTCTACATCCTGTCCATTAAGAACAATCGGTGTGCTTGCGTTCGAACCCATGTGCATGTACTTGGTTTTACGCACATTTATTTTCAGTCCCGCCTCTTTGCATTTAGAATGCAACGAGCGAACATTTGACTCTAAGTCCGAACGGGTATGTGCAAGCAAACACACGTCATCAGCATAATCAAGGTGACTTAAGATGTTAAATAGTCTCCATTGAAGACCTTTACCTTCCCACCTTCCAGTGCAGCTTTCAAGATGTCATTTATTACCACCAGAAACAGGGCTGGTGATAATATGCAGCCTTGTTTGACACCCGTTCGCACAGGAAAGCTCTCGGACAGCTCTCCTCTATGCAAGACGTGACACCTTGCATCTTCGTAGGATTCTTTAATCATAGCTATGACCTTATTTGGAATACCTCTCCTACGCAAAGCATTCCATATGTAATCTCGCTTAACGCTGTCGAAAGCCTTCTCGAAGTCCACAAACATGAGATGTAGTGGCGAACCCATTTCGGCTGACTGCTCTAATATTATCCGTAGGGTATTTGTGTGGTCGGTACAAGACGACCCTTTACGGAATCCAGCCTGATAAACTTCGAGAGTGCTCTCGACGACATCACTAATCCTATTGAGAATTACCTTAGCCATAATTTTTGATACGGCAGTAAGTAGATATATACCACGCCAATTGCCACAATCCCGAAGGTCGCCCTTCTTCAGAATTTTCACAATGACGCCCTCCTTCCATTCAGTCGGATATCTTCCATCATTCCACACCTTAGTGAAGAGTGGGAGGAGTATATCGGCTGTTATTTCCGGGTCCGCTTTGAGGAGTTCGGTTGGTAGTCCGTCTATACCTGGAGCTTTCCTTCCCGCCATTGACCGAATGGCGGAAACTATCTCTTCCTTATCTGGGGGATCGTCCCTAATAGAGGATTGTTGCGGTTGGATGTTTGGAAGTTGTTCTGTTTCCGGAATATCTTCATCTGACAAGATGTTTAAAATATCAGAGAAGTATTCCTTCCATCGTCGCAACTGGTGTTCACTCATATTAAGGAGAGTTCCGTTGACATCTCTCACCAGGTGGTTGGCGGTGAAATTCCTGTTCGTCAACTGTTTCATGATTTTAAATAGTGAACCCATATCCCCAAGGTAAGCCGCAGATTCTGCCTTGTTTGCCAGATCTTCAATGGCCTTTCTCTTGTCGCGTCTAACAGCCCTCTTAAGCTGTATATGAGCATCGCGGTAGTTCTGCCTCAAGTCGGGCGTTCGTTGGTTGACATCGGGTTGAGAGATGATTGCCAATTTGGCTTTTTTCCGATTGTCAACCTTGTCCCATGTGTCTTGCGACATCCAGGGTTTCTCACCGCTTTGCGCATATCCCACAGATTCTTCAGCACTAGTTAGAAAAGTGTTTCTGGTTGCCTCCCAATTGGCGTCCAGTGTGCGCATTTCATGTTCACCCAATGTGGATGACTTTTCGCGTAGAATGGTGGTGTATTCGCGTTTTTTGTTGGGATCTATGAGCTTATCCACATTAAGCTTGCGCTTCATTTGAAGAATTTGTGGTCGTCGGATAGCTGCTGTACACAATCTCAAGCAGGCAACCATTAAGTGGTGATCGCTCCCCACGTCAGCTCCACGTTTCGCTCGCACATCGAGGAGACATCTTCTCCATCGGCGACTTATAGCCAAATGGTCGATCTGGTTCTGAGTAACACCATCAGGGGAAACCCAAGATGTTTTATGATAACTCTTGTGTGGAAAAAGGGTCCCTCCGACGACCATTTGCCGAGTACTACAGAACTCCACAAATAATTCGCCGTTTTCGGGTCTCTTAATCCAAGGTCGTGAAGCGTCGACCCAAGGGTCACCATGCCTCCCCATGACGTGTTCTAGTCCAGTGTTGTCTGATCCAACCTGGGCGTTCATATCTCCCGAGATGATAATAATATCACCTCTTGGAACACGTTCGAAGGTGGCACTCAGTTGGCTATAAAACTCCTCTTTGTCACCAGATGTTGCGGTATTAGTTGGTGCGTAGCACTGCAGAATTGTGACGTTTCTGACACTGGTCCTGAGCCTGACGACGATAATCCTATCCGAGATTGGTTCCCAGCTAATGAGACTGTTTCTCGCTCTCGGCGTAAGGACGAACGCCACGCCATTTCTGGCTTCACTTTCAGGGCCAATGTACAGAATAGTGTTTCCGCTAGGGGTTCGTTCTTCTCCTGATCCTGTCCACCTGACCTCGCTCGAGCCCAAGATTTGGATGTTATAGTGCTCCATTTCACGGTCGATCACTGATTGGCGGTGCAAGGACCGAGTAACTCCAGCTCTTCCCCCGTCATTCAATGTTCGAACATTCCAGAAGCCAATCATAGTCCGTTTTCGAATGCCAAAAGTCGTTACCGTAGGATCAGTCCGTATCCGAGGCGATGTATCCGTTTCTCGTATCATTTAGGTCTTAAGATCACGGGTGACAAGCCCATGATCCAGTGAGTGTCCATTTGCCATTTTTAGGGCAAGCAGGACTGGCTGTGGGTGAATTCTACAGCCCTCATCCCAGAGGGGGATAGTTAGCTCAGGTCCGTGGAGTCGCTAACTCCAAAGATAGTTGCAGGAATTGGTAAAACCTCATACTTACATACCTAATTCTACTTATACTATAATACATTCAAAATCTCAATTAACTAACTAGAACAAAATTATAAAAATTAAGCCTAAATTAATCTAATCTACTTATGACATAACTTAAATTACAATTTATACAATTATTTCCAATTTTTGCAAAGCTATCTTATAGTCTAAATTTTTATCATAAATTTGAATTATTGAATAAAAAAAAAAACAGGAAAAGCTAGACAAATTTCTATTATCAATAGCTGCTTTTCTAGTTGTAAACTGGTTCACTGAAAGGAATTCCAAGTTTTCAGTCTCAAGTTGTTTCAACTCCATCAGGTGCTCTCCAGTGTCTTCCGTATCACTAAGTCCTTTTAATAGATATGATTTAACTTTTTCCTCCTCTGGAGTGTAAGAGAAATATGTCGCTTGGATTTCATCCAAAGCCGCCTTTGTCCTCCTATAATCATCGATATTCTCCAATTTCAACATAAGCTTTCTTTCATTCTTGCGTACGCAAGAGAAGCTGTTAATTTTGAGATTGTGTTTCACTAACTTCACCATGTCACCCGCGTTTTGTTCAAATGTGTTTATCACCGGCACGTTAAATTTCTTTACTTTATTCTTCTCAGAATTATGAATATTCAATGTAGTTGCCTGCGATTTATTAATTTTCTCTTCTGTAAATCCTCATCTCCACCGTCTATCATCATTTCACCATCATTTCCATCGCTAACGCTAGTACTCCCTCCCTCAGTATTTATGCTCTTAGCGCTCTTGCAACTAGCCCTCGATTTACTAGGGCCCCCCTCGCTAGCTCTTACGTTATTACATTCTGAAATATCATCATTTATACCGCTAGCGCTCTTTCTGCTGGCACTCATATTGCTAGGGCCTCCCCCTTTATCGCTCCCATAACCATGTTCCAAAATTTGAGATATTTCAAAACTCTTACCTTGTGAAAATTTATCAATTATTATTTTGATATTTTCAATCTCGATTTTCAATCTACGGTTCTCGTTTTCTAACGCCATTAACTGCTTCGGCCGCACCACCTGTCTCGGGGCCATTTTCTTCCTCACGTGTTTCAACGAGCTAATGGCCTTCATTCGTCACTTTTCCAAAAATCTTATGTACTTATTCTTCTTCTTAGCTTATCCGAACGACTTCTGCTTCCGGAATTCACTTTTCTTAAACGCAATCTTCTATATTCTTAGTTTTTCCAACTTCCTCTACTTTCAGTATACAAACTTCTTGCACTAGAATAGATAATAGGATTTTTTAATAAATTTAAATTTATGAAAATGTCAGAGAGCGAAAAATTTTTTTAATTTTTCGACCGCTGTCAAACAGCTTTCAAGGCCTTCTTCGATATTGAACATCCTCCCCGGCATTGAATGAGCTGCATTCAATCGTTGAAGTTTGTAGTGAAGAGATTTTTGGCAGCGCAATCCTCAGAGCGCACGGCCTCAGGATTGCTGTCGTGAGGAGGTGGTGGTGGGTTGGCCTCAAGATCTGGAGCTGATGATGATGGCTGATGTCTTCTTGCACGGTGTAATCTCCTGAATAGGTAGACCATGATGCTGATTACCAAAGCTAAGCTGGCGTAACCTAGCGAGTAGTGGTGGATGTTATGACCGTACATCAATTCGGGAAGCTGGACCCTTGTTTCTTGGAGCTGGTGTTTTAGCGTTTCCAGCTCGTGAAGATGTGGTGTGTAGTGATTGTGATATCGCAACGCCTGAAGATAGGTTTTGTTTTGTCACTACGTCTACGGTTAAGCGAGATTACATATGGAATGCTTTGCGTAGGAGAGGTATTCCAAATAAGGTCATAGCTATGATTAAAGAATCCTACGAAGATGCAAGGTGTCGCGTCTTGCATAGAGGAGAGCTGTCCGAGAGCTTTCCTGTGCGAACGGGTGTCAGACAAGGCTGCATATTATCACCAGCCCTGTTTCTGGTGGTAATAAATGACATCTTGAAAGCTGCACTGGAAGGTGGGGAAGGTAAAGGTCTTCAATGGAGACTATTTAACATCTTAAGTCACCTTGATTATGCTGATGACGTGTGTTTGCTTGCACATACCCGTTCGGACTTAGAGTCAAATGTTCGCTCGTTGCATTCTAAATGCAAAGAGGCGGGACTGAAAATAAATGTGCGTAAAACCAAGTACATGCACATGGGTTCGAACGCAAGCACACCGATTGTTCTTAATGGACAGGATGTGGAAGAGGTGCAAGATTTTTGCTATCTCGGAAGCATTGTCAGCATTGACGGCGGAGCCGAAAAGGATGTTGAGGCTCGGCTAAATAAAGCTCGTCAGGCCTTCGGTATCCTTTCCCCTTTCTGGAGGTTAAGAGAGACCTCCCTTCGCACGAAGCTGCGAGTTTTTGACACATGCGTCAAATCCGTGTTGTTATATGGTTGTATTACGTGGAAAGTGACCGTTCGACTTACCAAGAAACTACAGACTTTCGTAAACCAATGCCTCCGACGCATTTTAGGAATATTCTGGCCAGAAGTGATCTCCAACGACGAACTTTGGAGTACAACTCGCCAGACTAAAATAGGTATTGAGATTCAACGGCGAAAGTGGCAGTGGATCGGTCATACTTTGAGGAAACCAGAGCAAAACATTGCAAAACAGGCTCTGGATTATAACCCTCAAGGAAGACGTCGGGTTGGTCGACCATGTAACACATGGAAGCGAGCAGTTGAGCAGGAGGCCAGAGGAATAAACAAGTCCTGGCAACAGCTTAAAGCCGATGCGCAGGATCGCGCCTTGTGGAAGAGAGTTGTTTCTGTCCTATGCCCCTATAGGGGGTCTTAACAGGAATTTGATTGATTGACTACGTCTGTTAGGTTCAGTGTTGGAATGTACGACATTCTTTCAATTTCAGGGTACACCTTGTGACCTTGAATGGTGATAAGCGGTTGTTTTATGGTGCAATCGCTGTCGATCTTCAGAATTCCAGTGTTCTGAAGCACAAGCTGAGTCATGTTGTCGTCGCATACTACGTTGATTGTAGTCTCCGATTCCAGCGAGTAAATCCAGTGATTCGGATTGTGCATTTGCACCCAATATGGCCCTGGTGGCATTGTCATGATTTGACAAAGAGAGTTTGGGGGCATACGATTCAATAGGCGCATTTCGCAAGAACTCACTTGTGAACCCAATTTTTAGAGAGGATGACGTTGTTTGCACAGGTATTTTTCTGCTTCAATTGAAATGCAAGCCCTTAGCTCTGATTCCAAAAGTGAATAGTAATGATCCCTATGCAAATTGACTATTAAGAACTTGAATGAAGGCCTAATAGCAGTTAACGTGTCGTTTATTTTGACTGGAATCGGAGTCAATTTGAAAAATTCAAATTCATCTGAGTGTAGGAGAGGCAATCGTAGCTTGAATATGATGTGCCTTGTGGTGGCTCTGCCTTCCAATGATATTAGACTGTAGAATTTCAAGACATCTTCCAAGTTTATCGGCAATTTTAATGCTGGATGAAGGTTTGCTCGAATGTTTATTAGCTCCGCCTTTAATTGACGTGGCGAAATTAGCTGAGTACTCAATTTGCCGTGCTGTGTGTTTGTGAGGGCGTCCAATATTGAGTTTTGAGTCTTCTGGAAGTTGGTGATAGTTAACAGTGTTTGTAGTGCTAACGTAGAGAACGATTGGGTTAGATTTTCCTGCCGTAATTTGTCTTCGATGCCAGTGATTTGAAAGGAAATGCTGTTGAACTGTTGTTGCACTCTCTCAAACTCTCCGTTTATGGCTGTATGGTCTCTCTGCATCACGTTGATTGTTGCATCGAGGATGGAAGTTTGATTTCGCAATAGTTCTGTTATGTGATCTTCGTTATGCTGGATTGAGTCGATAGTCGTTGACATGTCTTCTGCATATTCTGAATCCAGAACGCCGAATAAGGCGCTTGCCATATTACCGACGATATTTAACGCACCACGTTTTTGTCTGGATGGTGACCCCGACGTGATGTTACGAAGTAACGCGATCGATACAGATTTAACGCGATCAAACAGTTTAGCGCGATCGACTCATTGTTTTGCGTAATCAACAGTGCCCGCTTTCAATCAACAGCAGAGATCGACAAAATTCAATATGAATTTAGATGATCTATCGAAACAACAAAGCGAGACCGGATCAGAGATCGAAAGGCTGATCCGAAACTACAAGAAGGATTCACCAGACCGGAAAACGCTGGAATACCGAGATGAGATTGCAACGGAACTAGCCAAACTCTGGGAAAGGTTCCAGGCAGCTGACTACGATATCAACTGCAAATACGACGATCAAGGTCAACATTCGTATTTTGCAAAGGGATACTATGCAAACATGGAAAAGGGATACAGCTGGTTCACGCAGGATGTTGCACAGAGACGTCTTCAGCTACAGAATCCAGATCCTAAACCTCCTGGTATCACCGAGAATCCGTCGTCTGCTTCTCTGGCACAAACGCATCCTTCTATACGCCAAATTAAGGCAGCAATGAGGGCCTTACAGAGAGCTCTTCCAATCGAGCCGCAAATGAGTGAAACCTTCACATCTTGTCAGGTCAATCTACGAATCATCGAGCGACTATGGCTGAATGTCGAGCAGCTTCAACAGAAATTATGGGCAGACTTGGACGACCCAGTAACGTTAGGCTTTGATGAAGAAGAATATTATGACCTGGAAATCAAGGCACGAGATGCAATAATTCTGCTGCAAGAAGCATTGAATGAAACTGCTAAGCCACACAGGGCAAAAATCATCGAACCACAGATTAAATTACCATCAATATCTATTCCAACGTTTGATGGCAACTATCTCAATTGGACCCAATTCCACGATTTATTCGATCAAATGGTCCACCAACAAAATTTGGGCAATGCACAAAAGATGTGGTATTTGAAATCTAGCCTAAGCGGCGAAGCAGAGAGGCTCATACACCATCTAACATTGTCTGACGACAACTATCAGTCCGCCTGGAATATGCTGAAGGAAAGATTCAACAAGCTAGGGTGTAGCCTAGTGGGTAGCGTGTTGGTCTTATAATGCGAAGGTCGTGAGTTCAAATCCCGGTCGGCGCAATAAATAATTTCAACACATTGCCTGCTTGGATATACCTTGGTCACCTCATTCTACGAAAATGAAAAATTCGTAGAAAGAGGGTTGTGCGAAGGGCTAACAACCTTTCCACAATAAGTAATGAAAAATGTTAAGGAACCTGAATGTCAGGAGGCCAAGGTCCGATTTGGGCTGTAGCGCCATTGTAGAAGAAGTAGAAAGATTCAACAATACCAGACTTTTGGTAACAGCCTTGTTGAACAAACTCCTAGCATTACCCTCAACGCAAACAGGGTCGGCAAAATCATTAAAGGCTCTTCACGACACAACTAGGGAATGTTTGTTTGGCCTTAAGAATCTCAATGTCTCAACCGAAAATTGGGATCCGTTATTGCTGCATATACTCATCCGGAAACTCGATACCGGAACTCACATGCTCTACGAGCAAGGCTTAAAAAATCCAAGGAATCTTCAATCAGTACAAGATTTCCTGAAATTCATGGAAAACCACTTTCATTCTCTAGAGTCATTGTCGAACACAACGGCTAAAAATGGCTCTGAGGAACGACGATCAACGAAACATTCATCATCCAAGGTTTTTGTTGCATCCACACAAAGACCTTGCTGCATTCTCTGCAAGGCAGATCATCCGCTATTCTCTTGTCGGGTGTTCTTGCAAATGAGTACTGACAAAAGGCTGCGAGTCATTCAACAAGCCAAGCACTGCGTAAACTGCCTGAAACCCGGTCATCACTCCAGCGAATGTAAGTCCTGGCATTGTTCTAAGTGTTCCAAGAAGCACAACCATTACTTCACTTGGAAATCAAAAATAATCAGGAGAAACCGAAGGGTTCAACCAGTCTACAGCCATCCAGGTGCGAAGCAGGCACAAGGCCCGAGGCAACCACAGCAGCATCTGGTCAGACAGTATCGGTCGACCAGACAACGTCTCTCAGTACAAATACTTCCTTCAAGACTCGCGCCTATGTTTTATTGCCATCATCAAGTTAACGGATGCATCAGGAAATCAAATACAATCGAGAGCAATATTAGATTCTGGCTCTCAATTGAATTTCATCTCCGAAAGGTTGCTGAAAAAACTGGGACTTCGTGGTACAAAACACTCCATGAGCATTGGTCAAAGTAAAGGAGAGACCCAAAGACGTGTAAATGTGCAAATTCATTCAAAAACAACTGGGTTCAAGGCCAAAATTGAAGCCCAAGTCCTAACAAAAATTGTATCGCCGCAACCATCACAACAAATTGACACATCCTCCTGGTCAATTCCTAATAATATAAAACTAGCTGACCCACTGTTTTATCAACCAGGTCCAATCGACATTTTAATAGGTGCTGAGTTGTTTTATGCCACATTAGCGATAGGCCAAATCAATTTGGGAGATTGCTTGCCCATACTACAAAATACAGTGTTCGGTTGGACAGTTTCTGGGAGAACCCAAAATACCAACCCTGCGCAAAATACTGCGTATTGTGGCATATGCAGCGACGATGAATCACTCGACAAACACATTGAAAAATTCTGGCAGCTAGAAGAAGCAGGTGAACCATCAAGGAACTTCACTATGGCTGAAAATCGTTGTGAGAATCTCTTCCTACAAACCACTAGAAGAGATCAAACTGGACGTTTCGTGGTCAAATTGCCATTCAAAGTCGAACCTAGCAAATTAGGAGAGTCAAGCGAAACGGCACTCCGGCGCTATCACTCGCTTGAACGAAAATTATCGCAGCTGTCAAGGCACAATACGTGCAATTTATGAAGGAATACCTTGACCTTGGTCACATGGAGGAAGTATGCTTCACGATGATCCAAGAACCATACTTCTTTCTACCACATCATTGCGTGCTCAAACCAGAGAACTCTACAACAAAGCTGCGCGTCGTCTTCGATGGGTCCGCGAAGACAACATCAAATATTTCGTTAAATGACATCCTGGCAACCGGTCCCACCATCCAAGATGACGTCTTCACCATTCTATTGAGATTTCGTCTGCCTCGATTCGTATTCACTGCTGATATCGAAAAAATGTATCGGCAGGTTCAGATCGATCAACCTGATCGGAAATATCAACTAATCTGGTGGCGAAATGATGTGGATTTGCCGCTCAAGTGCTATCAACTCAGAACGGTGACATATGGCACGACCCCTGCATCATATCTTGCAACAAGAAGCCTGCATAAACTGGCAGACGAAGTGGCATGCCAATACCCGTTGGCCGCACAAGCTCTAAAGCAAGATTTTTACGTCGATGACGTCATGTCAGGCTCAGACAGCTTGATGATAGCACTGCAAAAACAAACAGAGTTGATATCAGCTTTGAACACTGCCGGATTCAAGCTACATAAATGGTGTGCGAACCACCCACAATTGCTAAAAGCCATTGAACCAAACCAGAAGGCTATTGAATTGAACTTCGCTCATCACTCGAAGGACAGCATAAAGACCATGGGAATTACATGGCATCCAACAAATGACTCCTTCGCAGTAAAAACAATGCTGAGCCCTCAACACAGGATCACTAAAAGAACGGCTTCGTCTGATATAGCCCACATCTTCGATCCATTGGGCATTTTAGGACCAGTCGTAATAACGGACAAACTGTTTCTCCAGCGACTCTGGGAACTGAAACTTGACTGGGATGCAGCATTGCCGCAAAACTTAAATACCACCTGGTCAAAATTCACTGAGGGCTTAAGATGTCTGGGAGAAATCAGCTTTCCACGGCATGTCTTCGCGCATCACCCACCAAAAAATGTGCAACTTCACGTGTTTGCAGATGCCTCAGAACGGGCATATGGAGCAGCAGCCTACATACGTTCACTATGCCCGAACATATCGTGTATTGGTCCAAGACCTTTACACACCTACAAAGGATCTTGGTGTTACACTAAGGTTCATCCCGTCTGAAAATATCTAAACAAAAGAGTTTAGATCAAACAATTGTTAATAAATAATTACTAAGAGTGAATGTTAATTTAAACTAAAACTAAATAAATGTTCTAAATAAAAATTATTTTAAAATGAGTAATTAATTTGGGGAAAAGTGATATATAAACGAAACCCCTAAACGCGTACAAGAGACATGGTCGCATTACCACATTGTCTGTGCTTCTGTAAGCAGTTGATTTGCTATCGATAGTTTTGACTTCCGGTTTATCAAAGGGTATAATATCCTGATAAGCTTTAGTGTTTTGGAGACAGCGTATGAGATCTGGTGATGGTATGTCAGTTTCTTGTCTAAGTACATCCCAAAGTATTTGATATTATTGGACCATGGTATAGTTTCTCCGCCAAGGTGGAGTGTACGGCTTTGCTGCGGTTTTCGCTGTGTTCAATTTTATTTTCCACTTGTTTATGCAGGTTGTTGATTATGATTGCAGGGTCCACTGATGTTGTGAAAACAGCAGTGTCATCTGTAAAAGTCACTAACTCACAAGTGGAGTGCTTAGGAAGATCGGAGGTGTATAGGTTGACGAGTAGAGGACTTAGACACGATCCTTGAGGAACACCTGCAGGAATCCCACGGCTTCCCGATTTGGATGATTTGATTTCTACTTGAAAGGATCGCTGTGAGAGAAAGGAACCGATCAGGTGGATTAAATATTTGGGATACGAATATTTCACTAACTTGGATAGGAGGCCATTATGCCATACTGTATCGAACGCTTTTTGGATGTCTAGCGTGATCATGCCAACAGATTTTTTTTCCTGGAATGCCTTTTTAACGAAATGAGAAGTTGGTGACACGTGGAGTGCTTTTGTTGAAAGCCAAATTGGTAGTCCGGGAGAATATTATTTTCGTCGGTGTGGAGTTGAAGACGGTGAAGGATAATTTTCTCAAAAATTTTGGAGATTGAGGAGAGTAGACTAATAGGTCTATAACTACTGGGTGTGAATGAGTCTTTTCCGGGCTTATGGCTAGCTATAATAGTGGCTTCTTTCCAGCATTTTGGGAAATATCCTAGTTTCAGGCAACTATTAAATATATGACTCAAGAAAACCACTGCTTTTTTGGGGAGATTTTTCAAAAGAATGTTAGGTCTGTCGTCTTTTCCGGGGCTTTTCCTGGTTTTGGATCTGCGCAGTATGTTTCTGATATCAGCAGGTTTGCAAAGAAGGAACCGCTCGGATTTTACCTTCGACAAACTATGATGAAGCGCCTCTAGTATCCTATCGAGTAACTATCAAGACAACGTAGCAAAGTTGGTTGTACGCCATTTAAGGATCAGTTGAAGTGAAGCGTGAAATTCGATCAGAAGTAAACAAAAATAAAAGAATAGCATGGGTCCATGTACAGTTTCCTAAGGGACTCCAAATATCGCAGTGTTGAGTTTAATGTTAATTTTTTACTCGTAGTCTCGCTGTGACAATCCCATCCTGTGAGAAAAGTAGATCTGTATACCACAACGTGCATCACAAGTTGCCGAACATGCAAAATATATGAATAGGCAACCGTAGAAAAAAGAATGTTTTCCCATTGTGTCGTTCTTTTTCATACAAACCATTTTCATTATGAAATCCATCTTCCTAAAATTCTCATCATTTTCTTCAATCAATTGGCTGGATTCAGGTTCCCGTGCAGAGAATCGACCAGGCTGATACCCGGATACCAGGCGACCTTTGGATAAACAAGCCTTCTCTGCACAATGCGCATCTCTGTGCAGATTGCCGCTAATCGTGGGACAATATATGTCCAATAATATTAAACAACTCCCAGAGACCGGCTCTATAGAAATGCAGAAAAAACCGCTTCCTCCAAGGCTTCATTGGAACCAAACAAAACCTTGGCCACTAATCCTGGTCTTGTAATGGGCGATGCTATCAAACCTGATCCAAGCAAAAGACGTAATGCCCCATGCAAGCAGGAGGTTTTTTCGACCCAAAACCAGCCAGGGTGTAGCCTAGTGGGTAGCGTGTTGGTCTTGTAATGCAAAGGTCGTGAGTTCAAATCCCGATCGACGCAATATATAATTCCAGCACATTGCCTGCTTGGATATACCTTGGTCAACTCAATCGACGAAAATGAAAAATTCGCAGAAAGAGGGTTTTGCGAAGGGCTAACATCCCTTCTACAATAAGTAATAAAAAGAATATTAAGGAACCTGAATGTCAGGAGGCCAATGTCCGATTTGGGCTGGAAGAAGAAACCTGGATCTAGTGGCTAAGGATACGTGGGAAAAAAAGTCGGTTTCCTCCAAACCTGATGCAGATAGCACACAACCGGCAAAATCCAAGGATTCCAAAAGTGGACCCAATAGGGAGGTGAGCTGTAAAATTGAAGATTCCACTCTCAAAACAACTCTTCAGGGAGCGGTGTTGCGCGTAAATTCTTCTGTGTCGCCTGGGGAACATACGAGAACTCCTCAGAACTGAAACACAATCACACCGATTATTCTTAACGAACAAGATGTGAAAGAGGTGCAAGATTTTTTGTTATCTCGGAAGCATTGTCAGCATGGACGGCGGAGCCGAAAATAATATTGGAACTCATCTAAATAAAGCTCGTCAGGCCTTCGGTATCCTTTTCCTTTCTGGAGGTTAGTTTAGTTTAGTTTATTTATTAATCATAACAAGATAGTTTACATAATAATAAATTGCTTAATTTATAGGCACTGGTGGAAGGGTTAAGCGCGGTTTTTGACGCGTCAAATCCGTGTTGTTATATGGTTGTATTACGGACTGAATGATAGAAAGCGATCGGAATCCATCTACTGAGTATCTAGGCCTTCTTGAAGTGGAACTGTTTCACTTTTACACCGTTTGCCCATTTTATTTCGAATAATTTTTCATCGCCAGTAGTAACTGAAAAATTCGTGCTTAAAAAATCCCGTCTGGAGTGGGAATCGAACCCACGACCTATTGACTGAAAAGCAAGCACGCTGCCCACTACGCCACGGAAGACTTACTAAGAAACTACAGACTTTCGTATACCAATACCTCCGACGCATTTTAGGGATATTCTGGCCAGAAGTGGTCTCCAACGATGAACTTTTGAATACAACTGGACAGACTAAAATAGGCATTGAGATTCAAAGGCGGAAGTCGCAGTGGATCGGTTATACTTTAAGGAAACCAGAGCGAAATATCGCAAAACAAGCTCTGGATTACAATTTGCAAGGAAGATGTCGTGCTACATGGTCCACCAACCGACCATGTAGCACGTGGAAGCGACCAGTTCAGCCGGAGGCCTGAGGATTAAACAAGCCCCGGCAATAGCTGAAGGTCGATGCACAGAATCGCGGCTTGTGGAGACAGTTGTTTCTATCGTATGGGTTCTTAACAGGAATTTCACACCATCCTTGTTGATTTGCGATAAAATAGATAAAACCGGAATAATGGAAAATATGCAGCGAAAATTGATCGTTTTGAAATCAACGGAAAAATTTGATCGCCTCCGGGGGTGTTAGTTTTGAATTCGATAAGAGCCGACTACGTTCGCGATTGCACTATACTGGTTTCTTGTGTTATGAACGGTCTCTTAGCATATATCGATTAAGTTTTTCGATTCCGCTATGTGTAACAAGTTTACCTTAACGATATTAGTTAGTTTGCCACCGTAAACACTAACGACATAACGAGTAAAATTAATCATAGGTCCGGTAAGTGAATATCAGGCCCGGCTTCAGGAGTTTTTTTTTTACAGAACATCATGTGTTATCGGCAGTTTCGGCCTTTATATGCAATGCACAGATACGGGAGGGAAGGAATGGTATTGGGAAGAGAAGTGGGAGGTGAGGCTGGAAGATTTTTCTGTTCTACTGCAGATGTTACGGGGAACTAAATGATTGAAAGCGAAAAGAAACCATCTATTGAGTCCGTAGACCTTCTAGAAGTTGAACTGTTTCAGTTTTACATCACAGACCAGACTGATGATCAAAACCAGAAAAAAAACTCAGAATTTTCGGGTCAATTTTTCTGGTTTCCTTCTCTTCCTCTCCAGGCAATGTGGAAATTCGTAAAATTTCGAAATTCCATCAGATCTTTAACTCTGGAAATTATCGAGTAAGAGATATTTCAATAGTATCGACACTTCAACAGAGAACGTGTCGATGAAACCTTGCCTCACATTACCTCAAAATAAGTTACTCGCTCAGCTTCTCTCGAATACAAGGAGCAGTATTGGCTTGAACTTGCCTTTGACTGCACGCAGAGCCGATCCTATCAAGATGCGAAATAGAGCAGTTCCGTCAGGACTAGTGTTTGAGGGATGGGGCATCATCAAAAGACTGCATAGCTAAACTCCATCTCTCATGAACTTGAAGACCTTTACCAAAATTTTATCATTTCAAAGAAATTTGATATATCATGCCAAAATTTTCTAAACTACGGTATCTGTAGTTGGGAATTCATCACATTTATTTAATCGAAATATGAGCGTGACCTTTATTGGCCAAACATTCCCTATTTTTCAGCGAACTCTGGAGTTCCTCAGGGATCAATTCTCGGTCCACTCTTATTTCTGGTTTTTATCCTCTAGATAGAATCTAACAGTAATATAAGTGTGCCACAAAGTTTGCAACGCTAAGAAATAAGGCTCGGAGTATTAAATGAATGATACAGAAGCACCTACTATCGAAAATCTCAAAGCCGGATGTTCGTCCATCTGTGTTTCCGTCTGTTTGTCCGTCCAATAAATTTAAATGAATGCACAAAATTGCACAAAAATTTCAGTGAATGCACAAAAGTTCCACAATGCATACAAACTGCACACAAATTTGAACAAATGCCCACAAATCAAACTTCTCCCTGGCTAAGATCGAGCCTGGAAACGAGAAAAAGGTAGGTTACGGATAGCGAAACCCCAGAGCTAAAGTGGAAACAGAAACATCCATCTGCAGCAAAAAACCTGAATAAGGATGCCATAACCTTCACTGAGGCTCCATTGATTAGAGAGCAATCAGCAGGAGAAGATGGATGGTCAATAGCGCTTCGCAAGAAGATTGCCAAAAAGCAGCGAGAGAAGCAGATGACAAGAGAGAACGGTGGGACAAAAGCCGACAGGAAAAAGATCGTCAGGACCAAAAAAACCAGACCTGACGCTATTGTAATCGAAGCGAAGGGTGAACTTTCGAATGCGCAGATACTACGCAAGATAAAGGCAGACCCTAAATTGGAAGCAGTAGGAAATGCGGTATCGAAAATTCAACTTAAGGAGACGGGAGACATTACTGCCGAACTCAAAGGCACTATTAGCGAAGCCTTAGCAGATCAAGCGTGTGTAAGGTCCCTCACGCACCGTTCTATCATCGAAATTAAAGATGTTGATGAAGCCACTACAAAAGATGACATAAGCGAAGCAATCACAACCCAGTTTGGAGTCGAAGGAGTTTCGCAAGCAGACATATTATCTCTACGAAAGGCGTACGGCGAAACGCAAACAGCAACAGTCAGTCTTCCTGCATAAAACGCTAGAAAGTTGTTGGAAGCTGGAAGAGTTAAGATCGGCTGGGTCAACTGCCGCATTCGCGAACGAACGGAACTTATAAAATGTTTTAAATGTCTAGAGTTTGGTCACCTAGCCAGGCAGTGTAAAAACGGAGAAGACCACTCCAAGCTTTGTAGAAAATGTTTTGTAGGAAGGATCACCCAGAAAATGCGAAGCATGTAGCCGGCAGCAGCAAATGCCCGATTTTTAGGAGAGCCATCACAAGTAAAAATCATGAAGATAATACAGATTAATCTGAACCACTGTAGGATAGCGCAGGATATCCTGACACAAATTGCTAAGGACGAGGGAGCGGATATCGTTTTGATTAGCGAACCGTACAAAAATCTCGACAGAAATATCTGGATCTGTGACAAAACAAAGCTAGCGGCAATATGGATATTTGGAAAACACGCGTTCCAACAAACCAGTGAACAGGCGGAGAGCTTGGTACGAGCAAAAATAAATGGAATTCACTTCTACAGCTGTTGTGCACGACCTAGCTGGACGACGAGTGAGTACCAGACAATTTTAGATAATCTAACGGCCGACGCACGCGGTAAAGCTCCAGTGGTCATAGGCGGTGATTTCAATGCATGGGCAACAAAGTGGGGTAGCAGGCTCACCAATACTAGAGGACGGATTTTGCTCGAGACATTTGCACCACTGGAAATGATGATGATGATGCAATGGCGCTACAGCCCATATCGAGCCTTGGCCTCCCGGATGCACCTCCTCCAGTTGTCTCGGTCCAACGACCGCGTCCTCCAGTTTGAAAAATTGAGAAGCGATCTGCAGTCTGCGTCGACTGAGTCCTCCCATCGCTTTCGTGGCTTCCCCTGCGGTCGGTTACCTTGAGCTTTGCCCTTGAGCACCACTGGAAATAGGAATTGCAAATATCGGCCGTACAAACGCGTATCGCAAAGCAGGAATGGGCTCCATCATAGACATAACTTTCGTAAGCAAATCCCTTCTATGGAATACGAAATGGCGTCTTAGCGAGCAATATACACACAGCGATCATCAGGCAATTTTACTTGATATGGAAGAAAGAAAAGCCGTGCAACTACCGAAATTAACAGGCCCAAAATGGAAGATAAACTCTTCGACAAGGACACGTTCGCAGAAATGATGAACACCGACGTCACAAATCAAAGCGAAACAACAAAGATCCTTGCGGAACAACTCACCCACACTATCATCACAGCGTGCGATGCAGTGATGCCCAGAAGGACAATTAGTGGAAGAGGTGCACGATGCTAATGGTGGAACGAGGAAATAAAAACACTCAGGGCAAAGTGCTTACAAGCCCGACGCAGAGTCCAACGATCAAGGGGAAGAGTAGACTTTCAGGACCGATTAAACACTTTGAAAGTAGCAAGACGAGATCTAAGCAAGGCGATAAAACAGAGTAAGGCACTTTGTTTCAAAAATCTCTGTAACGAAGCGGATATAAATCCCTGGGGTATAGCATAGAGAATGGTGATGACAAAGCTGTCCGATAATGCTAAGATTAATAGTAAGGCACCTGTTCGCCCAAAGGCCATTTACTATGTGAAGCGTATCCAGAGAGATCAGCATAGAGTCTATCCCTGCAATTACGTCGGCGGAACTATTTGAGGCATGGGGAAGGATGGGAAACAACAAGGCACCTGGACCCGATGGCATTCCAAATATGGCAATAAAAGTTGCGGTTCAAAAGAGGCCCGACATCTTTATAGCAACTATGCAAAAGTGTTTCGAGGAAGGAGTCTTTCCTGAGCCATGGAAGCTCCAACATTTGGTACTTCTACCAAAAGGAAACAAACCGCCTGGAGAACCATCGTCATATCGCCCAATATGTTTACTTGGCACGTTGGGAAGCGAATTATTAACAACAGACTGTTCGTACTAGCAGAGGAGAAAGGAGCACTGTCAGACCACCAGTTCGGATTTAGGAAATCGCGTTCAACTGCAGCTCAGGCGATACAAGGAGAAAGATGACGATGAGGGACAACAAAATATTGTGCGCTAGTGACACTGGACATTAAAAATGCCTTTAACTCGGCAGATTGGTCACTCATAAGCAGATCGTTAGTCAGGATGGATACATCACACTACATGTTGAGAATAATTGCAAATTACTTCACCAACAGGAAGTTGAGGTACTACAACGTCCCCGCGGGCGTCCCACAAGGATCTGTACTAGGGACTCTCCTGTGGAATATTATGTACGATGGAGTTCTTCGACTATCGTTGCCGCAAGGAGTAAAATTAATCGGGTTCGCTGACGCCATCGCTCTTGTTACCGTGGCTAAGCACATCCACGAAATAGAGTCAGCAACAAATGAAGCCGTATCACAAATTAGAAACTGGCTACAGTCCGCTGGCTTAGAACTAGCTGATCACAAAACGGAGGCTGTTCTAATAACAAGCCGAAAGAAAATTGAATACGTGAACATTCAGGTCGGCAGTCAAATCATCAGATCCAAGAAGGCAATTAAATATCTAGGAGTTACGCTCGATAACAGATTGAAATTTAAAGTCCACGTGGACTTCGCGAGCAAAAGGCGTCACAAATGCAAGCAGCCCTTTCCCGAATACTGCCAAACATCGGTGAACCAGGATATGCCAGAAGGATACTACTTTCGAGAGTAGTCAGCTCGGTTCCCCTACATACTGCTCCTGTTTGGGCGGCGGCGCTAGCGATGAAGGAAACAAGGAAAAAGATGTCATCAACATATAGGCTCTGTGCGATAAGAGCAATCAGCGGTTTCCGAGCAATATCGGACGAGGCAGTCTGTGTCATAGCCGGAATGGTCCCCATTGACATTCTCGCGAATGTCTACGAAAAAAGATCCTCGATCCAACAAGAGGTAGCTGTTGCCAGGAAAATAAAAGAAAAGCCAACATCCATGGCTATGTGGCAAGCCAGGTGGGACAACGCTACAAAAGGCAGATGGACCTATAAGCTAATCCCCGGAATTGAGGTCTGGACAAAGCGGGTGTATGGCAACTGTCAAATCACGCAGTTCCTATCAGATCACGGCGGCTACCGCAAATACCTACATAGTTTCGGACACGATGATTTGCCTCTTTGTCCAAATTGCCCAGGTCAAGAAGAAGACACAGAGCACGCGACTTCCAAATGCAGTCGCTTCGGAGAATAGAGAAATAATATGCCGAGTCCACCATTCATCATTGACTACATGATAGAATCAGAGGAAAATTTGATGGAAATTTGCACACTCGTAACGAATGTGTAAAAGGATCTTCGGAGAATCGAGAGAGAAAGGAGAGCAGAAACAATTTAAGGAGCACAGCATAAAATGCTAGCCAGCCCCGCGAAGTAATTACTAACGACAGTCCCGCCGGGAGAGTCGTTGAAGTCTGTGTGCGGGGGTGTGGTTTAGTACGCAGGCACATATCGGTTGACAGTTCTGTTAGGATCAGGTATGTGGATCGTGCATGCCAATGGCACGGGCTATTGGTATCTAACGAAGATTCCACACCTCCCTGGCGTAACCAGAAAAAAAAAACATAACAGAATTATGATTGGGCGTAAAGCCCAATCATATGATACTCTAGATGAAATATTTACTTACCTTTTGTTTGGGAGGTGGTAAAAGCAGAGGGGAAGGTTTGTAATTTTTCTATGTAACACTGAACGTAGTATATAAAATATTTCATGCTGAATTCAAAGTTTCTTGCTTTCATAATTTTCGAGAAAATTGAACAATTTTTGTCTGAATTTATGGCATTTGTATGGGAGGTGGTAGAGAAAGTAGAAGATTTTGGATGATTTTGAATCTGCTTATCAACATCCTAATCACATTGCTTTGTTACAATTTTAATGTCCTTAGCTCTCATATCTCATCTTTTAGCGATACCTGTAAGGAAAGAGGGAATTAATGAAGACACTAATTATACTCATTCAACTGCTAATCAGGATAAACTAGTAAGAGCTGCTGCAATTATAGACTGGAATGATATTCTTATGACCAGTGAACCAAACATAGCCTTGAGTAGTTTCATGATTAAATTAGATGAATGTATACGGTCTTGCCAAAAGCCCAAATCTCTCAATCCCAGAAAGAATAAGAAAATTAAACCCTGGATTACAGCTGGACTCTTAGTGTGTTTACGAAAACGTACAAAACTATATAAACAAATGGTTACAAGTCCTGGAGATGTAACTTTAGTCAGCACATATAAAAAGTATTGAAACTTCCTAACAACACTTATTAGAAGAGCAAGGGATGATTACTACAAATTAAGAATAAAAGAAGCTCATAATGTATCCAAGCTTTGGGGAGTTGTTAAAAATTGTTTAGGTAAGCAACAAAATCGTAGAGTAAAAGTAGACTCAATTGCCACTGACAATGAAACTAATTATTTTAAGGATGATGCTGAATACCTGTCAATGCACTTCCAAAATATTTAATCAAATACGAGTAAGTGAGAACCTGTTTTTTGTCCCAGTAACAGAAAATGAAGTTAAAGACACTATTCAGAAGCTCAAGGGTACAAATGCTACAAGTCCTGATAATATATCGACTAGCTCTGTCAAACTCATAAAGCAATATATCAGTAAGCCATTAGCTCATGTTTTCAACCTATTTTTGACAAATGGATGTTTTCCTGATAGTTTGAAAGAATCGCTAGTAATTCCTATTTATAAAACTAGAGCAAAAAATATTATGTTTAATTACAGGCCCATATCTCTCTTACCAGTAATCTCAAAAATACTGGAAAAATGTATCAAAGCAAGATTGATAAATTTTGTTCAGAAGCATAATATATTAGCAAAAAATCAATATGATTTTCGCACTAACTTCAGTACAAATGATGCAATCTATAAACTAACGGAAACTATATATAAAAATCTTGAGCATGGTCGGAAAACTATTGCAGTATTCTTAGATCTACAGAAAGCCTTCAATACAGTGCATCATTCTACCCTCTTATATAAATGAGAATTGATGGGACTTCGAGGAAAGCCCTTAGATCTCATACGTAGCTATCTATCTAACTGAAAGCAAAGGGTTAAAAAAGAAGGGACAGTCAGTTCTGCGAAAATCACTGATTACGGTGTTCCTCAGGGTAGTGTTCTGGGCCCACTTTTATTTATATTGTACATTAATGATATGTTCAACATCAACGATCCTGTGGATGACCTGATCGCTTTTGAAGACGATACTGAAATGTGTGTGAGTGACTTCACATGGAAGAAAACCTATCAAAAAGCATCGGCTGCAGTTACTAAACTGAAAAGATGGCTTGATGCAAATAGGTTGACAGTAAATATTGATAAATCAAAATATATGCATTTTAGTGCAAACAGAAAGGGAGTTCCATCAACTAACTTGAAGCTCACAGTCCACGCCTGTAATTGCGATTTGCACAACACCTGTTCCTGCAGTTCACAATTTGAAGTGGCCACATCTATAAAATACCTAGGAATAATTATAGACAATAATCTGACATGGAGAAATCAGGCAAATTCTGTCTCTCAAAAACTTCGGAATATTCTTCCTAGTATCCGTCAGTTAAGGAATATTATGGATATTGTGACACTGAAATCAATATACCATGCTCTATTTGAAAGTGTTCTTCAATATGGTATTTTGGGATGGGGTGGTGCGTGTACAACTAATTTGTACCCTATCAGTATTATTCAAAAAGCAGCTATTAAACAAATTCTTAGGAGGCTAACTAGATATTCGTCGCACCAAGCATTCTCAGAACTAAAAGTTCTAGATCTGAATAGGCTATATGAAAAGGTAGTTCTTCTCCACGCACATAGAACACAAGCTTTTCAACTCTGCGATCATGGTCCGACCTACAACACAAGATTTCGTGAAGATTTAAAGAAAATAACTGCAAAGTGTAAGCTGACAAAGACACAGCAACATGCGTCGTATTTACTAACAAAGTATTTTAATGAACTTCCACTTGAAATCAAATCTAGTATAAATAGTTCCACCTTTAAAGTAAAATTAAAAAACTGGCTTCTCGCTTGGAATTCTCTAAACTAAACTAATATAATATAATTTGCGCTCAAAAATTAAAGACAAACAATAGTAAATTAACAAGTGGTTCAGTATTCTTAGTTGTATAATTTTCAAAACAAACATATTTTTTTTCTTTCTCTATTTTTCATACTATTCATGTTAACTTCTTATTTTATTTATTACTTTTTTTTTTCTTTAAATTATTTTCTAACTTATTATTTTTTTTTACTCACTCTACTTTAAGTTATGTTGAAACAAAACGCTTAACACAAGCCTGCTTATAAAGCGTTAAGAAATATGTACGAAAAATAATGTATTTAGTATTTAATATTATAATAAACTTAAACTTGTAGAGTTTTTTCCAAGATATTTTCGAAGGAGAAAATTTTTTTTTTAACTTCCAATATAAAAATTTGTATGGGAGGTGGTAGAAGGAGTAGGGTGAAGGCGATATTTTTTTTTACCATTTATTACAATTATTAAGGGACAAATTCTGGCAAAATTTCATGTTTGTAATTCTTCTAGTTTCTATGAAAATCGGTTAAATGCATTTACCAAAATTCTGCATTTGTATGGGAGGAGGTAGAAGGAATATCAAAATCAAAACCAAATTTTTGACATTAATCAAATTTAAAATAGTATACTTTTCTCAAATTTCAAAGTTGATAGCTTTGACGGTTCTGAAGAAAACTAATTTAATTGAAATTCCGAAATTTCGTAAAATTTGTATGGGAGGGGGTAAAGTTGATAGTTTTTCCAAAATTAGTTGCAATTTTAATAAAATCAATTATGACAAAAATTGGTTCATTTGGCTTTGCTAGTTGCAATGCAAGCCGAATAAATGCATTTTTGAAAATTGTGCATTTGTATGGGAGGTGGTAGAAGGAGTAAGGAGATCAGATCAATATTTCTTGAAGTTAATAATATTTATATCGTTATACTATGACCTAATTTTCAAGTCAATAGCTGAAATGGTTTCGGAGAAAAAACAATTTCTTAAAATTTCGAAATTTCATGAAATTTTATGGGAGGGGGTAGAAGGAGTGGGGGGATTTGGCCCGTTCACGAACTTAAAGTTAGTTTTTTGCTAAAAATGACATACAAAAAATTTCAGCACGATAGATCAAAGCTATGGAGAGTTATGTTGTAGACAGACAGACGGAGAGACGGACAGACAGCAACTCGGAATCGAGGTTTTTGAGAGACAACAAATATTTCTGTACCCTTGGCGGCTCTGTGCGAGCATTATTTCTTATTGTTATAAACGGTAAGGCAAACACAATATACTCTCAGATTTCATCTAGAGTATAAACACACGAAATTGAGTGCATGTACACAAATTTGAGTGAATTCACACAAATTTGTGGAAAATTTAATCAAATTTGTGCACACGATTTTAAATTAATGCACACAAATGTGATCAAATGCACACAAATTTGATGAGGTGAACACAAATTTGATGAGGTGAACACAAATTTGATGCAATGCACTCAAATTTGATTAAATGCACACAAATTTGATTAAATTTTTTTTTTTTTTATGTTTATCGAATTTAACTTAGGGGGTCACCTTTTAATGCGCGATGCACAGTTAATTCGACATAGGTAAGGGAAACAAGAGGAAATAGGGAAATCAGCAGGGAAACACAGGAGGGAAGAGTTTGAAGTGGCGGTGAACATTGTTCTTAAACTGCTGAAGGTTATATTCAGTGGGAAAGAGATTGCCTGGTAATGAATTCCACAACACTGTCGTCCGAGGGATGAAGGACTGCCTAAACTTCACTGTTCCCACGGCAAGGGCTTCACGGTATACTCGTGTGAGCGTGCAGCTTGGCGAGTATTTCGGGGGGCATTGAATATAGGTGGTATTAGGGCTTTTAGTTCCTTGCTGCATTTACCATGGAAGTATCTATAGTAAATGCAGATTAGGTGCTCGAGGGAATCAACTGAGGCTGATATAGCCTCATCTCCAATTAATCGGAAGGCATGTTTCTGGATACGGTCAAGAAGAGCCAGATGTGATTTTGGGGCCCCAGCCCAAACATGCGAGTTGTACTCCAGACGTGATCGGATGTAAGCCTTATAGATGGTAGCTAGTTCGGTGGCAGAGAAGTATTTCTTACACTTCCGCAGAATACCTAGACGTTTCGAAGCATCAAGAGCAACTTTATAGATGTGTTGGCTCCAATCAAGGCGATTGTTAAATTTTACACCTATTAACGTGAAGTCTGCAGAAGGTGAAATTTGTACGCCATTTAAGAACATATTAGCGGCCAACGTCGGAACGTTATGTTTAAGAGATAGATGACAGGACTGTATTTTTAAGGCATTAAACTCTACTCTGTTTTTCCTGCCCCATTCCAGGATTAAACTGAGGTCAGTGTTCAATGACTGTATTGACTTATTACGGCATGAGGCCACTGATGTTGGGCGTGCCTCCGCAGGGGAGTCAAATTGGAAGGTGTTATCTAAAGTGCTGTCATCTGCGAAACAATGAATGGGATTGAGAGTAGCTGACAGGAGGTCGTTTATGAAGACTAAAAAGAGCGCCCTGAGGGACGCCGGAATCAATGGAAAAGGGTGCAGAAGTTACTCCGTCCAACACGAATCTAATAGAGCGCTCGGAGAGAAAACTCTCAATCCATTTAAGAAAAGCTGTATTAAAACCATAGGCCTTCAGCTTAGCTAAGAGACATTTGTGCCAAACTCTGTCGAACGCTTTAGCAATGTCAAGAGCAATTACATGACCTTCTCCGAATTTGTGGATGCAGGAGTTCCAACGCTCGGTTAAATAGACAAGGAGATCGCCAGTTGAACGTCTCGAGCGAAATCCATATTGGCGGTCATGTATGAGATTTTTATCCAGAAGAAATTTGACGAGCCTGCGATTGACAGCAGTCTCCATTGCAAACAAATTTGATTAAATGCACACGAAATTGAGTGCATGCATACAAATTGCACCCAAATTTGATTCAGCGCACACAAATTTGAGTGAATGCACACAAATTTAAATAAATGCACACAAATTTGGATTAAAAATGCATGAATTTGAGTGAATGCACACAAATTTGATTGAAAACAGACAAATTTGAATGAATGCAAACAAATTTGATTAAATGCAGACAAATTTGACTAAATGAACACAAATTTCAATATTTGCCCGAAAATTTGATGAAATACACACAAATTTGATTAAAGGAACATAATTGTGATTAAATGAACTCAAATTTGATTAAATGCACACAAAGTTGAGAGAATGCTCAATATCTATCCGTGTCCTCTCTAACTAAAGAACACGTTTATCTAGATAGTTAAAATTTTATGGTTTTTGACGAAAAATTAAGATCAAGTTCGTGAACGGCCCAAATCGCTCCTCTCCTTCTACCTCCTCTCATACCAAATGACTCGATTTTACAATTTGACATTAACCGAATTTTCTTGTAAGCCATGAAAGCTATTGATCTAAAATTTTGAACATGAAATTTGTATGATGATTTTAATCTTCACCATAAATATTACTCTTTCCACCACCTCCCATACAAACTACACTTTTTCATAAAATACTTTAAACCAATTTACTCCGTACGTATAAAATTTTTTGAGCTGAAATTGTGCTCTAATTATTTATTTTGAATTATTAGTAAGGCCAAAGAAAATTAGACAATAAGACGCACTCCTTCTACCCGCTCCCATACAAAATTGTTGCGAGCTAGGAGTTCGCCGGTATTTCAAGTAAAACACAATTCGTTTTTTTAAACAAATTGTGTTTTACTTGACATACACCCTACAGAACCGTATACTCCAAAAAGTTGGATCTAGAACTCTCCAGTATAGTCGAGACATACATACATCCACGACAGAAGCTTCGAGAACATGAGGAAAGTATATAAAAGCTCGAAGCTTTCAACGCGAACCGGTGCAAGAACGCGATAGAACAATATCGGTGGTACCATATAGTGCGAATTAAGTAAATTATCACTTTTACACCGGTTCGCGTTCTTCCGCAGATGTCGCTGAATGACTAATTTCCGACTGAAAGCTTATTTTTATAAGTGTTAATTTACTTATTCGCACTTTCACTTAATTCGCACTACATGGTACCACCGATATTGTTGTATCGCGTTCTTGCACCGGTTCGCGTTCTTCCACAGATGTCGCTGAATGACTAATTTCCGACTGAAAGCTTCGTGCTTTTATATACTTTCCTCCTGTTCTCGAAGCTTCTGTCGTGGATGTTTTCGGGTGTATGTCTTGACTATACTGGAGAGTTCTAGATCCTACATTTTGGAGTATACGGTTCTGTAGGGTGTATGTCTAGACTATACTGGAAGGTTCTAGATCTTTGATTATGGCATTTTACATATTGGGGGACTGTTCTGGCATATTCGGGAAAGATCAATATTGCGTGGCTGCCAGATCTATAACAATATGACAAAATTTAGCAACTTTACAAAAATTAGATTTTCCTCAAAAGTATGCATGCTACTGATTTGCAATTTAAAACATGTTAAATGCATGCAGTTTTTAGTTATATCGGAAAAAAGTTATTAAGAACTCCCCACTTCTTCTGCCACCTCCCATACAAACTGCACAGTTTCACTAAATCAAATCAACGAATTTTCTCAGTAACTATTCCATTTTTGAAGGTAAAATTTGGAACCAAACATTTCTAAAATGATTTTTCAATGCTGTCACCCCTTCTACCACTCCCCATACAAATTTCTCGGGATCACAAGAGTTCATATTTCATCTAGATTATCGTGAGATGGGGCTTTAAGCGCAATCGCTAAGATTGATTTTAGGTTTTTTTTTTTAATAAAACGATAACATTTCTACCCAGAGTTTTCCTTAACTGAAAATCAAATTCAATTTTCCTAACTAATTACGAATAATGAAAACTTTGCAATAAACTTATAAAACTTTATTTACCCCTCGATCCACATATCTATTTATCTATCGATTCTTTCTTATGCACTTTTCTAACGATCGCAAAAAAAAAAAAAAAACGGAAAAGAGCGCGCAGACTTAGTAACACAATCAGTTTAATAATAAAAAAAAAAAAAAACAAATAAATAAATAAAAAAAACCAAATGAAAACGAAGTGAAAAATGTTACGATGTGGGGGCTGAGCGTTTCTTCTTGGGCTTGGCTTGACCATAGTGAGTGACCGTACCCGTAGCAAAAACGTATCGAGTGCGCGACCGCCGACACACATCCCACACACCTAATAAACATTACTTCGCGCATTTTATAAGAGTTACTCGTGGCGCGAGCATTAAACAGTTTTTTTTTGAACATAAAAAAAAAAAAAATAACTATTAAAAAAAAAAAATTTTAAATAAAAAATTTTTGAATTTTTTTTTTTTTTTTTGGTTTTGGTTTTTCCGAATGAAAACCTCACCTGACAATAAAGGAAATTTTCGTGTAAACGGAAATTAACGATCCCGCCATCGGTAATTTTTTTTTTGGTTCTTGTAACGGTAACGGTTTTGTGATTGTTTTTTTAGTTAAATTTCGTTTTTAAAAATTTTCAAATTGTTGAAAATGAAGCGGAAAAAAAAAAATAATATTATTAAAAAGATGAAAATTTTATTAATGATTGGGTGAATGTGTTTTCACAGTGCTTTTGGAATTTTTTTGAAAAAAAAAAAATATCAAAAATAAAACTAAAAAATTTCGTATTTCACACTGTTTTTTTGATTTAATATGATGATCGTGATGTTTCGGTGTTCTGCTGAGATCGCGAACAATCACTAAGAAAAGTGTGAAATTCGAAAAATTTTTTAATGATAAACAAAAACAAAAATGGAATAAAATAGAAATTTAGTGATTTTATAAATTAAAAAATAAAAAATAAATTATTTAAAATAAATAAAAAAATTAAAAAACAAATTAATTAATTTCAAAAATAATAAACTATGTAAAAAAATTTTTAATTTAAACGGTAAGTCCGTTTAAAAATAAAAATTAAAAAAGGGGTTAGCGAGCGCTATGCGATCCGATCCAAGCTTCTTCGAAATGAAGAAACCAAGAAAAATATTTCTTCCTGGTCATATGTTTCACTATTAAGCACATATGTTGATATTTTGTTATTTTCCTCACATTTCTTTCTTTCTCCTTCACATTTTCTCACATATGTTGCAACCAGAAGCATTATGTATGCGCGGTTTTTTTTTTCCCCTATCCGCCGTCGTCTTTCGCTACTCTCTTCACGATGACGATATTTATCGGGGAAATGCACAAAAATTCAACAATAAAAATAAATAAAATAAAAAAAATAAAAAAATCTTCCATCTTATGTGCCAGATACTGCGGGGTATATTTCATAAATTCAAATTTCCAACAGGTGGGAATCTACCTCTCTACTATATGAGCGCGCCCGAATTTATATTCAATGTAAGCACAAGGTGGGAATTTATTAAACGAAAAATGAAATGAGGAGAAAAAAAAAAAACAATAATAATATTTCGGACCTCAGATAGTTAAAATTGAAGAAATGTAAAGAAATGAAGAGAGTAGACGACAGACAGTGCTGGCAGCTTATTTCGTGTCGGAAGAAAGACGAGTGTGCGTAGTAACGAATTTTTAAAAACAAAAAGTTATTAAATTAAATTTTAGGAAAGGTATCGACTTTAATGTTTAAGGATCTTAAGCAAAAAAAAAAAATCTATACAATCGAAAAATTCTTAAACAAATTTTTTTTAAATCAGTTCAGTTTAGTGTTTTTTGTTTTTATCGTTATTAACGGTTTTCAAGTTGCATTTAATTTTTCGTTAATTTTTTTCATTTTTAATTAAAAGTGTTGTGCGCTGTTTGCAAAAAAAAAAACGACTTTTCCACCGGGCTAATAATAAAAACTTAATTAATTTTTTTTTTCTAAATTCAAAAATATATTTTATGTAATATATTTCGACAGAAAATTTATTTAAATCCGAGATAAAAAAAAAAACAACAAATTGATTAAATAATTATCGGTTCCAACGTTTTTTTTTTTTTTTTAAATATTAATAACGATGTTCAACAAATCAAATTGAAAAGAAAGTTACATCATGTTTTTTTTTTTTTTTTGTTTTTGGAGTAAAATATTTTCAACATAATTGTGCTGCAAAATTTTTTTAGTTCAATTTCGAATTTAGCAATCTAAAAACAAAATCACAAGAGAGCAATTGTGTATCGATTACAAAATTAATTGTGTAATTTTTGTTGTTTTTTTTTTTAATTGATTTCTTTATCAATGACTGTGACTGGTGACTGTATTGAAAATGTTGCAATTAATTTAATTTCGAACCGATGATGGAAATAACCAGAATCGATAAAACAAAAAAAAAAAAATCTTCTTACACAGTGGATTTTGAATTTAAAGAAAAGTTTCCCGGATTTCAATAATCGTGACTATTTTTCTCTCCTATTCGTGATGTTTCGGTAACTTTGTTTCAGCAGATTATCAAAACATTACGAGTAATAAATTAGAACAGTGCGAAATTCGGTCATCTTTATTTTAATTGAGAAAAAAAAACTAAAAACTTAAGTATAATTATTATGAAACAAAATTTAAAAACCAGAAGTGAACATAATTAAATATTAAAAATAATTTAAAAACATAACAGATACTCTAGATAAAATAGGAAAGAGTTTATTCTGACGGAAAATATGTCATCTCAAATTCTTTCGAATAGTGAATAGTGACTTTTATATGGGAGGTGGTAAAAGTTGAAGGGGGGGAGGTTTGTAAATTTTGTGTATAACATCGAACGAAGTATACAAAATGTTTCATGCTGAATTTAAAATTTGTAGCTTAATTGAACAAATTTTGTCGGAATTTATGGCATTTGTATGGGAGGTGGCACAGAGAAAGGCTTTCGATGATTTTGAATCTGCATATCAACATCCTGATCTTGCTTTATTCGAAGGAGAATTACTTTTCTTGAATTTCTAATACAAAAATTTGTATGGGAGGTGGTAGTAGGAGTAAAGCGAAGTTCATATTTTTTTTTAGTATTTATTGCAATTATTAAGGGGCAAATTGTGATAAAATTTTAAGTTTGTACTTTTCCTTGTTTCAATGAAAATCGAAAACAAATTTATGCATTTGTATGGGAGGGGGTAAAAGGAGTATTATTATTATTATTATTATTAAGAATTAATTAGGCAGACAGCATGCTGATATCAATCAATCAATCAAATTCCTGTTTAGACCCCCTATAGGGGCATAGGACAGAAACAACTCTCTTCCACAAGGCGCGATCCTGCGCATCGACTTTAAGCTGTTGCCAGGACTTGTTTATTCCTCTGGCCTCCTGCTCAACTGCTCGCTTCCATGTGTTACATGGTCGACCAACCCGACGTCTTCCTTCAGGGTTATAATCCAGAGCCTGTTTTGCGATGTTTTGCTCTGGTTTCCTCAAAGTATAACCGATCCACTGCCACTTTCGCCGTTGAATCTCAATACCTATTTTAGTCTGGCGAGTTGTACTCCAAAGTTCGTCGTTGGAGATCACTTCTGGCCAGAATATTCCTAAAATGCGTCGGAGGCATTGGTTTACGAAAGTCTGTAGTTTCTTGGTAAGTCGAACGGTCACTTTCCACGTAGTACAACCATATAACAACACGGATTTGACGCATGCGTCAAAAACTCGCAGCTTCGTGCGAAGGGAGATCTCTCTTAACCTCCAGAAAGGGGAAAGGATACCGAAGGCCTGTCGAGCTTTATTTAGCCGAGCCTCAACATCCTTTTCGGCTCCGCCGTCCATGCTGACAATGCTTCCGAGATAGCAAAAATCTTGCACCTCTTCCACATCCTATCCATTAAGAACAATCGGTGTGCTTGCGTTCGAACCCATGTGCATGTACTTGGTTTTACGCACATTTATTTTCAGTCCCGCCTCTTTGCATTTAGAATGCAACGAGCGAACATTTGACTCTAAGTCCGAACGGGTATGTGCAAGCAAACACACGTCATCAGCATAATCAAGGTGACTTAAGATGTTAAATAGTCTCCATTGAAGACCTTTACCTTCCCCACCTTCCAGTGCAGCTTTCAAGATGTCATTTATTACCACCAGAAACAGCGCTGGTGATAATATGCAGCCTTGTCTGACACCCGTTCGCACAGGAAAGCTTTCGGACAGCTCTCCTCTATGCAAGACGCGACACCTTGCATCTTCGTAGGATTCTTCAATCATAGCTATGACCTTATCTGGAATACCTCTCCTACGCAAAGCATTCCATATGTAATCTCGCTTAACGCTGTCGAACGCCTTCTTGAAGTCCACAAACATGAGATGTAGTGGCGAACCCATTTCGACTGACTGCTCTAATATTATCCGTAGGGTATTTGTGTGGTCGGTACAAGACGACCCTTTACGGAATCCAGCCTGATAAACTTCCAGAGTGCTCTCGACGACATCACTAATCCTATTGAGAATTACCTTAGCCATAATTTTTGATACGGCAGTAAGTAGACATATACCACGCCAATTGCCACAATCCCGAAGGTCGCCCTTCTTCGGAATTTTCACAATGACGCCCTCCTTCCATTCAGTCGGATATCTTCCCTCACTCCACACCTTAGTGAAGAGTGGGAGGGAGTATATCGACTGTTATTTCCGAGTCCGCTTTGAGGAGTTCGGTTGGTAGTCCGTCTATACCTGGAGCTTTCCTTCCCGCCATTGACCGAATGGCGGAAACTATCTCTTCCTTATCTGGGGGATCGTCCCTAATAGAGGATTGTTGCGGTTAGATGTTTGGAAGTTGTTCTGTTTCCGGAATATCTTCCTCTGACAAGGTGTTTAAAATATCAGAGAAGTATTCCTTCCATCGTCGCAACTGGTGTTCACTCATATTAAGGAGAGTTCCGTTGACATCTCTCACCAGGTGGTTGGCGGTGAAATTCCTGTTCGTCAACTGTTTCATGATTTTGAAAAGTGAACCCATATCCCCAAGGTAAGCCGCAGATTCTGCCTTGTTTGCCAGATCTTCAATGGCCTTTCTCTTGTCGCGTCTAACAGCCTTTTTAAGCTGTATATGAGCATCGCGGTAGTTCTGCCTCAAGTCGGGCGTTCGTTGGTTGACATCGGGTTGAGAGATGATTGCCAATTTGGCTTTTTTCCGATTGCCAACCTTGTCCCATGTGTCTTGCGACATCCAGGATTTCTCACCGCTTTGCGCATATCCCACAGATTCTTCAGCACTAGTTAGAAAAGTGTTTCTGGTTGCCTCCCAATTGGCGTCCAGTGTGCGCATTTCATGTTCACCCAATGTGGATGACTTTTCGCGTAGAATGGTGGTGTATTCGAATTTTTTGTTGGGATCTCTGAGTTTATCCACATTAAGCTTGCGCTTCATTTGAAGAATTTGTGGTCGTCGGATAGCTGCTGTACACAATCTCAAGCAGGCAACCATCAAGTGGTGATCGCTCCCCACGTCAGCTCCACGTTTCGCTCGCACATCGAGGAGACATCTTCTCCATCGGCGACTTATAGCCAAATGGTCGATCTGGTTCTGAGTAACACCATCAGGGGAAACCCAAGATGTTTTATGATGACTCTTGTGTGGAAAAAGGGTCCCTCCGATGACCATTTGCCGAGTACTACAGAACTCCACAAATAATTCGCCGTTTTCGGGTCTCTTAATCCAAGGTCGTGAAGGGTCGACCCAAGGGTCACCATGCCTCCCCATGACGTGTTCTAGTCCAGTGTTGTCTGATCCAACCTGGACGTTCATATCTCCCGAGATGATAATAATATCACCTCTTGGAACACGTTCGAAGGTGGCACTCAGTTGGCTATAAAACTCCTCTTTGTCACCAGATGTTGCGGTATTAGTTGGTGCGTAGCACTGCAGAATTGTGACGTTTCTGACACTGGTCCTGAGCCTGACGACGATAATCCTATCCGAGATTGGTTCCCAGCTAATGAGACTGTTTCTCGCTCTCGGCGTAAGGACGAACGCCACGCCATTTCTGGCTTCACTTTCAGGGCCAATGTACAGAATAGTGTTTCCGCTAGGGGTTCGTTCTTCTCCCGATCCTGTCCATCTGACCTCGCTCAATCCCAAAATTTGGATGTTATAGTGCTCCATTTCACGATCGATCACTGATTGGCGGTGCAAGGACCGAGTAACCCCAGCTCTTCCCCCGTCATTCAATGTTCGAACGTTCCAGAAGCCAATCATAGTCCGTTTTCGAATGCCAAAAGTCGTTACCGTAGAATCAGTCCGTATCCGAGGCGATGTATCCGTTTCTCGTATCATTTAGGTCTTAAGATCACGGGTGATAAGCCCATGATCCAGTGAGTGTCCATTTGCCATTTTTAGGGCAAGCAGGACTGGCTGTGGGTGAATTCTACAGCCCCCATCCCAGAGGGGGATAGTTAGCTCAGGTCCGTGGAGTCGCTAACTCCAAAGATAGTTGCAGGAATTGGTAAAACCTCATACTACAACTACCCCCTTGCGGGTAAGATATTATAGATATTATAGATATAATGATATGAATTATAAGAAAAAAAAAATGAATTAAAAGAAAAAAAAAGAAAAGAAAGAATTATAAAGAAAGTAATTAAGATAAGTTAGGATTAAAAGAAAAAGTTCAATAAATTCAATTTCAAAATGGTATGACCAAAAAATTAAAAAAAAACTATGTAGCATTAAAGAAAGAGTTGTAGTTATCCAAACGATTTTTAAAGCTGTTAGTGGTAGATGCGCTAATTACTTCACTTGGTAGATCGTTCCACATGTCCACCATTCGATTGGGTAGAAAATTACGAAGAGGCATTGTACTCGAACTTTGGATTGACTTTTTAATTTTATCTTTATGTCCTCTTAGCTGACAATTTGTGTTTTTAGTATACAATCTCGTAATATTCACAGTTGTAGTGTCCGTTAAAAATTTTATAAGTTTCGATGATATCGCCGCGTTGACGTCTTTGTTCCAGCGTCGGAAGACGAAGAAACTGCAACCTTTCTTCGTAGTTTAAGCTTTTTACTTCCCGAGGGATTTTTGTCGCACGTCGTTGGACTTGCTCTAGCAGGTATATATCCTTCTTAAAATATGGATTCCATATTTGAAACGCAAATTTCAGAATTGGTCTAACGTAAGCTTTGTAGATTTTTAGAAACAAGTCTGCATTAATATTCTTAAAAGTTTCGCTTTTTCGTTATGTTCACTATATGGTCTTCCCATTTTAAGTCACTTCGAATAGTTACGCCAAGATCATTTACACTGTCCACTGAAGCGAGTATAACTCCATTTAACAATTATTGAATTCGGGGATTTGTTATACCAATATGGAGCACTGAGCACTTTGAAGAATTCAAACTTATACACCATTTATTTGACCATTCTATTATTTTGTTTAAGTCCGATTGTAACACTGGCCGCCAGCGGATTCCCGAAAATTTTTGTATCATCTGCGAAAGAGGTTAACTGCGATTGACAGCAATGTTGCAGCTGTGTATAGTATGTACAGCAAGGGACCTAAGACTGATCCTTGTGGTACGCCACTTAATACTTCACGCGTTGTTGAAAATGTTCCTCCGATTCACACTGAAAATTTCCTTTCGGTGATAAATGCCTTAATCCAGCTTAAGATGTATCCTCGAAATCCTAAGTGATCTAATTTCGCCAGCAGTCTGTTGAATGGAATACGATCAAACGCCTTTTCAAAATCCAGATAAAAAACATCAGTAGGCTGCCTTTCATCAAAATTTCGAACCCAGTTGTCTAGTGAACAGAGCAGGTTAGAAATTACTGATCGTCCGGGTGTGAAACCATGTTGGTTTTTAGGAAGTATGTTTTTTTTCGTTCATGAATTGCCGCATTTTCGAAACTATAATTTTTTCCATGGACTTACATACCGCTGAAGTTAATGATATTGGTCTGTAATTTGATGTAAACATCTTATCGCCCTTTTTAAATATAGGTGTGATATTAGCAATCTTCCAATCATATGGTAAGACACCTGATGAGAAAGACGTTTCCATTACGTTAAAGATGGTTGGAGTAAGAGCAGCTGCACAGTGCTTCAGTACAATCGTTGGTATCTCGTCTGGCCCAGCCGCTGATCCCTCTATCAGACCAAGATATGTTTGGTATACGATGTGTTCCTCAAATTCTATAGTCACTAGTGATGCCTCGATTCTCTGAGTCTCTGTTATTTAAGGTATGTTTCCATCTGGTTCCAACGTAAAGGTCGTTTCGAAGTATTGCGCAAACTTATCTGCAATTGTATTTGGCTCCATAAGTAGCTGTCCTGATTGGACGTCACGAATTGTTGGAGGAATGGAAATTTTGGTGGAAATATTCTTCCGAATATAACCGTAAAACGCCAAATGTTTCCAAATCAATGATATTTGTAATAGTATGCTTTTCTCAAAATTTAATTTTGCAAACTTTGACGGTTTGGGAGAAAAATAATTTTGTTCAAATTCTGAAATTTCGTTAAATTTGTATGGGAGGGGGTAGGAAAAGTGAGGTGAAGTTGATAGTTTTTCCGGTTGTAATTGTAATAAAATTAATTATGACAAAAATTGGTTCTTTTAGCGTTGCTAGTTGCAATGCAAACCGATTAAATGCATTTTGGAAAATTGTGCAATTGTATGGGAGAGGGTAGAAGGAGTAAGGGGTTCAGAACAATATTTTATGACATTAATATTATTTACATTATTATACTATCAACTTTCAAGTGAATAGCAGAAATGGCTTTGGAGAAAAAACAATTTCGAAATTTCATGAAATTCGTATGGGAGGGGGTAAAAGGAGTGCGGATTAAGTTGATGATTTTATTAAAACTCCATGCAATTATAATAAAATTAACTCTGGCAAAAATTCGTCCTGGCAGCTTTGCTAGTTTCAATGAAAATTGAATTTTTTTTTGAAAATTTTGCATTTGTATGGGAGGGTGTAGAAGGAATGAGAAGATCGGATCAACATTTTGTAATGTTAATGATATATACATCACAATACTTCGACTCGAATTTCAAGTAGCTTAAATAGTTTCAAAGAAAAAGCACTTTCTTAAAATTTCGGAATTTCATGAAGTATGTTTGGGAGGAGGTGGTATGAGTAAGGGGCTCAGATCAATAATTTATTTACATTATTATACCATGGCGTAGTTTTCATGTCAATAGCTGAAATGGTTTCGGAGAAAAATCAATTTCATGAAATTTGTATGGGAGAAGGTAGACGGAGTGCAGGGATGGGGCCCGATCACGAACTTAAAGTTACTTTTTTACTAAAAATAGAATATGACAAATTTCAGGACAATAGGTCAAGCTTTCGAGAGTAATGTTGTAGATGAGATGATTGGACGTAATATCTAATCATGCGACACTCTAGATGAAATGAAAACGAAAATATGTCATTTCAAATTCTTCTTCAGAATTGTAAATAGCGATTATTGTATAAGAGGTGGACAAAATTATTGTGACCAGATTTATAATTTTAAAAACGTTTCGTATTGAATTCAATGCTTGCAGATTTTAAAGGAAAGATTTCCGAATTCCACACTGCTACGCTTTATTATTCGTGACGTCTCGGTCTCTGCTGAGACCGTTATCAAACTATTTGAATTGAAACGAAAGATTTCCGAATTCTACATTGTTACGCTTTACTATTCGTGACATTTTGGTCTCTGCTGAGACCTTCATCAAACTGTTTGAATTGAGCCGAAAGATTTCCGTATTCTACACTGTTAGGCTTTATAATTCGTAACATTTTGCACGGGAGGTGGCAAAGGGGGAGGATGGTTTTTATAATGTTCCAATTTTGAAGTCGATAGCTCATTTGTTCGTTGGCGAAATATTTTTCTTTGAATTTCAATTAAAATTAAAATTTCAGATAAATTTTCTAACTAGTTTCTAGTTTCAATAAAAATCGTTAACAAAATTGTGCATTTGTATGAGGTAAAGGGAGGGGGTGAACTGAGGAGATTAAAATGAATTAGACATTGATATATTTAATTCATCAATGGCACTACAGTCCAAATTAGGACTTCTTCTTCTTCTTCAATGGCGCTACAGCCCAAATCGGGCCTTGGCCTCCTGACCTTCAGGTTCCTTAACATTTTCATTATTTATTGCGGAAGAGTTGTTAGCTCCTCGCAAAACCCTCCATCTACGAATTTTAAATTTTTGTAAATTGAGGTAACCAAGGTATATTCAAGCAGGTAGTGTGCTGGAATTATGCGTCGACCGGAATTTGAACTCACGACCTTCGCATTGTAAACCAAACACGCTACCTACTAGACTACACCCTAGCCCATTAGGTCTTGGCCTCCTGATTTTCAAGTTCCTTAGCATTTATTTGTTACTAGGCATCCCTCGCGACTTTGTCCACGGACAAATCGCAATAATAAGCAACTTTTGAAAATGGAGATTGTCATGCATTATATTGGATCTAGAATCTGCTTAGTTCAATGGTTTTTTTTAAAACACAACCCCGATTTGAATCAGAACCATAAATTATTATGAATGAAACCATGATTCTTATATTTGCATGGGACAGGCCCGTGCTCACGCAGGTTATTCGAGATCATATACGTTTAGAAAAGCGTTAAAGAAATGTAAATGGTTGCATCTTGTGTTAATTCTAAAAAAAAAGCTTAAAAAAAATAACTTAAAGCTTAAAATACATAACAGAAGCCCAATCATACGATACTTCAGATGAAATTGAAGTTTTTGTATGGGGAATGGTGGAAGGGGTGACAGAATTGAACTAATCTGCTTCACAGTAGCTATAAAAATGTTTTGTACAAAAATTGAAGCTTCAAAAATTCAAGAGATACTTAGAAAATTACTGTATTGGATTTATTGAAATTGTGCAGTTTGTATGGGAGGTGGTAGAAGGAGTGGGGGTCTTTTTTAATAATTTTTTGGGAAACCACTATAATTTATTTATTTATTCATCTATAGAGGATATCTCAACAGACTAAGGAATTACAATTAAAAATCTGTACACATTAAAAATTAAGAAAAACCAAATCAATAAGAAACATTAAAAAAAAAATTTATAAATTTGCTACAATATAGGCTTTGAGCTGCAGTCGACTGTCAGTAAAATCGATTTTGTCGCATATCATATTAAAGTAGGAGATGCATCTAGAAATAGGTTCATTAAGTCCATAATTTGTGCGGTGCGCGGTGGGATGAAAAATCGCTCTCTGCCTCAATGGCCTTTCTGGAGCATAAATTGGTAGATAACTAAGCAATTCAGGGCTTGTAATGCGATAGGAGATAACATCCTTTATAAACATCACACATAATAATTTCCTTCGATGAGCCAAAGATTGCAAGCCAATCAATTGGCATCTGGTTTCATACGTGGGAATGCCCGCGCTCCAATTAAACTTTCGAAGAGCATATCTAGAGAAAGTACGTTGAATTCGTTCAATCCGCAACACATGAATCTGATATACAGGATCACAAACTACACAGCAATATTCCAAAATAGGTCTCACAAGAGAAACAGAGAGTGCTTTGATAGTGTATGGGTCAATGAAATCTTTAGCATTACGTTTTACAAAACCCAGATTTGAATTAGCTTTGCTGATTATGTAGTCGATATGAGAATTAAAGTTAAAATTAGAACCGATCAACACGCCAAGATCCATTACCTCCGAGGATCTATGAAGAGATCTGTTATTTAAGTTGTAGTCAAATAAAATGGGAAAAGATTTTCAGTAGGCAGAAAATATTTTGCATTTATCATAATTAAGTTCTAATAAGTTAACGTCACACCAATTATAGAGCTCAGAAATATCAGCCTGAAGTTCAAGACAATCACCCAAGCTTGAAATCTTAGAAAAGAGTTTAACATCATCAGCGTACAAAAGAGAGCTAGAAAATTTAAATATTGATGGAATGTCGTTTACAAATAAAACAAAAAGTAAAGGCCCTAAATGGCTTCCTTGGGGAACGCCTGATTTAACATCAAAACACGATGAAGAAATTCCATTTATTCGCACAACTTGTCTTCTATTCGTCACGTAAGATGAAAACCAGTTCAACAGATTAGAATGAAACCCTAGTGCCTTCAATTTTTCAATCAAAAGACCATGATGAACTCGTTCAAATGCCTTTTTGAAATCTGAATAGAAGACGTCAACTTGAAAGCCTTGTTCCATTGCATCTATACAATATTTAGTGATAGTCGTTAAATTTGTAGACGTAGATCGACCGCAAACAAAACCATGCTGACCGTTTGAAATAACCTCTTTAATATGAAAAAATAGCTTTTCCTTAACTATGCTTTCAAATAACTTAGGGATGGATGATAGTTTGGATATAGGTCTATAATTTTCAACCATATGTCTGCGACCAGACTTAAATATTGGAGTTTTGAAAAACAGTTTCCAAGTATCCAAAAATAAACCGGACTCCAGCGACTTGTTGAAAATAATAGTTAACACTTCATAAAGCGATGAAGCGCAACCTTTTAAGAACATAGCCGGAATTTGGTCGAAACCAGATCCTTTTTGAATGTCTAAATTGCATAGAGCAACTAATACATCATCTTCAGTAAGAGTTAAACTGCCAAGATCAACAATGGGGACCAAACCATCGAACTTTCCTGAAAAATTTTGAATCGACTGTTGTGGATGAGTTGTAAACAGACTTGAAAAATGATGCGAACAGTTCACAGGACCCTTCAGCAGAGTTCGATACCTCACCTAGAAACTCCATTGAATTGGGCAGTAATGAGGAATTACGTTTGGAGTTGATTGTCTATAAAGAAAGCGATTAAGCCAATCAAACTCCTTGCTGAGACGAAGGAATTTGTTCCGGTCGTACAAAGACTCAGTTTTCCTAAAACACTTAAAAGCTTTATTTTTTACGTTTTTTAGGTTCCTCAATTTCTTGTTGGACCATGGAAGTTCAGGGCACGACTTTTCATTCCGCGAAAGCACATATAATTTAAATGCATCACATAAGATAGACATGAAAGTTGAATAAGCACAAGATAAATTTAAATTTGAAAAATTAGAATTCCAGTCAATAGAAAAAAATAGTCATTAAGAGCAACAAAATCGGCTTTAGAGAAGTCATAGCGGTGTTATACTTAAACTCATTATATACGAAGATTAGATCCAAAATTCGTCCAAGGCTATTTTTAAAATGATTAATCTGAAACAATCTAAAAGAGTATAGCAGATCGATTACTGCATACTCGACTTCCTTTCGAACGTTGAAAGCTATGAGTGACTTTTCCTCTTCAGAAAACGTCCATATTACATCGCCTAGGTTGAAATCTCCCATCACTATTGAGATCTCGTACTGATGCAGGTTATTAACGATGTCCTCTATGTTGATCAGATGCTGACGATAAAGTTCCAAAGGGCTCTTAGGCGTCATCATATACTTGATGTATTTTAAATTGCAGATCAGTAACGTTAATATTTTTTCAAGAAAATCGAATTTTTGAAAAGTTGCGAAATTGTGGACACATTGTATGAGAGGGAGTAGAAAGGGAGAAGCTAATCGGTTTATTTTCTACCCGATATTAATGATAATGCTAATTAAGGATTTGGTACGAAATTCGAGCTCGTTAAATGTTATATGTGCTGAGAAAATTAGCTTAAAGCATTTCATAAAAAAGTGCAGTTTGTATGGGAGGTGGTGGAAGGAGTGGGGAATTCAAAGAATTTGTAGACCATAGATAAGGTTTCAAAATTTCACATTATTCGTTCCAATAGTTTCCAAGAAAGTTCAAATTTTCGAAAATTAGTCATTTTGTATGGGGGGAGGGGGGTGGAAGCTATGAGGCGATTGAAATAAAACCAAAAGCAGGTTACGTTTCCAAGCATACCTTAGAAACTGTGAAAGTTCTATTACAGTCGGCTCAGCCGTTTTTGAAGGACAGCCATAAAGACAGAGAAGAATTTCAAAAATGTGTCTTTGTGCTTAGTTCTTGTCCAAAAAAAGCAAAACACTAACTTGAAGAACAGACAGACACTATAATTTTATTTATATGCATAGTTTGTCAGCCCTTCGCACAACCCTCTATCTATGAATTTTCATTTTAGCAGATTGAGGTGATCCAGATAAAACTTTCGCAAATAGTGTGCCGGATTTATATCTACATGTCGACCGGGATTTGAACTCACAACTTTCGCATTGTAGACTTCGTCTTTCTAACTTGGCTGGTTTAAATGAAAATCGATTAAAGAAATTCTCAAAAAATAGCGCATTTATGTGGGGTAGAAGGAGTAAGCGGATCGAAACAATATTTTTGCATAAAAAATACTTCATAAAGTTTTCCACACCTCCTTGAAGCGATGGTTACCGAATTATTACGAATCCTGTTGAGGAAGTTAGTCTTCTGGCTGTGAAACTTTCCCACCATCAAATCAGTCTCTCGTCTCATCGCAGCGCTACAGCCCCTTTCAGGCCTTGGCTTCCCGTAGCCGAAGTCTCCAGCGATCTCGGTCCAGTGACCGCGTCCTCCAATTTTAAAATCCGAGCAGCGATGAACAGTCTTTGTCAATAGAGTCGGACCAGCGTTTCCTGGGGTTTCCCACTGGCCTCTGGCCCTCTGTTTTTCCCTCGAATACCTTTTTAGGTATTCGAGTTTCGTCCATCCTTTGTACATGGCCAGCCTATTGCAGCTTCCGCAGTCTGATGATAGTGGAAACCTACGGTTCGTCAAATATATCATACAGCTCACTGTTGTATCTAGTTCGCCATCGGTCACCATCATGTTTCGCTCCAATTATTCGTCTCAGGACCCGTCTTTCGAAAGCGTTCAACATATTTGCGGATGCTTGTGTAAGGGTCCATGTTTCGCATCCGTAGCAAAGCACAGGTCTTACTATTGATTTGTAGACTTGGAGTTTGGTCTTCCTGTGTACGCAGCTGGCCTTACGAATAGCTAAGACTGAATAATACGTTTTATTTGCGAGCTGGAGTCGTCTTTTTATTTCGTTCGTTTCATTTCCAATCTTTGTCAATTTTGTGCCTAAATATATGAATTCGTCAAATCAGTCTCCCCCTCCCAAAAACCATCGCATTCATACTCACTTCCACCTATTCACTTCGAACACGTCTTATCGCCAAATTACTCAAGGAACTCAGTATTCACAAATCTGCTGGTTCTAATGCCATCCCCCTCCTCACCCCGCCTCTATTACATTTAAGAAATATTTTTTTCTGTCAGGCTAAACCTATTTCACCTGTCATTCTCTTCAAACACTTTCGAACCATATGGACAATGGCGAATGTCCAACCAATCTCTGAGAAAGGAAACAATGCGATTCCGTCCAACTGCCGTCCTACAGCTATCAGCTATGATGGAAATGGATTCAAACGCAAACTAGGCAGTTACCTTAGGGAAAACCATCTAATTCATGATCACCAATGCGAGTTCCGTTCTGGACGTTCCACTAGAGACCATTGAACGTTGGTACTCGTGCATTCATAAATTCAGGCGGATACTGGCTCCTGACATTGCGAAAACCTTTGCCAGAGTTTGGCACGAAGGTCTATGGGAAAAACTAATGGCCATATGTTGTAACCTTGTCAAATGGATTGAGAGTTTCCTTTTCGATCGCTCGGTATGAGTCGTAATGGATGGCCTATCAACCCAACCGTTTCAGATCGATTCCGGCATTCCTCAAGGCTCTGTCCTATCTCCCACTTTTTTAATCTTCATTAATGACCATCTGTGAACAACATTCAATACAATGCATAGCCTTGCAGATGACAGTACTCTACCATTACTAATTCTTAACGCATTGGATTGTACGATTCTTAAAACTCAGATCTCAACTTAATTCAGGAATGGGACAATAATTCAATGCCTCAAAAACTCAGACCCATCTTCTATCTCTTAAAATGAATGTTTTATCGATGGTGTATCATCCCAATAGTTTCAGATCGATTCCGGTGTCCCTCAAGGCTCTGTCCTATTCCCCACATTTTTCTGATCTTCATTAATGACCTTCTGGTAAAAACGCTCAATCGAATTCAAAGCTTTGCTGGATAATACCTTTCAATTCCACATCATTACTGAAGCTCATTGTGCTTCGGTGAATTCTTAACGCAACGAATTGTACGATTCTTGGAACTCAACTTGATTCTGGAATGGGGTAAGAAAAATTGAGTGGAATTCAATGCAACATCAACTCAGGCCCTCTTAGAAAAGGATGTTCCGGCGAGTTCCTCGAATATAAAGTACTCGGCATAAAATTTAACAAACATCCCTTGATGCCTCCAAATGCCTTAGTCTTCTTCAGAGATGCAAAAAATATCTTACGCCTCACGACTTAGATAATATCTACAAGGATTACATGGTGGAGCACCCAATAAATAACTTGTCGTACTCGATCGATGAAAGCTTCTATAAATTTCCGCGAATGTCCTAGAAACGTGGAGGTCCTCAGCGTTTCTCTTGTACTTCTATAATGGCTCTACAGCCCAAATCAGACCATGGCCTCCTGACATTCAGGTTCCTTAACATTTTTCATTACTTATTGTGGAAGCGTTGTTGTCCCTTCGCACAACCCTCTTTCTACGAATTTTTCATTTTCGTAGATTGAGGTGACCAAGGTATATCCAAGCAGGCAATGTGCTGGAATTATGTATTGCGTCGACCGAGATTTGAACTCACGACCTTCGCATTACAAGACCAACACGCTACTCACTAGGCTATACCCTAGCTAGGTCCTCAGCGTTTACTATTGATATTTCCACGGTAAATACAGCAAAGAACTGTCCAGCCTCATTCCTCTTCTTTTCAATTGCCCCAGGAATACTCGGACATCAACATTGTGGAATACATTGCCAACTCTCGTGTTTCCATCAATCTACAACATTCAAGTTATGTTTGGCGCCATCATTATCAGTCTATCGATTTTCTGCCAAGACCGCCCCTATAAGGGCATAATACTTCTTGAGCATCTCCCTTTAGTTGTGTCGACAGGAAATTTTTTTACTCATTTGGCCTCCTGCTCAACTGTTTGCTTCCACGGTGGCTACAAGGTAGACCAACCCGACGACGTCTTTCTTCAGGATTGTAATCCAGGGCTTGATAATAATAGTATGTAACCTCTTGGAAAAAGCAGGAACTCATTTAGCCATTAAAATCCTCCCCCAGGTGTTGCGACAGTAGTTGTAACATAGCTGAGTACTGATTCTGACGAAATTAATCCTATCCGAGATTGGCTACCAGCTGATGCTACTGTTTCTCGTTCTCGGTGTAAGGACGATCGCTACGCCATTTTTGGCTTCACACTTCGGCCGCACGTATAGAATGGTATTTCCGCTCGGGGTTCGTTCTTCTCCTTGTCCTTTCCACCTGACTTCACTCAAGCCCAAAACTTGGATGCTATAGTGTTCTATTTCAGGAGGCGCTGTATCGGTTTCTAGTATCAATGAGGTTTCAATTCAAGATTCTATTTGCCCGGGCAAGAATCCATTTGCCAAGGCAAGAAGGACTGACTGCGGATGTGTTCTACTGCACCAACCCCCCGTCTCCTATGTATGGGGTATATACAATAAAGAAGAAGAAGTATCTCCTCTTGAAGGTGATGGAAGTACATTCCATCACCTTCAACAGAATGGTCTTGGTGACTTGGGTTGCTTTTTTTTTAAAGACACAGTTGAGTCGGAATTGGGAAGAGTATAATGGACACTAAAGTAGCTTGAGCGGAGAGAGAAAGTGTCGGTGGATGTTACTCTTGAAGCATTGTGGGTTACATCCTCTAGGAAAAACCCCAACTGGTAGCATGTTCCAAAGTTATGTAGTTCGAGAAATGAAAGATTTCCTACATTTCACTGCCCGGAAGAAAGAAGATTGGACGTGGGAAAGTGAAAAGAGGGGAAATCAGTTCCATACTGCGTTTACCGTGGAAGTAGCAATAATAGATGCTGATTACTGCGACATTTCTACGGTGCTCTAGGGATTCTATTGAAGCCGTGATGGTTTCATCTCCAATCAGTCCAAACGTATGTTTGTGGAAAACTATCAAACAACACGAATGAATGCTTTCTAGATGCTAGCAAGATCGGAAGGCGTAAAATATTTTTTAAATCTTTTGAACAACTCCAAAGATGTGTTGGCTCAAACAAAGGTGGTTACTTATCTTCATGCCTAGGAGAGTAAAATCTGCCGAAGAGTAAAGTTATACGCCGCCAAAGTAAATATTGGAGACATCGCCGGATCATCACGCCTGAGGGATAGATGATAGGACTGTGTTTTTGTGGCGTTAATCTCTACTCCGTTTCTCATGCTTCACTCCAGGATTAACGTGAGGTCTGAGTTCAGCGAACCAAATAACTGCGTTTGTAAGTTACAGAATGTCTGCGTGAGTCACGGTATCAAGAGTACTATCATCTGCAAAACTGTGGATCGGGTTAAGAGGTGACGATAGAAGGTCGTTAATAAATGTAAGGAATAGAGTGGGAGATAAACCTGAACCTTGGAGGACGGCGGAATTGATTTTTTTTTTTTTTATAAGAGCTTAAATTTTTTATTTTTTTATTTAATGCATTATATTTATTGTTTTGACAAATTCCAAATTGGGCAGGAAGAAGATCAAACATCATTCTATTAGAACTCGTATTGAGCGCTTAGAAAGAAAACTCTCAATCCACTGGACAAGGGATGTGTTCAAGCCGAAAGCTATTAGCTTAACTAAAAGGGAATCATGTCAAACTCTAGCAAAGGCCTTTGCCATGTCTAAGACAAGAATTTTCCCTTCGTCATATTTATGGAAAGTTCGGAGAGGTTTGGCGATTGCTGTACGTGGAAATTTGAGAACCGCAGAGCCAGTCTGAATCCTTGGAGATGTTTGCTCTCAAGGGCGCTGGCGGTGCTTATGCATCAATGCTCAGTCTTGGGAAAATCTGGAAATTGCGTAATTAGTATGCTTCTCCTGTGATTTTTTTCTACTCTCGTTTTTCCACTTTAACCCAACTCATTGCTATGCCCCTGAACAGAACTTGACGAAGTCCACATATGTAACAGCCGCGATGAGTGGTTTCACCAGAAACCCTCTCATCGACATCCTGCTGACACGCCAGCTTGGCAGTGTCCCATGAAGTGCCTACGAAGTGACTGGTGGTACATCTAGCACACGCACGTACTAGCTCGTCGGTGGGGGGGGGGGGGGGGGGGGGGTTTGTCACTTCTCTTCATGGACATATAAAAAAAAATGTACCAAAAAAGGAGGCTGACCACCAGGTTTGAGAGGTCCTGGTGAGGTAGTCAGCGGGCAACGATCAGAATATCTTTAAAAAGGGGGGAAATGGATTTGCAGTCGGGTTGGACCTCTCGACCCCAGGGCTAATACCTCATCTCTCTTTCTCTCGCCCTCCTCCCTTCCCTATTACTCCACAATTCTAGCCCTCCACCTGGATCTTTTGTTTGGACAACGCTGTAGTTATCCAAAGGCTAGAGACTTAAAGTCCGACTAAGGTGAACAAAAGATTCTTGAACAACGATGGCACTACAGCCCGAATCGGGCCTTGGCCTCCTCATCTTCAGGTTCCTTAACATTTTTCATTATTTATTGTGGATCTTCGAATTTTTCTTTTTCGTAGATTGAGGTGACCAAGGTATACCCAAGCAGGTAGCGTGCTGAAATTACGCGTCGACCGGGATTCGAACTCACGACCTTCGCATTACAAGACCAACACACTATCCACTAGGCTACACCAGACGAAGTCTATTTGCCTTTGGATTTGTTTTTCGCCTCCTTAACAGTCGCGCAAAATTTAGAAGCCCTTATTTCTGTTCTCTGTGAGGGTGCATCCGAATCTGTCGCAAGCTGATAAATTTTGCGTAGGCTAATTGTACTGGAGGAATTAGAAGGAGTCCAATCGTTTAAGTGTTTTCGAAACATGTCCTGAAAATAGCAGCATTTTCTAAAATTTGCTATTTATATGGGGTAGGGGCTAGAGGGGGTGTGATCGAAATACGAAGTGAACCGAAAATATCCAAATCATTACAATTTGATGAAAAATGACATGGAAACAGTTTTAACTCGCTAGATCAAAGCGTTCAAAAGGTTCTTAGTCGACAGACATAGAGTGTCACTCGAATTCGGGCTGGTTTCAACGACAACAAATATTCTAATCATCACAATTTACTCTCAAATCGTATCTTATTCTTCAATGGCACTACAGCCCAATTCGGGCCTTGGCCTCCATTTTCATTATTTATTGCGGAAGAGTTGTTAGCTCTTCGCACAACCCTCTATCTACGAATTTTTCATTTTCGTAGATTGAGGTAACCAAGGTATATTCAAGCAGGTAGTATGGTGGAATTATGCGTTGACCGGGATTTGAGCTCACAACCTTCGCATTGTAAACCAAACACGCTACCCACTAGACTATACCCTAGGCAAAATCGTATCTACGGTAACGAAATTATTTCATTTATTTTGCATACAGTGCATAATTCGGTTTAGTGAAATTTGGCGGAAGGGAACGGAGGTGGAGGGGTGGTATATTGGGTCTCAAAGTTTACAAAAATAAATAATTGTTTACTTCGACATTACTAAAACTGAAAATAATTTACTCAATTTTGCTAAACATCAAGTAGTTTGGAAACTTTTTTTTTTTTTCATTCCTGATCGAGTGATAATTTTTTGAATAAACATTTGAAATTTTTCAATAGCAAAACTTATAAACAAGATTCCATTTTTTTTTCGACAATATTTTTTAATAAACATAAAAATAAACAACAATAGAAATAAAATTGCTGATCACTTAATTTTGGTTTTTTTTTTCAAATTTTTCTGTTCTCAGTTTCGAATTAATTCTTAAAAAAAAAAAAACTCAACTAGGTAAACATTAAAATAATAAGACAAATAATAAAAAAAAAAAAAGTTAACAACCATTAATAGAAGTGCCGTGAAAATGTTGCTCGTAACTTGTTACGTTAAGAATCTAAAAATTCATTCAAATCCATAGAAATTGTAAAACATTTACGAAAATTGAAACAAATAGCAAGTGAAACCATTTTGATAATTTTTGTTTTTTTTTCTATTATTTAAAAGTTCATAAATTTCGCTTTACTATATTTTATTAAAAAAAATAATAATCAATTAATAATAAACTGAATTTTCAGAGTGCTAAAAAATATATTTTATTGTTATAAAATTAAATAATAAAAAAAAACAGACAAAAACGAAAGTAATCCATACCAAAAAAAAAATCGACATAAAAAATTAATTAGTGATAAATCTACATAAAAAAAAAATAACAAAACCTCCCTCATCCCTCGGTTTATCTCGCGAGAAACAATCATTTTTATCCAATTCGGAGAAAAACCGCAGGTAAGCTCATTGATTTTCTACTAATTAATTCAATTTGATGTTGTTTTTTCCAAAAATGATTTTTTTTTTTAATTCATCTTAATTTTAAATCTAAGTAAAAAATTAAATAAGTCACAATCACAATATATTAAGGCCAGTCTTTATAATTTTAATGAAAAAAAAAAAAAACGATCAAAGACTGGAGATTGGAAAAATATGTAATGTGATTTTTTTTTTTATAAATTTTTTTTTTTTCAAATCTTTTTTTTATATAATTTTTACTAAAATTGTTTGTTTTCATCTTTTCATTATTAACGTGAAGAAATTTGCGACAATTTCAAACAATTCTTATAAATCTTTAGCCACTGAGCGATTTTGGTTGGGCGGTTTTTTCTTTTTTTTGGAATCGTTAAGTTGCGGATTGTTCAAAATTATGGGCTTGCAACAATATTTTTGTCATTGCTCCAGTTAAGCTCCATGCTGTTTTACTAATTCATTTTGAATTTTTTTTTGTATATAAGGCTTCCGTGGCGTAGTGGGCAGTGTGCTTGCTTTTCAGTCAATAGGTCGTGGGTTCGATTCCCATTCCAGACGGGATTTTTTTAAGCACGAATTTTTCAGTTGCTACTGGCAATGAAAAAATTATTCGAAATAAAATGGGCAAACGGTGTAAAAGTGAAACAGTTCCACTTCAAGAAGGCCTAGATAACTCAGTAGATGGATTTTGTTCGCTTTCTATCATTCAGTCCCCCATATCATCTGCAAATATTTGTCAGTAGCAGCCAGTACAACTGAAAAATATACCAGCTTCTCCACTCGTTACGATCGTTCTCACTCCTCTTCCCCTACCTTCCTAATCCCATTCCTTCCCTCTATGACTGTATTTGTGCATTGCACATAAAGGCCGAAATTGCCTATAACACAGGTCATTCCATAAAAAAAAAAATTATAATTGATTGTAGCTAGAGTGTAGCCTAGTAGATAGCGTCTTAGTCTATAATGCGAAGGTCGGGAGTTCAAATCTCGGTCGAAATTAAATTTCAGTACACTACTTGCTTGGACACCACATTCTGCGAAAATGAAAATTCGTAGATGGAGGGTTATGCGAAGAGCTAAAAACTCCCTTTCGCAATAACAAATAATTGTTAAGGAACCTGAAGTTCGGGAGGCCAAACCCAGTTTTGGGCCGTATTGCCATTTAAGAAGAAGAAGATCTGTGTGTCTGTGTGTTGACAAAATTTGGCTACATACGTGATACCCGGCACAACCGGCCCTGAGTTCATTGAGAAAGAAGTCTCTCCCTCTGTCGCTCTCTCTCTTTCTCTCTCTCTTAACTTTAAAAAAAAACACAAAAGAAGAGGAAGATCGTGATCAATTTTTTCTCAAAATTAGCGCGTACCCTCGGAACAATATGACTAGGGAGTACTTCACAGGGATGTAGTCCTGTCTTCACTGTCTTCTCTCTACTTTTTCTTAAAATTAGCGCGTACCCTCGGAATAATATGGCTGGGGAGTACTTCACAGGGATGTAGTCCTGTCTTCACTGACTTCCCTCTATTTTTTGTTAAAATTAGCTCGTACCCTCGGAACAATATGACTAGGGAGTACTTCACAGGGATGCAGTCCTGTCTTCACTGACTTCTCTTTACTTTTTCTCAAAATTAGCGTGTGCCCTCGGAACAATATGACTAGGGAGTACTTCACAGGGATGCAGTCCTGTCTTCACTGACTTCTCTCTACTTTTTCTTAAAATTAGCGCGTACCCTCGGAATAATATGGCTGGGGAGTACTTCACAGGGATGTAGTCCTGTCTTCACTGACTTCCCTCAATTTTTTCTCAAAATTAGCGCGTACCCTCGGAATAATATGGCTGGGGAGTACTTCACAGGGATGTAGTCCTGTCTTCACTGACTTCCCTCTATTTTTTGTTAAAATTAGCGCGTACCCTCGGAACAATATGACTAGGGAGTACTTCACAGGGATGCAGTCCTGTCTTCACTGACTTCTCTCTACTTTTTCTCAAAATTAGCGCGTACCCTCGGAATAATATGGCTGGGGAGTACTTTACAGGGATGTAGTCCTGCCTTCACTGACTTCCCTCTATTTTTTCTCAAAATATGCGCGTACCCTCGGAATAATATGACTAGGGAGTTCTTCACAGGGGTGTAGTCCTGTCTTCACTGTCTTTCCTGTATTTTGGTCACAATTAGCGTGTGCCCTCTGAACAATATGACTAGGGAGTACTTCACAGGGATGCAGTCCTGTCTTCACTGACTTCCCTCTATTTTTTCTCAAAATTAGCGCGTACCCTCGGAACAATATGACTAGGGAGTACTTCACAGGGATGCAGTCCTGTCTTCACTGACTTCCCTCTATTTTTTCTCAAAATTAGCGCGTACCCTCGGAACAATATGACTAGGGAGTACTTCACAGGGATGCAGTCCTGTCTTCACTGACTTCCCTCTATTTTTCTCAAAATTAGCGCGTACCCTCGGAACAATATGACTAGGGAGTACTTCTCAGGGATGTAGTCCTGTCATCACTGACTTCCTTCAATTTTTTCTCAAAATTAGCGCGTACCCTCGGAATAATATGGCTGGGGAGTACATCACAGAGATGTAGTCCTGTCTTCACTGTCTTTCCTGTATTTTGGTCACAATTAGCGTGTGCCCTCTGAACAATATGACTAGGGAGTACTTCACAGGGATGTAGTCCTGTCATCACTGACTTCCTTCAATTTTTTCCCAAAATTAGCGCGTACCCTCGGAATAATATGGCTGGGGAGTACTTCACAGAGATGCAGTCCTGTCTTCACTGACTTCCTTCTATTTTTTCTCAAAATTAGCGTGTGCCCTCGGAATAATATGACTAGGGAGTACTTCACAGGGATGTAATCCTGGCTTCTCTGTTTTTAGGCTAAATGTCGTATTCCGTCTTCCTTTTCCTTTTTTGATCGAATTACCCATCGCAGTAACTAGAGGGTACTACCAGTGGTGCTCTGCTCCCCCGTGAAATTGTCAAATCCACCCTTCCCTCAGATTCACGCATAGTGCTGTGAAATTTTGTGTACTCCTTCAGGGGAGTAGCTACTGGTTCAGAGAGGTTCGCTGATTCCAAAGTAGAAACTGCACGAACCCGAGCTGTTCGCGCGGTTTCCAGAAATGCAGAACGGTTGACCGAAGACGTTGGCGGTGCAGCACACTGTCTCAACCGTATGCGAGCTAAACCCTGCGCACCCTCACCCGAGTTTATACTACAGGGGCTGTGTCGAAGTCCACCTACCATGCCGTATCAGTTTGCATGAAAGGGTGTGCGAATCGTGTGTCGTTTGGAAGATTTGGGCAAGCCCATGGGAACGTGTTTCACAGAGCTGTAGGCGCTAAATGACTTCTTCAATGCCTTTAATTGGAAATTGTGCTTTGATTCCAATGACTGCGAAGAAGCTTGTCGACTTGTCACCGAGATTATCCTGAAAGGTATGAAGCTCTACATACCTTCCAGTCATAAAAGAGTTAGACCGTCGAAGGACTCTTGGTTCAACAAAGAATGTCTCGATGCAATTCAGGCCAGAAAACAAGAATTTCAAACCTTTAAAGGCAACAGAACACCTGCCAACAGAGAACTTTTCAATTCATCAAGAAATGCCTGCAAATCTATACTCAACCGTGTTAAATTTGAGCATGACCAAAAAAAAGATCCTTCAGTGCCCTAAGGGCTCGAGATCTTACTGGTCATTCGTCAAAACGGTCAACAACAATTTCATTTCTTCTTCAATACCACCTCTTGTTGATGACGACCGTACCGTTATTGATCCTGTCGAAAAAGCTAATTTACTAGCAGCAAGTTTCACTAGAAACTCACGCCTTCCACCTTCAAACCAATCGCCCCCCTCTCTAAGTGATTCGGGTTTCTCACGACGTAAATTGCATTTTCGCACGAGACTTATTTCTAGGATCCTTCAAGAGCTCAATATTCACCAATCCGCTGGTACGAACGGTATTCCCCCCATAAAATGTGTTCCTCTTCTTTAGCTTAACCTCTTCGCAATCTTTTTTATCTTTCCTACTCTTCTGGGTGCTTTCCACGTTTGTGGAAAGTTGCGAATGGTCAGCCAATCCCAAAGAAAGGAAACAAAGCGAATCCCGCAAACTACCGCCCAATAGCCATTACTTCAGTGCTCTCGAAAGTAATGGAAACTGCTGTCAATCGCAAAATTGTTGAATATCTCGAGGATAATCAGCTAATTCATGATCGTCAATATGGGTTCCGTTCTGGAAGGTCGACGAGAGATCTTTTGGTCTACTTAACAGAACTTTGGAACTCGTGCATACATAAACACGGTGAAGGTCAAGTTCTTGCACTTGACAGTGCAAAAGCTTTTGACATAGTTTTGCACGAATGTCTCATAGTTAATATTAGGGCTATAGGTCTTAATGCTACCCTTGTTAAATGGATTGAGAGTTTCCTTTCTGAACGCACCATACGAGTAGTACTAGATGGCGTTACTTCTTCCTCTTTCCCAATAGATTCCGGCGTCCCTCAAGGCTCTGTTTTATCTCCAACTGTTTTTTCAATTTTCATCAATGACCTTCTGTCCAATCCATAGTTTTGCGGATGACAGTACTTTAGATAACACCTATGAATTGAACTCTGCTGCGGAATCACATAAGTATTCTATTGCTTCAAATCGCAGGGAGTTATTCCGTTCGCTGAACTCGGACCTCTGCTTAATCCTGGAATGGGGCAGGAAAAATAGAGTAGAGTTCAACGCATCCAAAACACAGGCCTGTCATCTATCCCTCAAACATGATCTTCCAGTATTGTCTCACAATGTAACCTTTGATGGTGCATAGCTTACCACCACGGATAATTTCACACTGTTAGGCGTCAAGATTAATGAACACCTGAATTGGGCCCAGCATATCTTTGATATTGCCCTCGACGCCTTCAAACGTTTGGGTGTTCTCCGAAAGTGCAAAAAATATTTCACGCCGAACGACCTCGCAACCATCTATAAGGCATACATTAGACCACGTTTAGAGTACAATTCGCATGTTTGGGCCGGGTATCACACCTCGCGTTAATCGACCGTATTCAAAAACATGCGTTCCGACTGATTGGAAACGAAACCGTCACGTCTTCTATCGATTCTCTGGAGCATCGCAGAAATGTCGGAGTACTCAGCATTTACTATCGCTACTTCCATGGTAAATGCAGTGCGGAACTAAGCACACTAATACCCCCACTCTATAGTTTTCCCCGAGATACTCGTCAAGCTGATCGCACACACGAGTACACTGTTAAAACCTTGCCTTCTCGTACAGTTAAATATAGGCAGTCATTCATTTCCCGAACGTCAAGACTTTGGAACTCATTACCAGCCAAAGTGTTTCCCAATGAATACAACATCCAGAGTTTCAAGAGCAATGTACACCGTCACTTCCGTCTTTCTCCACCTAAATTAAATTGATCCAACTTTTTTTTTTCTCCGACATAGCTGTGCATTGCATTAAAGGGTAACCCCCTAAGTTGTGTTCGGCTCCTTAAAAAAAAAAGGTGATTGAGCCTAGTGCCTGAGTGTAATAGCCTGTTGGTCTACAATGCGAAGATCGTGAGTTCAAGGCCCGGTTGACGCATAATTCTAGCACACTGCCCGCGTCTATCTGGGTTACATCAATCTGCGAAAATGAAAATTCACAGATCGAGGGTTGTGCAAAGGGCTAAAAATGCCTCAATAATTACAAAATAAAATGTTAAGGAACCTGAAGGCCAGGTGGGCAAGACCCGAATTGGGTCATTGAAGAAGAAGGTGACCGAACCACCCCCAACCCACAACGTGTTTCGCGTGCCATAACTCCTAGTAGATGTGTCCAAGACTGTGCAGTCCTATAAGCAACTACTTATGAGCGTACACGTGGAGCGGAAGAAAGTACGAATGGCGGTGAGCTAAAAACACTGGAGCCTGATGGGGTCAAGTAGCCAAGTCCGAAAGGGAGCGAAATCAGATTCAAAACAGTGAGGAGCCGATAAAATAGACTTACAACATCGCGATTCTGTAATAATGAATTTTATCAGTTTGGAGAAATAAATTTGTATGGTTCGCACGCTTAATTTGGGATGGAATTATGAATTTCGTCGAATCGAGTGGGGAAATAGATGCGAATTTAAAAATGCATATACAAGACCGCCGGCCAATATGAACAAAATTTTCTCGCGCGATGAGCGCAAGTTCGACTCCAATAGGAAGGGAATGGCATTAAAATGCTTGCACATTTCCTCTCATTGCTTTTAGTCGCATATATACAAGAGAATGAGACCTCCGGTCAAAACGAGTAAAATTTTCGCGGCGAGCCCAAGTACGACTTCTACAGGAAGGAGAGATGCGTTAATAAAAAAAAAAATTTTTTTGATTCTCGTGTCTGATATGCGCGTGTTATTTTGCGTAAAAAAGATGCCAAAAGGAGATTGCAAAGTGTCCACCGGGCAATTTAGTGTTTAACGGTGGCACAGATTCAGGGCGAAAACCTGCAGCCGACACTCTATTACATGGCCCCATGACATGCCATTTAAAACAGAGGAGCTGCGGATACTAGCCAAGGATGCCGCACGGATGAAGCTTAACTTGGGGGGTATGCAAACTCTCACCACACAAAATGGGGCAGTAAGGAGCGGCTACTCCATAACAAGTTTCTGGTAACACATAATGCAGTTCGGCAGTCATTCTGGTGGATGCAACAAATCTAACAACTTTGTCACTCAGTGGGTTACGACGCCCGGCTGTATAACACAACTTTGGGCCGAAAAAGGAGAAATAAGTCCGCGATGTGGACATAACTTACACCACTACGTGAACCCTGAAGGACCTACCCCATGGCAGTGACGCTCATACTGATTGTCCTGTTTTTCCCCACCGCTCACTACTAAACTGTCCCGGCTAGACCGTTTGCACCGTGCATTTTGAATTTAAGGATTTTCAAATTTCACACACAGTTCTGCTGTATTAATCGCATCGTCTCGGTCTCTGCTGAGAACGGTTTCTAAAATAAGGAGAACTTGAATTTTTTCTTATCTTCATTAAGTGATTTCTTGATCCTGTTCTACCAATCCTGAGTTAATTGAATTTGGATAATCGATCAAATATAGACGCCTACTAGTTTTTTTTTGCACCCTGTGGTAGGGGAAAATGATTTTGAATGATGGCACTCCTCCGAAGCTTATCTGACTCTTCGTGATCGCTCCCTCGCCCCGTTTTCTTCGGCTAATTGTAACCAAATTTAGAGATACGTCTTTTTGGTACTAGAACGGGACGATTTATCTAAGGCGCCTAATCGATTGCCGCTAAAATCATTTATAGGGGAAAGGGTTGTCATTCGGACAATGCCCAAGAAAACTTTTGTTTTTTGTTTCTCAAATTTGACGATTTAGAAGAATCCTAAACCGTAAAATCGTCCAATTTTCCAGCAAATTTTATTGCTTATTAATTTGTGTGTCTCTTGAACGGCAAAAAAAAAATCAAAAATCTTTCATAAACATTACGATATCTCATAATCGTCGTCGTGTATGTTATCATGTCAGGTTTCGGTCTCTTGCTGACTTCGTTATTTTCTTCGGCCACCACACCACAAATTCACTATGTCGTAATTCCGACACATAATAACTTGAACTATGCGCTGCCGCATACCTCCTCCCGGCGGCGCAGCAACCTGAATCTGCGCCGAGTCGGCACTTTCTTTCACCTTCTTTGAAAAAAAAAAAAACGCCGCGAAACAATCATAGCGGAGACGGGCTCTTTTCTCTGTTTTTTCTTTCTTTCTTTCCTTTTCTTGGATTCTGTCGTCATTGTCGTTTTATTTCTTTCTTGGGCGATTTTTTTTAAATAATAAATTTATGGGTTGTTTTTTTTTTCTTTTCTTCAATCAACTTCTTAGACACCTCTCCTCTTACGTAGCACAGTTTGTGTTACCAATTTACCTGGACTGAAATTGGGTGCGAGATACGCGAACGCGATCGCGTACTCGCGCGCTTCTTACGCGCGACTAAACACAAGAAAAACGTTATTTGAAGAAAGTTTTATGTCGCGCAGAAGAAAGTGAAAATGTTTCTTAAGTTTTTTTTTTTTATTTTTTCTTGAATGAATGATGACTGAAGGTGCCCCTTTTCTAGATAGAGCGGTTATGATATAAGCGGTGTTTTTAAATCAGGTTTTTTTTGGTTTTGTTGTTTGTTTGTTGAATGAATTTATTTAAGAATTGTGTCAGTTTTTTGCACAATTTTTTGGGGGAACTATTGATTGGTTTTATTCGGTGTTGAGAATCGGCCTTTAAGTTGTCGCCAGGAATTGTTTTGTGAAGTAATTAGTAGCAACCGAGAGCTAATTTCCGAGATTCTTGGTGTTCCTCAGGATTCCAGTCACGGCCCACTGTTGTTTCTTTTATGTTTCTGTAAATGACAAAAAGCCAAAAAAAATGTGTCTCTCTCTCTGTCTATGATGGCGAACATCGTCGGACGAATAGGAATTGTTTTTTGGAAATAATCGCCATCCAAAAGTGGAAGTTATGAGCATTTAACCTCAAACCTGTACGGGGAAGGTTATATCTCATATGGTTACAAAGCGAGTTGTGAAACAGCACGAAGATGCTATGGGGTGGGTTTGATAGTGGGTCAATCAATCAATTTCCTGTTAAGGCCCCTTAGTATAGGACAGAAACAGTGCCCCTCCACAAGGCGCAATCCTGGGCATCGGCCCTTAGTTGTCGCCAGGACTAGTCTATTCCACTGGCCTCCTGTTTTACTGCTCGCTTCCATGTGCTACATGGTTGACCAACCCGACGTCTTCCTTGAGGACTATAGTCCAGAGTTTGTTTAGTGATGTTACGCTCTGGTTTCCCCTAAATGTGACCATTCCACGGCCATTTCCATCTCCGAATCTTATTGGATATCTTAGTCTGTCCAGTTGTACCCCAAAGTTCGACGTTGGAGATCACTTCTGGCCAGAATATTCCTAAAATGCGTCGGAGGCATTGGTTCACGAAAGTTTACAGTTTTTAGTAAGCCACTTACTATGTGGTACAACCATATAACAACACAAATTTGACGTCAAGTACTCATAGCTTTGCATTAACCTCCAAAAAGGGGAAAAGAATACCGAAGGCCTGACGAGCTTTATTTGTAGGAGCCGCTATATCCTTTTCGGATCCACCGTCCATGCTGACAATGCTTCTGAGATAACAAAAATCTTGCACCTCTTGACCGTTAAGAACAATCAGCGTGCTTGTGTCCGAACCCAGGTGCTGCCTCGTTGCATTGAGAATTACGTTAGCCATGATTTTTCTCCTGTACCGAAAATCATGGCTAAGGTAATTCTCAATAGGACATATACCACGCCAGTTGCCATAATCCTGAGGGTCGCCCCTCTTCGGAATCTTCACAATGACACTCTCCTTCCATTCAGCTGGATATCTTTCTTCATTCCACACCTCTGTAAAGAGTGGGAGAAGTACATCAGCTGTTATTTTCAAGCCTGCTTTGAGGAGTTCGGTTGGTAGTCCATCCATACCTGGGGCTCTCCTTCTCGCCATTGACCGAATGGCGGAAGCTATCTCTTCCATATCATGGGATTATCCTAAATAGAAAATTCTTGCGGTTGGATTTTTGGCAATAGTTCGGTTCCTGGAATATCTTCCTTTGGCAAGATGTTTGGTGGGCTTAATAGAGGGTAATCAGTGAAAATATTGACACTCGATAGAAACTCCCACTAGTAGCCACGCGGGTCACTGTCCTCTTAGAAACAACGCTCGAAAACTACGCCCTTAAACCGAAGAGATTTGCAGAGGCTGCGGTGAGATGAATGAGACCGTGGAGCATTTCCTTTGCCCATTCATCTCCCAAACGTCCAGACTTTGGAACGCATTGCCTTCTAGCATATTTCCAAGCAAGTATAACCTTCAGCGCTCCGAAAATAATGTCCATCGCCATTTCCGTGTCTCTCCCCCAAAGTTCCCAGAACACTACCAAATTTCATCCTCTATCTATACCGACATAACTGTGTAATGCATTAAAGGATGACTCCCTGAGTTATATTCGGTGTCATTAAAAAAAAAATGCCTCCCATGCCTCCGAACAATTCGAAGACAAATTCTTGGAGAGTGAAAACACCGAACTGAATGATCTCCGGTCCCTTGCAGTTTCAAAAAAAGGTCTGGGCAGAGACCGAAACGTCACAAATAATTAAGCAAAACTGCTTCAAGTGATTTTTAGACGGCTGTGCTAAATAGATTTTCCTTCTATTCGTAAATGGCACAATCTCAATCTTACTTGGATTAATGTTAATGTTCTTAGATAGTACACCACTTCATTATCACCTCTAAAGCAGATTGTATCCTATCCAGAAATGTTGGGTCTTATTTGCCTCTAATGATAATGACGAGGTCATCGGTATATCCTATTACCCCGCATCCTTGTTCTGTTAGACGGTCCAGTAGCTCTTCAACTTAAATTGACTACAGAAGTGGAGATAGTACCCCTCCTTGGGGACAGCTCCTTTATAGCTTTGTCAGTTAATGTGCTTTGCCCTAAATCCATGGTTTTCATTCGGCTCTATAGCATGGCGTATATGCATTTCATCGTGGCCGATTCTAAATCCTTTTTATCATCATTAGGAGCGCTGTCGAATACTCCTTCCATATCTGAGAATACCGAAAGGGCAATTTTTTTGTGGTCTTTAGCCTTATCGATTTGTTGACTGCCGACTCTGTTAATTTTCCTTTCTGGTAGGCATAATTACATGGCTTAAATATTATTCGAATCAACCTACTCCCTTCCACCACCTCCCATACAAACTGCACTTTTTTATGAAATACAATTAATCAATTTTCTCAGTACGTATAACAGTTATCATACTCAAATTGTGTACTTCATTCTTCATTAGCATTACTATTAAGAGGGAAAAAATCAACTGATAAGCTTCACTCCTTCTACCCCCTCTCATACAATGTGACACAATTTCTTTACAAAAAAACGATTTTCTTGAAGAGTATGTTGAATGTTGATGGTCTGAAATTGAAAAGAAGTTATTTGAACAATATTCAAAGCTAATTTTGATTCACTACCCTCACTCCTTCTAACACCTCCCATACAAATTAATTTTATTAGTAACTATTTCGTTTTTGAAGCTTAAATTTTCGAATAAAATATTTTGATAGCAACTCTAGCATGATGTGAAAAAATTAGTTTAATGCCGTCACCCCTTCTACCACTCCCCATACAAAATTTAATAAAATCAAAAAAAAAAAAAATCTCTTTCATCTAGAGTATCGCATGATTGAGCTTAACGCCAAATCGTAGTCTTGTTATGTTGTTTACATGATTAGAATTAAGACAGCCCTGGTTAGGTCCTGGTTCTTAGCTTCACTAATTTCTCCATCGTCTGGATGAAGGATGAGTTTGGACTTATATGGCGATATAACTTAGCCTATGGAATAGGACGATTCCTTGCCATTGGTAAAAACACCATCCCCGCTTTTAATTCAATTTTCGAAAAAATCCCCATGGCCTTAAGGATCCTTATCATTGTTCCCTTCTGCAATAATGCGGGGTAAATTTTGTTTCTAATGCTATTGCTGAACGGATTAATGGTTATTTTGCAGCCTGGGAAATATGTTGCCACTTCCTTGCTACTTTCAGCTAAGGACTCATCTGGGCTCTCCGAAGAGTCCGATATCAATTGGGGTGCGTTTGATAACGCATAGGTCTAGTTCTTGTTTAATTCGCAGCAATGAACATTTTTTGTTTGCTACAATATCTGCAAAATACAGGATAGCGCGATTGTAAGCACCATGAGGAATGTGTGTCCAAATGATTGAATTTTTACTAATGCTACCCTTGCAAAAAAAATTTCAATAAAATCATCCCGGAACACCTCGGAGCCGAAAAGCTGAAAGAATCTGCAGCTTGAGGTACCAAAAGGATCGCCGAACGTACAGACTTTTCTTCGGCGAGAAAACGTACAAGATTAGTCCCCGAAAGAAGCACTGACACCAGGGGCTGTTTGGTAACGTCCTGAGAACTAGCCTGGTAGTGGCGATTATTGAAAAAAGTGATGGAGATGGAAGTATTACCCAACTTTCAGCCAACTTCATGACCATCCTGGTCCTCCACCGGCGTGCAGAGGGGACGAATTGCACAAAGGTCATGTAAAGCTGATCCAGTTTGTCGACCAAAGGTCCACGGATTTGTAAGAAATTGAAATCGCTAGACTGGAAGAAGTGTGGTCAGGCGGGCATCTCGAGGTTGTGTCACGGGATGAGTTGGCAAGCCATTCTCGAGCACGTGCTGCCTGGTTACCTTAAGAACCGAGCTATGCAGATGGGGTTTTACGCATTATTCGGTCCTGCGAAACTCTAGATGCGCCGTAATAGTGATCAACTAAGAGTCCCTACCTCACTTATCAAAAACGGGAGGCATCATCAATTATGGGTTCGGTGCCATCTTAATGAAAGTGTAGAAAAAATACTGTTTGGAAGCGGAACAAAGAGCCCAGGATCCCGTTCCTCCAGTATCCACCACGGATCGGAAAGACTCTACAATCGAACCCGACCCAGCCCTTCACATAGCTATTCTATCCATTAGCCCAGCCGACTCTCGCCAGGCTCAAAGAAGGAAGACGTGCACCTTAGTTCGAATCCGATCAGCGAGGACGAACTTTTGGCTTCTGATCCGGTGGAAATTGAACACACTGAAGTTTCGGCTAATTAACTTTCTCCAGCCGAATGAGCAAGGATAAGACATAGTCTTGATCTACGACCACCTTGGGATGCTGGCAACCGTATCTGTGAACTCAAGATCTACGCACGGAATCAAGGTAGACCTGTATCATGTATTCTTGCGAAGAGCACAGTACCCAGGATATTGCCGCAACCAGCCACGAAACGAGAGGCTAATTTCGACATGTCTGACTCATGATCACGTTGAGCTCATCCCCCTAGAAAATCTGGGAGGTCTGATTGCTGAAGCATGGAGCCTCAAAGCGGACCTCATTATTGGATGCATGGGGTAGCTGGAACATCAACGAAGAGTCGAGGTGCTGTTCGAATACTTCTTGAGTATCAACCTTCAGGGGGAGAACCCAGTTTTCTTAGTAGAAATAGACAGGAGGTCCTAGATTTTGGCCTAATCTTAGAGAATATCGTGCATTTAGTTCAATCGAAATCAAATTCCTGTTAAGACCCCCTATAGCGGCATAAGACAGAAACAACTCTCTTCCACAAGACGCGATCCAGAGCATCGGCCTTAAGCTGTTGCCAGGACTTGTTTATTCCTCTGGCCTCCTGCTCAACTGCTCGCTTCCATGTGTTACATGGTCGACCAACCTGACGTCTTCCTTGAGGATTATAATCCATAGCCAGTTTGGCGATGAACCGCTCTGGTTTCCTCAAAGTATGACCAATCCACTGCCCCTTCCGCCTTTGAATCTCAATACCTATTTTAGTCTGGCCAGTTGTACTCCAAAGTTTGTCGTTGGATATTATTTCTGGCCAGAATATTCCTAAAATGCGTCGGAGGCATTGGTTCACGAAAGTCTGTAGTTTCTTGGTAAGTCGAACATTTGGTTAGGTGTTGAATAAATATTCCTTTTCAGCTCATCGATACATCCAATTTGGGATCCTTGACTTCCTGTTTACTTCATCTCCATCCTACTCGATTCCGTCACCGCGTCCTTTTTGTCCCTTTAGTGTGCGTTTGGTAATTCTGCCGGCATCCATCCGCTCCACATGTCTACTCCATTGTAGCTTCTTGAATTTTTTGACGGTTGAACTTTCTGGATGGCCGAAGAGGATATGAAAGTCTCGGGTCCACCCTCACAGATCCTTCTGCGGACCTTTTTTTCGAAGGCGCTAAGTAATTTCTCAACTTAATGTTCACGTTTCGCTGCCATAACACGTCCTTTAATAGTTTTAGTCCTGCCGATAAATTCTGTTATAATGTTTGGGCTTTACTTAATCTCTTTGAACAACAAGGATCTGATCAATATCCCGATTGATTACAAATGTCCTACAGATTCGTGCCTTTCAGAAAGCCACAGATCAGATGCTTACACACCACCACAATCTAAGCCAAGAAATTGTGGGGAAGGTTAAATCTCAAATGGTTGAAAAGCGAGTCGTGTAGCACCACGATGATGCTATGGGGTGGGTTTAATAAAAATATTGAGACTCGACAGAAAATCCCTGCCGACATTGGTAGGAATAGTCGAGGGTCACGTTTGAAGGCTTCGCCTTGACATATGCAGAGGCTCCGCTGAATCCTTATGATTTGTTAAACGTGAATGCATGCTACGAAGGCTTGAGGGTGTGACAGCACGGTTGTCTTAAGCAACACGAATTGTATTTGTGACGGCAATCATTAACGCCTCCGAAGGTCACAGTTGTTACCAAATGCAAGTTCGGCATTCACACTGCTGGATGCCTATCTAACACCTCTGCCTGTCTGTGGGCTCCCGGTTAAGAAAAACACAGCTCCACGCGGAGCTGCGAAGAAATCTTCCCACGATCCGGGCTAACCATAGCCATCACTTGCTCCCCTAAGGGAACCTGCAACAATTGCCGGAAGTGGAAGTACCCTTCCATGGGATACCCAACAACCAGCAAATCCTTAAGCAGGCTTCGTAATCGCAGTTACTTCCGTTGAGTTCCGGTTCAGAAAAACACAGCTCCATGCGGAGCTGCGACGAAATCTTTCCGCAATCCGGGCTAACCACAGCCATCGTGCTCCCCTAAGGGAACCTGCAACAATTGCCGGGAGTTAAAGTACCCTTCCATGGGCTACCCAACAACCAACAACCAGCAAATCTTTGGTCAGGCTTCGTAATCGCAGTTACTTCCGTTGAGTTCCGGTTAAGAAAAACACAGCTCCATGCGGAGCTGCGAAGAAATCTTCCCGCGATCCGAGCTAACCACAGCCATCACATGCTCCCCTAAGGGAACCTGCAACAATTGCCGGGAGTGGAAGTACCCTTCCATGGGCTACCCATCAACCAGCAAATCTGTAAGCAGGCTTCGTAATCGCAGTTACTTCCGTTGAGTTCCGGTTAAGAAAATCACAGCTCCATGCGGAGCTGCGAAGAAATCTTCCCGCGATCCGGGCTAATCACAGCCATCACGTGCTCCCCTAAGGGAACCTGCAACAATTGCCGGGAGTGGAAGAACCCTTCCATGGGATACCCAACAACCAACAACCAGCAAATCTTTGGTCAGGCTTCGTAATCGCAGTTACTTCCGTTGAGTTCCGGTTAAGAAAAACACAGCTCCATGCGGAGCTGCGAACAAATCTTCCCGCAATCCGGGCTAACCACAGCCATCACGTGCTCCCCTAAGGGAACCTGCAACAATTGCCGGGAGTGGAAGTACCCTTCCATGGGATACCCAACAATCAGCAACCAGCAAATCTTTGGTCAGGCTTCGTAATCGCAGTTACTTCCGTTGAGTTCCGGTTAAGAAAAACACAGCTCCACGCGGAGCTGCGAAGAAATCTTCCCGCGATCCGGGCTAACCACAGCCATCACGTGCTCCCCTAAGGGAACCTGCAACAATTGCCGGGAGTGGAAGTACCCTTCCATGGGCTACCCAACAACCAGCAACCAGCAAATCTTTGGTCAGGCATCGTAATCGCAGTTACTTCCGTTGAGTTCTTTGCAATTCGTGACACCTCAGGTACGTAATGACGATACTCTCCAAAGGTTTTACCGGGTGAGTATGAGACCGTAGAGGATTTCCTCTGCTATTGCCTTTCTTCTTCTACAATGGCGTAACAACCCAAATTGGGCCTTGGCCTCCTGAACTTCAGGTTCCTTAACATTTTTTCATTATTTATTGTGGAAGGGTTGTTAAACCTTCGCACAACCCTCTATCTACGAATTTTTCATTTTTGTAGATTGAAGTGACCAAAGCAGGCAGTGTGGTGGAACTATACGTTGACCGGGATTTGAACTCACGATCTTCGCATTGTAAACCAACACGCTACCCACTGGGCTATACCCTAGGCACCTATCCATTGCCTTCGAACAATTCGAAGACAAATTCTCGGAGAGTACTTCTTCGCCGAGTTGAATGATCTCCAGCCACTCGAACCGATGAAGCTCATCAGTTTCACCGGTAGATCAGGCCGGCTGAATGGTCCACATGACAAAAACATGGAGAGGCCCACTGGTGGCCAACGTACATTGGTGTCCAATTCTTCCATGAACCTATCCTAACCTACACCAGCTCTTGGAACCATACGAGCAGAAAGAAATTTTTTGCTCGTTAGGCGGATGAATCTTCACGATCGAAGGGAAATTCAACCAGGAGCTCTCTCAAGAAGTACGGGGGAAACGTTGAGGGTGTACAAAAAGTGAGTGATGGTCTGGTCAGCTACGAAGGCACCAAAAACCTCATTTTTTGTGAAAATGGCGTGAAAAGTCGGTCCAGTAATTATCAAGAAGATATTTTAGAGCGTGTTGTGATGCCTTCGAGCGATACCATGTTCGAGTGCGATGACACTGGGTCTGCTCCCGGCCACAAGGCCAGATCAACTCAGCTGCGGCTTGATAAACCCAGTTTTCATGAACTACAGGAAAACTAATTAGTACAGGGATATTGTCAAGGAACTGCTTCCTTCCGAAGTTCCAAGCCTTTCAGAAACTGCTCTTGATGGGATCGTGTCTGCCTTCCTTTAGAGCAATGTTCCACTCATGGTTTGGTGAATGTTTTCACAGTGCATTTTGAATTGAAAGAAAAGATTTCCGGATTCTACGGGACTGGATAAAGTTTCGAATAATAAAGCGTAACAGTGTAGAATCCGGAAATCTCTTCTTTCAATATTCCACTCTTTCACAAAAAAGCCAAGAGATAAACCGAAACCACCATGGTGGAGGGACGAAATTCAAGCTCTCAGCAAAGGGTGTAGGTGACATTTTAATGAGGTCAAGTCATCAAAGAGGCCTAAGACTGGGAATTCTACAAGGAAGCCCTTCCAATTTTCTTTCAAATCGAAAAAAATTGTAACAATTTCCAAAAAAAAAACACTACAACCCTTTTTTCACTATCTATCTTATCTGGTCGCTATCCTGCCTTAATCTGAATACCGTGAAAATCAAAAACAAAATCACACATGACTGAATTACATGTGTTGCTTTTTTTCTGGGGTTCGCATTTCATTCACCATAAATTCGATTCAATTGCATTAATTTTTTTTTTTTTATATGATTATTTTGTTTCAGAAGTTGTTAACACAGCCGTATGTGAAGAGGATGATGTGTTGATGGTAGGAGGATGGGAAGTTGTCGGACTCTTTTCCCTGGGAATTATGCTGGCGGTTATTTTGGGGATATGATCGAATTAACGATATGAATTAAGCGCGCTGCTACTTAGAGGGCATCGTCGTCGTGTAGTCTAACGTATTTAATTTAAATCGGTTTCAAGTGTTTCGGGTGCAACGACGGAAACGGAAGATGTTAGGACTGAATTTCGTTTCGATGTGTAAATATGAAACGAAAAGAAGAAAAAGCTATAAATTACATCTAATTGAATTTGATTCTATGAAATTGTGGAGATTAATTTCGATTATTGTAATCGTATGGAATCGGAAGGTTTTTTTGTTGGGGGGTTTTGGGAGGGGGGGGAAGCGGGGATCATCGGCATGGAGAATGAACAGAACTGAAAAATATTCATGCCAAATTCCATCACTAAAACAGAGAGCTTTGTAGTCGAGCATTGAGAATCAAAGGCGGAAATGGCAATGGATCGGCCGCACTTCGCGGAAGGCAAGCAAATTCAAAAATAACTGATCGACCATGTAGCATATGGAAGCGAGCAGTAGAACAGGAGGCCATAGGAACAAATTAGTCCTGGCGACAACTGTTCAGGATCGCGCCTTGCGGAATAGAACTGTTTTTGTATAGCGAACAAGAAATTTATCGATTGATTCGAAATACGATCACATAATAATCACATCCCGCTCTTATTGAAATCTTTGATGCATATCGATATCTTATGACGTCAATCTACTATCATCATCTCCCCCATAAATTATAAATCTAATATCTATAAAAGTCCCGGTCATTACTTAATAAAAAACGTAAGGAGAAAATAACAAAAAAAAACAAATTTAGATGAATGTCGATAGAATTTTTATTATTGTTATTATTTAAGCGAACGAAACTTATGGAGTGCTAATTGAGCTGCATTTCTGGCATAATAAGGCAATGAATAACAATTCAAATCGATCATAATGGATGCTTAATAGCTTCGATCAGATTCGATTTTGCTTGGGGTTTTTTTTTTGGGTCTGTTGATAATTAAAATTTGCAATAATTTCGGTTTTTTTTTTTTTGCTTTTTTCGGTTCATAATGCGTGCTGAATTTGGGAATCGTTTAAAATATGACGTAGAAACAGAAACTAATGGAAATTTTCTTAAATGAAAAATTAATTCGAATAAAAATGGGCAAACCAAGTTAAATAGTTCCACTTCTGGAAGGTGTATATGCTCAGTAGATGGTTTCTGTTCACTTTCAGGACAGTACAACTGAGAAAATCTACCAGCTTAGGCCACTCGTTCCAGTCGTTCTTCCCTTGCCCTACTCTCACAATCTCAATTTTTTACTCCATGATTGTATTTGTGCATTGCACGTAAAATTCGAAATTGCCTAACAACACAAGTTAAACTGTAAAAAAAGAAAAAAAAATATGCGTATCGGAAAATCTTTATTATTCTACTTAATCTTTCCTATCTACTTTTACTTCTACAATGGCGCTACAGCCCAAATCGGACCTTGGCCTCCTGATATTCAGGTTCCTTAACGGTTTTCATTACTTATTGTGGAAGAGTTGTTAGCCCTTCGCACAATCTTTCCTATCGCGAACTACAAAATACTGTGGAATGCATTGCCATCTATTGGTATTTTCCAGAAAAATAAAAAGATACCGCAGATATCCTTAATCTCACAATCTCCAAAGTGAGGAGTTTTCGTTCAGTACGGTTTTACGAATTTGAAGTGGAAGGGCTGGTCCGAAACGATTTATTCCTTTCGAAACTTCAATCTCAAACTCCAATCAGGAACGTCTTATTTCGTGTTCACTGTGCGCCACCCCATGATTCACACTCACTATATTTGTCACAAAAAAAAAACACCACTGAAGGAGTAGAGATAGCGATAGTGTTTGAAAACTTCTCCGTGGTTTGATCAGTTGTGGTACCAAAGGGTGAACGCAGCTTTAACTGCACTGAGAGTGGCATACTTAACATCAAGCCTTATTGTTAGGATGTTTTAGTTGTATAAAGGTCGTGAAGTAAGGTCTCTTTTTTTCCGGTGATTTTCACACATTATTGAAGAATTCGTAAAGCTTCTAGAATCAAAATTCTTCCTACCTTCCTTCTGTAACCCCAAGCCTTGTTGTTAGGGTGTTTCGGTAACATAAAGGTCTTGAAGTAAAATTACTGTTCACACAGCCCGATTTGGACTGGAACGCCGCCATTGAAGAATTCGTAAAGCTTCCAAAACCAAAATTCTTCCTACCTTCCTTCCGTAACCCCAATTCTTGTTGCTAGGGTATTTTGGTTGTATAAAGGTCGTGTGCGAGCGAAACGTGGAGCTGACGTGGGGAGCGATCACCACTTGATGGTTGCCTGCTTGAGATTGTGTACAGCAGCTATCCGACGACCACAAATTCTTCAAATGAAGCGCAAGCTTAATGTGGATAAACTCAGAGATCCCAACAAAAAACTCGAATACACCTTCATTCTACGCGAAAAGTCATCCACATTGGGTGAACATGAAATGCGCACACTGGACGCCAATTGGGAGGCAACCAGAAACACTTTTCTAACTAGTGCTGAAGAATCTGTGGGATATGCGCAAAGCGGTGAGAAACCCTGGATGTCGCAAGACACATGGGTCAAGGTTGGCAATCGGAAAAAAGCCAAATTGGCAATCATCTCTCAACCCGATGTCAACCAACGAACGCCCGACTTGAGGCAGAACTACCGCGATGCTCATATGCAGCTTAAAAAGGCTGTTAGACGCGACAAGAGAAAGGCCATTGAAGATCTGGCAAACAAGGCAAAATCTGCGGCTTACCTTGGGGATATGGGTTCACTTTTCAAAATCATGAAACAGTTGACGAACAGGAATTTCACCGCCAACCACCTGGTGAGAGATGTCAACGGAACTCTCCTTAATATGAGTGAACACCAGTTGCGACGATGGAAGGAATACTTCTCTGATATTTTAAACATCTTGTCAGATGAAGATATTCCGGAAACAGAACAACTTCCAAACATCCAACCGCAACAATCCGCTATTAGGGACGATCCCCCAGATAAGGAAGAGATAGTTTCCGCCATTCGGTCAATGGCGGGAAGGAAAGCTCCAGGTATAGACGGACTACCAACCGAACTCCTCAAAGCGGACCCGGAAATAACAGCCGATATACTCCTCCCACTCTTCACTAAGGTGTGGAATGAGGGAAGATATCCGACTGAATGGAAGGAGGGCGCCATTGTGAAAATTCCGAAGAAGGGCGACCTTCGGGATTGTGGCAATTGGCGTGGTATATGTCTACTTACTGCCGTATCAAAAATTATGGCTAAGGTAATTCTCAATAGGATTAGTGATGTCGTCGAGAGCACTCTCGAAGTTTATCAGGCTGGATTCCGTAAAGGGTCGTCTTGTACCGACCACACAAATACCCTACGGATAATATTAGAGCAGTCAGCTGAAATGGGTTCGCCACTACATCTCATGTTTGTGGACTTCGAGAAGGCTTTCGACAGCGTTAAGCGAGATTACATATGGAATGCTTTGCGTAGGAGAGGTATTCCAGATAAGGTCATAGCTATGATTAAAGAATCCTACGAAGATGCAAGGTGTCGCGTCTTGCATAGAGGAGAGCTGTCCGAGAGCTTTCCTGTGCGAACGGGTGTCAGGCAAGGCTGCATATTATCACCAGCCCTGTTTCTGGTGGTAATAAATGACATCTTGAAAGCTGCACTGGAAGGTGGGGAAGGTAAAGGTCTTCAATGGAGACTATTTAACATCTTAAGTAACCTTGATTATGCTGATGACGTGTGTTTGCTTGCACATAACCGTTCGGACTTAGAGTCAAATGTTCGCTCGTTGCATTCTAAATGCAAAGAGGCGGGACTGAAAATAAATGTGCGTAAAACCAAGTACATGCACATGGGTTCGAACGCAAGCACACCGATTGTTCTTAACGGACAGGATGTGGAAGAGGTGCAAGATTTTTGCTATCTCGGAAGCATTGTCAGCATGGACGGCGGAGCCGAAAAGGATGTTGAGGCTCGGCTAAATAAAGCTCGTCAGGCCTTCGGTATCCTTTCCCCTTTCTGGAGGTTAAGAGAGATCTCCCTTCGCACGAAGCTGCGAGTTTTTGATGCATGCGTCAAATCCGTGTTGTTATATGGTTGTACTACGTGGAAAGTGACCGTTCGACTTACCAAGAAACTACAGACTTTCGTAAATCAATGCCTCCGGCGCATTTTAGGAATATTATGGCCAGAAGTAATCTCCAACGACGAACTTTGGAGTACAACTCGCCAGACTAAAATAGGTATTGAGATTCAACGGCGGAAGTGGCAGTGGATCGGTCATACTTTGAGGAAACCAGAGCAAAATATCGCAAAACAGGCTCTGGATTATAACCCTCAAGGAAGACGTCGGGTTGGTCGACCATGTAACACATGGAAGCGAGCAGTTGAGCAGGAGGCCAGAGGAATAAACAAGTCCTGGCAACAGCTTAAAGCCGATGCTCAGGATCGCGCCTTGTGGAAGAGAGTTGTTTCTGTCCTATGCCCCTATAGGGGGTCTTAACAGGAATTTGATTGATTGAAAGGTCGTGAAGTAAAATCCTTGTTAGCACAGCCCGATTCGGACTGGACCGGTGCCATTGAAGAATTCGTAAAGCTTCCAAAACCAAAATTCTTCCTACCTTTCTTCCATAATACCAAGCGTTGTTGTTGGGGTGTTTTGGTTGTATAAATCTCATGAAGTAGAATCCTTGTTAATCAATGATTTTCATACACAGCCCGATTCAGAACTTAAGAATTAACTGGAACGGCGCCATTTAAGAATTCATAAAGCTTCCAAGACCAATATTTTTCTTACCTTCCTTTCGTAACACTAAGTCTTGTTGTTAGGCTGTTTTGGTTACACAAAGGTCGTGAAGTAAAATTACTGTTACCCAGGGATTCCCATACACACCCCAATTCAGACTGCAACGGCGCCATTTAAAAATTCGTAAACCTTCCAAAACCAAAATTCTTCCTACCTTCCTTCCTTAACATCAAGCCTTGTTGTTAGGATGTTTTGGTTGTAAAGGGTTTTCAAATAAGGACTTGACAACTTTTTTTCAAAATAAAATGCAAACCCTTTGAGACGTTGTTCCTTCGTGTACTTTACCATGATAAAAATGTTAAGTTTACTGAATAAATTGACAGTGACAGTTCGATGATTAGTGAAAGGGTGCGTTCACAAATTGAATTCAAAGTTGTCAAGTCCCTATTGGAAAACCCGATATAAAGGTCGTGAAGTAGAATCCATTTTAACACAGCCCGATTCGGACTGGAACGCAGCCACTGAAGAACTCATAAAGCTTCCAAAACCAAAATTCTTTCTACCTTCCTTCCTTAGCATCAAGCCTTGTTGTTAGGATGTTTTGGTTGTATAAAGGTCGTGAAGTAGAATCCTTGTTAAACGATGATTTTCATACACAGCCCGATTCAGAATTTAAGAATTGACTGGAACGACGCCATTTAAAAACTCATAAAGCTTCCAAAACCAAAATTCTTCCTACCTTCCTTCCGTAACACCAAGCCTTGTTGTTAGGGTGTTTCGGTTGTATAAAGGTCGTGAAGTAGAATCCTTGTCATCCAATGACTTTCATACACAGCCCGATTAAGAATGGAACGCCGCAATTTAAGAATTCGTAAAGCTTCCAAAACCAAAATTCTTCCTACCTTCCTTCCGTAGCCCCAAGTCTTGTTGTTAGGGTATTTTGGTTGTATAAAGGTCGTAAAGTAGAATCCCTGTCAACACAGCCCGATTCGGACTGGAACGCCGCCATTGAAGAACTCGTAAAGCTTCCAAAACCAAAATTCTTCCTACCTTCCTTCCATAATGCCAAGCGTTGTTGTTGGGGTGTTTCGGTTGTATAAAGGTCGTGAAGTAGAATTCTTGTTAACACAGCCCGATTTGGACTGGAACACCGCCATTGAAGAACTCGTAAAGCTTCCAAAGCCAAAATTCTTCCTACCTTCCTTCCGTAACCCCAAGTCTTGTTGTTAGGGTATTTTGGTTGTATAAAGGTCGTAAAGTAGAATCCCTGTCAACACAGCCCGATTCGGACTGGAACGCCGCCATTGAAGAACTCGTAAAGCTTCCAAAGCCAAAATTCTTCCTACCTTCCTTCCATAATGCCAAGCGTTGTTGTTTGGGTGTTTCGGTTGTATAAAGGTCGTGAAGTAGAATCCCTGTCAACACAGCCCGATTTGGACTGGAACGGCGCCATTTCAGAATTCGTAAAGCTTCCAAAACGAAAATTCTTTCTACTTTCATGGCATCATTTCAAACCCTTCGCACTCTGTCCGATCTAACTTCTAAGAAAAAAGTAATCAGAAAACAAATAAACAATTCCATTTTTTTACAAATTAATTTCACATATGTTTTCGAACACGTAGACTAACTATGAACAAGGTTGCCAAGCCATTATGAAAATTTATCATGTCCAACAGCGAATAGCGAATATGCACTAAAGGCCGAGCTTCCGTTTGGTTTTTTTCCGACTATCGAGTCTGTAAAGGGGCATCAAGACTGATCTTCTTCGTTTTTTGCTTTTTTTTGCTTTCTGCCGAACACTTTTAAAGTCCCCACCTAAGATTCTAGTAAACTTCTGAATTTTCAATCATTTTTTTTTTCGGCACCAAGTATAACTTAGGGGGTCACCCTTTAATGCAATGCACAGTTAAGCGGTTTTGAATCGATTTATTTCAAATTCAAACTGTGACTAAGTGAATTGTTCTTTTGGAATGAATTGGATGATAATTAACACTAACTCGCTAAAAATCCATCAAATAACTTAAAAACTGCCAAAATGTCGCAAAACTACAAAAAGATCGATATTGATGCCCCTTAACTACCCAGCAGAAAATGGAATCGTTCTACAACTTAAGCAAATGCAATACACTATCGCTAGCTAGGGTGCAGCCTAGTAGGTAGCGTGTTGGTCTACAATGCGAAAGTCGTGAGTTCAAATCCCGGTCGACACATAATTCCAACACGCTGCCTGCTTGGTCGCCTCAATCTACGAAAAACGAAAAATTCGTAGATAGAGAGCTCTCATTCAGAAGTTTTTAAATTTTTATTATCAAAAACTGACAAAAATCAAAACAATATAAACAATATGGAAATTATGCGCGAATTACGATTTTTGAAAAGTTTAGGAGAAAATAGTAGCATCGCCTGTTGAAACTTCAATTTATATTGTTGTTAACATTTTTATCGCTGTATGAAGCTTATTAAAAATTTCAGTCTCAGTAGCTACAGCAGAGAGATTATTTTCAAAATAGAAAATAATCAAAAACTACCTACGATCTACTATGAGTAAAAAGAGAAATTGGCACATCTTGCAACAAGGTATTTCTATTGCGAGTCATATTTTGCAAAAAATTAATCAATTTGCAAAATCTGGAAATTTTTCATTTTAATTCGAAAGGGACTGGGAAACATTCTCCTAACCATCTTACTGCTTGATAAAGGTTCCCGATAGAATGATCACGTCCTCTCATTAGGTTTCAAAATCAATGCAGAAAGTTGATCACATTCCCTCCAATGGCATCGCCATATTGATTCTAAATCGATGGAGTAATCGCTGAAATTCCTAATGGGAACAAAGACCAACATCAAGCAAAATGGCGTCATACCGATGAAAGCTTCCCTACTGGCCCGTGAACATCGATTGGTCGACCCCTCAGTGAACACTCTCGATAGATCAACGTCGTCATGCAACGGTTTTTTCGACGGTGCTGAACGGCGATCAATGAAACCGCCTGGCGTCCGACAAAACGGCGTCAAACAACATGGCGTCGACCTGACAAAAGCTTCCTGGATGCCCCAAGAACATCGATCCTCTCGCACGGTGGGCAGTTGCATTGAGGAGGACTTTACCGAATCATGCAAATATTCTTGGAGACTTTAACACCTCCACGGATTCAAGGTTATCGATAGGTGGGATTAAGTCGGCAGCTTGCTGTCGGCTCCGAAACCTATCAAGATAGGGCGGAAAAAGCCGAAGTGCCTGTCTTGGGTTTCGAAACCTAGGTATCTATCGCAGGGAAGCAAGAGCTGGTTTAGAAAGCTAAGTGCGATTCCTGTAACTACTTTTGGGGTGGACCGTCCCCACGAACCTGAGGGATGTGACTGATCAAAGTGCAAGTAGTTCTGCCTCGGTTGCGAAGCTTGACCAGAGGTAATTTGGTACTTCGGGAGCTGAGGAGCCCATGGAAGGTTGCTTCCACCCCCAGCGATGGTTGAGGTCGTCTTGACGAACACGAGGTGGCTGTGGTGGTCCATGTCACGGGCAGAGCGATTGCTCGGCGTAAGGCTGCGTGATTCTCAACCTGGTGCCTTGACCGAAAGACTGGCAGAGATTTAGATAAGTCTCGCATCCAGCAGTATGAATGCCGAACTTGCTGTAAGTATAAATGGCCACCTTTGGGGGCGTTAATGATTGTCGACTTATACATACAATTCGTATTGTTAAAGACAACCGTGAGGTCACATACGGACTGATACTGATTCACTTAGCAAATACTCTCGAACATCCCCTTAGTGAATCTCTCGATAGATCAACGCCGTCATGGTTGCAGATGCAACGATTTTCTTCGACAGTGCTGGACGGCGGCCAATCAAACAGCCTGGCGTCAAGCAACATCACCTTGTTGTGGTGACGAAAGCTTTGCAGAAGCCCCGAGAACATCGATTGGCCATCCCCTTAGCGAATAACAAATTAGGTAATGATAATCTTCGATTTGAAAACTTTCGCGTCAAGTCGTGGAACGCGCAGTGTCCAAGCTTCATATTGGCGGGTCCATTTGTAAACAGTAATGGCCCGTTCACGGTCGACTCGTCGGCTCATTCCAAGTGTTGTGCTAGTTCCGAAAGAGTTTGCCAGCACTACGAAAGTTGTCAAGGTTTTTCATTTCACAGGAATCACGAAAATTTCCCATTGAACGGATCCCACCCCGCCATGTTCAGAAATGGTGTAGCTCCAGAAAAACAAAAAAATCATCATTTTTTTCCAATAATGGGGTCGGTGATGAAGACAGAAACATTTCTCTTCCATAAAGCGCGATCCTGAGCATCGGACTTAATTTGTCGCCAGGACTTCTTTACTCCCCTGGCCTCATTTCTGCTCGCTTCCATGTGTACATTATCGACCAGTCCGACGTCATCTCTGAGTTTTCTCAAAGTGTGACCGATCCACTGCCAATTCCGCCTTTGAATCTCAGTGCCTATATTAGTCTGCCCATTTGTTATCCAAAGTTCACCGCTGGAGATCATATTTGGCCAGAATATCCGTTGGCATTGGTTCACGAAAGTTTGCAGTCTCACGGCCACTTTCCAGATATTAAACAGTCCCCATTGAAGACCTTTATCTTACCGCTGCAATTCTGAAATAAAGTTCTCGAATCGCGAACAGAAAAATTGTTTCGAGTTGTTTTGATATCTCGTTTCGAAATGTCATGGCACTCGAAGTGTAGAAAACTATTAAAATATTGTTAAAAATGAATTCGCGCGTTTTTTCCTTGATACTCATTCTCTCCTTCTCCCCGCCACCTTTCACCCGCTCGATCGAGACTGATGACATCGAAACGAAACTACAAACGAGCTGGAAATCAATCGAAACGAGAAACTCGATTCGAGGAAATTTATTGAAATCATGTAAAAAAATGTATTTTAGTCTTGAGCTTTTTAGGGATTGTGTTTTTTTTTTTTTTTTATTAATACTCTAGACGAAATCCAGGATGTAGCCTAGTGGGTAGCGTGTTGCTCTACAATGCGAAGGTCTTGAGTTCAAATCCCGGTCGACGACTAATTCCAGCACACTGCCTACTTGGATATACTTTGGTCACTTTAATCTATGAAAATGAAAAATTCGTAGATAGAGGGTTGTGCGAAGGTCTAACAACCCTTCCACAATAAACAATGGAAAATGTTAAGGAACCCGAAGGTCAGGAGGTCAAGGCCTGATTTGGGCTGTAGTGCCATTGTAGGATAGGACGAGGAATACACTATCGGGCAATGCCTTTGGCCAATTTCCTGCATTTCCATGCATGATTTCATCAACTACCATAGTGGCTGATGAAATTCAAGCTCGGTACTAGAAACATAAAGGACTGCCTCTGTTTGACGAGCTTTGTACAAAAGGAACGAATGGCCCCTACCACTGCATTGTGGTACTGCGAAGCCATCCTCCTTCAACCTAAACCTAAAGACATGATATTTTTCCAACTTGTTTGCATTCCCCTTGCATTACTCTCTGCATTACCATACATTATTATCGGAATTTTAAATTTTCTTCGAAAATATCGAATCAATTTCAAATTGATGCACGCCGGTAGTATACCAGCGTACCCAGGAACAATAGCGCCCCCATCAAATTTTCGAGTGCGCCCCCCACTCCAGAGCCACTCTTGTTACCAGTTGTCGAGAAACCTTTCGTGCCTTTTATACATTTTCCCCCCCTATTCTTGACTGTTCTCGATGCTTCCGTCGGGTGTATGTCTGGAAAGTTTTAGATCTTTAATTTTGGCTTTTCACATATTGGGGGATACTGTTCTACATAATTCTTGTCTATTCGAGAGAGATCGAATTGCGGGGTTGTCAGATCTGTAACATTACCCTCTCCTTAGTCCCTGTTCGTCCCGAACAGAATCGTTCACTTCCTCAATGGCACCATGGTACTTTGTTAGTCGGTCGAGATGTACTACTTTCATTTTAGTTGAGGTCCTTTGAGGTCTGGTCTAATTTCTGATTAATGTCCGCAGATTGTTGATCTAATTTGTTCATCATTTGTTGCATTAACTGTGTTAGAGCATCCGATGTACCAGAACACTCCTCTTCACGAGCTTCTTCGATTTGGAACTCAAAACTATCTGCATCCTTACCCTCAGCCTCAAGTATCTCGATCATACGGCTGACAAGTTCAGTCTTGTTCCCTTTCGAAGATAATTCGCGTCTACCGAGCTCTTCCTTTAGCTCCGTTAATTTTAAGTCCTTTAGATAATGCGGCATTTTCACTACCGATTATTTCCAGTTTTTCCGCGTTTCGAATTCACTTCAATTTACTTCACTAATTAAAGTCACTGCTCACTAAAGCACTCGAGAATATTCGATTTCACAAAATTTTCAATGTCCGTTCGAGAATTTTAATTTCACTTTTTCGCTCTCACAAAATTCTCACTATCTGTTCGAGAACTTTAATTTCACTCGCGATTTTTAACCCGAATTTATCCTTGGAATCCCACTTCTGACACCAATTGTTGCGAGCTAGGGGTTCGCCGGGATTTCAAGTAAAACACAATTCGTTTAAAAATAATTGATAATTTATTAATTCGCACTTTAACTTAATTCGCACTATATGGCACTACCGCCGCGTACTGTTCTATCGCTTTCCTGCACTGGTTCGCGTCTCCGTTATCAAAAAGACTGGTTCTCGACTGAAAGCTTTCGTGCCTTTTATACATTTTTCCCCCCTATTCTTGATTGTTCTCGATGCTTCCGTCGGGTGCATGGCTGAACTATACTGGAAAGTTTTAGATTTTTAATTTTGGCTTTTTACATATTGGGGGATACTGTTCTACATAATTTTTATCTATTCGAGAGAGATCGAATTGTGGGGTTCGCCAGATCTGTAACAATAATGCCAAAAATGAAGCTGTGTGTAAATTTTTAGCCCAATTTTCCAAGTGAAATCCCTGTCGACAGGTTGAATAGTGAACCATTCTTTTTTTTAATCCATGGAGCTTATAAAATTTATGATCTGCTTATCAACTGCACATCAACTGTGAATGGTTTTACTGGCGTTGGGTCGCGCCGAAACCTAAAAATAAAAAAAAAAATAAAAAAAAATTTGAATTTCGAGCGCTACAAATATTCACATTTTACTTGCTAGAATAACTCATTGCGCTATCCAGGACCTAAAGCTCAGTGGCGAGGAAAAAGAACACGGAGAAGGAGGTTAGTTTTTTTTTCTTGAGCGAGGGGGGAAGGGGGAGCGAAGATGGAGCAGAAAAGTGGTGAATTGGATGGGAGTAGAAAAAATAGGAAATAAGGACAATTCAAAAAAATCGTGATGAACGGGGACCAATTGAAACGGAGAGCAGCGCGGCAGGTAGTTTTCCAGAATTTTATTATAATTTTGGGTGTGCACAGAAGCTGGAGGTGGACGCTATTTACTCGCCAGCATTTCATCCGGATGATTCTGTTTCAATGCCGAGTCCAAAATCGGGGAGTTGGGTGAAAAAGATTAATTAAGCTCCTGAATCTCAAATGATCTTATTTTGGACACGGCACTCCCATCCCCTTTCCAGGAATTTCCAGGAAGAAGATTGAGGGAAGTCTCGCCAAAATATTGGAAATTTTGAAAGAAGGCGGTGGAGTTACACCATGTAGGAGTAGGTCGGCTCAAAGGAAACCCTCCTTCTGTCGCGTCGTAGCTTAACTGATAAGTTTGAAGTCCCAGTCATCTTCCAATGATTAAACTTCCCACTGAACAAATTTTCCCGTCCTGAGAACTTCTGCATCTTTACGTATTTTCCTCTGGACCCAATGTGAAGGGGATGACATGGATCCTTCCCGGTTTCGGACGAGTAAGCCGTGCCGGCTACGAAGTAGTCTGGTGGGTAGCATGTTGGTCTACAATGCGAAGGTCATGAGTTCAAATCCCGGTCGACGCATAATTCCAACACACTGCTTACTTGAGTATTCCTTCGTTACCTACGAAAAAGAAGGGCTAACAGCACTTTCACAATGACAAATAAAATGTTAAGGAACCTGAAGGTCAGGAGGCCAAAGCTCGATTTGGGATGGAGTTCCATTGTAGAAGTAGAAGCCGCGCCATCCATCGAGCGTTCAGCAGGCAAAATCGCCCCCCTTCCCTCTCCCCTCCCTTCCATTACAATCTTTGCATAAAATTTTTAAAATTCTGAATAGTAGACCGAAAAATCGCCGAACCGAGATGCCGAAAACTAAACGAAAACGATTTAAATTCGAAATAAGTGGAACAACAAAAAGGACAAGAAAAATCCTTTTTTCTGGGTAGAAGATTCTTACGCTTGTTAAGGTGAAACCCCGATCTCAAAGTCCGAGTACACTTTGCTTTCAACTTCCTTTAAGCGCCATCGCCTCTTGGCGCCCTTGAACCAGCACCCCCCCCCCCCCCCCCCCGCTCCCCCCCAAGCAAGATCAGCCCCACTGTGTTAATACTAGGATCTAACAATTTAGAATCACTACATCTCTGAAATTTTCTTTTTCCAATGCGAAATCTATGGATTCGTGATCAGATCGTTGACGATTTATTAAAATTTTAATCGATTACCATCGCTGAATAATGTTTGGCAAAAAGTAATGGCTAAACAATTAAGCATTGGTGATCATCTACAACTTCTACAATGGCGCTACAGCCCAAATTGGACCTTGGCCTCCTGACATTCAGGCTCCTTAACATTTTTCATTACTTATTGCGGAAGGGTTGTTAGCCCTTCGCACAACCCTTTTTCTACGAATTTTTCATTTTCGTAGATCGAGGTGACCAGGGTATATCCAAGCAGGCAGTGTTGGGATTATATATTGCGCCGACCGGGATTTGAACTCACGACCTTCGCATTACAAAACCAACACGCTACCCTCTAGGCTACACCCTAGCTTTGGTGATCATACGCACAATAAAATGGGAGAAATGAGCCTCGCATTGTTGGCCGTACACACTTCTCCCTAAGACATTGGTCAAGTTAAGGTCATCGAAGTTTTTCCTCCGTTGGGATTTGGGTAATGATTACTGAATCGATGTGGTAATCATTACTCTACCCACACTTTGGGCATCCTTTTCACTCATAATCTCCGCAAAATACAAACGTTTCCAATTTTTGACAAATATTTATTGGGATCCCGGCAACATCCTGGAAGCCAATTCCATACGACTGGGGAAGGAGACCGATTTTTTTTTACAGAATGACTTGTGTTCTAAGCAATTTCGGTATTAATGTGCAATGCACAAACACAGTCATAGAAGGAAGGAATGAGATTGGGAAGGTAGGAAAATGAGAACGACCGTAACGAGTGGTGAAGCTTGTACTTTTAAACAAGAAGAACCACCCCTTCCGTCGAATTGGCGCGCCCTCGGACGTAGTCAAAAATCAAATTCCTGTTAAGACCCCCTATAGAGGCATAGGACAGAAACAACTATCTTCCACAAGGCGTGATCCTGGGCATCGGCCTTAAACTGTTGCCAGGACTTGTTTAGTACTCCATTTCACGGTCGATCACCGATTGGCGGTGCAAGGACCGAAGCTCTTTCCCCGTCATTCAATGTTCGAACGTTCCAGAAGCCAATCATAGTCCGTTTTTGAATGCCAAAACTCGTTACCGTAGAATCAGTCCGTATCATTTTCTTGTATCAGTTAGGTCTTAGATCACTGGTGGTAAGCCCATGCTCCAGTGAGTGTCCATTTGCCATTTTTAGGGCAAGCAGGACTGGCTGTGGGTGAATTCTACATCCCCCATCCCACAGGGGGATAGTTAGCTCAGGTCCGTGGAGTCGCTAGTCTCCAAAGGTAGTTGCAGCAATTGGTAAAACCTCTTCCAACAACTACCCCCTTCCGGGAACGTAGTAGGAGCACAGAAATCGCCTTGTGACATCGCCGAATAAATAAGTCAGTTTGACGCGCCAACAATAGGAACAAAAAGTAAATTAGTAAGCAAAGGAGGCTTCGCGGATTCTATCAGACGGTACAGAAAAATTGCAGATCGTCGATTTGCATAGATTTACAACTAGCAGCCCAATAACAAGTCAAGAAAGTTGAAGGAGACAATATATTTTATTGCATAAACAGAACGAAGGCAATCATTGAAAGATATTCAAATTGAATGGAGCTTCTTACAAATAAGTGAGTACAAAGAATACTCCCTGAGCCGCCGTAATTCGGCATAAATTTAAACAAGAACGGCTTCAGTCAAGCTGGATACTCCAAGTTACGTGTTAACAAATGTGAAGGAGGTCCTTCTAGTACAACCACAACACCACTTTAAGTCCGCGCAATGTCGTTATTTTTCTTTGGCAAGATTCCCATTGTGCTCCTGCATCATTAGCTTTAAAAGCGATAACTACACTGTCTTCGGAAACTTCTGATAATAATGAATGAATAAAATAAACAAGAGCGGACCTAAGATGGAGCCCTAAAGAACGCCATCAGAAAGATGCATCAACGATACGATTTTTGCTTTGTACGAAAATTCAAAACTGAATGAAAGTTTTTTGAAAAGGAAAACGCTATCGAAAGCCATTTTTCATAGCTAGGACCTGAAATTGTGAGGAAATTGTTTTTATTCACAAGATCCGGTATCCGAGAAAGAAGATCATTTACTCAAATGGGTTTGATCAAAACTGAAGAATGCTAATAGGATGGGAAACGGAAAGGATATGATTTTTTTTTTCAACAATAGTAAGGAGGACGTATTGAAAAAGAATTTTTAAGAATTTCGGGGTTTTGTTATCAGGACCGACGATAGATTTAATGGTGTACTGTAGAACTTCCAATAACTGGATGGGTCTTGTCTTTCTGCATATTACGCATCAATTATTCTCAGTGATTGAATCCGATTCAGTTTGAAAATTTTAGCTCTGATTCAATAGAATCTTCGCAGCAAAACCCATTAAGGCCGATGTTCAGGATCACGCCTTGTGAACGAGAACTGTTTCTGTCCTACGCCCTGAGAGGAAAAAAAATGTCTAGAGAACCAAGTTGGAGTCGATCATGGCATTCTTAGATCGGAGAGTGGTGGTAGATACCGAGAAAGTCTCGCGCAAGATAGACCACGTTTTTGAATTCCTGGTTAAGACTATTCATGGTTTAAAATTCAGGTCGGCACAGAGGTGGGTAAGGATGCAAGCATCGTGGAAGGTCCACCATAAATGCAAAGGCTAGAGTTGAAGTTCTTCAGGTCTGCTATTGAAGTCAATATGAGGTTTTCTTAATCTGAAACAAACAGGCTGATCGTCTTGCAAAAAATGGCGCGAAAAAAAACTTTATTGGTCCAGAGCCATTCTGCGGAAAATCAAAAGGGCATCAAAGCTCGATACTTAAGAAGTGGGTTGAACAAGAACACAAAATCTACTGCAATAGACTTCCAGGCTTATCAACCTTAAAAAAACTGATCCTACCACAAAAAAACAAAGTGGAAGATATTCTAAAATTCAGAAAGAGCGATATTAGTACTCTAATCGGCCTAATGACAGGGCACAGTGGAGTGAACCACCACCTAAATAATATGGGCTTAGCTGAAACCCGACATCTGCCGCCTTTGTCTCGAAGACTCAGAAACGACAATACATATCTTATGCCACTGTGAAGCAGTGGCAAGGAAAAGGCATAATCTTCTGGGGAAAGGTTTCATTTCCACCGAGGAACGAGCCAACATGGCTCTCTTACAGATACTCAGATTAGCCAGAGCTATTGAGTTATGGTAGGGTATAGGGGCAATAATCGCACAATAGGCCAAAAAGGCCGCACTGCTCTCACGTGTTCCCCTAATATAAATAATTTAAATAATAATAATAACCTGTAGAAAAGGGTTGAAGTGAATCTACGCTGAACAGATTCGATGGCCCCTACATGGTACCGCAATGGTGAGGCTTCCAGATGATGGAACAGAATTCTAAGATACTATGAAAGAGAGTGAAAAATAGGAAAGCAATTCTGTATGCCTTATTAGTAATCTCGAAAAAAATGATTGACTAATTTCATTTGCAGACAAACATCACTCCGAAGATCCTTTATTGTGGTCACAGCCGTAAAAATGGATCCCTTAATAAAGTAAGAGAGAACAGAGGAGGTAGTCTTCTATGAGAACTCCATAGAAAAACACTTCTCTATGTACAAAAAGATATCGTTGTTTGAACTCCAATGAGAGAGAGAGAGAGAGCAGGAAAATCAGCCTGGAAGGTCATGCCATCAGATGAACAATTTGAGTAGGCAGTTAGAAGATACAAATTAGAAGAGAGCAAATAATAGAGGACCAAAGATCGATCCCTGCGGGAAACTTATTAGAAGAAACGTAAGAATTAAGAATTGAACCAGTTCAGTAGAGAGCCAGGGGGGAGGGGGGGGGGGGATCAGGGTTTCATAATAGCAAATTAAAAAAAAAAATTACTAAATTGCGCAGTCGAATAATTCACTTTCCGGTTTGCCTATTAACATCTAGAATACATCGTACGTTCCACAATTATTGTTAATTCTACGTTATGCTACTTTTTTTTATTACCTCAATTTTCGACAAACGAGCCCCCAAATAGTCTGCCTGCGGCGAAATCCAAAGTTGTATCTTGGCCGTAGCCTCCGACTTTATCTAAAAGTCCGAAAGAACTAAATCTATTCAAGTCATGAAAAACAATTAAAAGCAAAGATACAAAATTGTGCCCCTATTTCAATAATCATATACAACGGCTCTGCCCGATTTACACAATTTTACTTTATTTTTTTTTTTTTTTTTTTGTTACTATTTATAAGGAAACTACTAAGCTTATCATTGCTAATTCAAATCACGTTCGATCAAATTCAATGAAACATTTTTGCTTCGATCGATTTTCTCTGTTTTAAATTTTTAATTCAAGTCTGACGAATGCTTAACGTTGATTTGTTTTGATCGGTTAGTGTGGAAAATAGAAATAATTGTTACATTGATTTGTTGCTATTTTTTTTTTTTTTGGAATAAATTTTTCTATTATCATAAAAGAATGTATCGATTGTGATTCATTTCTGAAACGTAATGAAGACGACGAGATTTTCCAACTCAAAACATTTGAGTGATTTCAAAATTTTTTGATCTAGAATCCGAAATTCATTCATTTTGTGACAACGGATCCCGCAGATAATCACGCCGATTCCATGAAATAGGTTTCATTTTTTTAATTTGACAAAATTTGACAAAATTCAATTTGCGACCTAAAACACCCATGCTTCAGAATTCCATCAAATTGGGATATTTTTCATTAAGTATACTCACAAAATCCTCTCTCTAAGTCCTAATTTCGAAGCCTCCCAGAAGTTAGCATCAGTTATTCATAAACACCCTACTCATAGCTATTTTCCCAACCTCGTTAATACATGCAGTTCCCAATCAATTTTACCTGAGCAACTAAGACATGCGATTTGCATTTTTCTTTTCTGGTATCCCCCAGGGCTCCATAATTGTTCCTTTTCTGTTTTCTCACAGCTGGAGTTCATGGTTTTCTACATTCTCTTTCTACAATGACACTACAGCCCGAGTGGGACGTTGGCCTCTTGAGGTTCAGGTTCCTTAACATTTTTCATTACTTATTGTGGAAGGGTTGTTAGCCCTTCGCACAACCCTCTTTCTACGAATTTTTCATTTTCGTAGATTGAGGTGACCAAGGTATATCCAAGCAGGCAATGTGCTGAAATTATATATTGCGTCGAACGGGATTTGAACTCACGGCCTTCGCATTACAAGACCAAAACACTTCCCACTTAACTATATCCTAGCTTGTACTCCCCTATTTATTAAGAAATGGAAGTCACTCCTCTTGCTTTAACCACTTGGTTCGGTTTGCGAACCGTAGTAGGCTCGAATGTTGGACGCCTCTGAGGTCGTCTAGTTCTGAGAAGAATCTAGAGCCTAAGCAAAGGAGACGACTGTTGGAAATTTGCAGACAACAAAGACAAAGATAATGTTCAATAGATTCTTCGTCATCCTCGCAACCTCTGCAAAGGCTCGCGATCCGATGCCCAGGGTGACTTCACTAACTGGAAACTGGTGGAAGAATGGCCCGAATGGAACGAAATGATCCTCAACCTACCCCGACCTTCTGTGGAATTGAAACCTGATCTATATAACCTTAAGCAGTGGAAGCCACTATGGGACTACGCATCCAAAACTTGGACAGACGAAGCAATTCATACCACTACTTCCATCAAAACGACCCCAACAACTATGCTTCATTCGGATGCACGAATCAGAACAGGAATACTGCGAGGAGGCCATTGACACCGACGAAAAGGCAGATCTGAGACCTTCGAGCCTACTAACGTCAGAAGTGCTTTGGGGAGGCAATAAAACTGGGCAATAGACACATGGTTGCAGTGCTTCGAGGACGGGATCCTTCATCTCCTACAACAAATGCAGTCCAATCGGAGGTGTGTACTAGTTTTAATGGAGATGCGATACCACTTTCCATTCGGCGACTGCCATTTTTGTTCATTGTATAATTTCAAACTCCTTCCATACGGGTTTTGGAGATATTCAGACATACCTTCATTGTTACTAATATCCACCTATGATGCAGATATTCAAGGTGTTCAGTCCACATTCAAAGATTTCCCTAGAATTGTCAGCGATTGTGCGGTGGAAGGAGACTTCCAGATTGCATCAAGCCATTGCTTAGTACTTCGTTCAACTCCTCTCAGCCCATCGTGCTCCGAATTCATTTGTAGGGTTTTTTGCCAGAACGATGACGCTAGGATGAATTCTCACTCTTGTGAACCGGAGACGAGTACAGTTCGATTTCGTCTGCGTATGCAAGGATCGGGCCTGGGCCTCCTGACTTTCAGGTTCCTTAACATTTTATTTGTCATTGTGAAAGGGTTGTTAGCCCTTCGCACAACCCTCTTTCTTCGAATTTTTCATTTTCGTTGATTGACCAAGGTATATCCAAGCAGGCAATGTGCTGGAATTATATATTGCGTCGACCGGGATTTGAACTCACGGCCTTGGCATTACAAGACCAACACGCTACCCACTAGGCTACACTCTAGCTCCTGGTTAGAGTCGCATAATTCAATGTACACGTATCCACTGGGTGATCTTGTATCTGGAAGGGAAACCCATTGTTGGCTAGCTATATGCTACCGGAAATTGCAGCTAATGTTCTTCTTTCCATTCGGAGTCGTGAACGGGGAAGTGCAGTAGAGTTGCAGTCGAAACTTCCAAGTGGAGAGCCTTATTTTTTAAACGCATCACTTCAAGGGAGTTTCGATTCCAGGGGAAAGGCCAGGAAATGAAGATATCATCAATTGCAGACGTGTGACAACCTGTGGGTGGCGAGAGAACCATTGTCTCAATCTGCCTGTCTCAGACATCACCCAAAGAAGAGTGTAGATTATTTTGGACAGTAGCAGGACTCACCGGTTGCGAGAAAGTGGAAACTATCGATTTAAGCACCTGATTGCAATTGAAACTGGAGAGGTGACAGGGAAGGAAATTCGCTAATTTATTCGAAAGGACAACTGATAGCGGGAAGCCTAGATTGAGTAGATTGGGTGACACCCAAAGCGTGCATATGAGTGATAATAGGTATCTTGCGATCAATCTGGGCAGACCGCGATCTGGATGAATCCCATGTTGTTCGCTGTTCTGTTGTAATGGTGATCCGGGATCTTTCGGCGGGCAAATTTGCAAGGAAGCAGTTTTGGTGACAGGTTAGAGGACAGCGAGTTTCTGAGAGTGGGTAGAGATGCCTGGAGGCGTTCATGCGCTCATCATTTCGGTGGAATCGATGATATATTTTGGAGGGGTCGTAGTTACTTCGGAGGGCAGGTTTGTCGGTTCTAAGACGTTAAATTTTACGCTAAAGCATGCGAGTCAACCAATCTAGGCCAGGAGTTTTGATTTTCGCAAGTCCTGATTACCTTTTTTTTCAGAATGACTTGTGTTATAGATAATTTCGGCCTTTATGTGCAATGCACAAACATAGTCATGGAGGGAAGGAATGGGATTGGGAAGGTTGGGGAAGGGGAGTGAGAACGACCGTAGCGAGTGGAGAAGCTGGTATAGTGCTCAGTTGTACTGGCAGCTTACTGACAAATATTTGCAGATGTTATGGTGGATGGGGGACTGAAAGATAGAAAGCGAACAGAAACCATCTACTGAGTATCTAGGCCTTCTTGAAGTGGAACTGTTTTACACCGTTTCCCCATTTTATTGCGAATAATTTTTTATCACCAGTAACAACTGAAAAATTTTCGGTTAAAAAAATCCCTGGGTGTAGCCTAGTGAGTACCATGTTGGTCTACAATGCAAAGGTCGTAAGTTCAAATTCCGGTCGCCGCATAACTCTTTCACACTGCGTACATGTGAATATCTGGGTCACCTTTAGTCTACGAACATGAAAATTCATAGGTAGGGGATTGGGCTAATAACCCTTCCACACTAACAAATAAAAATGATTAGGAACCAGAGGGTCAGGAGCCCAAGGCACAATTTAAACTGTAGTGCCATTCAAGAAGAAGTTCTGATTGCCGGCACAGTAAATATTGGGCAGTTCTGTATGTTTCGGTATGTTTGAACTGTTTCCAGCAATCATTCATCAGACGGACTAATCTATGATTCGATTAGGAAACCAATGAGGTCGTTGGATCTGGCAGCGTTCGTTCACCGGATTTTTGCTGCTTCTCGATTCAGATTCAATTGTACAGAATGGCTTATTTCGCCCATCCTGTGCAATGCACAAAGACAGTCATTTAGGGAAGGAATGCGATTGAGAAGGTAGGTCAATGGGAGTGAGAAACTATTTACTGAGTCCATAGACCTTCTAGAAGTAGAACTATTTCACTTTTACAGCGTTTGTACATTTTATTTCGAAAATCCTTCTGTATGGGAATCGAACCCACGACCTATTGACAGTGAAGCAAGCACGGAGGCCCCATTTGGGCGATTCATTGCTGACCCATCATCGGTCACTAACGTCTCAAAAACCGAATAATCCATTTGGCAATGACCGCAATCGTTGCCCAATTTCAAAAATTTAGCCCAAATTCGATTACGACGATCGGCATAACCAATTTGGCAATCCGATCGCAATTTTAATCTACGATCGTTCCAGATTTATAAGTAGTTCGCCGCACAATCGTTTTGTAATAATTGTCGGCAGAAAAATCCAAAAAAAAAAGGCGGCTACTTTGGAAAGTGATCTCTCATAAAAAAAAAATAATAATAATAACAAAATTCACATTCACGATCAGTACAGTGTGTGTGTGTCTTTGTGGTACTGATTGTGCGATCAATAAGATCGGCAATCTGATCGAAAGATTGCCGAAAGAACGCCATAATTAAAAAGGTCATTCAATAAATTATTTCAAAATATATGAAAGTAACTGATCGCCCCCCTCCCCCTCACTCTCGTTTTTTCCCCTTGCTCAACAGAAAATCAGAAAAACACACAAAACATGATTTTTTTGTCCGTAGGCAAACTTAAAACATGTTTCCTTCTCCTCTCGGACGGAATCCGAACACCAAAAAGTTAAGTAACAACAAAACACAAAATAACGAATAAGGAAAAAAGATTAAGATTTTTTTTTTTTTCTTGCCATAAAGTGTGGAGGAATAATGAAAGAAATAATCGAGGCGTGCACAAGATTATGGGACGATGGCGCGCAAAAATTTAAAAAAAAAAAAAAACTTTCTCTATTATTGGCGTTTTCTGCGCCGCGCTGTTTTTCTTGTCGTTGTAAAGATCAGGCCAATAGTTATTACAAAATCAAAGTTTTGGTGTTACTTTTATTTAATCGGTTTTTTTTTTTGCGTTCCTATTGTAACATGCATTTTATTTCGATCAATAAGAAAAAATTAAATGAGCAAATTCGCATTGCAGATCTTATCTTAATTTCATAATTAAATTGAGAAAGATGGAGATAGAGAGAATGGAAAAGAAATGAAACGGATTTTTTTTTTTAGATAGAGATATTGATTCGTATATTTTTAGATTGATGCACTGACGTGTTCCACTTAAATTTTGTGTGCATTCACGCAAATTTGTGTGCGATTTGCGTGCATTGTGTGCAATTAGAGTTCATTCAGTCAAATATGTGTACAATTTGTGTGCGATCACTGAAATTTGTGTGCAATTTGCATGCAATGATTCAAATTTGTGTGGCCTCACTCAAATTTGTGTGCTTTCACTCAAATTAGTGCGCAACACAAATTTGTGTGCAATTACTGTGCATTCACTCAAATTTGTGCTGAATTTGTATGCATTCACCCAAATTTTTGTGCATTCTCTCAAATTTTTGAGCATTCCCTCAAATTTGTGTTCAATTTGTTTGCATTCACGCAAATTTGGCGCAATTTGTCTTCATTCACTCAAATTTGTATGCAATTACTGTGAATTCACTAAAATTTTTGAGAAATTTGTATGCATTCACTCAAATTTCTGTGCAATTTGTGAGCATTCACCGAAATGTATGCAATTTGCGTGCATTTGCCCAAATTTTTGTGCATTCACTCAATTTTGTGTGAAATCACAAAAATTCGTGTGCATTCACTCAAATTCGTGTGCAAATTTGTGTGTAATTTTAGTGCAATCACTCAAATTTGTGTGCATTCACTAAAATTTGTGAGTAATTAGTATGCTTTCTTTTAAATTTGTGTGCAATTTGTGTGCATTCACTAAAATTTGAGTACAATTTCTGTTCATTCATTCAAATGCATTTGCATTGGAGCAAATTTGTGTGCAATTTATGTGTATTCAATCAAATTTGTACGCATTCACTTAAATTTGTGAGCAATCTGTTTGAATTCTCTTAAATTCGTGTGCACTTCCTCAAATTTGTGTGCATTCAATAAAATTTGTGCAATTTGTGTGCGTTTACTCAAATATGTGGGCAGTCACTCAAATTTGTGTGCAATTTGTGTGGATTCAATCAAATTTGTGTGCATTAGCTTAAATTTGTGTGCGATTTGTGTGAATTCACTAAAATTTGTGTGCAACTTGTGTGCATTCACTCAAATATGAGAGCAATTTGTGTGGATTCAATCCAATTTGTGTGGATTCAATCAAATTTGTGTGTCCAATTTATGTGCGATTTCAGTACAATAACTCAAATTTGAGTGCATTCCTGCAAATTTGTATGCAATTTTAGTGCAATCACTGAAATTTGAGTGCATTCACTCAAATGTGTGTACATTTACTCAAATTTTTGAGGAATTTGAGTGCAATCACTTAAATTTGCGTAGGTTTAGGATAAGGTTTAGGTTCTAGGAGGGTGGTTGCACGGAACAACAAGCACTGAGGCCATCTAGTTGGGCCCATTGTACTCCCCCTATTGTTATAAGTTGGAAGTTACTCCTCTTGTTCTAGCCACTTGGTTCGGTTTGCGAACCTTAACAGGCTCGAATGTTGTACGCCTCTGAGGTCGTCTAGTTTTGAGAAGAATCTAGAGCATAAACAAAGGAGACGACTGAGATTTGCGGACAGTGAAAAAGATAATGTTCGATAGATTCTTCGTCTTCCTCGCAACCTCTACACAAGCTGTCGCTCGCGATCCTCATTCTAAATGCCTGCAGCCTTAGCAAGCCATGGCCTGTGGTCTGGTCGACAATAATTCGGATACTATAGCGACTACGTTGTAACAGCTGAGCTGTAATATTATTGTTCGGTTCTTCCCAAAAGGACTTGGCCGTTTTACAGCTTTCCAGCTGCCGCCACCCCGCCAATAAAGAATCCGAAATAGTCTGTTTGAAGCTAGTCTTCAGCACTGTTGGTGCTACATCGACTGACTTCCTAGTGGAATTGATGTTTGCAGATCCTTGCCGTGCAAGCATATCTGCCTTCTCGTTACCTAGCAGGTCACTATGACCCGGTATCCAAATTAGAAAAACTTCCGTTATGGCAGCTACGCGATTTAAATTGTGTCTACAAATGGACACTAGTTTGGATGTAGTCCTGTAGGGTTGGAGTGCCAGAATCGCAGCCCTGCTGTCCGAGAAAATGTAACAATTTCCGAGACTGTTCTGCATATCAAGAATAATTTTCGTACACTCGTTAATGGCTAATACTTCTGCTTGGAACACTGTCGCGTGTTCTGGAAGATGAAATGAAGTTTGGATGTCGAGGTCGTGGGAATAAATCCCTGCCCCTGTCCCCTGGCTAGTTTTAGATCCGTCCGTATAGAGATGAGAACCTATACAGGTGCTGAGTATCGTATTTGTTGCCCATTCGTTTCGTTCAGGAAACTTAATGTGAAACTTCCGTTTCTCAACCTGCGGTTGGTTCATGCAATCACGCTCGCGGTCTAAAAGGGAGTTTGCGTTTCTAATGACGTTTAGAATTTTTCCATGACCAATTTGTGACGCTGACCACGATTTAGTGGTTTTTAATCTAATGGCTGCCAGGCCTGCTGCTTGATTTATAAAAAGATCAAGTGGGGGTATTGAGAGAATCACCTCCAGAGCTGCCGTTGGTGTGGTTTTAAGGGCACCTGTTATGCACAGACATGCCATCCGTTGGATCAGCTGTAAGGGTGCCAGGTTGGTTTTTAGTACCACCGCCGGCCACCACACCAGCGCACCATAGAAATAATTGGTCTAACAATACTGGTGGATGTCTTCTTGCAAGCGAAGAAGGCTACTGTAACCTTTTTTGCTCGTTCCTGAATATTGGCCTTCCAGGATAATTTGCTATCAAGAATCAGACCTAAATATTTAACTTGATTCGAGAGGACCATATTGATACCTCGAATGTTTGGTGGGTTCAAAACATATGGTCTTCTTCTTCTGGAGAAGAGGACCAGATCTGTTTTTTGTGGGTTAATAATAAGTCCTTTATCTAGTGCCCAGCTATCTAATAGTCGTAAAGCGGATTGTATGAGGTCTCCTAGAACTTGCTCAAACTTACCAGTTAGCATGATGACAAGATCGTCTGGATATGCTATTGTGGGGTCAATCAAATTCCTGTTAAGACCCCCTATAGGGGCATAGGACAGAAACAACTCTCTTCCACAAGGCGCGATCCTGAGCATCGGCTTTAAGCTGTTGCCAGGACTTGTTTATTCCTCTGGCCTCCTGCTCAACTGCTCGCTTCCATGTGTTACATGGTCGACCAACCCGACGTCTTCCTTGAGGGTTATAATCCAGAGCCTGTTTTGCGATGTTTTGCTCTGGTTTCCTCAAAGTATGACCGATCCACTGCCACTTTGGCCGTTGAATCTCAATACCTATTTTAGTCTGGCGAGTTGTACTCCAAAGTTCGTCGTTGGAGATCACTTCTGGCCAGAATATTCCTAAAATGCGTCGGAGGCATTGGTTTACGAAAGTCTGTAGTTTCTTGGTAAGTCGAACGGTCACTTTCCACGTAGTACAACCATATAACAACACGGATTTGACGCATGCGTCAAAAACTCGCAGCTTCGTGCGAAGGGAGATCTCTCTTAACCTCCAGAAAGGGGAAAGGATACCGAAGGCCTGACGAGCTTTATTTAGCCGAGCCTCAACATCCTTTTCGGCTCCGCCGTCCATGCTGACAATGCTTCCGAGATAGCAAAAATCTTGCACCTCTTCCACATCCTGTCCATTAAGAACAATCGGTGTGCTTGCGTTCGAACCCATGTGCATGTACTTGGTTTTACGCACATTTATTTTCAGTCCCGCCTCTTTGCATTTAGAATGCAACGAGCGAAGATTTGACTCTAAGTCCGAACGGGTATGTGCAAGCAAACACACGTCATCAGCATAATCAAGGTGACTTAAGATGTTAAATAGTCTCCATTGAAGACCTTTACCTTCCCCACCTTCCAGTGCAGCTTTCAAGATGTCATTTATTACCACCAGAAACAGGGCTGGTGATAATATGCAGCCTTGTCTGACACCCGCTCGCACAGGAAAGCTCTCGGACAGCTCTCCTCTATGCAAGACGCGACACCTTGCATCTTCGTAGGATTCTTTAATCATAGCTATGACCTTATTTGGAATACCTCTCCTACGCAAAGCATTCCATATGTAATCTCGCTTAACGCTGTCGAAAGCCTTCTCGAAGTCCACAAACATGAGATGTAGTGGCGAACCCATTTCGGCTGACTGCTCTAATATTATCCGTAGGGTATTTGTGTGGTCGGTACAAGACGACCCTTTACGGAATCCAGCCTGATAAACTTCGAGAGTGCTCTCGACGACATCACTAATCCTATTGAGAATTACCTTAGCCATAATTTTTGATACGGCAGTAAGTAGACATATACCACGCCAATTGCCACAATCCCGAAGGTCGCCCTTCTTCGGAATTTTCACAATGACGCCCTCCTTCCATTCAGTCGGATATCTTCCATCATTCCACACCTTAGTGAAGAGTGGGAGGAGTATATCGGCTGTTATTTCCGGGTCCGCTTTGAGGAGTTCGGTTGGTAGTCCGTCTATACCTGGAGCTTTCCTTCCCGCCATTGACCGAATGGCGGAAACTATCTCTTCCTTATCTGGGGGATCGTCCCTAATAGAGGATTATTGCGGTTGGATGTTTGGAAGTTGTTCTGTTTCCGGAATATCTTCATCTGACAAGATGTTTAAAATATCAGAGAAGTATTCCTTCCATCGTCGCAACTGGTGTTCACTCATATTAAGGAGAGTTCCGTTGACATCTCTCACCAGGTGGTTGGCGGTGAAATTCCTGTTCGTCAACTGTTTCATGATTTTAAATAGTGAACCCATATCCCCAAGGTAAGCCGCAGATTCTGCCTTGTTTGCCAGATCTTCAATGGCCTTTCTCTTGTCGCGTCTAACAGCCTTTTTAAGCTGTATATGAGCATCGCGGTAGTTCTGCCTCAAGTCGGGCGTTCGTTCGTTGACATCGGGTTGTGGGGTAGCCGTTCTGATTTAAGATGGAAAAGGGTTCATTCACTGTTAAGACCCACAGGAGAGGTGATATTATACCGCCCTGTGGCTACGTGCTACGATTTTCCGTGAACGAAGAAGCTTTGCTATCCATGCGGTCAGGAGAGGTTCCACACTATGGGTGCGCAAGGCCTCAAGTATGGCATCAATGTTCACGTGGTTGAACGCGCCTTCCACGTCTAGGAAGGCACCGAGTACAACCTCTTTTTGATGGAAAGGTTTCTCTACGGCGGCTACCGTCACATTCAAGGCGGTGTCAGTGGATCTACCTTTCAGATAGGCGTGTTGGTGGGGACATCTAACCGAGAGGTTCAGATTTGCCCGCAGGTAGCTGTCCACCAGTCTTGCTAGGCCTTTAAGAAGGAACGAAGTCAGGCTGATGGGTCGAAAAGCCTTCGGGATGTTGTGGGAGGCTCTACCTGGTTTAGGTACGAAAACTACCTTAACCTCTTGCCATAACTTCGGTATGTAACAAAGACTGATGCATGCTTTATATATGTCTACCAGGTACTGAATTATTGTTTCATCCGCGTTCTGGATCATTGCGGGATAGACTACGTCCAGCCCTGGTGACTTGTAAGGTTTGAAGGAACTGAACGCCATTCCAATGTTTCCTGGTGTCACGACTGTATCTACTAGTTCTGAGTTAGCTAGAATGCGATCGGCACATGAACTTTGTGGTGGGGGCTCAAAGCAACCAGGGAAATGCGTTTGCATTAAAAGTTCAAGTGACTCGCCGCTAGACCCCGTCCATGAAACATTGCCTTTATCCAGTAATTCAGGCATGTATGGGTCTTTGGATAGGGTCCTCTGTATCCTAGCAGTTTCGTTGACGTTATCGATTTCTTCGCAGAATCTCTTCCATGAATTTCGTTTGACGGCTCTTAGCTGTTTTTTATACAGTGTAAGTGCTGGTTTGTATTTGTCCCAGTCTGTGTCAAGTTTGCTGGAGTTAGCTTTATTAAAGAGTTTCCTTGCTCGTTTTTTCAGGATATATGTTTCGAAGTAAGACATTTTTTTAACCAGAGTTGCAATAAGATCTTTTTACTTCGCTATCATCCATTCGGTAATCCAGTATGGTATTATAGCCTGGGGGTCAGCCTCACCTTCAATAATAAAATCATTAGAGATTGTGCAAAAATTACTTATAAAAATCCTAATGCGCAAACTGGTAAGATTTCCAACAAATAGTTTATTTCCCTTGTTGTCTGTTCTCTGCATGAAGACTGTTTTTAAACTCATAACAAATATCCAAATTTTCAAAGAATATACAACTGGAGTAATTCAAGTTAATTCAAACTACACTAGAGGTGGTGCTCGTACTGAATTACTGTTGCCAAAGAGGAAATCATATATAGGGCAATGCCACTATACTTACATTGGAATCAAATTTTTTAATGATCTGCCAAGTACAATTAAAGAGAGTAGGAATCTGGCCATTTTTAAATCATATATCAAGAAATTGTATTATTCGGGCTAATCAAAGCGAATTTTCTGATACTTTCGAGTGTTCTTTTGTTCTTTTATTCTTTTATTTTTTATTTTTCTTTTCTTTACTTACATTTGTTATTTTTCTTATAAACTCTTAGGAACACCTAGTTTATCTTTTTATTCACATACTTATATTTTGTTTGACATAATAATTGTATCTCTATATAGCGTCATCATTTTGAATCTGCAAGCCATTACTCCTCACCCGCTACCACAAGAATTCTTCTTACAAGGGGGAGTAGTTCAATGTTTAAAATGTTAAAAAAAAAAAAAATTGTGTTAAAAAAATAAAAACTTAAATTATAATAAAAAAAAAAAAATTCTCTTAAATTTGTGTGCAATTTGTGTGCATTCATTCTACTGTGTGTGCAATTTATGTGTATTCAACCAAATTTGTACGCTTTCACTAAAATTTGTGAGCAATCTGTTTGAATTCTCTTAAATTTGTGTGCACTTCCTCAAATTTGCGTGCATTCACTAAAATTTGTGTGCAATTTGTGTGCATTCACTCAAATATGTGTGTATTCAGTCCAATTTATATGCGATTTCAGTCCAATAACTGAAATTTGAGCCCAAGTTGTGTTCAGTCCGTCAATTTATATGCATTCGCTGAAATTTGTGTGCATTCATGCAAATTTGTATGCAATTTTGGTGCAATCACTGAAATTTGAGCATTCACTCAAATGTGTGTGCATTTACTCAAATTTTTGTGGAACTTGAGTGAAATCACTTAAATTTGCGTAGACTTTGTGCATTCACTCAAATTTTTGTGCAATTTATTTATTTTTATTTATTTATTTATTTATTTATCATAACAAGATATTTAGTTACATAATCATTAACTTATATTTTTTTAATTTAATTTAATTTAATTTAATGTAACTTAAAACAAATTAACTTACATAACTTAATCTAAACTAGTAGGATGGTCATACAGGGTTTTGGATATTTTATAAAACAGAGCGCAGTCTTAGTTTGTATGTCAATTTGCTCATTGAGGGTGTGTAGTAAGCACTGAATTTGTTAAATACGCTACAACATCTGTTAATAGGCCCATTTTGTCCGTAAACTATATTATGCGGATATTCCTTTAGTAGTCCTGAATGTTTCGTCAGCCTGACATTGTCATTGAGTCTGAATTTATTTGAGATTTGATCAACCGTAATATCGCCATTCAAAACGTCTAAGGTAAAACAGGATGTGAGCATAGTTCTTCTAGAACTAAGAGGTACAAGATTTAATATTTGGAGCCTAGTTGCGTACGGTGGGAGGTTCTCAAAGTCTCTAGGATCATACAAGTCCCTAAGAGCCAAGAGAAGGAATTGCTTCTGTATTGACTCTATTGAATTTATATGCATTCACTTAAGTTTGTGTGCAGTTTGTGTGCATTCACTAAAATTTGCGAGCAATTTATTTAAATTTGTGTGCAGTTTGAGTAGTTTTTTTTTGTTTTGTTTGGCGGGGAAAAGCAACGAAAGCCTTAAAGAGCGGGACTTAAACCCGCTAAAAACCCTCGCCTAACCCACTACTCCCCGGACAACCGTTAAGTATTTCGTCAGGAGGAGGGAAGAGCATAAATCTAAACGTCAATTTACTGTCACATGTCACCCTGTATATGTCACTGCCTATCTTATTCAACTACCACCTGTTCTAGCTGTTGTAGGCACTTCTGTCTCAGATAGTTTCCTACGTAGTCTTTCTAGTCGCCTTCGCTCGGTGAGAACCTTCACGCACATCTTAGTCACCGCATTCCAGATTTCGCTGCTGCTCAGTATTTGTGGGACAATGTTGTCGGGGTTAATATTTTCTCCAACGATTTCCTCGAGCCTCCTTCTATCCATTCCGTAGACTGGGCAGTGAAGGAATACATTCTCTCCTTTTTCTATTGCATCTGTACAGCTTAGACTTGACGCACAGAATTCATGGCCATATTTGTGCAAATAGCTTCTGTAAAAAATTGCGAAATCCACTGCATACCCTTAACGTACTTACTCCATGGGGTTTTTTTTTAACATATTCGCGTAAGATTTGTATCGTAGTGCTTCGCTCCATATCGGTTCAGCATACATTATGCTTTGTTGCTTGTTCTTAATGGACAGGATGTGGAAGAGGTGCAAGATTTTTGCTATCTCGGAAGCATTGTCAGCATGGACAGCGGAGCCGAAAAGGATGTTGAGGCTCGGCTAAATAAAGCTCGTCAGGCCTTCGGTATCCTTTCCCCTTTCTGGAGGTTAAGAGAGATCTCCCTTCGCACGAAGCTGCGAGTTTTTGACGCATGTGTCAAATCCGTGTTGTTATATGGTTGTACTACGTGGAAAGTGACCGTTCGACTTACCAAGAAACTACAAACTTTCGTAAACCAATGCCTCCGGCGCATTTTAGGAATATTCTGGCCAGAAGTAATCTCCAACGACGAACTTTGGAGTACAACTGGCCAGACTAAAATAAGTATTGAGATTCAACGGCGAAAGTGGCAGAGGATCGGTCATACTTTGAGGAAACCAGAGCAAAACATCGCAAAACAGGCTCTGGATTATAACCCTCAAGGAAGGCGTCGGGTTGGCGACCATGTAACACATGGAAGCGAGCAGTTGAGCAGGAGTCCACAGGAATAAACAAGTCCTGGCAACAGCTTAAAGCCGATGCTCAGGATCGCGCCTTGTGGAAGAGAGTTGTTTCTGTCCTATGCCCCTATAGGGGGTCTTAACAGGAATTTGATTGATTGATTGATACATTATGATACTTCGCGTCACTCTTGTAAGGAGTATCGTCCAGTTTTGGCTCGGTCCTCCAATATTCGCCATTGTTCTGCATAGGGCGGAGTTCACTCGTCCTGCTTTTGCGCATACTGTTTCGATGTTCGTCTTGAAGGATAATCTTACGTCAATCATAAAACCCAAGTATTTAATGGAGGGTTGGGATACGATTTCAAGTCCATCTAAATTTAACGTTGTATGCTCTCTTTGTTTTCTGCTTGTAATAAGAACTACTTCGGTTTTTTGTGCAGCTAGCTCTAGATTAGATGCTCTAAGCCAGTTCTTAATGTCAGAAATCACGTTGGTGCTTACGTTCTTGATGCTCTGTAAGTCTTTTGCTATCACAGTCATTGCTATATCATCCGCGTAGTCAATTATTTGTATGCCTCTTGGTACTGGAAGTCGTAAGATGCGATCATATTGTATATTCCATAACACGGGTCCTAGTACTGAGCCCTGTGGGACTCCGCATGTTATGCTATACTTCTTCACTCCTTCTTCGGTATCATATAGTAATACTCTATCTGCGAGATAGCTCCTGACCATTCGTAGGAGGTATGGTGGAGTTTCCACTTTTAGTAGAGCATTAATTATGTGAGGCCACGTCACCGAATTGAATGCATTTTTGACGTCTAGTGTTATTATAGCGCAGTATTCTTTAGAACCATTCTTCCATCTACTGCCTTCAATGGCCTTTTCAGCAATGTCTATCACTTTTTTATTGCGTCAACTGAGCGCCCTTTGCGGAAACCATATTGATTCTCTGAAATGTTTCCATTCTCAGGTAGGTGTTGTTCTAATCTGTTAAGAATTAACCGTTCCAGGATTTTCCCCAGTGAGTCAAGCATGCACAACGGCCTGCACGAACTCGGCTCTCCGGGTGGTTTGTTGGGTTTCGGGAGTATAACACAAACATTGGCGTTTCCATATTTTGGGAATTTGAGTGTAATCACTCAAATTTGTGTACCATTTGTGTCCATTCAATCAAATTTGTGTGCATTTACTCAAATTTGTATGCATTGGTTCAAAAAATAAACAAGTCCTGGCGGCAACTATACAGACTGATACTTAGGATAATGCCTTGTTTAAAAGAACTGTTTCTATCCTATGATTGATTGGCCCAGAATCCTGGATTATCGCGCAGAGGCAATGAAAAGCAATCTATCATCTACTGTCTTACAAGGCGCACCATGATACAATGAGGCATCAACTCGATTTCGGCAAAGTCAACTCTCGATAGAAGAGATTCCTTCAATGTTGCATCAGTTTTCATGGAAGGATAGAGTGTCGCTCCGTAGGCTTGGCGGTGGTGGGCGAACGCTACGTTGCTACCGTTCTGCGCAACATGTTTCGCAAGCCTGTAGCATATTATTCTACAGAGAGAATGTCGTGGGTTCAAATCTCGGTCGGCGTATTATTTCAACACACTGCATGCGTGGGTATATCTAAGTCACTTTATTTTGTAAAAAAAAAAAAGAAATGAAAACTGGTAGACAGAGGGCTGTGCGAAGCGCTAACAATTCTTCCACTGTGGCATAAATGGCACCGCCGCTGAGCATGCGCTGCGAAGAGTGCCAAGGGGCGGTTAGCCTAAAGGAAGTCAAAAACAAGTAATATTCGCACTTTGAGATCTCCTTAATAAACGAAAGGATTTTCTACCCAGAAAAAGGATTTTTTCTTATAATTTGAATCATTTTCATTTAGCTTTAGACATCTTCCTCCCATTTGATAAATTTCAGACATTAGTCCATCGTCTTCATAGTTAGCGTCGATAGATCCACAGATAATGAACTTCGTAAAACTCTCTGATAAAAAATGAGATTTGACGTGTTGGGTATATTTGTTAAGAATTTGCACGGAGCTCGTTTTTCCGCATTACAAATTTGTACAGAACCTATGTGAGAGATTAACTTAAAAACCTACCACGAAGGTTTAGCTCCGCGGTTGCCCTTATCAACGCCCCAGATGGTACCAGTTTATATCTATTTGCAGTTCGGCATTCATACTATTGGATTCGAGACCTATCTAACCTCTCTGCTATTCTGTAGGTCGTGGCGCCCTGTTTGATAAAGCAACTCCACGCCAAGAAACGAAAAACAAATGCCAAAAATCTCTGGCTGCGATTTGGACAAAACCTAGGCCACTACGTGTACTCCAAAAGAACTTCATCCGAACCATGCCATATAAGCTCATTTCTCCACCACTGTATGACCACTAAATGTCCGATCAATACTATTACCAATTTCCGCACCCGATTTTGATCCATCTATGGGTACCATAAAGCGTGTTTCGAACTCCTCAATCTCAATCCTGTCAACATGTTGCTCGCATCGTCCAAACCGACGTCTTCCTTGATGATTATAATCCAGAGCTTGTTTGACGATGTTTTACTTCGGTTTTGTCAAAGTGTGACCGATCCACTGCCTTTTCCACCTTTGAGTCGTTATACCTATTTTAGTCTGTCCAATTGTACTCCAAAGTTCGTTGTTGGAGGTCACTTCTGGCCAGAATATCCCCAAAAAGGAGGCATTGTTCCATTCCAAAAGTACGCAGTTTCTTGATAAGCCAAAAAACAAAAAAAAATGAGATCTCTCTAGATCCCCAGAAAGGGGAAAGTATACCGAGCTTTAGTTATACGAGGCTCGATATAATTTTCGGCTCCGCCGTCTATGCTAACAATACTGCCGAGGTAACAAAAATCGTGCACCACTTCCACAACGTGTTCCTTAAGAACAATCGGTGGTGCACTTAAGTGAATGTCTAACAGATTTTTTTTATTGTTCTTATTAAATGCCTTAATGTGATGCGATCATGCAAAGCATTGTCCTGAAACTACATAGTTAGCGCTACCTTGAAAGCTTTAATTAGTTGTGATCTTGAGTTCGTATGCAAAATCAACTGCGCGGAAAGCGACATTAGGAAAATATCGGCTACAATGCGGAATAATTTATGTATTTAATTAAATTCTACTTAGTTGCTATTTATTAAAATTACCCAGTAGTACTCCACGATTAGAGTCTGACTGGTTAACGACTCCGTGTATTTTTATACTCTAGATGAAATCTGAGAGTATATTGTGTTTGCCTTACCGTTTGTAACGCTAAGAAATAATGCTCGCACAGAGCCGCCAAGGGTACAGAAATATTTGTTGTCGCTCAAAAACTTCGATTCCGAGTTGCTGTCTGTCCGTCTGTCCGTCTGTCCGTCTGTCCGTCTGTCCGTCTGTCCGTCTGTCCGTCTGTCCGTCTGTCCGTCTGTCCGTCTGTCCGTCTGTCCGTCTGTCTACAGCATAACTCTCGAACGCTTTGAGCTATCGTGCTGAAATTTTTTGTGTGTCAGTTTTAGGAAAAAAGAAACTTTAAGTTCGTGAACGGGCCACATCCCCCCACTCCTTCTACCCCCTCCCATACAAATTTCACGAAATTTCGAAATTTTCAGAAATTGATTTTTCTTTGAAACTATTTAAGCTATCGATTTGAAATTTGGGTCAAAGTATTATAATATAGATGTCATTAATACGAGGAAATATTGATCCGATACAGTCACTCCTTCTACCCCCTCCCATACAAATGCATAATTTTGAAAAGTGCAGTTTTTCGATTTTCATTGAAACTAGCAAAGTTATAAAAACGGATTTTTGCCAGAATTACTTTTATTATAATTCTAATCAGAATTGAAAAAATGATCAACTTTACCTCACTCGTTCTACCCCCTCCCGTACAAATTTCACAAAATTTTGGAATTTAAATTAAATTATTTTTCTTCGAAACTATTAAAACTATCAACTTGATATTTTGCACAAAGTATAAAAATAGAAATGTCAATAGCGAGAAAAAAATGTGATTTGATCCGTACACTCCTTCTACCCCCTCCCATACAAATGAATAATTTTTGTTAAGTGCATTATATCGATTTCCATTAAAACTAGAAAAAGTATAAGCTTAAAATTTTGCCAGAATTTGTTTTTTAATAATTCCACTAAATGCTAAAATAAATTATCAGCTCCTCTTTACTCTTTTTACCCCCTCCCATACAAATATCTGTATTATAAATTCAAGAAAAGCATTTCTCCTTCGAATATATATATTAGAACTATCGAATTTGAAATTGAATCAAAGCGTGGTGATAAGGATGATGATAAGCAGTTTCAAAATCATCTTAAACGCTCCACTTCCTCTGCCACCTCCCATACAAATGCCTCAACTTCTGGAAAACTATGTCCAATTGAAAATAATGAAATCTACAAACCTTAAATTCAGCACGAAATAGTTTGCATACCACATTCGGTGTCATATCCAAATATTACAAACCTTCCTCCTCTGCTTCTACCACCTCCCATACAAAAATCACTATTAATTATTTAAAAGAATTGGAGGTGACATATTTTCCGGTACATTGAACTCTTTCTCATTTCATCTAGAGTATCATATGATTGGGCTTTACGCCCAATTATAATTCTTTTATGTTTTCTTTTAATTGTTTAATTACAAGGAAGCGATTCAACAATTTATGCGTTACAACAACAATTATTCGAACTATCTTAACTTAAACCAAGATAATTCGAATAGAAATAATTAATCATAGTACGATATAATATTATAATATAAATATTAAAAAAAAATAAAAACTATAAGTCCATGATAATTTCTATATGGGGTCACAGAGATAATTGCTTATGACGTCATAATTGTCTCAATTCAATTGATTTTTTATGAAATATTCGCAAACCTTATTATTTCCGTTGGCTAAGTTAATAATTAAAAGGAAATTGATACTTTAGATTGAATACTTATTTTTTATTTTGTACGCAAAATAATATTATCGCTCATTATCATATCTGTCGCGTTATTATCGCGTTGCTTATAAGATCCGATAGTCTACGTCTACAATTGCACTACAGCCCAAATCGGACCTTGGCCTCCCGACATTCAGGTTCCTTCACATATTTCATTACTTATTGTGGAAGGGTTGTTAGCCCTTTGCACAAACCTCTTTCTACGAATTTTTCATTTCTACGTTGTTTGAGGTGACCGAGGTATATCCAAGCAGGCAATGTGCTGGAATTATATATTGCGTCGACCGGGATTTGAACTCACGACCTTCGCATTACAAGACCAACACGTTACCCGCTAGGCTACACCCTAGTTCCGATAGTGCTGTTCAAATTTTACACTATTTTCCTATTGCCCTTATAACCGATGCAACCTTTCATATTATTATTGCATTATCGAATATTTGCGATATTCACGACAACGAGAATTTCCCACAAATACGCGAAGACATCGTCATATGGGCAAAGTCAGTCAGAAACACATCGACGCATAGGCGATAGTCGATTCGACAGCCAGGAACATATCGTCGTCCATGTTGGTTGCGCTGAGTATAAAAAGGGCGACCGTTTGTGAAAACAAGCAGTCAAGAAGCGATAGAGTGAGTTGATGTTTGAATAGGAAAGTCTGTAGGCGAGTGCGATCGACGGCCGGAACGACTGAGCGAGTACGCCGTGTGATCGTCGGTCGGAGATCAGCAATAACCGATAGTAGAGTAAGTCCTGTGATCGACAGGCAGGAGTAAGTTTGATCAACAGTCGGAGTTCAGCAAGCGACAGTAAGCGGAAAAGTCCTGTGATCGACGGGCGGAGTTCAGCAAGCGTTCTGCAAACGACAATAAGCGGGAAAGTTCTGTGATTGACAGGCAGGAGTAAGTCCTATGATCGATAGGCAGCATTTTGTAAGCGAATACGTCGTGGAATCGACAGCAGAAGCGCAAGAGTCGATGTTTAGATAGCACACTAAGTTGAGTGCCTGCACAAAAATTTGAGCGCATGCATAACATTAGACTGCATGCACACAAAAATGAGTGCCTGGTCACAAACTTGAATGCCTGCTCACTAAGTAATTTGCCTGCACACAAAATTTATTACCTGCACATAAAATTATTCGCCTGCATACAATGTTAAGTGCTTAGACACAAATTTGAGTAAATACACACAAAATTGAGAGCTTTCACACAAATTTGAGTGCATGCACACAAATTTGAGTGAGAATTAAGCACACTAAGTTGAGTGCCTGCACAAAAATTTGAGCGCATGCATAACATTAGACTGCATTCACACAAAATTAATTGCCTGCACACAAAATTTACTGACTGCACACAAAATTAATTGCCAGCACACAAAATTAATTGCCTGCACACAAAATTAATTGCCTGCTCATAAAATTAATTGCCTGCACACAATATTTTTTTTTTTTTTATGTTTATCGAATTTAACTTAGGGGGTCACCCTTTAATGCGCGATGCACAGTTAATTCGACATAGGTAAGGGAAACAAGAGGAAATAGGGAAATCAGCAGGGAAACACAGGAGGGAAGAGTTTGAAGTGGCGGTGAACATTGTTCTTAAACTGCTGAAGGTTATATTCAGTAGGAAAGAGATTGCCTGGTAATGAATTCCACAACACTGTCGTCCGAGGGATGAAGGACTGCCTAAACTTCACTGTTCTTGGCGAGCATTTCGGGGGGCATTGAATATAGGTGGTATTAGGGCTTTTAGTTCCTTGCTGCATTTACCATGGAAGTATCTATAGTAAATGCAGATTAGGTGCTCGAGGGAATCAACTGAGGCTGATGTAGCTTCATCTCCAATTAATCGGTAGGCATGTTTCTGGATACGGTCAAGAAGAGCCAGATGTGATTTTGGGGCCCCAGCCCAAACATGCGAGTTGTACTCAAGACGTGGTCGGATGTAAGCCTTATAGATGGTAGCTAGTTCGGACGCAGAAAAGTATTTCTTACACTTCCGCAGAATACGTAGACGTTTCGAAGCATCAAGAGCAACTTCGTAGATGTGTTGGCTCCAATCAAGGCGATTGTTACGTGAAGTCTGCAGAAGGTGAAATTTGTACGCCATTTAAGAACATATTAGCGGCCAACGTCGGAACGTTATGTTTAAGAGATAGATGACAGGACTGTGTTTTCAAGGCATTAACCTCTACTCTGTTTTTCCTGCCCCATTCCAGGATTAAACTGAGGTCAGTGTTCAATGACTGTATTGACTCATTACGGCATGAGGCCACTGATGTTGGGCGTGCCTCCGCAGGGGAGTCAAATTGGAAGGTGCTATCTAAAGTGCTGTGATCTGCGAAACAATGAATGATTGAGAGTAGCTGACAGATGGTCGTTTATGAAGACTAAAAAGAGGGTAGGAGATAAAACTGAGCCCTGAGGGACGCCGGAATCAATGGAAAAGGGTGCAGAAGTTATTCCGTCTAGCACGACTCTAATAGAGCGCTCTGAGAGAAAACTCTCAATCCATTTAAGAAAAGCTGTATTGAAACCATAGGCCTTCAGCTTAGCTAAGAATCATTTGTGCCAAACTCTGTCGAACGCTTTAGCAATGTCAAGAGCAAGTACATGACCTTCTCCGAATTTGTGGATGCAGGAGTTCCAACGCTCGGTTAAATAGACAAGGAGATCGCCAGTTGAATGTCCCGAGCGAAATCCATATTGGCGGTCATGTATGAGATTTTTATCCAGAAGAAATTTGACGAGCGCCTGCGATTGACAGCAGTCTCCATTACTTTTGAAAGCACTGAGGTGAAGGCTATGGGGCGATAATTAGCGGGGTTCGCTTTACTTCCTTTCTTTGGGATTGGCTGAACATTTGCGACCTTCCAGATCTGGGGAAAGCACCCTGAAGAGTAAGAAAGATGATAGAGATTACGAAGAGGTTTAGCTAGAGAGGAAGCGCAATTTTTAAGGACAATGGGGGAGATGCCATCAGGGCCAGCAGACTTGTGAGTATTGAGCTCCTGCAGGATCCTGGAAATAACCCTAGTTCGAAAACGAATGGGTGGCAGCAAGAAGCCCGAGTTAGGTAAACACGGAGGACTCTGATTCGATGGTGGAAGCTTAGAGTTTCTTGCGAAGTTTGCTGCCACCAACGGTTCGGTTGCCATCAAGAAGAGGAGGTGTTGAAGACGTGCTGAAATTGGTTTTGACACATTTCACAAAAGACCAGAAAGATCTTGAGTTTTTGGGATTCTCAATGATCTTAAGTCGACGTTTCTGGTCATGTTCAAATTTAGCACGCTTTAAGATTTATATTGAGTTCTTACAAAAAATACTGACTGCATGCACATAAAATAGATTGAATTCTCACATAATTGAGTGCCTGCACACTAATTTGAGTGCATGCACACAAAATTGAGTGGTTTTTTTACGCGGGCAAAAGCATCGAAAGCCTTGAAGTGCGGGACTTGAACCGGCTAAAAACCTCTCTGAAGTATTTTGTCAGGAGGAGTGAGGAGCATAAAGTTCGATCGTCAATTTATTGTCACATGTGACATATACAGGGTGACATAAGACAGTCACCCTGTATATGTCACTGTCTATTTTATTCAACTACCAACTGTTCTAGCTGTTGTAGGCACTTCTGTCTCAGATAGTTCCCTACGTAGTCTTTCTAGTCTCCTTAGCTCGGTGAGAACCTTCACGCACATCTTAGTCACCGTACTCCAGATTTCGCTGCTGCTGAGCATTTGTGGGGCAATGTTGTCGGGGTTAATATTTTCTCCAACGATGTCCTCGACTCTCCTTCTGTCCATTTCGTAGACTGGGCAGTGAAGGAATACATTCTCTGCCGTTTTTATTGCATCTGTACAGTTTAGACATGACGCAGAGAAGTCATGGCCATATTTGTGCAAATAGCTTCTGTAACAGCCATGCCCTGACAGAAATTGGGCCATGCAGTAATCTACTTTACCATGCTTCCGTCCAACCCACTGATCTACGTCTCTTATGAGTCTATACGTCCAGCGGCCTTTGTTTACAGTGTTCCATTGCAGTTGCCAGGCATTGGTACTTATCCGTTACTCTTCTTTTTTCTCTTCCACTGTCAGCATCGGTTTATCGTATCCTTTTTGTGATATAAAAAAAATTGAGTGCCTGCACAAGAAGTTGAGAGCCTGCAATTAAAATTAAGTGTCTGCACACAATATTATTTGCATGCACGCAAGTTCGAATGCATACACACTAAATTAAGTGCTTGTACACAAAATGATTTGCCTGCACATAAAATGAAGGGCCTGCACATAAGATTTATTGTCAGCACACTAACGCATCGGTCAATAAGTCCGTAGGATAACAAAGAAAATACAGTTTTTTCGGTCTAATTTTGCTTTATTCTTGGACATAGTTTCCTTCAAGAGTGATACAATCCGTCCAACGCCTCTCTAGCTTTTCGATACCAGTTTTGTAGAACAACTTGTCTTTCGACTCAAAGTGTGACTCAATTGCGGAAATTACCTCTTCATTTGAGCCATATCTTTTGCCAGCGAGCATTTTTTTCAGGTCTGCAAAGAGCCAGTAGTCGCTTGGGGCTAGATCTGGAGAATACGGTGGGTGCGGAAGCAATTCGAAGCCCAATTCATGCAATTTTGCCATTGTTTTGATCGACTTGTGACACTTTGTCTTGATGAAACAGTTTTTTTTTCCACTGCATGTGTGACCGTTTCGCAGCAATTTCTCGCTTCAAACGTTCGAGTAACGATATATAATAATCGGTATTGATGCTCTTTCCCTTCTCAAGGTAGTCTATGAATAATATACCATGTGCATCCCAAAAAACTGAAGCCATTACCTTGCCAGCCGATGTTTGAGTTTTTGGTCGCTTTGGTCGCGGTTCTCCCGCTGCTGTCCACTCGAATGACTGCCGATTTGACTCTGGTGTCAAATGATGGATCCAAGTTTCATCCATTGTTACATACCGCTGCAAAAAATCTTTTTTATTGCGTCGAAACAGCTTCATACAGTCCTCCGAATCGTCGACACGTTGTTGTTTTTGGTCCACTGTGATCAAACGCGACATCCACTTAGAAAAGAGCTTCCGCATCGACAAATACCCATGCAAAATTGTGTGCACACTGCTTTTCGATATCTTCCGAGTGTCTGCTAACTCTTGAAACTTCACTTTACGATCGGCCAAAACGATTTTGTGGACTCTTTTAATGTTTTCTGGAGTAACAGGCCTTCCACTGCGGGGCAAGCCCTCAGTCGAGCTACGACCACATTTAAACTCGGGAAACCACTTCTCAACCATTTGTCTCAACGAAGCAGATTCCAAATAACACTATTCAAGCCATGCTCTTGTTTTAACGTTGTTTTTTCCCATCAAGAAGCAACACATGAAATTCGGATTTTTCTATGTTTTTAAAAATAACAAAAGTAGCGTCACTTCGAGCACTGTAGCTTGTAAACAAAGAATCAGAATGTCATGAAATTTTGACGCGTCGCTTCTGAAAGTTGGTACTCCCTGCCAATACAATTGGTTCGGCCACAGAGGTGCCATCTGTGGGTCATCCTACGGACTTATTGACCGATGTGGTAATTTAAGTGCATACACACAAAATTGAGTGCATGCACACAAAGTTGCGTACCTGTACACAAATTAGAGTGCACATAAAATTGAGTGCCTGTGCATAAATTTGAGTCAATGTACACAAATTTGAGTGCCTGCACACAAAATTGATTACCTGCAATTAAAATTAACTGCCTGCACATAAAACTAATTGCCTGCACACAAAATTAACTGCCTGCACACAAAATATTTCGCTCAATACAGTTCGCTGCTTTTTTTTTCACAACACAACAACCATACCCACATTCATCTGCCTTGCGTCTACGAATCCTGTATCCGATCGCAACTTTTGCTCCTTATCTTCGGTTAGAACCCGCTTATCATACATTCTGCCCCCGCAGTGGATAGTTTTAGGATGACAAATATCGAAAGAAAAGATTTCCGGATTCTACACTGTTACGCTTTATTATTCGTGACGTTTCGGTATCTGCTGAGACCTTTATCAACCTTTATCTCAGCAGAGACCGAAACGTTACGAATAATAAAGTGTAACGTAGAATCCGGAAATTTTTTCTTTGAATTCGAAATGCACTCACCAAACCATAACAAAATGAAGACTTTTATCGACTCCACGGGCCTGAACTAACCAACCCTCTGTGGGATGATGGCAGTGTCCAGTCCTGTTTGTCATAAGGAAATGGCAAATGAACACTCACAGGATCATGGCCTTATCACCCGTGATCTTAAAATCTAACTGATACGAGAAATGGATAGATAGCCTCGGATACGGACGGATCATACGATAACGACTTTTGGCATATGATGATTGCCTGCTTGAGATTGCGCACAGCAGCTACCTGACGGCCACGAATTCTTCAAATGAAGTGCAAGCTTAATGTGAATGAATTTGGTGATCCCAACAAAAAGCGCGAGTATACCATCGTTCTACGCGAAAAGTCACCCATATTGGGCGGACGTGAAATGCGCTCACTGGACGCCATTTGGAAGACAACCAGAAACTCGTTTCTAACTAGTACTGAAGAATCTGCGCATGCGTCAAATCTGTATTGTACTACATGGAAAGTGACCGTTCAGCTAACCAAGAAGCTGCATACTTTCGTGAACGAATGTCTCTGATGCATCTGGCCAGAAGTGATTTCCAACGACGAACTTTGGAGTACAACAGGACATACTGAAATATACATTGAGATTCAGAGGCGAAAGTGGAACTGGATTGGTGACACTTTGAAGAAACTAGAGCAAAACATCGCCAAACAAGCTCTGGATTATAGTCATCAAGGAAGACATCGGGTTTGTCGACCATTTAGCACATGGAAGCGAGCAGTTTAGCAGGAAGCCAGAGGAATTGGCAAGTCCTGGCGACAACTAAAGGCCGATACTCTGGATCGCGCCTTGTGGAGGAGCACTATTCCTGTCCTATGCTCCTACGAGGGACCTTAACAGGAAATTAATTGATTTGGTTGTGCACTCACCGCCAATTCCTACTTTATTCCCCTCTTTCTAGACTTACTATTAACCCACAAAAAACAGATCTGGTCTACTTCTCCAGAAGAAGAAGACCACATGTTTTCAATCCACCAAACATTCGAGGAATCAATATGGTCCTCTCGAATCAAGTTAAATATTTAGGTCTGATTCTTGATAGCAAATTATCCTGGAAGGCCAATATTCAAGAACGAGCAAAAAAGGCTACGGTAGCCTTCTTCGCTTGCAAGAAGACATTCGGTTTGAGATGGGGCCTTAAGCCGCACCTCATCCACTGGATGTATACCGGTATTGTTAGACCAATTATTTGCTATGTTGCGCTGGTGTGGTGGCCGGCGGTGGTACTAAAAACCAACCTGACACCCTTACAGCTGATCCAACGGATGGCATGTCTGTGCATAACAGGTGCCCTTAGAACCATACCGACTGAAGCTCTGGAGGTGATTCTCTCACTACCCCCACTTGATCTTTTTATAAAACAAGCAGCGGGCCTGGCAGCCATTAGATTGAAAACCACTAAATCGTGGTCAGCGCCACAAATTGGTCATGGACAAATTCTAAACGTCATTTGAAATGCAAACTCCCTTTTAGACCGCGAGTATGATTGCATGAACCAACCGCAGGTTGAGAAACGGAAGTTTCACATTAAGTTTCCTGAACGAAACAAATGGGCAACAAATACGATACTCAGCACCTGTATAGGTTCTCATCTCTATACGGACGGATCTAAAACTAGCCAGGGGACAGGTGCAGGGATTTATTCCCACGACCTCGACATCCAAACTTAATTTCATCTTCCAGAACACGCGTCAGTGTTCCAAGCAGAAGTATTAGCCATTAACGAACAGTCTCGGAAATTGTTAGATTTTCTCGCTTCTGGCACTCCAACCCTACAGGACTACGTCCAAGCTAGTGTCCATCTGTAGACACAATTTAAATCGCCTAGCGGCCATAACAAAGTTTTTCTAATTTGGATACCGGGTCATAGTGACCTGCTAGGTAACGAGGCGACAGATACACTTGCACGGCAAGGATCTGCTAACATCAATTCCACTAGGAAGTCAGTCGATGTAGCACCAACAGTGCTGAAGACTAGCTTCAAAACAGACTACTTTGGATTCTTTTTTGGCGGGGTGGCGGCAGCTGGAAAGCTGTAAAACGGCCAAATCCTTTTGGGAAGAACCGAACAAAAATATTACAGCTCAACTGTTACAACGTAGTCGCTATAGCGTCCGGACTATTGTCGGCTTGACCACAGGCCATTGCTTGCTAAGGCTACACGCATTTAGGATGCGGATCGCGAGCTTGTGCAGAGGTTGCGAGGAAGACGAAGAATCTATCGAACATTATCTGTGTCACTGTCCGCAAATCTCCAACAGTCGTCTCCTTTGTTTAGGCTCTCGGTTCATCTCAGAACTAGACGGCCTCAGAGGCGTCCAACATTCGAGCCTATTAAGGTTCGCAAACCGAACCAAGTGGTTAGAGCAAGAGGAGTGACTTCCAACTTATAACAGTAGAGGGAGTAAAATGGGACCAACTAGATGGCCTCAGCGCTTGTGGTTCCGTGCAACCACCCTCTTACAACCTAAACCTAAACCTTATTCCCCTCTTGCTGCTAACATAGTACCATCAGTTGCTCCATGTTTTTACAGATTCACAGTCCTGTTCATCTACATCCATTCACCCTACCCTTAGCTTGCGACTATTTAAGCGATCTTGTAGACCAACCGAAGCGAAATGAAAGGCAGTTCTTAACACCCGCACTTCAGTCAAAGACCCAGCAAGGCTTTGTTACTGGAGCTGGCAAACTCCAAAGGCAAAACTACTGAAATCTGCTTTTCCAACGTGGCTCTAGGGGGCGCACTGAAAATTTTGGGTTTGGGGGGAGGGGGGCACTGCTACTCTTAGTTATGCCACTGCCTGGAAACGAACAGTTCACAAAGAGACCGGAGATATAAACAGGTCACGGCGACAACTAAGGGCTCAGGATCGCACCGTATGGAGGAGAACTGTTTCTGTCCCGGAGGACTTTAAAAGGTCGCCCCTGTCGGATCGGTTTCGACGCCTTTCTAAAAAACTATCCTTCAGCAAACGGTTGAGCAAAGCTTAGAAGTTTGAATGTTTAAATTGAAAAATTCTCTGCGGGAAGCCATTACTATATTTAAAAAAAAAAGATACTGAATTGGGGTCAGCGCAGTTATTGAGGTAGATTTGAATTTCTCACCGTCTATCTCTCTTTATCGATCGATCAAGTCATCGATTGACCCTCCCAGCGGGAAACCCCTGATCTAATTTTTTTGCATCTATAAATAAATCGCAACGTCTTGGCCAATTTCTGACTACAAAAAAAAAATAAAAACAATAATAACAAATGACTTAGGCATTCTTCAACTGTGTGTAATCGTTTATCGAAACTCTTGCCTTAACGACTTTCGTAATTTTTAAATTTTTTTTTTTTTCTTCTTTCTTTCGTTTTCGTTTTTTTTTTCTTTCATAACTCCAGAGTGTTGCATTTCCCTATGAAGAAAAAAAAAAAAAATAAAAAATAAATAATAATAATCGAAACATGTATTTGCAATAAATTTTCTGTTTACTCGGCAAATAAAAAACGAGATTCCGATGCATGGGCGAGCGGAGAGGTCTCCTCGTTCGGAGGTGTAAAAGAGGTTCTCCGATTTACACACCTCGAAATTGGCATAAAATCGAAGAAGAAGAAAAAATTTGAATTTAACGGGCGGGAAAAGTGCGGGGAACATCGCATTTATGTATAACAGGAAAATGTTTTTTTTTTTATTATTTATTAATTTTCGCTGTGTAATAAGGTTGTTGTTGTTTTTTTTTTTATATATTACGAAAAGAAAATAGTTTTTTTTTTTTTCGTTTTTGACACATTGGAGGCGGTAATTTTTGTCTCGTCTTGCATAATTGCTCGTACAGAAAATTACACATGGCTGCTGAATATTGTTGTCCGTTCGCACAAAGTGGATTTATGGCAAAAAAAAAAAAAAAATAGCTCAGGCGCTAATTTCTTGGCGATATCGATGAGTGGAATTCGGAGATTTTTCACAATGAAAATTGCATTTAGAGTGATGCTTAGGTTTTTGGTTTTTCTTGGGATTTGGTCGTTTTTTAGTTATTCCCGGAAAGAATTGCTTTATGTTCGTGTACCAACTTTTCGATGACAGACACATAATTCGATACCAACATTGACCACAATGGTACTACAGCTCAAATCGGGCCTTGGCCTCCTGACCTTCAGGTTCTTTAACATTTTTTTTCTAATTATTTATTGAGGATGGGCCCTTCGCACCACCCTCTATCTAGGAATTTTTCATTTTCATAGATTTAGATAACCAAGGTATATCGAAGCAGGTAGTGTGCTAAAAAATGGCAAATGGACACTCACTGGATCATGGGCTTATCACCCGTGATCTTAAGACCTAAATGATACGAGAAACAGATACATCGCCTCGGATACGGACTGATTCTACGGTAACGACTTTTGGCATTCGAAAACGGACTATGATTGGCTTCTGGAACGTTCGAACATTGAATGACGGGGGAAGAGCTGGGGTTACTCGGTCCTTGCACCGCCAATCGGTGATCGACCGTGAAATGGAGCACTATAACATCCAAATCTTGGGCTTGAGCGAGGTCAGGTGGACAGGATCAGGAGAAGAACGAACCCCTAGCGGAAACACTATTCTGTACATTGGCCCTGAAAATGAAGCCAGAAATGGCGTGGCGTTCGTCCTTACGCCGAGAGCGAGAAACAGTCTCATTAGCTGGGAACCAATCTCGGATAGGATTATCGTCGTCAGGCTCAGGACCAGTGTCAGAAACGTCACAATTCTGCACCAACTAATACCGCAACATCTGGTGACAAAGAGGAGTTTTATAGCCAACTGAGTGCCACCTTCGAACGTGTTCCAAGAGGTGATATTATTATCATCTCGGGAGATATGAACGCCCAGGTTGGATCAGACAACACTGGACTAGAACACGTCATGGGGAGGCATGGTGACCCTTGGGTCGACCCTTCACGACCTTGGATTAAGAGACCCGAAAACGGCGAATTATTTGTGGAGTTCTGTAGTACTCGGCAAATGGTCATCGGAGGGACCCTTTTTCCACACAAGAGTCATAATAAAACATCATCCTGATGGTGTTACTCAGAACCAGATCGACCATTTGGCTATAAGTCGCCGATGGAGAAGATGTGTCCTCGATGTGCGAGCGAAACGTGGAGCTGACGTGGGGAGCGATCACCACTTGATGGTTGCCTGCTTGAGATTGTGTACAGCAGCTATCCGACGACCACAAATTCTTCAAATGAAGCGCAAGCTTAATGTGGATAAACTCAGAGATCCCAACAAAAAACTCGAATACACCACCATTCTACGCGAAAAGTCATCCACATTGGGTGAACATGAAATGCGCACACTGGACGCCAATTGGGAGGCAACCAGAAACACTTTTCTAACTAGTGCTGAAGAATCTGTGGGATATGCGCAAAGCGGTGAGAAACCCTGGATGTCGCAAGACACATGGGACAAGGTTGGCAATCGGAAAAAAGCCAAATTGGCAATCATCTCTCAACCCGATGTCAACCAACGAACGCCCGACTTGAGGCAGAACTACCGCGATGCTCATATACAGCTTAAAAAGGCTGTTAGACGCGACAAGAGAAAGGCCATTGAAGATCTGGCAAACAAGGTAGAATCTGCGGCTTACCTTGGGGATATGGGTTCACTATTTAAAATCATGAAACAGTTGACGAACAGGAATTTCACCGCCAACCACCTGGTGAGAGATGTCAACGGAACTCTCCTTAATATGAGTGAACACCAGTTGCGACGATGGAAGGAATACTTCTCTGATATTTTAAACATCTTGTCAGATGAAGATATTCCGGAAACAGAACAACTTCCAAACATCCAACCGCAACAATCCTCAATTAGGGACGATCCCCCAGATAAGGAAGAGATAGTTTCCGCCATTCGGTCAATGGCGGGAAGGAAAGCTTCAGGTATAGACGGACTACCAACCGAACTCCTCAAAGCGGACCCGGAAATCACAGCCAATATACTCCTCCCACTCTTCACTAAGGTGTGGAGTGAGGGAAGATATCCGACTCAATGGAAGGAGGGCGTCATTGTGAAAATTCCGAAGAAGGGCGACCTTCGGGATTGTGGCAATTGGCGCGGTATATGTCTACTTACTGCCGTATCAAAAATTATGGCTAAAAGAATGAATGTTACTGTTATTGTAGTTGCTTCTCAAAGAATAGCTAAAAACTCTCCACTCCTTCCACCACCTCCTGTACAAACTGCACTTTTTCATGAAATATTCTAAACCAATTTTCTCATCATCATCAATGGCGCGACAGCCCAAATCGGGCCCTGGCCTCCTGAAGTCGTCGCCTCCAATCGTCTCGATCCAAAGACCGCGTCCTCCAGCTGCTAATTTTTAAAATGGCTTTGCTGTCTTCATCAACCGAGTCTTCCCATCGCTTGCGTGGTTTGCCTACTGGCCGGTTACCACTCGTTTTGCCTTTAAGAGCACGTTTGGGGATTCTTCTGTCTTCCATTCGCTCTACATGGCCAGCCCACTGCAGTTTACGTAGCTTGATGAACGTTGAAGCTTCTGGCTCGTCGTAGAGTTGATACAACTCATGGTTGTATCTTATTCGCCATTCCGTTCCTTCCTTCACAGGTCCCAAAATTCTTCGGAGGACCTTTCTTTCGAATGTGTTAACTGCTTTTTCGGAAGTTCGCGTTAATGTCCACGTCTCGCTGCCATAACAGAGCACAGGTCGTATAATAGTTTTATAAATCCGCAGCTTATTGTTCCTGTGCACTTTCTTGGATTTCATTATTGGAAGTACCGAATAATACGTCTTATTTGCTAGTATTATCCGTCGTTTGATTTCGTCTGTTTCATTACCGTCCTTTGCTAGATTAGCCCCAAGATATATGAAGTTGTCCACACTCTCCAAATTATATTCCGCAATTGTTATGTTTTGTCTGATTGGCGTTCTCCTTCTTGTTTGCGTCATTACTTTTGTTTTGCTTTCGTTAATGCGCAACCTGACTCCTTTTGCGTCGGAGTCAAGATTGACAAATACCTCCTTAGCACTAGGGAAGGATCTTGCTAGAATGTTAATGTCGTCAGCGTATGCTACTAGTTGGGTGGACTTGAATAGTAGTGTCCCGTTGGTGTCGACTGGGATTTTTCGGACGACATACTCTAGTGCCAAGTTGAAAAGCATAGGAGCTAGACCATCTCCCTGCTTTAAACCACATTCCGTTCGAAAGCTGGTTGTGGAATCGGTTTGTATTCTCACTTGGGATTCAGTGTTCGTCATTGTGAGTCTTGTTAGTCGGACTAGTTTTGGAGGAATTCCAAAGTCAAGCATGATTTGGTACAGTACGCTCCTATCGATACTGTCGTATGCTTGTTTAAAATCTACGAATATTTGGTGCACGTCTGTGTTATATTCCCAGCATTTCTCAAGCACCTGTTTCACCGAGAATATCTGGTCTGTTGTAGATCGTCCGGTTCTGAATCCGCCTTGGTATTCGCCAATTATTTGATTAGTATAGGGCTTAAGACGACGTTCAATTATTTTTGTCAGTATTTTATAGGACGTACACAACAATGATATTCCTCTGTAGTTCTCACAGCAGAGTTTGTCTCCTTTCTTGTAAATTGGACATATAATGCTTTTTCGCCAGTCGTCGGGTATGATTTCCTCTGTCCAAATTTTGCATATCATGCTGTGCAGTATTTCAGCGACACAGTTTCCACCGTTTTTCAGAAGTTCAACTGGTATTTCGTCAATTTCCGGCGCTTTGTTTCGTTTTTGGTCACATAGGGCTGCTTTGATTTCAGGAAGCGTGGGTGGTGTCGATGATGGTTCATCTTCGTCAGTTGAGGCTTGAATTGAAATGTTGTCTGTCGTTATCGGTGCTACTGGGATGGGATTCAAAAGATGTTCGAAGTATGAAGCCCATCTCCTTTTGATTTCTTCTGTGTCGCTGATGATATTGCCCTCTGCGTCTTTGCAGAGACTGGTTTTTGGTTTATATCCCTTTTTCAAGTCTTTTACTATGGCGTATGCGTCCCGCGTATTATTTTTTCTCATGTCGTCGTCCATTTTTTGTATCTTGTCATTATGGTACTTCCTTTGTTTTCGTCTGCAGGTCTTTTTCGCATATCGCCTAAGCTCGTCATATCTTTCTTTTTTGGCTCGTGTTGGTCGTTCAGTAAAAATTTTGTAAGCTTCGTTCTTTCTATCTATTGCGTCGCGACATTCTCGGTCGAACCAATCATTACTTTTTCGCTGTGCTTGATATCCTAATACCTCTTCCGCGGAGGATTTGATGCCGTCTCGTATTTTCATCCACGCATTATCCACTGGCATATTTTGGATATTTTCATATATTGGTGTCAGGTGTTTATTACATGCTAGCATGTAAGCCTGCGCCACCGTTTCGTCGTTAAGCTTGTCGACATTGAATTTGCGAGCTCTACTCGTTTTCGAATACCCACGACAAGCTATTTTGCATCGATACTTAGCTCTGACTAGATAGTGATCAGAGTCACAATTCGCACCGCGGAGAGTTCGTACATCAAGTATGCTGGAAGCAGCCCTTTTCTCAATAAGAACGTGGTCTATTTGGTTGAAGGTGTGACCATCTGGTGATGCCCACGTTCGTTTGTGAATATCGCGATGTGGGAAGCACGTAGAGCTTACTATGATATTTTTGCTGCTTGCGAAATCAATAAGACGTTGGCCATTGTCGTTGGTTATGTCATGGAGACTGTGCCCTCCTGTTGTTCCTCTATGAGCCTCCTCCTTTCCGACTTTTGCATTAAAATCCCCTAAGACAATTTTTAGGTCATTCGAGGGCAGTGAGTCATAGGTTGTCTCTAGGGTGGCATAAAATTCGTCTTTAGTTACATCGTCCTTGTCTTCTGTTGGTGCGTGAACGTTGATCAACCAAGTGTTGAAAAATTTAGTCTTTATTCGGATTGCACACAATCTTTCACTTATTGGTTTGAAGCTCGTGACCTGCTGTTTAAATTTTTTGTCAACGACAAAAGCGACTCCAAACTCTCTGCTTCCCGACAATTTTTCACTTGGATAGATTGTGTGTGATCTCATGTCCATGATTTCGCGACCGAGCCATTTCGTTTCTTGGATGGCAGTTATGTTGATGTTGTGTTTTGCCACTTCTTCGAGAAACTCTTTCAGAGCTCCTGTCCTAAATAAGGATCGAACATTCCAAGATCCAATAGAGTAGTCCATTTTTCGTTTGCGGGGTCGTTGCCGTTGAGTCCATCCTTTCCGAGGCAATTTTCTCAGTACGTATAACTTCGATCGAGCTAAAATTTTGTACTAATTCTTTAATTAGCATTATTATTATTATCGCGCAAAAATTAACCGACTAGCTCCACTACTTCTACCCCCTCCCATACAATGTGGTACAATTCCACGACTTTGCAAAAACTCTATTTTCTTGAAAAGTGTGAATCTAACTGATCTAAAATTTAAACCATATCAATCGCATGTTGATTATAGTAGTTTCTAGAAAAATTACCAAAAACCCCCACTCCTTCTACCACCTCCCATACAAACTGCACTTTTTCATGAAATACTCTAAACCAATTTTCTCAGTACGTATAATTTTGATCGAGCTAAAATTTTCTGATGAATCCCTAATTAGCATTATTACTATTTTCGGGAAAAATTAACCGATTAACTGCACTCCTTCTACCCCGTCCCTTACAATGTGACACAATGGCACTACAGCTTTGCTGTAAACGTCAGCGGTCGGGAATTTACTATTAAATTTTTCTCAATTATTTTCAAAAATTAATTTCATTAGTTTTTTGCAATTAATTTATTATTTACGCAGTAAAGTTCGGTTTTTTATTGCGATTTCTTAGTGTTTACACGCGCTATTATGTGTGATTGCTCGATTTCGGTCTTAGCCTCCAAGCTCGATGAAGTTCTTCTCCGTCTTTCGAGGCTCGAAAAGTGTTTAAATTTGAGCTCTATAACGGTATCATCCACCCAGAGTTCGGTAACTGCTGTATCGGATTCTGCTATCGATAAACGCAGGTCGGTATCCGCTAATGAAGTGGCTAAGCCGAAAAGATCGTCACCATTGCCGATTACCATCAATACTCGTGTTACTCGTCAGAGTTCAAAGCAAATCTCCGGTGCTGTGCCAAAGAGTATCAACAGTGGAAAAGTTATAAACATTGCAACTAGTTCGGAGCTAGTTACTCGCACTACGGAAGCACTGCGATCCGACTTGTCCAATACGGCATCAGCTGTTCTAGACATCGAGAAATCTGTAACTAAACCGGTCTCTGTTGGATCTTCATCTGGGAACGTTTTCTTAGCTGCTAACAACATAATGTCAAACTCTGACGTCCAACAAGATATTCAATCCGATGCCAGCAGAACGTCTTCGATATTAATTGCTGCCCCTCAAATCGATGAGTGGTTGTGCATATCTAATACCATTGACACATAGCGCAGCTAAATTATAATTAAGGCCTAAATTATAATTAAGCGGCTGTGTGTCATACGGTAATTTTGCTAAATTACCAAAATAGTGATCATTTATCAGCTAAATCATCTCACCATGCTCTCAGCTAAATCATCTCATTTAGCTAAATCCTCTCATTTTTCTCATAATTTAGGCTATAACGATGAATAATGTAGTACTAGAGTTGGAGCTTTCATAAAAGCTTCGTCGTGCAAGAGAGAAGAAAAGTCATTTTCTGACAGCTCTGAATTATACAAAATCTTGGAATCGTGATTTAAACGCCTAGCTACGAAAGATGACTCGCAAACGATTCTAAAACAGGACAAAGGATCGTTTTCTTCTTTTATCGCCTTCCTTGTAAAATGTTATTGCCTATTGGCTATGCAATTTAACTTTTTAAAAATATGACAGATAAGTGAGTGGCTCTTCTTAATTAGCAAAGTGCTGTGTGTCACCAATCTACTAACGATGAAGACGAGCTAAATTACGAATTAGCCAAATTATAATTAGGACCGCTATGTGTCAATGGTATAAGTGCCACAAGTATACTTCTGTTGACAACGTGTTGGATAACGTGCGGCTAAAATTGAACTATGAGAACCCCATTACGCTTGCTTGTTTTCGTCTTACGAAGAAATCTGCAGTTATTGATTCACTTAACTATGTTTCGTTTAAACTCCGTGCTCCGCAAGAATATTTTCACCGCTTATTGTCCACTGGATTCTGGCCTACTGGTATATCATGTAAATTATTCGAGCGTCGAAAGATTGTTATTATTATTATTACGATGGCGCTACAGCCCAAATCGGGCCTTGGCCTCCTGAATGCTTTGCCTCCATCCATCTCGGTTCAGTGACCGCGTCCTCCAGTTTGAAAATCTTAGCAGTGATTTGCTGTCTGTGTCAAACGAATCCTCCCAGCGCTTTCGTGGTTTTCCGACCGGTCTTTGTCCGTTGACTTTTCCTTTTAGTGTGCGTTTGGGAATTCTTCCGTCATCCATCCGCTCCACATGACCAGCCCATTGTAACTTTTTAAATTTTATGATGGTTGACACTTCTGGATTGTCGAAGATGGCATACAATTCTCTATAGTATCGTATTCTCCAGATCGAGTCTTCCCTCACAGGTCCGAGGATTCTTCTGAGGACCTTTCTTTCAAAGGCGTTAAGTAGTTTTTCGGACGCCTGAGTTAATGTCCACGTTTCGGTGCCTATGCTATGGCACAGGTCGTATAATCGTTTTATATAACTTAAATTTTGTTTTCCTGTGTACGTTTTTGTTTTTTGTTTTTAATTATTGGAAGTACCGAATAATAAGTCTTGTTTGCCATAATTATTCTTCTTTTAATTTCGATGGGTTCGCTTCCATCCTTCGATAGGTTCGCCTTTAGGTATATAAAGTTGTCTACGTTTTCTAGGTTATAGTCTCCTACTGTGATATTTTGTCTGATTGGCGTCTTTTTCCTAGTTTGCGTCATAATTTTTGTTTTATTTTCATTTATGCGTAGTCCAACTTCCCTTGCTACCGAGTCAAGGTTTACAAATACTTCCTTAGCACTCTCCCGAGATCTTGCAAGGATATCTATGTTGTCGGCATATGCTACGAGTTGTGTGGATTTGAAGCATAGTGTTCCCTTGGTGTCCACGGGAAGTTTCCGAACAACATATTCGAGTGTTAGGTTGAAAAGCATTGGTGCCAGGCCGTCACCTTGTTTAAGGCCGTTGTCTGTTTTAAAACTGGAAGTCAGATCATTTTCTACTCTGACTTGTGACAAAGACTCAGTCATTGTCATTTTTGTCAGTCGAACCAGTTTCGGTGGGACTCCAAACTCCAGCATGATTTTATACAGTACGCGCCTGTCGATACTGTCGTATGCCTGTTTGAAGTCAACAAATATCTGATGCACATCAATATTATATTCCCAGCACTTTTCCAGCACCTGTTTAACTGAGAATATCCGCCTTGGTATTCACCAATTACTTTGTCAGCATAGGGCTTAATTCTCTTTTCTAGAATTTTCGTCAAAATCTTATAAGACGTACACAACAGAGATATTCCTCGGTAGTTTTCGCAGCAGAGTTTGTCACCTTTTTTATAAATTGGACATAAGATGCTCTTGCGCCAATCTTCAGGAAGTATTTCCTGCGTCCATATGTCCGTGACTAATCTATGTAGGAGATGCGCTATGCAGGTGTCTCCGGCTTTTAGAAGTTCAGCTGGGATTTGATCAGTGCCCGGCGCTTTGTTGTTTGGGTGGTTCCTTAGGGCTGCTTTTACTTCTTCGAGTGTGGGAGGACTCAAAGCGGATCCTTCATCAGCTGTTACATCAGTTATACCTGCTATTGTATCTGCTGCTGCTGTTCGTGTAGGTGATGGGCTCGAGTTAAGAAGGTGTTCAAAGTATTAAGATTGTTAATGATGTCGAAAATTTTCGTTTAATGCATGGTCAAAACCAGCCAACATAAATTTTAATTCTTCTATATATACCCTAAATATTTTGTATCAAAATGTACGTGGCCTAAGGTCCAAGTTGTCTGTATTTTATTGTTCTATATTTGAGGATTCTCCAGACATTGTCTGTATTACTGAATCATCACTAATTTCTTCCATTTTGGACTCTGAAATTTTTCCATCCTTTTATACAGTTTACCGAAATGAGCGTGATTTGACACGATCTATAAAAAAATGGTGGAGTCCTTATTGCCGTTAAAAATGACTTACTGTCCTTTCGTTGTCCGGCTTTCGATCATCCCATCGAAAGTATTTTCGTGAAGGTTAAATTATCATATAATCGTTTTCTGTATCTTTGTTGTGTCTACATTCCGTGTAACTCAAATTTTAGTACGCTTAAAAATTTTTTTGATGATCTCTTTTTTTTTATAAACAACATTGATCTGGGTTCACAATTTTTGATCTGTGGTGACTTCAACTTACCTATGATTTCCTGGAGTGATAGTTCTTCTCAACCTGTGTCTTGTAATGCATACTCCTCTTGCTTATCATCTTTCATGAGCCTTTGTTCACTTGCTCAACATAATGTGATCAATAATTACCGTGACACTCTATTAGACCTTGTGTTTTCCAATATCGCTATACCCATTGTTCGCGTTATATCGACATTTGGATTAGTTCCTTCCGACCCTTACCATCCTCCTTTGAGTATTACGGTTAACATTTTTAGGAGAAATATTAATGCACAGTCACCATTATCTAAGCTAAATTTTCTAAAGGGAAATTACTCTGAGATCAGTCGCAAGTTGGATGAAATTAATTGGGTTGAGGCTTTTTCAGGACTCCCTGCGAATACATCGATTTCAATATTTTATGAATATATCAATGCCTTCATTCAGAATCATGTACCTCACAAGCATACTTCTTCTAAAAACTATCCTGTATGGTTTACTACGGGTGTTATTCGGAGTTTACGCCTAAAACACTGCTTGTATAAGAAATATAAACGTTCAAAACTTCATTCTGACTATGCAAAATTTTACTGTCCAACGTACCTTTGTGAGAAAGGAAATCAAGTCTGCCTTTCGTTCTTATGTTTCCTCGCTTGAGACGAGTTTAGCTCGTAATGATACGAAACCTTTCTGGTCACACGTTAAAAAGTGCAAAAAGACTCTGCACGCTCAGTCTGCTCTGAGGTATCAAAATACTTAATACCTCTGATACCCAAGCTATGTGTGATCTTTTTGCTGAATATTTTTCTCCCGTTTTTAAAATTACAGACAGGGAACTAAACTATGTTTTTAATGTTTTTAATCACGAATCCATTAGTTCTATTTATGTTTCCTCTTTAGATATTCTAAAAGGTTATTAATTCACTTGATCCCAAAATTAACGGCGGCTGCCATGGCATACCTAACTTTTTTGTTAAAACACTATCGGAAGTTCTCGCTTTTCCCCTTTCGATTATTTTTAATAAATCACTTACCGAAGGTACTTTTCCAGAAGTCTGGAAACTGGCTAACGTTATCCCTATTTTCAAGAAAGGTGACCCCGAAGATGTCTTGAATTATCGCCCTGTTTCCATTCTTACTAGCAAAATTTTTGAACGGCTCGTTCACAATGTAATGTGTGACAAACTTGGTCATTTGATTTCGCCCTGTCAACATGGTTTCGTTAGAGGAAAATCTACAACTACCAATTTGTGCGAGTTTACAAACTTTATTGCCAAATCTTTCGAACTCCATCAGTCTGTTCACACTGTTTACACAGATTTTGCAAAGGTATTCGACACAGTTAATCCCAAGATTCTAATTGGGAAACTTAAAATATATGGCGTCTCTGGAAATTTACTTGACTGGATTTCTTCCTATTTATCTACTCGTAGTATGCGTGTAACTTTTAAGGGACATGAGTCTTATGTATTTCCTGCGTGGTCTGGTGTTCCACAGGGGTCTATTCTTGGTCCACTATTATACCTATTTTTTATAAATGACCTACCCCAGTTTTTATCTTCTTCTTGTCTCTTGTATGCGGATGACCTCAAAGTCTTTCGAGTGATTAATTCTCCCTGTGATCGTGATATTTTAAAATTGGACTTTGATCGACTATATCAGTGGTGTTTGTCGAATGACCTAGACTTAAACATTAAAAAATGCTTCTCAATGTAATATTCACTTAAAACGGATCCTCCCGAGTTACTTTATTTAATCGATGGCACTAGACTTTCGGAAGTAACGATTATGAAGGATCTCGGTGTGACTTTTGATGTGAAGTTAAGTTTCACTACACATTTTGAAAATATTATTAATCATGCCCATAGACTTGCCGGATTCGTCCTCCGTATTTCTTCTACTTTCGCTTGCTCTAGTACTGCTGTCCTGCTTTTTATCTCTCTAGTACGTAGTATTCTTGAATACTGCTCTGTTGTTTGGAGCCCTCACCATTAGTGTTACTCAGCTGCTATTGAATCAGTTCAACGTAAGTTTACGCGTTCTCTGTTCTTTCGTTCTAAAATACCGTATGCTAACCACTCGGTACTTCATCTCCATCCTTTAGACATACGCAGAAGTTACTTTGATGAGTACTTTCTTTACAAGGTTGTAAATGTTATTATAAGGTCTAAATCTTTTTGATGAACTTAATTTCAGAATGGAAGTTATTAGTACTAGAAATGCCGATATTTTTTATCCTTCACGCGCTTTACTAGACGTTTATTTTCACTCTCCTGTAGTAAGACTTCAGCGAAATCATAACAAACTATAGGGTGGTCCAACCAAAACGCACGATGTTAATTTCTCGCGCAAAAGAGCCATTGTTTCGTTGGCTGTGTGGCAAGTGGCACCATTCTGTTGGAACCACATCTTGTCCAGGTCCATATCCTCAATTTCTGGCCACAAGAAGTCCGTTATCATCTCGCGATAGCGAACACCATTCACGCTAACTGCTTGGCCGTCCTCATTTTCGAAGAAGTTCGGCCCGATGACGCCGCCATCCCATAAACCGCACCAAACAGTCACTCTTTGTGGAAGCATCAGCTTTTTAACAATCACTCGTGGATTCTCATTTGCCCAAATGCGGTAATTCTGCTTGTTAACGAATCCACTGAGGTGAAAGGGTGCCTCGTCGCTGAAGATGAAGTGCACGAAATGCATTTTGATTTGAACGCCCATTTTCGTAAGAGGCTTCAACGACCTTAACGCGCTGCTCAATTTTATACCTCTCCATGGTTGAATTTGTCAAACACTGAAACAAAGAAATGTCAAATTAAGTTGGGCGAAAAACTTGACGTTAAGGTGTGACTCACAATTAACATCGTGCATTATGGTTGGACCACTTACACTGTACAACTTGGATCTTTGTCTATTTCTTTTAATGCTTTTAAAACCAAACTTTAGAAATTCTTGTGATATTTCTTATCGCTTGCTATTGTGTAATTGAAATGTAAATTTTGTTCAATGGCTAAACAAATAAATAGATTTATCAATATTTAAAAATAACTTGTTACGAAGACACCAGTCATGAAAGATATCAAGATCACGTTGCAGAGATAAACATTCAGTTTCACCATAAATTTTTTTACAAAATTTTAATATTGTCAGCATATAAAAGTAAGTCAGTCTTCGGTAAAACAAAGGAAAGGTCATTTACATATAAAATAAAAAGTAGTGGCCCAAGATGACTTCCTTGTGGCACGCCAGACATAGACATGACATCATGGGGAAAACAAGATCTAGAAATAACTGATTGAGTTCTATTTGACAAATATGACCAGCGAAGTAGTATAGGAGAAAATCCTAATTTATCCAATTTCAAAAGTAGATTTTCATGAGACAATTTATCGAACGCCTTGCTGAAATCCGTATATATGCAGTCAACTTGAGATTTATTTTCAATACAGCGGTTTACGAAATTGGTAAAAGATAGAAGATTAGTCACAGTTGATTGTCCCTTAAAGTTGCTTAGTAGAAAGTGAAGATTTAAAATTAAAAAATGCATTCGTAAACTTTCGGAATTGCTGAAAGATTCGCAATAGGTCTATAATTTTTAATGTCAACAGTGCTACCCTTTTTATGAACAAGTATAATAAAAGAACACAAGGGACTTGTTAAACAGCAATGAAAGAGGGAGACTTAAGACATTAGCACAGTGATACAAAATGGCACTGGGAATCCCGTCCGGTCCCGACCTATTGGAGATTTTAATCTGCTTAAGGGACTGAAAAATAGTATCATCACTGATTGCTATAAAATTACAGCGAGGGATTGTATAGCAAGGCAAGGGTCTAGACAAAGCAACAAAATCCAATGAACCATCGTCCAGGATAAATGATTGGGCAAAGTAGTTGGCAAATAAATTAGATATGATATCCGGGTCGTCGGAAAAGTCTCCATCAAACGATAAACTCGACGGAAAACCATCATTTTTGCGTTTAGGATGAATAAAAGCCCAGAAAGATTTAGGATCCGTCTTAATATCGGTTTGTACTTTCTCAATGTACCTGTTGTAGGCTTAAATCGCGTATTGTTTAAAATTCAGGCTAGCTATAGAGAAATCATTGTAAGAAGCAGACGACCTATTACTATTATTATTTGGAGAACGCGTGAGAGCACTACGACCTTCTTGGCCTATTGTGCGTTTATAGCCCCTTCACCCTATCAAAACTCAATAGCTTTAGCTAATTTGAGAATCTTTACGGGAGCAGTATTGGCTAGTTCCTGGTAGTAGAAAGGAAACCGTTTCCAAGATGACTGTGTCGTTTCCTAGCTACTGCTTCACAGTGACATAGGATGTGTACTGTCGTTTCTGAGTCCTCGAGACACAGGCGACAAATGTCGGTTTAAGATTAAACATATATTCGAGGTGGTGGTTTACTCCACCGTTCCCGGTCATTAGGCCGATTAGAGTACTAATATCCTTCTTGCAGAATTTTAGAATATCCCCCATTTTGTTTTTTTGTGGTAGGATCAGTTTTTTTGAAATTGACAAGCCTGAAAGTCTATTCCAGTAGATTTTATGTTCTTGTTCTAACCACTTTTTGAGTATGGGGTTGGTGTACCCTTTTGGTTTTCCGCAGAATGGCTCTGGAACAATAAAGTTTGTTTCTGCGCCGTTTTTTGCAAGGCGATCAGTCTCTTCATTTCCCATGTGTCCTGGTACCCACATTAAGGTTACTTCATTCCTTTTCCCCAGAATGGTTAGGTTTTGGAGGCATTCCCATACTATCCGAAAGGATATAAATGGATTTATTGCGATAAGCTTTCCTTATATTTTCTTGGATGCATAGCTCTATTGCAATTAGTTCGGCCTGGAAGATTGTGATTTCTTTGTGGTTTTGACCCCGAGAAGTAAGGACCTTTGACTCCGGTTCCTTCCTCTACTATTTCAGGTAGCATGGATTGCCAGTCCTGCGTTCTCTGATTATAACTTTGAAGGGGGCTTCAAAGTTGAATTTTGTCGGCATCGCGTCCGATAGTGTGGAAGTTATAACCTCTATTTTTGGGCCTTTTAGGATTTTGAGGTGACCTCTAAAATCCCCTGATTTATAATTGTTTTTCTCCTGTATGCGTAACACTCCTTTGATAGCTTCCTTTTTTATTTGGATATTTCCATTGCCGCTGTCGTACAGGTTTTCATTGCTCCTGTGATACCAAGGCAAGCTAGCCTCTGGATTTTTTGTAGCGTAAGCTGTGTTTTCCGTTGTAAAAATTTAGTCCACCATATCGTTGATCCCCGCAAGGGGGTAGTTGTAGTATGAGGTTTTACCAATTCCTGCAACTATCTTTGGAGTTAGCGACTCCACGGACCTGAGCTAACTATCCCCCTCTGGGATGGGGGCTGTAGAATTCACCCACAGCCAGTCCTGCTTGCCCTAAAAATGGCAAATGGACACTCACTGGATCATGGGCTTATCACCCGTGATCTTAAGACCTAAATGATACGAGAAACAGATACATCGCCTCGGATACGGACTGATTCTACGGTAACGACTTTTGGCATTCGAAAACGGACTATGATTGGCTTCTGGAACGTTCGAACATTGAATGACGGGGGAAGAGCTGGGGTTACTCGGTCCTTGCTCCGCCAATCGGTGATCGACCGTGAAATGGAGCACTATAACATCCAAATCTTGGGCTTGAGCGAGGTCAGGTGGACAGGATCAGGAGAAGAACGAACCCCTAGCGGAAACACTATTCTGTACATTGGCCCTGAAAGTGAAGCCAGAAATGGCGTGGCGTTCGTCCTTACACCGCGAGCGAGAAACAGTCTCATTAGCTGGGAACCAATCTCGGATAGGATTATCGTCGTCAGGCTCAGGACCAGTGTCAGAAACGTCACAATTCTGCAGTTCTACGCACCAACTAATACCGCAACACCTGGTGACAAAGAGGAGTTTTATAGCCAACTGAGTGCCACCTTCGAACGTGTTCCAAGAGGTGATATTATTATCATCTCAGGAGATATGAACGCCCAGGTTGGATCGGACAACACTGGACTAGAACACGTCATGGGAAGGCATGGTGACCCTTGGGCCGACGCGTCACGACCTTGGATTAAGAGACCCGAAAACGGCGAATTATTTGTGGAGTTTTGTAGTACTCGGCAAATGGTCATCGGAGGGACCCTTTTTCCACACAAGAGTCATCATAAAACATCTTGGGTTTCCCCTGATGGTGTAACTCAGAACCAGATCGACCATTTGGCTATAAGTCGCCGATGGAGAAGATGTCTCCTCGATGTGCGAGCGAAACGTGGAGCTGACGTGGGGAGCGATCACCACTTGATGGTTGCCTGCTTGAGATTGTGTACAGCAGCTATCCGACGACCACAAATTCTTCAAATGAAGCGCAAGCTTAATGTGGATAAACTTAAAGATCCCAACAAAAACCGCGAATACACCACTATTCTACGCGAAAAGTCATCCACATTGGGTGAATTTGAAATGCGCACACTGGACGCCAATTGGGAGGCAACCAAAAACACTTTTCTAACTAGTGCTGAAGAATCTGTGGGACATGTGCAAAGCGGTGAGAAACTCTGGATGTCGCAAGACACATGGGTCAAGGTTGGCAATCGGAAAAAAGCCAAATTGGCAATCATCTCTCAACCCGATGTCAACCAACGAACGCCCGACTTGAGGCAGAACTACCGCGATGCTCATATACAGCTTAAGAGGGCTGTTAGACGCGACAAGAGAAAGGCCATTGAAGATCTGGCAAACAAGGCAGAATCTGTGGCTTACCTTGGGGATATGGGTTCACTTTTTAAAATCATGAAACAGTTGACGAACAGGAATTTCACCGCCAACCACCTGGTGAGAGATGTCAACGGAACTCTCCTTAATATGAGTGAACACCAGTTGCGGCGATGGAAGGAATACTTCTCTGATATTTTAAACATCTTGTCAGAGGAAGATATTCCGGAAACAGAACAACTACCAAACATCCAACCGCAACAATCCTCTATTAGGGATGATCCCCCCGATAAGGAAGAGATAGTTTCCGCCATTCGGTCAATGGCGGGAAGGAAAGCTCCAGGTATAGACGGACTACCAACGGAACTCCTTAAAGCGGACCCGGAAATCACAGCCGATATACTCCTCCCACTCTTCACTAAGGTGTGGACTGAGGAAAGATATCCGACTGAATGGAAGGAGGGCGTCATTGTGAAAATTCCGAAGAAGGGCGACCTTCGGGATTGTGGCAATTGGCGTGGTATATGTCTACTTACTGCCGTATCAAAAATTATGGCTAAGGTAATTCTCAATAGGATTAGTGATGTCGTCGAGAGCACTCTCGAAGTTTACCAGGCTGGATTCCGTAAAGGGTCGTTTTGTACCGACCACACAAATACCCTACGGATAATATTAGAGCAGTCAGCCGAAATGGGTTCGCCACTACATCTCATGTTTGTAGACTTCGAGAAGGCTTTCGACAGCGTTAAGCGAGATTACATATGGAATGCTTTGCGTAGGAGAGGTATTCCAGATAAGGTCATAGCTATGATTAAAGAATCCTACGAAGATGCAAGGTGTCGCGTCTTGCATAGAGGAGAGCTGTCCGAGAGCTTCCCTGTGCGAACGGGTGTCAGACAAGGCTGCATATTATCACCAACCCTGTTTCTGGTGGTAATAAACGACATCTTGAAAGCTGCACTGGAAGGTGGGGAAGGTAAGGGTCTTCAATGGAGACTATTTAACATCTTGAGTCACCTTGATTATGCTGATGACGTGTGTTTGCTTGCACATAACCGTTCGGACTTAGAGTCAAATGTTCGCTCGTTGCATTCTAAATGCAAAGAGGCGGGACTGAAAATAAATGTGCGTAAAACCAAGTACATGCACATGGGTTCGAACGCAAGCACACCGATTGTTCTTAACGGACAGGATGTGGAAGAGGTGCAAGATTTTTGCTATCTTGGAAGCATTGTCAGCATGGACGGCGGAGCCGAAAAGGATGTTGAGGCTCGGCTAAATAAAGCTCGTCAGGCCTTCGGTATCCTTTCCCCTTTCTGGAGGTTAAGAGAGATCTCCCTTCGCACGAAGCTGCGAGTTTTTGACGCATGCGTCAAATCCGTGTTGTTGTATGGTTGCACTACGTGGAAAGTGACCGTTCGACCTACCAAGAAACTACAGACTTTCGTAAACCAATGCCTCCGGCGCATTTTAGGAATATTCTGGCCAGAAGTGATCTCCAACGACGAACTTTGGAGTACAACTGGCCAGACTAAAATAGGTATTGAGATTCAACGGCGGAAGTGGCAGTGGATCGGTCATACTTTGAGGAAACCAGAGCAAAATATCGCAAAACAGGCTCTGGATTATAATCCGCAAGGAAGACGTCGGGTTGGTCGACCATGTAACACATGGAAGCGAGCAGTTGAGCAGGAGGCCAGAGGAATAAATAAGTCCTGGCAACAGCTTAAGGCCGATGCTCAGGATCGCGCCTTGTGGAAGAGAGTTGTTTCTGTCCTATGCCCCTATAGGGGGTCTTAACAGGAATTTGATTGATTTGATATCGTTGATCCGTATGTGACTATTGGGAGAGTGACTATTCTGTAACACCAGTAAATCATTTTGGGCCTTAATCCCCATTTTCTGCCGAATAAGCTTTTACAGGCCCAAAATGCCTTTAGTGCTTTTGCATGAGTCCATTCTATATGTTTGTTCCAGTTGAGTTTACTATCCAGTATGACACCTAGACATTTTACCTCATCTGAAAAGGGTATTGATGTTCCATTTATTGAAGGAGGTACAATGTGGTATTTCTTTCTATTTGTAAATGGCACTATCTCAGTCTTACTTGGATTAATGTTTAAGTTCTTAGACTGACACCAATTCATTATCACCTCTAAGGCTGATTGTATTCTTTCCGATATTATTGAATCATATTTGCCTCTAAAGATAATGGCGAGGTCATCAGCATATCCTATTGCCTCGTATCCCTAGTCTGTTAGACGGTTCAGAAGCTCATCCACTACAATTGACCAAAGAAGTGGGGATAGAACCCCACCTTGGGGACATCCTCTATAGGTCTTACCAAACCATGAAGGGCTGACTCTGTTGATTTGCCTTTTTGGTAGGCATGTTGGTTCTTATTAAGACAGACCTTGTTAGGCCCCGTTCTTATGTGAATGTCCACTAATTTCTCCATTGTTTTGACAAAGAAGGAAGTAAGACTTATAGGGCGATATGACTTTGGCTGTTCGCTGGGACGGTTCCTTGCCTTCGGTACAAATACCACTCTCGCTTTCCTCCAGATTTTTGGGATGTATCCCCATTCAAAACTGGCTTTAAAGATCCTTATCATTATTGGCATGAGGATCTCTAACCCCTTCTGCAATAATGCAGGCAATATTTTGTCTACCCCGGCTGATTTATAGGGTTTAAAGGTGTTGATCGCCCATCTGATCTTTTCCGGAGTGAAGATTCTACCAGCAATACTTTTGCTGAACGGAGTTTGACGATACATCCTTTCCTCTACCTCTAAATCTTCATTATTGTTAATTATCTTGCAGCCTGGGAAATGTGTTGCCATTAGCATTTCAAGAGTTTCCAAGCTGCTTTTGGTTAAGGACCCATCTGGTCTCTCTAATAGTCTTTTGACAACACCTTTTGGAGTCTTAAGACCGTTGGGAGATCATCTATCTCTTCACAGAATCTTCTCCAAGACTCTTTTTCAACTTTCTAAGAAGATTGTTATATTCGGTTAGATTCTCTGTATTCGTCCCAGTTCCCAAAGGTTTTCGCTCTATTGAACAATTTCCTAGTTTGCTTGCGTTTTGCCGCTAGTTCCGCGTTCCATCAAGGAGTTTGTTTGGCTCTTTTTTTGTGTAGAATAGGACAACTTTGTTCGTAAGCATTAATAATATTGTTTACGAGTTTTTTTTTGTGAGTTCATCAATGCAGTCTGGGCTGCTTATTGTTTCTTTCTCGATACCTATTTCGTACTCTTGGACTGACTGGTAAAGATTCCAGTTGGTACGTTTAGGGTTTCTGTATTGTTCTATGTAACTAAATGAAGTCTTAATATCAAAAGAGATATACCTGTGATCTGATAATGAAGCTTCTTTTGATACTTGCCAATTTTCACAATTGTCAACCAGGCAGGGGCTTGTTATGGTTAGGTCAAGTACTTCCTGCCTTACTGAATTTATGAAGGTCGGTGTATTACCTTTATTTATTATATCTAGGTTGTTAGTAGTAAGGAACTCCAAAAGTGACTCACATCTTTTGTTGATATCACTACTTCCCCAGATAGTGTGGTGTGCGTTGGCATCACAGCCCAGTATTACCTGTAATTTGTGGAGTCTGCTGTATTCCACAAGTTCCATGACGCCTTGAGGTGGAGCATCTAACTCCTCACCAGGAAAGTATGCTGAAGCTATTATTACCTCTTGAATCCCTCCTGCCTTTGGTATTTTCACCAATACAGCTAATAGATCTGTTCGAATGAAACTTGGAATACTTCAGATGACACAAGAAGTGCCGCCCTTGGCCTCTCGCTTCTTTTGTCATAAATCAACTTACCAATTTTATGTGAAATTCCAATAATTTTACCCTGTACGGCCCTTGGTTCTTGCAGGAGGGCAACATGGAATTCCTCTTTTGCAAATCTCCACGTCAGCACGTCCATGGCCGTTGCTGCACGATGAAGATTTGCCTGAATAACTTTAATGCTATTTAGGCCTTTGGCCATCGTCGGTAGATTGAGGCTTGCCGCTTCTAACCTCCTTAGCTTTAGGACGTAGAGTCACACTCGAGAATTTTTATCAGACTCGGTGCCCCTTCTGTTTAAGCCCCTCCATCGATTGGCCGTTGATGGAGAAGGTTATAATTGTGTTTGTGCCCTCTTTCTTTCTATTAAGGACTTTCCAGTTTGAGGCGCACAAACCTACGTTTTGAGAGTCGATGAGGGTTGTAATTTTCTCTGTCGAGTCTTCTTCGTGGGGGAAATATCCCGTGACTATCTCTAATCGCGGAATATCCTCCTCCCGGACCCCCCTGATGGTGATGGAGTCGTCCGGCTTGATGTTTTTGGCTGTTGTTTCTAGCCACGATGCGGTTTGTTCGTCCCCACACACAATTAGCATCCATCCTGGCTTGAGAATAAGTCCACAAAATTGTGGCCTTATTCCTACCAAGGTATATCCAAGCAGGCATTGTACCGGAATTATATATTGCGTCGGCCGGGATTTAAGTTCACGATCTTCGCATTACAAGACCAATACGCTACCTACTAGGCTACACCCTAGCTAAATTATAAATTAGGTTTACTCTGACCTTTTTCCATTTGACATTTTTTGTATGCCGCAATATGTGTGCAATGTGCTGTTTTGTTACGGGAAGATGTAATTTGTCTTTAATTTGCCTTGCAGTTAATTTAATTTTTGGTTGCTTCGTAACGTATTTGTCCCTTTTGGCGAGCCGCGAGTATGGTGTTCCCCTTCGTTGGCTTTTCATAACCATAATGATCACCCTTTTAAAAAAAATCCTAATGACCGTCTCAGATCTCTTAATTTCTTTCGCAATTTTCCGATTAGAATATCCCAAAGATCACTTCTACAGTTTTCAAACTGGAGGACGCGGTCGTTGGACCGAGACAACTGGAGGAGGTGCATCCGGGAGGCAAAGGCTCAATATGAGCTGTAGCACCATTGCATCAGCATCATCATAGTAATAAATGGGTAGTGACCGTTCGACTTTCCAAAAAACTGTAAACTTTCGTGAACCAATGCCTCCTCGAAAGGTGCAGCATAGTGGGTAGAGTGTTGATGTACGATGCGAAGGTCGTGAGTTCAAATCCCGGTCGACGCATAATTCATGCACACTGCTACCTTGGTCACCTCAATCTACGAAAATCAATAATTCGAAGATAGAGGGTTGTATGAAGGTCTAACAATCCTTCCACAATAAATAATGAAAAATGTTAATGAATATGAAGTACAGGAGGCCAAGGCTCGATTTGGATTTTAGTGCCATTGTAGATGTAGAATGCCTCCTTCGAAGCATTTTATTGATATTTTGGCCAGAAGTAACCTCCAACAACGAACTTTCGAGTGCAACTGGACAGACTAAAATAGTCAATGAGATTCGAAGGCGGAAGTGGCAGTGGATCGGTCACACTTTGAGGAAACTGGAGCGAAACATCGGCAAACAAGCCCTGGATTAGGATCTTCAAGGGAGACGCCATCGGGTTTGTCGACCATGTAGCACATGGAAGCGAGCGGGAGGAGGCCAGAAGAATAATAATATCCTGGTGACAGCTAGAGGCCCATGCTCAGGATCGCGCCTTTTGGAAGATAACTGTTTCTATCCTATGCCGGGAGGTGGTGGGGAGGAGGTGTTCTTAACACGAGAATTGATTGATTGATTGAAGCTACGCTGATAAAAATTCCTGAAATCTCTAAGATTATCGAAATATCTCAAGGATTTGAATGCGAATTCTCTGGATTGTCTTGAAAAGAAAAAATTATTATAGTGTGGTGAATATTTTCACAGTGCATTTCGAATTGAAAGGAAAGATTTCCGAATTTTACACTGTTCGTGACGTTTCGATCTCTGCTGATACCAAAACGTCTCATCTGGAAAATGTTTCCTTTCAAGAAAATTTTTGTACAGTAATTTTTTTTTAATTTATTTCATTAATTTTTTTTTAACGATTTCTTAAATTATCGGATTTTAAACTAATTTGTTTTTTTTTTTTTTTTTACAGATAATAACAAAAACGCGATGCAAATACAAAGAATAGCAACACGAACAACAGATATTAGTGGTGTCGGTGGTGGAGGAGGAGGAGGAGATGGCGAAATTGGAGTCGGGATAGGAGTAGATGGCGATGGCGTTGTTGGTGATAGTGTTGAAAAATTAACAACAGTTCAACAATTCTATAATGGCACAAACATATTAATAACAGGCGGTACTGGATTTTTGGGGAAAAGTAAGTTCCTTAACTTTTTTTTTTTGTTCACTAAAATTTAAAATATTCATTCAATTAATTATTAGAGAGAGAAAGAGATAGATTAAGCAGTTTTTTCTAAACAGCCTATTGGCCTTAGACAAAAAACTAAACCAGAACTACCTACGATTGCGGGTAAACCCCATCCCAATACTCTAGATGAAATTCAAGTTCTAATGACTTTAAATGGTTGATCTCCCTATCATATCAATATTTAATTATATCAGTATTTTCTTGATAATTGTTTTAACACGTCCCGCCAAACTGTACTAACTTTTGTATGGGAGGTGGTAAAAGGGGCGATTTTTGCCGAGATAATTAACTTGACATAGAAATGATCAGAAACCCTTATGATTTGCAAGAAAATCGACGTATTATTAAGTTGTGCAATTGTGCCGTTTTGTATGGGAGGTGATTGAAGGAGTTGTGGGATCGAACTTATTTTTTCACATCTCAAAATGTTTTCTACTCAATTTGAACTTCAAGACTTTGATAGATACTGAGAAAACATTAGAACACCACTACCTTTGATAATTTCTAAGTAAAAAAAAAAAACGTTGTGTCATTTTATACGGGGGGTGACGAGATCTTCGAATTTTGTCGGATATCATTATAATTGCTACCGAAATACTTCAAACAAAAGTTGATATCCATACATTTTTATGGAGCTAGGGTGTAGCCTACTAGGTAGCGTGTTGGTCTTGTAATGCGGAGGTCGTGGGTTCAAATCCCGGTCGGCGCAATATATAATTGCAGCACATGCCTGCTTGGATATGCCTTGGTCACCTCAGTCTACGAAAATGAAAAATTCGTAGATAGAGGGTTGTGCGAAGGTCTAACAACCCTTCCACAATAATTAATGAAAAAATGTTAAGGAACCTGAAGATCAGGAGGCCAAGGTCCGATTTGGGCTGTACCGCCATTGTAGAAGTAGAATACATTTTATGGACACTAAAAAAAATTGTGCATTATAAAATTATGCGCAGTTTGTATGGGTCGGGGTACGAGGAGTGGAAAAATTTGAAATTTTTCAATAAAATTAAGTAATGTCACTGAGAAAGTGCTGATTTCAGAATTTTAGAGCATTACCTTTGGTAATTTCCAAGAAAATCGAAATTTTATAAAGTTACGAAATTGTGTCATTTTGTATGGGAGGTGATATACGGGGGTTACGAGATTTATCTAATTTCTTCGCAATTGCTACCAAAATACTTCACACAAAAGTTAAGCTCCGTAAAAAAAAACACAGAAAAAAATGATGCATTGCTTTTTGTAACAGACGAACGGACAACCGAACAAATAGACGGACGTTTTGAGATTTTCGAGTGATAGTAGGAACTATTTTGTATGAGGGGGGATAGAAGGTGTGTTCACGAACTTGATCTTACTTTTTCATCAAAAACTACAAAATTTGAACTATCTAGCTCAACGCGATCTTAAGTTAGAGAGGACACGGTCGGACGGACAGTCGGACATAGAAACATATCTTTAACGCTTAACGTGAACGTTCCGACAGAAAGCCACGAGTTCACGGCTGTCTTTAGCAGTCACGGATTGTTTTTGTGACGACAATCATTAACGCCCCCGAAGGTAGCAGTTTATACCAAATGCAAGTTTGGCATTCATACTGCTGGATGCGAGACCTATCTAAATCTCTGCCAGTCTGTCGGTCATGGCACCGGGTTGGAGAACGCAACTCCACGTCGAGCTCCGAGGAACTCTGCCCGCGATGTGGGCTACCACAACCACCACGTGTTCCGTTAAGCGGACCTCAACCATTGCCGGGGGTGGAAGCAACCTTCCATGGGCTCCCCGACTCCTGTGGTACCAGATAACCTCTGGTGAGGCTTCGTAACCGTGCAGGTTACTCCAGTTGAGTTCCTTGCAACTTGTGACTGGTCGCACACCTAAGGTACGTGGGGGCGGTGCTCCCCAAAAGGTAATACCGGAATTGACCTTGGTCGTTCACCCGGTATTTGATAACCGAAGTTATCCCTTCCTTGCATGTAAAAGAAAACATATAACATGTAGGGGACGGACAAGACGACACAACACCAAGTATTTCAACAATTATACCCTACCCTGACCTGCTTCCGCCCTTCTTCTTCTGAACGCCTCCCGTGCGAACACACGGAGGCACTCGAAACTTTCTCTGCTGGTGAGGCACCTCCCAGCGTCCAGCCCCGCCCCATCCACTACAATCCCCATGTCATCTGGCTTGCCACAGTGACGTGACCTTAAGTTCGAGGAGCTCTTTGCATTCGCGAAGGCTCCTCTCCCTAACCTCGTCTGAAGTTAACCAATCGCTAACCAGCAATGGGAGTCCCTTCCGGATCTTGTAGGTGATAGCACGACGCTTCACCTCCAAGTCCAATGGCAGAGCACCCATGAGTACCTGCATGGCCGCGGTGGAAGCCGTACGGCATACAGGTAAACATGAACTCAGGACTACTCTTTGGCACGAGTTAATCGAGTTGGTGCCTTCACCAGTCGCCAATGTTCCATACCATACTGCCGATCCATACGTTGCACAAGCAACGAATAGACCGTCGTATATGGTACGAACAGATTGCCTGGAGAGACCCCACTCACAACGCAGCACCCTGCGGATCTGATTAACACTGGTGAGGAGACGCCCCCTGAGCTCTCGCAGATGAGGCTTGAATCCCAACCGCTCAGAAACCTTGATGCCCAGGTACTTGACTTCCGTCGCATACCTGAGCCCTATACCCTCCAGCTTTACCGAGGGATGACGATTTTATGACAATGAGCCCTTCAGCATCATTGTCACCGTCTTATCCCTCGATATTGCCACATCTACCCTCATACCCCATTCCCGAACGGTTGACATCAAAGCCTCACAATTACGCTCAAGGTCAATTCTGGAGTTTTCCTCCACCAGTATCAGCAGATCGTCAGCATATGCCGCGAAACTGCATGAATCCGCGAGCTGCACCAACAAGTCATCCATCATTAGGTTCCAAATGAATGGGCCACAGATGGAGCCCTGCGGGCAGCCACGCTCCACTACCTTCCATACAGTGTCGCGGAGACCACTCACATACGCTGTTCTGTCAGAGAAATAGCTTCTCAACAGGGCAATTCCCCGACAGTCACAGGATCGAAGCTTCTCAATCACCACGTCCCAACTTAAATAGTCAAATGCGCCCTTGAAATCTACAAAGATTCCAAGGACGTACTTGCTAGCACTCAGAGTAACGCAGTTTTTCACGTGCATCCACGCATCCTCCGTACTTTTCCCGGCACGGAAGCCGAACTGCCATTCAGACGCCAGATGGTTAGTTTTGTCCTCGAGTCTCCGAACCATAATCCTCTCCAGGACCTTGCCAAGGACCGGGAGAAGAGAAATGCCTCTGTAAGACCAATTATTACTCCTAACCTTATCTGGTGACTTAAGGAGGACGACCACACGTGCAATCTTCCAACCTGTAGGAAAAACACGATCCTTAAAACATCGGTTGAAAACGCAAGTTACGTACTCTGGAATGGCACGCCAGATGCTTTTACACATCTCATCTGTCATTCCGTTGACCCCAGGCGCCCTCCCGGATCTGACCCTGCTGAAGCTGGCGCCAATCTCTTCGGGTTCAAGTTGAAGTTGAGGGGTCTCTTCTTCAACCATTACCCGATCATGGCGAGCTTCTCTCAGCTCAGGCTCCGGAAAGAATTCATCCAATAGTGCTTTTACACACTCATTCCATGTTGAGATAATGTTGCCTCCAACATTAATGCCACACATTTCAGGCTCAGATCGCTTTCCCCTACAGATTTGTAGACTTAACCCCAGGGATTACGAGAATTCGCACGGACAAAACGCTTCCAATCGTCCTCCTTGGATGACGTGATCAACGCACGATACTTGTACATGCCTCGCTGGTATTCGAGTTTAAGCTGGGGCGCATTAGATTGGCCCCTCGAACGGGCTCTTTGGAATTTCTTCCTCAGAGACCGAACTCGGGCTCGCTTCCTTGCCAACTCTGCGTTCCACCACTTGACACGCTTCGGATTTTCCTTACGGATTCTCCAAAACATGCCATCATTAACCCGCACCATCCACTCTTGTATAGTCAGAATTTGACTGTCCAAGTCGAGCAGCGCGAAATCGCTTAAGGGCATCCCATTCGCCTCAGCCCTCAGGCGTTCACCGTGGGCCTCTCAAGAACACCCCTTGGTACGCCAAGCGATCTCGCGTAGGGGATCGCCTTCACACACAGCCGGTTCGTAAGAAAGATTTACGACCACTAGGCTGTGATCGCTAGTCCCCCATCCCGCACTGATGCTCCACCGAGACTCAAAAACCATCGCTGCACGATTGGCCAAAGTCACGTCAATGTCGGTCACCCCCCTGGGTCCGTCGAACGTGTAAGACTCACTCGGCTCGTTCATAACATACATGTCATTCGCCAGAATCCAATCGACAAGGCACTCTCCACGACGCAGTCCACGATGGCTAGACGTTCCGTCCGCAATCTTGCTGAACCACATCGGGGAGAGGGCATTGGCGTCCATCCCAAAGATGACAGGCGTGCCACGCACCTGTTGGACAACTGCGTCCATGTATGCCAGGTACGGGCCGAGCTCCCTCCCAAACCTGCAATACACGCTCGACAGATACAGAGGCTCGAAGGACCCGGTAACTCGAACACAGACCCTCCACTCACTCGTTAAGTGCTCGAGTGTGACGCACTCAATATTGCGATCACAAACCACCACGGCAGCACCCTTCTCCCCTCCCGAGAAAAACACCCTCATATCGGCAGGCAAACCCAAACGCGACCATAAGGCGCATACGGGTCCTGCAGAAGGGTGAAAGCAAAGCCTCCCTCCCTCAATTTTACGCCTAGCTCGCACATGACAGCGTACGACCCCTCACAGTTCACCTAAGCGAATTGTAGAGCCATCGCGAATTTTAATGTCTAGCCCTCTCCCTAGCCACCCTATTTGCGTAGACTAGGCACGATTGAGAAAGCACGCGGTTGTCCGCGGGAATTCCTCTTGCTTCGCAGTTTCTACAGTGTTCTTCGTTGCTGCAATTTGCCACATTCTGGCCAGGTCTGGAGCATCAATGGCATATTCCAGTCTTGGACCTGCAATCCCTTGCCATATGATCGAATCCCAGACACTGGTAACAGTGTGGGATTGCATCCTGTATCCTTGTCCTGTAAGAGTACCATTTAATGTATAATCAGACGGACAATCGAACATCCGGTGATAATAGGAACTTCTGTATCATTAATTTTGTATGAGAGGGGGTATAAGGGGTGAAACGATTCGGCCCATTCACGAACCTGACTCAAGATTTTCAGCTTTGTAGCTCAACGCGTTCTGAAGCTAAACAGCGAACAGACGGACGGCCAGTCGGACAGACAACCAATTTTAAGATTTTTGACCGACAACAAATATTTGGTGAATGTTTTCACACTGCATTTTGAATTGAAACGAAAGATTTCCGTTACGCTTTACTATTCGTGACGTTTCGATCTCTGCTGAGACCAAACTGCCAGTCTTATGAGGTTCTCAGCAGAGACCGAAACGTCACGAATAATAACGCACAACCGTTTAGAATCCGGAAATCTTTCCTTTCAAAACAAATATTTCTATACTCTTGGCGAATCTGTGCGATCATTAATTCTCGGCGTTACAAACTTCAGAGCAAACTAAATAGTCTCAGATTCCATCTAGAGTATAAAAAGAAAAGATTTCCGGATTACACACACTTTTCGTGGCAAATTTACCAGCAGCGATATTTTCGGCCGGCTCGTTCGACCGAAAATATCGCTGCACGCTATGACCAAGATGATTGAGAGGTTTCGGTGAAGACTGGAAAGGTCGTTTTTTTTTTTTAATTATTATTATTAAAATAATTGTTTGCTGTTTTTTCTGTTTCTTCCCCCCCCCCGCAGTATTACTCAATAAATTAATCACATCGTGTCCAGGCATAGAAAATATTTTTTTATTAGTACGAAATAAAAAAGGAAAAGATGTTCATTCGAGAGTTGAGGAGATTTTTGAAGATCCGGTAAGAGAAGAATTTTTTTTGGTTTTTTTTTTTTGGTTTTTTGAAGAAATTTTTAAAATTTTCCGTAGATTTTCAATTCGCTAAAACAAGCCGTACCGAAGTTTCGACATCGTGTTCAAGGGATATCGGGCGATTGTATGCTTTCCGGTCTCGGTTTAAGCATAAACGATCGCGAAATGTTAACGCAACGTGTTAATATCGTTTTTCATATGGCCGCGACGGTACGTTTCGATGAAAAATTGAAAATTGCGATGCAAATAAATGTGCAAGCGTGCAAGGATGTTATGCAAATCTGTAGCGAAATGGCGAATTTAAAGAGTGCCGTGCACGTTTCGACGGCCTATACGCAATGTCCGTTGCGGAAAATCGATGAGAAATTTTATCCGCCGCCGATCGATTCGGGCGATATGCTACTTTTGATGGAATGTGCACCGGAAAAACTACTGGAAAGTATCACACCAATGTAAGGAATGAGGTTTTTCTTCATCTTTTTTTTTTTTGTTGAAGGAGTTTTGTTCTGTTTAACTGCTTGTATTTTTTTTTTTAATTTATTTCGCAGATTATTAGATAAATGGCCAAATACTTATACGTTTACGAAAGCAATAGCCGAAGATGTTATCTATCAGCATGGTCGATCGATGCCGGTTGGAATGTTTCGGCCCGGAATAGGTAAAATTTTTTTGATTTTTGAATTTATTTGTTGAATTAAGCGCCAAAATTAAAGAGTATCGCGAGCTATCTGGAAAATTTGATTTTCGGAATTTTTTTTTTTTTAAACTCTTATAACTTCTGCTTCCGATTGGATATGATTCCGAAAAACAATCCCAATATGTCCGACAATGTGGCCAAAATTTTGGGATCATTTGCATCCTTTTCGGTTAAGCGTTGCCCGAGTTATTGGTGAGACACACAGACATCGAAGTTCTATCTAAGCCGGAAAAATTTCGTTAAATGGAAAGATTTCCGGATTTTACACTTTTTACCTTATTATGCGTGACGCTTCGGTCTCTGTTGAGACCTCTATCAAATAGTTCAATGAGGGTCTCAGCCGTGACCGAAACATCACGAATAATAAAGCATAACAATGGAAAATCCAGAAATTTCTCCTTTTAACTGGAAAAATATTCACCAAATCGGAATTTTTTTTCCATCGAATTAAATTTTTCCACAGTAATTTCCACATATCGTGATCCGGTTTGCGGCTGGATTGATAATTTCTATGGTCCGACCGGAGCGATTGCGGGTGCCGGAACGGGCGTAATTCGAACGTTACGATGCGATCCGAGCGCCGTTGCCAATATGGTACCGGTCGATTTATGTGTTAATAGCATTATAGCTGCCGGATGGGATATATCGGAACGATATAACAGGTAAGCAAAATCCCGAGGTAGTTAAAATCTTTAAGAAACCAAAAAAAAAAAACACGCACACAAATTTTCCTTTCACAGTAAAATTCCGGAAAAACCCGACATTCCAGTTTATAATTTTTGTACGTCGAAAGAGAACGAGCTAACCTGGGGCGATTTTACAACGAAAACAACGAAATACGGTCTTATGTATCCGACGCTTAAAGCCATTTGGTATCTATGCTATGCGAACAATCCGAATAAGTTAATGCACTTTTTGACAATATTATTTCTACATTACGTGCCAGCGATAATATTTGATACATTTTCACTGTGTATAGGAAAAAAGCCACGGTAAGTATGAAGAAAATTATCTTTTTCGGTTATTTCGTAATTTAGTGTGCCATTTTACAACAATTCAAACCAGGCCCAGATTTATTAATCGTAGCGTTTCGGTCGCTGCTGAGAATTCTTTCCGTTTTTGCGTTCCTGCACGGAAATTCATTTATTCGGTTATTTTATTTATGGACATTTTACAACAATTCAAAACAGTTCTCAATTTAGTAATCGTTGCGTTTCGGTCTCTGCTGAGAATTCTCCCCGTTTTCAATGCTTTCGTTCTTGCGCTCCTCCACGGGAATTCATTTTTTCAGTTAATTTATTTATGGGCATACCATTTTGCAACAATTCAAAACAGTTCTCAATTTATTAATCGTAACTTTTCGATCGCTGCTGAGAATTCTTCCCGTTTTTGCGTTCCTGCACGGAAATTCATTTTTTCGGTTATTTTATTTATGGACATTTTACAACAATTCGAAACAGTTCTCAATTTATTAATCGTAACGTTTCGATCGCTGCTGAGAATTCTTCCCGTTTTTAATGCTTTCGTTCTTGCGCTCCTCCACGGGAATTCATTTTTTCAGTTAATTTATTTATGGGCATACCATTTTGCAACAATTCAAAACAGTTCTCAATTTATTAATCGTAACGTTTCGATCGCTGCTGAGAATTCTTCCCGTTTTTGAAGTTCTCGTTTTTGCGTTCCTGCACGGAAATTCATTTTTTCGGTTATTTTATTTATGGACATTTTACAACAATTCAAAACAGTTCTCAATTTAGTAACCGTTGCGTTTCGGTCTCTGCTGAGAATTCTCCCCGTTTTCAATGCTTTCGTTCTTGCGCTCCTCCACGGGAATTCATTTTTTCAGTTAATTTATTTATGGGCATACAATTTTGCAACAATTGAAAACAGTTCTCAATTTAGTAATCGTTGCGTTTCGGTCTCTGCTGAGAATTCTCCCCGTTTTTGATGTTTTCGTTTTTGCGTTCCTGCACGGAAATTCATTTTTTCGGTTATTTTATTTATGGACATTTTACAACAATTCAAAACAGTTCTCAATTTATCAAACGTAAGGTTTCGATCGCTGCTGACAATTCTCATTGTTCCTTAATGAAAATTAATTTTTTCGACCCTTTACTTTTCCAAATTTTTCCTCTACCAAAATTGACTTTTTCCATTCCGAACTCTTTCCGTTCTCAAGTTTCTTGTTCCGCTTTGGAATGTTATCCTTATGGAGAGAGCCTTTACTTGCGAAGGTGCGGAACTCTTCCGCGTAGAATACTATCGATAATTCATCGCGCTAAAGTACACAGAAACTACACATCCCATTCCGATTATTTCCCTTTTCGGAATTTTTTTTTATTAATTAATCAAGAGCGTCCTTTCTCCTGATTAATTAATTCGGGCAGGAAAAGTTTAGAAATGGAAAAAATTCCGATCCAAGAGTGTAGGTTGAGACAGTAAAAGTTCAGGATGAAAGTTTTTCGAACCTCTTCACTTCACGAACCTTTTTTTTTACTCTGAACCTGTCCATTTCGAACCTTCTATTCCTAAGCTTCTCCTTTCCAAACTTTCCTTTCTCATAAGGTACATCCAGACGATGCGCCATTTCGTTCGATATTGCGCATACGTAAAGCGCATGTAGCAACGCAAGAGAATCGTGCTTCAAGCGCATGCGCTTTTTTTATATTTGATGAGGCATAAAACAGCGCAATGCTATCGGCCTGGTATGGGAACCAAGCGTGCTATTTAGAGCGATTTGCTTGTATACTGCATCTATTCTTTGCAATCGAGTAGCTATCTAAAAAGATACAAAGTAGAATGAAAAGCAAGAAAAACATTCTAAATTTTATTGAGAATTAAAGCATTTTTGATGTTCTCTGGAAGGACGACTTAGCTACGTACACATGTTACGTCACTTTCGTGCGCTAAGCGCATGCATTCTAGGAGAAAAGGAATTCAATAAGATGAACGATACACACCTTATTGCATGCGATTTTCTTCTAGAACGCATGCGCTTAACGCACGAAAATGATACAGAGCGTGAACTTTTATGGACTTTTTTTTTTTGAAATAATTTTTTCAAATTTTGTAGTTCTTAGCTTTCAAATATTCTTTTTCAAGGCTCGAGACTCGAGTTTAAGACTCGAATATACTTTCCCCATTGAAAATAATCGGAATTAAATATATAATAATAAATAAATATTCTCATCAATACACAGATTACTAAACACTTATAAGAAAATTCATCGATTTATGAACGTTATCGAATATTTTTCAATGCGACAATGGGAATATCAAATGGACAATGTGAAAAATTTATGGCAACGTTTGTCCGAACGCGATAAGGACATATTTTTTTTCGATATGCGACAATTGGACTGGGATCTATTTTTGCAGCATTATTTTCGCGGAATCCGGCAATTTTTACTAAACGATCCGCTCGAAACGATACCCGAAGCGCTAGTACGATGGAATCGGTAAGTTTTTAATTAATTATTTTTTTATTTTTTTTGTGGAAGAAATAAGCTTTTTTAGCAACTTTTCTATAAAAAAAAAATCCTAATTCCTATTCAATTTAAAAATAATTTTTCTCTCTTCCGCAGACTCTACTGGCTTCATCAGTCCATAAAATTTTTAGTTGCTGCCATCATCTTAAAACTATTTTGGTCAATTTGTTTATTATTTTTTAGTTTTAATTAAAATTCAAAAAAAAAAAACAGAACTTTTTTCCAAAATAATTTTTCATGTAAATATTTCTATAAAAAAAAAATGGAATTACTGTAATCATTCTTTCAGAGAGAGAGAGAAAAAAAAAACAATTAACAAAACGACTAAATTAAAACGACTAAAATCAAATTAAAAATAAAAAAAAAATTAAATTTAGATAAACGCCCAAAACCGAAAAAATTCGAAACTAATTTTCTTATGTTATATTTTTTTTTCTTTTCTTTGTTTTATTATCATTTTCTTTATTTTTTAAGTTTTCATTTTTTGTTTTTTTTATTTCCTTTTAAATAATATTATTAATATATAAACAAATCACAAATTTGTTAGTAAGGGATCACAAACAAATAAAATAAATAAAATACAAATACAAAAAACTGTTTAAATTGGAGTAGGAAATGGAAAAAAAAACATAATCAAATATTAAAATAAAATGGAAAATACAATAAAAAATAAATAAATAGATACAAAAATAATCCATAAGGTGTTTGCTAAATAAACAAAGATTTCTAATTAAAAAAAAATAAATAAAAGACAAGGCGAAGAGAATAGAAAAAAAAAGAAAAACTGATATATATTTTTTTTTGTTATTATTATTGTTTTTATTTTATTTCAAATTTACTGTTAAACAAAAAAAAAACGTTATTATTATTATTGTTCTTCAAAAGTGCTGTTTTTACTTCTTTTTTTTCTTTTTTGTTAATATTAATTTTAATTTTTTTTATGTTAGAAAAAAAAACAAACAAACAAGCAAAAAATTGGTTACCTTTGTATCAAATATCAAAGATTCATGATCATATATTAATTCATATCTCTATATTTTTTATTTTTATTTTTTTTATTATTTTTTTGTTTTTCGTATCTAATTTTAATAATATTTTAATTAATTTACTGTTATGTATCTCTAGTTGAATAGTTGTAGTGAAATGATGAAACAAACAAAACAGAAAAATAAAAAATTAATTAAAAACGATTACAAAATTTTGGATTTTTTATTCGCCATTCATTTCAACAGCCATGTGATATATGGTGATGCATATCAGCCCTAAATGTTCATCGAATATCCGCGATCATCAATTGTAACCTCGAACTGTTCGAGCGGGCTCAGAAACTGCATAGAAGGTAGATTGATGGACGAAAATCAGATAAATGGCGGTCGAATAGAACCATGTAAAGGCGAGCTTTTGCGACAACAGACTCAGTCTGAATTGGGAAGCGAAGGAGTCAAGATCGGGTCGTCGCGTGGTAAGGTCATGACAGAATCAGTCGAGAGATTGGACAGCGAAAGAATCGGTGAAATGAAAGCAAGAACTGGTGTACTTTGTGTACAGGCTATTAATTTAGTGTGCAGGCAATTGTTTTTATGTGCAGGCAGTTCATTTTTTTTAAATATTTAATATTCTATTCTACAATGGCTCTACAGTCCAAATCGGACCTTGGCCTCCTGACAATCAGGTTCCTTAACATTTTTTTCATTACTTATTGTGGAAGGGTTGTTAGCCCTATGCACGCAATTTATTTATAATAATTTATTTTATCCAATTGATTTATGCAGTCAATTAATTTTGTGTGACGGCAATTGATTTTTTGTGCAGGCAATTATTTTTGGGAGCCGCCAACTAAATTTGAGTGCAGGCAATTAATTTTGTATGCAGGCAATCGATTTTGTCTGCAATCAATTCATTTTGTATGCAGCCAAAGCAATTGATTTTGTGGCCAGGCAACTAATTTTGTGTGCAGGCAATTAATTTTGTGTCGAAATATTCGAGCGATTTTCAGAAACAGCATGGAAGGCCGACTGATGGACTAAAAGATGACGCAAATCAGACAAATAGCGGCCGAATAGAAGCATACTAAAGGTGAGCTTTTGCGACGAAAGAGTCAATCTGAACTGGGAAGCGAAAAGAACCGGAGATAGAAAAGCGACAATTGATGAACGGAAAATATTTGTTATAATTGATGAATAAATTTTGTGAGTCGGCAATTCATTTTGTGTGCAGGCAATTAAATTTGTGTGCGGTCAATTGATTTCCACGCAATTAATTTCGATCGTGCAGGCAACTAATTTTGTGTGCGGGCAATAAATTTTGGCTGCAGTCAAATAATTTTGTGTGCAAGCAATTCATTTTGAGAGTCGGCAAAAGATTTTGTGTGTAGCCAATTAATTTTGTGCCCATGTAATTAATTTTGTGTGCAGGCAGCCAATTTTTTGTACAGTCAGCCAATTTTATGTGCAGGCAATAATTTTTTGAGCAGGCAATTAACTTTAGCTAGGGTGTAGCCTAGTAGGTAGCATGTTGGTCTTGTAATGCGAGGGCCGTGAGTTCAAATCCCAGTCGACGCAATATATAATTCGAGCACATTGCCTGCTTGGATATATCTTGGTCACCTCAATCTACGAAAATGAAAAATTCGTGGAAAGAGGGTTGTGCGAAGGGCTAACAACCCTTCCACAATAAGTAATGAAAAAAATGTTAAGGAACCTGAATATCAGGAGGCCAAGGTCCAATTTGGACTGTAGCGCCATTGTAGTAGTAATAACTAACTTTGAGTGCAGGCAGTTAATTTTGTATGCAGGGAATTAATCTTGTGTGCTGGCAATTAAATTTGTGTGAAGGCAACTGATTTTGTGTGCAGGTTTATTTATTTTGTGTGCAGGCACCTAATTTTCTGTGCATGAAATTAGTTTTGTGTGCAGGAAACTAATTTTGTGTTCAAGCAATTAATTGCTAGTATTTAGAATAGTGAAAGCATTTGCTGGTTTTGAATTCTTGTAGGATCCTACGTAAGAGCTGTGCTCAGAAATGTAAAAGGGACCAGAGAAATCCCAATTGAAGAAAGAGTAAACGGAGATTGACAAAAAGGTGGTAGTTCGCTATCTATCACAGTCACAATCAAGAAGTTGGGAGGGGCTGTTGAAGAAATAAAATGACAGTTTACCGCTTTGATAAATGATTACTGAGATCTTGAGCCTTTAGGGTAATGGAGGATTTTGCGGGCATTCCTTGACGTATTGAAAGATCTCAGGCAGATGTTAAATGTTTGAAACACTTTAATCTTGGCCTGGATACGAGTCGTGACATTCTTTGATGGACCAAGATTCTAGCGACGGCCTTACCCTCTTCAAGTGTACATAGTACTTCATACCCTTTAGGATGAGGGAGTGGGCTTCACTGCAGTAATATAGATCAATTAAAGTTATGCCTTCACTATTATTCATCTTCTTCAAAGAAATCTGATCCTGTGAGTTCTTATTTTAAAAGCCAATGAACAAAGACCAGTTTGAAAAGCACGAATGCGCCTTCGGGGGATTTCGAAATAGGAGCATGTGATCTTTGAATCGTGAAGGATGGAGATGTAGACGTGCACAGGAGGCCAAGGTCTAATTTGGGCTCTAAATCCATCCATTTCTTCCTTCTGTGTTAAAAACGGGAAATCAAATTTTTTTAAAGGAAACCACTTCCAAACTAAGTCCAAAATTTTGCAACTCCGATGAGTGTGCATAAGGTCTTCTAGTCCGCAGCGCCTTTTCGTGGGAAGCTAAGAAGCGCCAGTTACCCGAAAAACAAATAAGGAAATGGTGTCGACGATAATTTGGTGGGTAATGACGAAAATCGGGGAAAAAAAGAGGATGGAAGTCCAGTTTTGGTGTGGCGGTAGTCGCATAGTGGTGGACCGATCCCTGAGCTTAAGTTTCACACGTCCTTCTCCTCCTCCTCTTTTTAAACGGCTAAACCAAAATTTTAAGTTTGGATATGGCATAGCTTAGGTAGGGTGGGGTAATGGCGTTAAAAACAACATAGTGCGCATTTAGCTTTCCCTGCAATTTAAAGTATCTATCTTCCCGGGTAAGGCAAGGTCCTTACTAGAGCAAACAAATCCCTCACAACCGCAGTTTGACCGCACGTTGCTCCAGCTAAGAAGATAGGGTATGGCGGCTCCAAGCCATTTTTTCCCACGCGAAAAGGAAATTTTCCCTGAAGTTCAAAGCAGTTAAATTGCAGTTCAGGTGGGAAAATCTCCTTATCGCGTGGGAAAATCTCCTTATCGCATGGAAAAAGTGGCTTGGAACCACCATATCCTATCTACTCAGCTCTAGTATTGCCACCGAAAATGACTTCGGTTCATTTCGACCCCCCTCTCTATCACCAAATCTTTCTTTTCCTTCGATTATTTCGCAACATATTCGAATTCAAAAGCAAAAGTCATGTCAAGAAGGATTTTTTCCCCGTTTCCTGTTCAGCCTTCCATTTTGGATTTTTTATTTGAATTCCAGGATCTGATTTGAAAGAAAATTTCCAACAAGTCCTGAATCACGAAAATTATTTGGAAGAAAAGTCAAGTTCATCTAATTCGGCAGGGTACGAGGCACGAAATTGAAAAGAATTTGAAGTGCAAAATTAAAATGAATCCTTTTCAACCCATACTGGAAAACAATTCTCTTCTACAAGGCGTGATCCTGCTGAAGTTTCCGGCAGAACTTGTTTATTCCTTTGGCGCGTTCCATTCAATTGATCATCGTTTTACAATAAAAAAGCAAAAAAAAAATACTTCGATGGTATGCCCTGGTGTATAGCGTGTAGGTCTGCAATGCGAAGGTCGGGAGTTCAAATCCCGGTCGACGCTGATAACATGGGTTTATTTGGGTCAATAATATCAGCGAAAGTAATAATAACAACTTTTCTACAAAAAGACATATAAGTCAAGGAACGGGATGATTAGAAGGCGCGATTTGAGCTATAGTTCCTGTTTAATTCTATTTTTTCATACTCGTCATAATTGCACATTTTTAAGTATCACATTACTGCACAGATCTTTTTTAATAAAAATTTCACTTCCCACGATTTACGCTGTATTCATGTTTCACATAGTTTTCTATTTCATGCGCACATGGGTAGCCTGTAATGTGTGCAGCCAAAATATGTAGAATCTGCACTTTAACTTTCCCATTAGCGTAAGCATTTTTATTGTATATAAACTGTAGCTTTTAAGTAATAAATTGCTCAGTATTTCAATGCAGTGTTGCGAGCTAAGGGTTTGCCGGGATTTCAAGTGAAAATACAATTCGTTTAAAAATAAGCGATAATTTATTTATTCGCACTTTAATTCAATTTCCCGCTTAATTCGCACTATATGGCAATACCGCCGCGTACTTTTCTATCGCTTTCACTAACGTTCACTTCTCCGTAATAAAAATTACTGAGCGAGATCGAGTTGCGGGGCTGCCAGGTCTGCATGTAACAGTAGTTTTTCGTATAAGGACAAGGAGAAGCCCTTGTCCAAGTCAGAACTGGAGGTGTGTGGGGATATACACTTCACTCATTTTTTATATGAAAAATTTAAGTCAACTGATTTTTATAAAAAAGAAAATATAATAAAAATAAAGAGTTGATATTTTTCTGGCAAACGAAAAACAAATAAAAATAAATTGTTGAATAAAATAAAAATAAACTAATAATTCTAAATGTTAATAACTAATCAAAATTAAATATTTATATCTAGGAAAGTTTATTGTTTATAAGTTACAGGCTTCCGTGGCGTAGTGAGCAGCGTGCTTGCTTCTCAGTCAATAGGTCGTGGGTTCGATTCCCACTCCAGACGGGATTTTTTTAAGCGCAAATTTTTAAGTTGCTACTGGAGATAAAAAATTATTCCCAATAAAATGGGGAAACGGTGTAAAAGTGAAACATTTCCACATCAAGAAGGCCTAGATACTCACTAGATGGTTCGCTTTCTATCATTCAGTCCCCCATAACATATGCAAATATTTGTCAGTAAGCAGCCAGTACAACTGAGCAATATACCAGCTTCTCCACTCGCTACGGTCGTTCTCACTCCCCTTCCCCAACCTTCCCAATCCCATTCCTTCCCTCCATGACTGTGTTTGTGCATTGCACATAAAGGCCGAAATTGCCGATAACACAGGTCATTCTGTAAAAAAAAAAAAATTAATAAAAGATCCATATCAACAACAAACTCCGCCATAGACGGTTCCAAACCCGGTTGAGAAAGGAGGAGGGGAGGATTATTGTAATCGGAATGGCTGTAACAGACTAGCGTCTCCGGAAGTAAGAGGGGTAAACATGATGAAAACCCTGTGTGCTCAGACTTGCAGTTTAGTTGTGAAAACTCAGGCACGCATGAATACTCTGAAGCAATAATCCAGGCCAAGATCGAAAAAGATCTGAATCGGAGATTGGCGTATATACAGAAAAAGGATATTAAGATGGTGACCAGTAAAATCTTAATTATGGCATACTGGACAATGAATATATACAAGATAGCATTGGACTGGTGACTGTGTTATTCTGTTACCTCAGTAAGCAGGAGTGACATCCTGCAGAAATGGCTTTCAGGCTAATACTACAGCTGCCTCCGTCCCGTTAAAACCCTGGCAGGCCTGAAAGTACGCTCGAAGTTCATCATCATTCAGTTGGTAGTGTAGGCTCAGATGTAACATTCCTAACTAACACTGGCCCTGAACGCAAATCCTCATAAAGGTTTGTGTCAACCCTTGCATGGCCTCACTGCTTGCATAGACAACCATGGGATCTTAAAGTGACTACACAAATGAATAGAGATAACGACTTTCAGTGGGGACCCTTACGACATGAGTTTAACTAATTACAATAATAATACTTCTTCTACAATGGCGCTACAGCCCAAATCGGACCTTGGCCTCCTGATTTTCAGGTTCCTTAACATTTTTCATTACTTATTGTGGAAGGGTTGTTGATCCTTCGCACAACCCTCTTTCTACGAATTTTTCATTTTCGTAGATTGAGGTAACCAAGATATATCCAAGCAGGCAATATGCTGGAATTATATATTGCGTCGACCGGGATTTGAACTCACGACCTTCGCATTACAAGACCAACACACTACCCACTAGGCTATACCCTAGCTACAATAATAATAACAATAACAATAATGTTAACAACGAGGAAACAAACGGATGTAACATCCCAGAAGACAGGACACCATTTGCAAGAAGTGCGCGAATAATTCGATCCCCGGAGAAATTGATGAGCAAAGACGACGTCCCACCAACGCAGTCATTGCCTTCATGTCCTGATGGAAGAATTTCCCCGGCGATAGAAACTGGTGAAGAGGAAGACCGTAAATTTGATGCTCTTGATAGGCTGGGTGAGAAAATCAAGGAGCTAGTCGAAATGATGGGTGGTGGAAAGCGAACGATCCATCAACCTATGAGAGACGCGGTGAGTGCAATCGTGGCTATGCACAAACGCGCTACAAAGGACATACGTCGTCAAACGGAGACAGGGAAGTTTGATAAAAACGCCCACAAGGACATACATCGACAATCAGAGACAGGGAAGACTGATAAAAGTTCTCAAACCTTACCATCACTAGAGTGCATCAATAATGATCCACAACAAAAAAAAGGGAGATAAAGGGCACCTGAAACGAGCCACCCGGAAGCCGGAAGTATCTCTAATTCCCTCTCTGCAACACAGTCTAATTCCCGCAGGAGTTTGTAATCTGATCCGTGATTGATCCTATGCGATCCGAGCACCAAGAAGTGTGGTGAGTAGCGGGTAGAAAAGTAGACGGTATTTCGCAGAACGGAAGCAATTGCACTTAAATTTACATCCCAATCTCGCTGGTCTTCTCCCAGGTAAGCGCGTATCGAAGCCAGTAGAGTGCGATTGGTTCTTTCAGCTGCGTTAGCTTGGGGAGAATATAAAGGCGTGAACATATGCTCGATACCATATTCCTTTAATAGTTCGGCAAATGCTTTCGATTTAAACTGAACCCCATTTTCTGAAAGTACCGTCTCTGGGACTCCAAACATATTAAAGACATCTTATCTTAAGTAATTGATTATTTTGGGAGCCGTTGCCCGGGTCACTGCCTTTAACAATACGAATCTGGAGTATTGGTCGAATACGATAAAGATGTGCGTATTACCCGGTCGTGACCTTGGGTAAGGTCCCAGGAAGTCAATGTAAATCCGTTGCCATGGCTGGGATACGATCACTTGTTCCCCCATCGGTGGTTGGACCGCGTAGTTTATAGGCTTACATTCATTGCATGTGGGACATGCCTTTATGTAAGTTCGTATTTCCTGAGCCATATTGGGCCAAAAGTAATAACGTTGAATGTTTTGGAGAGTTTTCAAATCCCTCATGTGTGCGGCGGAGGGTTGTGTGCCTGCTTCATGATCGAGTTGGTAAGTCCCGGTGGAATCCACAGTTTCTAGTTAGGAAGGTCGCTATTCAAATTAGCTAGGCCGGTGGGTGGGCTTATATATATTTTCCCATCTCTTACTCGCACATTCCTAGTTGAAGAGTTACTCAGGATATTATTGATCCGGTTAAGATACTCGGGACTTAAGAACTCAGCGTCTTATAGATTCACGTGTAATACTGGGATCAGGTTATCGGAAATTTGTCGGCACCAAAGGGCGTCGGCATGCGCTCTAGATAAGACATCATTCTGCTTGCCCTTTCGGTATTCAATGGTGAAGTTATAGGCCTGCAATTTGAGACTCCATCGGGCCAGTCTACCGGACAAATCCTTTTGATCCATGATCCATTTCAGGCTAGCGTTGTCGGTAATTACTGTGAAGGGGTGCCCCTCCACATACGCCCGGAATTTTTTTATACTCGACACGGCTGCCAAGCACTCAAGCTCCGTGACGCAATAATTTCGCTGAACGGAGTTTAACTTCTGCGACACATAGGCGATGGGGTGTTCCTCACCACTATCTGTTTTTTGGAAGAGTACTCCCCCAATGCCTGTCGTACTGGCGTCGCACTGGATAAAGAAAGGGCGGGTGAAATCCGCGCTAACCAGGACTGGTGCTGTGCTCAAGGCTGCCTTAATTGCTTCAAAGGCTGTCAGAATCTCCGGTGTAAGAATGATTTTGGTGTTTTTGTGTAGGAGGTCTGATAGTGGGGCTGTCAAAGAATCATAATTAGCAATAAAGCGTCGGTACCAGCCTGCCATTCCGAGAAATCGGCGGACCTGACGCGTGGTTTTTGGTGCTGGGAACTTCTGGATAGCGCAGACCTTCAAAAGAAATAGAATGGACGAGAGTCATGAAAAAAGAGATAAATAGGCGAGATAAACGTCAAAGTATGAAATCCAAACCTAAAGCGGTTAGACCTGACGCAATAGTCATCACCAAAACAGGAGAGATTTCATACAGTGACATCCTACGATTGGTGAAAGGACATGAAGCATTGAATAAATATAGTGAAAATAAGGAAGACGGCAAAAGAACAAATGCTGTTGGAACTTAATATTCAACGAAGTGATGATTCAGAGGAATTCAAGAAGGAAATAGAAAAGGTCCTGGCGGCTGAAGCTGAAATTTAAGTTCTTACGCAAGAGACTCAACTAGAACTGAAAGATTTAGATGAAATTACGACAAAGGAAGATATCGTAGATGCTATACGCATGCAGATAGAGGGGCTAAGTTCCTTCAACCCTTTTTGGATAAAGTCAGTTAGGAAGGTTTATGCTGGAACACAGACAGCTGTGATTAGGGCGCCGACAGAAACTGCGAATAAACTTATCGATAAGGGAAAAATTAAAGTAGGATGGGTCGTCTGTCGACTTAGAGAAACGGTGAATGTAACGAGGTGCTACAGGTGTCTTTCCTTCGGCCATTTAGCAAAAGCACCGAAGATCGCAGTGCAAGATGCATGAAATGCGGTGAAGCAGGTCATTTTGCGAGAGATTGCAATAGCCTACCATGCTGCATGCTATGCAAGAGCAACGGAAGTGCCGACTCTAACCATCCTACAAGCAGTCGAACATGTCCTGCATACCTAGACGCACGCAAAATTAAAAAAAAAAAAACATGAAAATAGTTCAGATTAATCTTAATCACTGTGAAGCGGCTCAGGATCTATTAAAGCAGAGAATATACGAAGAGAAATTTGACGTAGCGATCATTAGTGAACAATATCGAAACTTGGGAGATTTAGGATGGATCTCAGACAGAACACAAAAGGCTCAATTTTTTGTTCCAAATTACGTTCTAGTACCCGTATTTTTTAAACAACGCGGGATTGCATTGTACATCCGCAATAATGTCGCTAATCAACTTCTGCCCGAGTACGGAAATTGTACGAATCCCGAATTTAATTTCATTTGGGTTAAACTCTGCATTCAAAAGCGTATTATTCATTTTTGTTTTTTGTATCGAAGCCCTAATATATCGGACGAAGACACAATCAATGAATTTGAAAATATTTCAGATTCAAAGGATCGAATTCTCTCCAAACACCCTGAATCCGAAATCGCAGTAGCGGGCGATTTTAATGTCCATAATATAAATTGGCTTCGTCACTACCGTAAAACATCTCCAGCCGGCCGATTTGTTGAACTATTCGCATCATCGAATAACCTATGCCAAACTGTAGACAGAGCTACTCGTATCCCTGACGTTGCAGGCCAAGGATTTTATCTTCTTGATCTTTTCTTAACATCAGACCCAGCTAAATACTCGACATCTGTTAATTCTCCACTCGGAAGCTCTGACCATTGCTTAATTTCCGCCTGTTTCCCAGTTTCCATCTCGACGCCAATTACGCCAGCTCTAAACAAGTTGGTATGGCATTACGGAAGTGCCGATTGGTCCAATCTTAAGCAATTTATTTTACATTTGATTGGTCAATTTGCTTTAACAGAGGTGTTGAGTATGCTTCTTCTGCAGTAATTGACCATCTTGTTGGGCATGAGACTTTTCATCGCTCAAAGCTTTAAACCAATCAAGCCCAGTTCTAAGGATTGGTTTAATGAAAATTGTAGTACTGCGATAGGGGCTAAAGAGGCAGCTTACCGTGCTTATAAGCAGCTGCCATCCGAAGATAATTGGATTAATTTCAAAAAAGAAAGGAACCTCTGTAAATCCAGCTTACAACGAGAAAAATATTTGCATGACCAGAAAATGAGGCAAAAAATTTTGAGAAGTCCTAAGGAAAGCAAAACTTTCTGGTCTCTCGCTCGTGCCATCAGAGGTAGTTCTGCATCATCGATTCCATCTTTAATCTACAACAATGAGGTTATTACGGATCCTAACATGAAGGCAAACATCTTAGCGGATCAATTCGCTGTCAACTCTTCTTTACCACCAACGAGCTCAAACCTTCCAACGTATACTACGCTAAATTCCTCCTTAGGACAGATTAGTATTCGTCCGCGAAACGTTTACCGAGTTCTTAAGAATCTAGATGCTAATAAATCTTCCGGTCCAGTTGAAATCACTGCCCTTGTCCTTAAAAATTGCTGCGCTTCTCTAGCTAAACCTCTACGCAAACTTTACCGTCTCTCTTTATCGTCCTCCACTGACCCATCTTCATGGAAGCTTGCAAATGTTCAGCCAGTTCCAAAAAAGGGAGAACGCACCAATCCCGCTAATTATCGCCCAATAGCAATAACCTCAATTCTGTCCAAGGTCATGCAAACAATCATCAACAATAGAGTAATAGAATATCTCAACATCAATGATATTATTAACACCAAACAGTATGGGTTCCGTAAAAAACGTTCCACAGGAGACCTCTTAACCACTGAACTTACTGAACGCTGGAACAAGAGCATTCACCAGTTTGGTGAATCTTGTATTATCGCTCGTGATATTTCCAAGGCTTTTGACAGAATGTGCCATTGCCCTTTTAATCAAACTTAAAGCTATTGGTTTGGGCGACTCTCTTATTTCCTGGATTGAAAGTATTTTAGCCAATCGTTCAATGCGTGTGGTATTGGATGGTGTGGTTTCCTCTTCTTATAAAATTAACGCTGGTGTCCCTCAGGGCTCAGCTCTGTCTCCCACCCTTTTTCTGATATTTATTAATGACTTGCTATTTTCAACTTTCAATCCTATACATAGCTTCGCCGATGACAGCACTTTAGACTTCTCCTATCACTTCAACAGTGCGTCCTTAGCCCGATGTACTAGCTTAGTGGAACAACGTAGGTACATGGTTCAGTCATTGAATGACAACTTGGCTAAAATTTTTAGTTGGAGAAATAAGAATCAAGTTGAGTTTAATGCTTTGAATACCCAGTGCTGTCTTGTGTCCCACAAACGTGACTCTAACCTTGACCCAATCACCTTCGAAGGCAAGCCATTAACATCTGCTTCAAGTGTAAAGATGTTAGGTGTCCAAATCACAGATAACTTATCTTGGAACGATCATATATTTAACATCGCCAAGGAAGTATCTAAATGTTTGGGCTACCTAAAACGGTGTAAAAAGTCCTTCACCCCTTCTGGGTTACTAACAATATATAAGGCCTATATTAGACCACGTCTTGAATTTAATTCCCACCTATGGGCGGGAGCTGCAAAAACTTCTCTCTCCTATCTGGATAGTATCCAGGAATGAAAGGATGAAAGGATGAGGAGGGAGTTGGCGAAGGAAATATATAAAAGGAAAAAAAACCGTTTTTTTTTGTTTATTATTTTTTTTTCATCTTATTCGGTAGATTTTCTTAAATATAATTTACACAAAATTAACAATTCCATTATGTATGATAAATTTTAAATTTAAAAGATATTTACAATGTTTGTTTTTTTTTTTTTTGTTTTATATTATTAAATTTTTTTCATTAATCTTAATATTTTATTTCTTTCTTTTTTTTTCATTATTCTTATTTGAATTATTATTATTTTATTTTTTTTTTTTTGTATTCAGCTTTTAAATTGTGGTGTCCATTTTTGTGTTTCGTTTAAGAGATTTTTTTTTTTTTTTTTTCTATTGCTTATTACACGAGTGTTCTGACTGAACCCAAAACAAAAAAAAAAAAAAATATTTTTTAATAATTTAATCGGTAATTATTTTGTTTTCATTTTTTTTACTGGCATTAAATTGAATAGAATAAAATTTTATTTTCTTGCTTTTTTTCATTTTATCAATTTATTTCGGTTTTTTTTTGTGGTATTTTTTCGACGTTCCTAAGTAAGAAAAAACGAAAAATAAAGAAAAGAACAGAAATGCATTAATTTCGAAAAAAAAAAATGCAATGATCAGAATTTTGAAAATGTGAATTCGGAGGAAAGAAATTAAAGGGATCTTCCCTTGGCGCGGTTTCTGCCCGAAATTTTTCAGTCCGGTGGATTCGTCTAAAAAGTTGGTAACCGTAATTTCGAAAATGTAAATTCTTAGGCCGTGATTCTGTTCCTTAGATTTGAATCTATTTGGTTTGATGAATTTTCGTCACTGTCCGTTTCGAAATTGAAAGAAAAAGTTTTCCGGATTTCACACTGCACTCTGCATTGTTAATTGTGGCGTTTCGGTTTCTGCTGAGAGACACCCTATCGAACTGATCGATCGAATTTTGTCAAATATCGTGATGTCGGTCTGCAGCCATAGATATTGCCGGTGAAAGAGTGGAAAGATGGATGATGCATTGTCTTTAGATTTTTATGAGATCGCGGGACCTTCGGTCAGATTGGTACGAAAAACTCTCGATTCAGCAGAGAGGGGTCTGTGAGGCATGCATTATGGTGTGTATGTGAGACTGTTAGAGATTCAGATATTTGAGACTGTAGAAGAGATTTTAATTAGGGGTGTAGCCTAGTGGGTAGCATATTGATTTACAATGTGAAGGTTGGGAGTTCGAATCCCGGTCGACTTACACTACTTCCATGTTTATATCTTGGCCATTTCAATCTAGAAAATTCGTGGATAGAGAGCTGTACGAAGGACTAACCAAATTTTCACAATAACAAATAAATATATATTAATAAACCTGAAGATAAGGAGACCAAAGCCGAATTTGGCCTGTAGTGTCATTGAAGAAAAATAAGAGATTTAAAGAAAATGCCAAAAAATCTCAAAAGTGTTTGAAAAATTGGGCTAAACGTTGGTACAACTATTTCTCTTGAAATTTATTTGCCATTTTGAAGCCGACAAAATATCGTTATTTAAAAATTAACATATTTTATTTTACCATTGTTTGTTTGTTGTTGTTTTTTTAATTAATTAAATTTAATTTATTATCAAAAAAACAAACCAAAAAAATATATTTGTGTGCATGTCTGATATTTATTAATTAAATGTTGCGTTCATTATTATTATTTTTTTTTTATTTAATTATTTTCTCTTGTTTTTTGTTTCAGAAAATGTGATGCTGAATTGATCGTGAGTATCAAATATTTTTTTATTCTTATTTAATTTCACCACTTAGGCCGTTTACTATTTTTTTGTTTTTGGTTTTTTCTTTCAATTATACAGAAGGTGGATGTTATTTAATGTTGCTAACAATTAATTTTAAATTTGATTTTGAATTTCAATTAAATGCAAGGGTGAAGCTTTCTTTTTTATTTTGTTTTTAATTTCATTTAATCATTTTTTTCGAAATTGATTTAATTTTTTTTTTTTTTTATTCCAATTGAATTGATTTTTTTTTTTTTTTGGAAAACAAAAACAAAAATTTGCAAGTTTTCTTATCAAGGAGAAACTATTGATTCGTTAACTGTGTGTTTCACGGACATTTTTGGATCTTGTTTTAAACGATTTATTAATTTTATTTAAACAGTTTTTCAGCTGGAAATTTAAAAAGCTCGATTCGAGCAATTCTTCTCTAATAACAAAAAACAAAATCAATTTCTTATCAATGACATGTAATTTCATACAAAAAAAAACCGTCAAAAATTTTGACAAAATATTTATTCCGAAAAAAAAGAATCGCCGGCTCCTCTTCTTATGGTTTTTCGAATTCGAATCAATTCGATAGCTTCGAGAAGGCGTCTCGTTTACGCTTTTTACCTTGCGTTATAATAATAATAATAATAATAACAGTAGTAACGTGCTAAGTCCCAATATGGTACATAAAGACTATTCAATGATGATGGCGGCAACATTTCATTGTAATGAAGCTTTACCGGAAAAAAATTTTAATTGTTAATATAAATATGTACAAAAAAAAAAACAAAAACAGGAAAAAAAAAACATTTAAACACGAAACATTTAAGAAAATGCAGAAAAGATTTTGTGGAAAAAAAAATTCTCGTCCAATTTATTTATACGAACCTTCTGACCTCTGAATTTTCGTCAAAATAAAAAAAAAAAAACTTTTCGAAAATGTTTTTAAATTAAAACGAAAGGCAAGATAAAAAATCCTTGAAATTCTACTGGAAAAATTTCGAGTGGGTTTGGAAATTCGGTTTTCATTTACATTCCAAAAAACCACAAAATTATTTGCCTGCACACAAAATTAAATGCATGCACACAAAATTAAATGCCTGCACACAAAATTAATTGCTTGCAAACAAAATTATTTGCCTGCACACAAAATTAAATTCCTGCACACAAAATTAATTGCTTGCAAACAAAATTATTTGCCTGGACACAAAATTAAATGCCTTCACACAAAATTAATTGCCACCACACAAAATTAATTTCTTGCACACAATATTAGTTGCATGCATACAAAATTAATTGCCTGTACGCACAATGAAATGCCTGCATACAAAATTAATTGTCTGCACACGAATTTTGTTTTTTTTTTTTTTATAGTACCGAACACATCTCAGAAAGCCACCCTCTAATGCAGTAACTATCGGTGGATGTTAGCCTTGAAACATTGAATGTTGTAAGATGAATACGTGTGGGCGGCAATGAATTCGACAGTCTTGATGTTCGGGCTATGAAGGACTGACTATACTTCACTGTAAGCGATGATAAAGGCTTAACAGTGAACTCATGGACGCTTGCGGCTTGCCGAGTTTTCCTGGGATAATTGAAAAGGAGAGGAATAAGGTTGGTCAGTTCTTCGCTGCATTTAGCGTGAAAATATCGATAGTAAATGCTGAGGACCGCGACGTTTCTATGATATTCGCAGAAATCTATAGACGGAAGGCATCCTTTAGGATTCGATCGAGTACGGTCGGTTGTTTTTGGGTGCCGACATGTGTGAGTTGTACTCGACTTGTAGATATTACCTAGATCGCATCTTCGAGTAATACCAAGGAGTTTGGAGGGACCAAGAGATGTTTGGTAAGTTTTATGCCGAATAGTGTGAATTCTTCTGAAGAGTGTAATTGTATGTACGTTACCGAAGGGTATATTCGAGGAACTCGCTAGAACGTCCTTATCATGGGATAGACGACAACAGGCTTGAGTTTTTGAGGCATTAAACTCTACTCTATTTTTTTTGCCCCATTCTAGGATTAAGTTGAAATCTGAGTTCAATTCGTAATTAAAAAATTAATTCCCAGCACACAAAATTAAGTGCATGTACACAAAATTGATTGCCTGCACACAAAATTGAATGCCTGCACACAAAATTAATTGCCTGCACAAAATCATCTTTTTTTCTGTTTTTCTTAAATACAAATCAGTTCTATTTTGCTTTTTTCGAAATTTTTATTTCCTAAAAACGTCGATTGAGATGAAACTTTTACCAAAAAACTGCTGCAATTTCAAGTTAAAAAAAAAACCAACAACAACAAAAAATCATTTTGTGTTTAATTGAAAATATTTTGTTGTTTTTGCGAAAATCTTTGGAGCTACCCCTTAGTTTTTAAAAAAACAAATGAATAAAAAAGTTCTAAAGAAAAATCTCTAATTGGGCCGCCTATCATTTATGGACAGGTGCTCCCAAAACGGAGCACTAAATTTTCTGGATCGCAGGCCCGAGCTATTTAAGTGATCCTGGAGTCTCATATCATGTCATCTATAAGCGCGGGAAATTTTCAATGGAACGCTATGCAGTCGTTGAATTTTATTACGAAAATTCGCGTTCAAACGCAGTCACGATACGCGAAATTCGAGCAAATTTTGATCGTAATTATGTGCCGTCTGAGACATGTCCGTGTGCGCAACCTGATCATACAAAATTCCATCGCGAGCTTGTGGGCTCGCTAATGTATCTAGCTGTATACACCAGACCTGACATTGCATACATCGTCAGCTATTAAAGCCAATTTAATGCATGTTACGATGGGAGTCATTGGACGACGAAACGGGTGCTGAGGTATCTTTTTTTTTTACGTCCGTCGAAAATAACTTACGGGGTGACCCTTTAATGAGCGATGCACAGTTAAGTCGACACGGGTACGGGGAAACAAGTGGATAAAAGAAAATTAGTAGGGAAACACAGGAGGGGAGATTTTGAAGTGGCGGTGAACGTTGTTCTTAAATTGCTGGAGGTTGTATCCCGTTGGAAAGAGATTGCCTGATAATGAATTCCACAACACTGTCGTCCGAGGGATGAAGGACTGCCTAAACTTCACACTGTTCTCCACGGCAAGGGCTTCATGGTGTACTCGTGCAGTTTGGCGAGTATTTCGGGGGGCATTGAATGTAGGTGGTATAAGGGCTTTTAGTTCCTTGCTGCATTTACCGTGGAAGTATCTATAGTAAATGCAGAGTGCACCGATATTTCGACGATGCTCGAGGGAGTCAATTGAGACCGATATAGCTTCATCTCCTATTAATCGGAATGCATATTTCTGGGTACGGTCAAGAATGGCCAGATGTGATTTTGGGGCCCCAGCCCAAACATGCGTGTTGTACTCCAGACATGGTCGGATATAACCCTTATAGATGGTAGCTAGTTCGGTGGCAGAGAAGTATTTCTTACAATTCCACAGAATACCTAGGCGTTTCGAAGCATCAAGAGCGACTTCGTAAATGTGTTGGCTCCAATCTAGGCGATTGTTAAGTTTTACACCTAGTAATGTAAAATCTGCAGAAGGGAAATCTGCACGCCATTGAAGGACATATTAGTGACCGACGTCGGAACGTTATGTTTAAGAGTCATCTGCGAAACAATGTGTAGGATTGAGAGTAGACGACAGAAGGTCTTTTATGAAGACTAGAACGAGAGTGGGAGATAAAACTGAGCCCTGAGGGACGCCGGAATCAATAAGGGTGCAGAAGTTACTCCGTCTAGTACGACTTGAATAGAGCGCTCGGAGAGGAAACTCTCATTCCATTGAAGAAATAGAGTGTTTAAACCAAAGGCCTTTAGCATGGCTAGGAGGCATTTGTGCCACACTCTGTCAACGATGTCAAGAGCAAGAACTTGCCCTTCACCAAATTTGTGGATGCAGGAATTCCAACGCTCGATAAGATAGATCAGGAGATCGCCTGTAGATCGACCCGAGTGAAATCCATATTGGCGATCATGAATGAGATTTTCATCCACAAGAAAGTTGACTATCCTGCGATTGACAGCAGTTTCCATTACCTTTGAAAGCACTGAGCTAATGGCTATGGGACGGTAATTGTAATCTATATGGCACGATGGAGGTTTGACTCCATTATAGGAAGACATTGAAGCCGTTGACCGGATTTGTAGACGCCGATTGAGCAGACTGTCAAGATGACAGACGATCGTATACGGGATATGCCTCCGTTTTTGGTGGATGTGCGATCTCATGGGAGTTTCGAAAGCAGAGGACGTTGGCTCTTTTGGCAACGGAGGCGGAGTATATGGCGCTCTCCGAGGCTTCAAAGGAGGTAATGTATCTGCGAAAGTATCTCACGGAGTTAGGCGTTGGTGAGAGTTTTCAACGACAACTGCGGCGCTCAACGTCTGGCTGATAATCCTGATTTCCATAATAGGATGAAGCACATAAAAGTGAGGCATCATTTCGTCAGACAGACATTGGAGGATGGATATCTGGAAGTGGTCCACGTCTCTACAGATGATATGGCGGCGGATGTGCTTACCAAGGGACTTAGTGGGCCGAAACACAGGAAGTATCTCGAGCTTCTCGGCGTGAAGAAAGTGACGATGTCGAGCTAGTGCCCCCTATTTAAGGGGAAGTGTTAGAGCTGTCGTCTTCTAGGATAAGTGGTCTACGCTCGGGGAGAAAGCGCTGCAGCCAATCGCGTCCGAGACGCAGTACGAAGCAGTTCGGTCTAATTTAATCTTTTTTCTATTCCTCAAATTTTTCCTTGCCGGAATACCCTTTTACATATGAAGAGGATATGTTGACAGTGGAAGGGAAACTAAAAGAGATCGAATCGCTAACAAGTGCTTTCGAAGGGGAGGAGAACTCAGCTGACTTTAGGAAGATCAACGCCAAAGTTGCGTGGACCCTAAGACGGCTGAATACGGCATGGACAGTAGAGTGATGGCGAGAGTTCGGCAAGCAATAGCTAAATGCTGTATGGCATTAGACGCCACAGTGACCAACGACGAGGAGGAGGGTGGGGAAGAACAAGTGTTTAAACATCCAAATTTGTTTCATTAAGAAGAACCTGGCACCTTTCTATTCGGCCCAGCTCGCTAATAGAAATATCATCCTTCCAGCAGTTGGTTAGTACAGGCAGGAGATTAGAAGAGGCCCGATTCAAGGTGGAAAGTTACGCGCCGTCACCACGCCAACCAAATCTCCTCGAACCAGATTTAGCCTATGTCGAAATAACAACAGCAAATGATTCCACTAGGACAAATCAAGCAAATTTAGAGAGAACAGGCGAGGCTAGGAATGGACGAAGATGAACTAATACAACTCGAAGCCTTAGATGCTACAATTGTCAACAACGAGGTCACCTATCGAGCGAGTGCAAGCAGCCAAGACGTGCTCACTAAGAGGCGAAGTAGTGAGCACGAAGAAGGCTTCCGCGGCGATGGGAATAGTCGATTTTTGCTTCACAGGTGTAAGTGGCGACAGGACGCCACACGTAACAGTTTCGATTTTCGACATCAAAGTAATGGGTTTGTTGGACTCAGGGGCGTCGTATACGATCGTGGGGGGTGCAGGCTGGACGCAATTGGAACGGTGTGGCGTGAGGTTGAAAAGTTCACAAGCCGGTGAAATCAAACTCGCCAACAACCACAAATGCGAAGTGGATGGGTCCATTCTGATACCGATGAAAATGAACGATCGCCAGCGATAGATCGAATGTCTGGTGGTGAAGAGCCTACCACACGCTTTGATCCTAGGTGCTGTTCGGATTAGTGATAGACCTGAAGAATGAAGTCTGAGAGTTCTCTAATCACCCACAGCTTGCGTGTGTGGAGTACCTACACGCTAAGTCAAAACTCATTGGGCGTGACGCGAAAATACTAGAAACACTAGTAAAAAACGAATTCGGAAAAATGGGATCCGGTCTAGGGCGTACTTTGGAAGTAGAGTACGTGATAACCACTAAGTCGGACCCAATCAAACAAAGATATTACCCAGTGTCTCCAGCAATGCAAAAGCATATCGACAAGGAGTTGAATGAAATGCTACAAAACGGAGTAGTACAACTCTCCAAGAGTCCCTGGTCATCCCCTATCCTTCTAGTGCAAAAAAAAGATGGATCATTCCGTTTTCGCATAGACTACCGGAAAGTGAACAAGGTATCTGAGCGGGATGCGTATCCGATACCTTATGTGACGGCCACTTTAGACAAAACTGCGCGATGCGAAGTATTTGCCGTCACTAGACATAAAGTCCGCTTATTGGCAGGTTCCAATGGCAGCCTCATCAAGGCAATATACGGCCTTCACGGTGCCAAATCGGGGATTGTTCGAGTTTTTGAGCATTCCGTTTGGCTTGCAAAATGCTCCTGCCACCTGGCTCGTCGATCTGGAACCATTTGTGTTCGTGCACCTTAACCTAATCATAGCGGCGCAAACTTTCGAAAAACATCTTGAGATCCTACAATTAATCTTCGGCCGCTCACGGGAAGCAGGACTGAAGATATCTCAAGGAAAATGTAAATTTTGCCGATCAGAATTGCGTTATCTGGGCTGGGCTGAAAGCGGTCTACATGTGAACCCAGAAAAGGTGGAAAGTCTGGCGAAATTTCAAAGGCCGAAGAATGTGAAGGAGGTACGACAGTTTCTGGGAATGGTGTCTTGGTACCGACGTTTCATAGCCGATTTTGCGACTTTAGTCGCACCCTTGACGTCTACTACTACTAAAAAAGAACAGGCCATTTTTATTCACGGAAGATTGTGAAAAGGCGGTCCTGCAGGCCAAAGTAAAATTATCCACGGCACCAATATTCACAACATGCCCAAATTACGACTTGCCGTTTGTGATACAAACGGAGCCTCGAGCTTCGGGTTGGGAGCAGTATTGACACAGGGTCATCCAGATAGGGAAAAAGTTATCTGCTACTTGAGCCGCTCGTTGTCAAGCTCGGAGCGGAAATTTTCAACGACCGAGAAAGAATGCCTGGCGGTGCTGTGGGCGATGAATCAATTGGTATGCCGACCAATTTTCTTCAAGTTTCATGTCCCATAAGGTGAGATACTCGATTGCATGATTCGCCGCGTTAGAATCGAGGTAATTCAACAATCGCGTTACCGACGCCCGTAGAACTTCCATCTTTGTTTAACACGAAAATTATGAACTTTCTGCACACGATTTAGTTTATTCAAGAGATGAACACAGATTACAATGCAAAGAATACTTAACAAATTAACCGGATCAATTATCCGGCTCGACGGACCAAAATGATTACGAACGTAGCATTGATTTTTCATTAATAAAAATTAACTGAAATGATGATTTTCATTCAAAATGATAAATGATTGTTTTTTCAATAATAAAAATTCTTACATTTGTTTTCACAATAGAAAATTCAACGCTAACTAAGTTTTTACAGGATTAAAGATTACTAAGTTTGTAATGAAACATATTACAGTATATTTAAAATGACACATATTACAGTACATTTAATCAATCTCAATCTCTTGTCTGAACAACCTTAAAGACCCCACTGGGAGATTAGCGAGATGGGCCGTACGTCTACAATAATATAATTTTAAGATCTTGCATCGGAAAGGAAAAGAGCACTTCGTTCCCGATGCGCTATCTATGGTAGATCCGTTCCCGTAGTAGCGACGTTTTCGGCCGGAATTCGAGATGACGCGTGGTATGTGAGACTCTTAAAAGACGTTCCTGAAAGCCAAGATAAATACCCGGATTGGCGCGTACAAGACAATGTACTCTGGAAGAATGTTGCCTCAAAATTCGCGGGCTTAGAGACAGGGAATGATTGAAAGCGCGTCGTGCCGAGAAGCGGTAGACGGAAGACCATAGAAGAATGCCACGATGATCCGAAGGCCGGACATGGGGGCAATTAGTGCGGAGCGTCGAATCAGAGTGGTCGTAATATGATGAGCAAATTTTCTCGTCCAAATAAGTTGATTTTGATTTTTGAAAAAAATTTGGAAGTGCTATAAGTTGGTGGCGAGTAGAGTAAAGTAAAATTGAGTCAAGACAAATTGAATCGTGAGTCGAGAGGAGTCGCCAATTGGAGAATTGGAGAAAATCATCAGATTCGTGGGATAAATCTAAAAATAAAATAGAGATCGAAAAGAAATGGAAATGACGAGGTAGCGAAGCAGATGCGTGGGGCAACGTTGGACAACCTCAACGACGGGACCCAACGAAGTAATAGACTAAGTAGCACATAAAAAAAGCAAGGTAACATTTAAGACTCTCCTATACTAAGTAGTTAAACAGTGAAATAAAGAAAATTGTGAGACAAATGCATGGTGTTGATTGAATTCTTAAGAAAAAAACCAAGATTGTAAGAATTGTGTGCTGGTCTTACCAGTTTTTCTTACGTTGTGTTATTCCTCCTCGGACTAGTGGCTCGGTCCGGCGGAAGGTAAAAAGGAGCTCGGCCTAAAATTAGGAACCACTAGCGCCCACGACCCTTCTCCAGGGGTTGTCCGCTGCTAGGGGTTTGGTAAATTCTCGCGTTTTTCCCAATCGCGGAAAAAAAACCTAACAATTTCCCTATATTGTTGCAAATATATTGTTATAGATCTGGCAACCACACAATTTTGATGTTCCCAGAAAAATCCAGAAAAGTCCCCGAACATGTAAAAAGCCATAAACAAAGTTCCAGCAACTTCTAGTATACTCCAAAATGTAGGCAATCTAGAATAGTCTAGACACATACACACCCAACGACACCTGTCTGGGAGATTTGGTATAAATATCCGCAACTTTCAGACAGCAGCAGTCAGTTCAGCAACATCTACGAGAGAACGTGAACCGGTACAAGAACGCGATAGTAAGAATTAAATTAAAAGTGCGAATTAAAGTGAAACGTGCGAATAAATAAATTATCCTTTATTTTTAAACGAATTGTGTTTTTCTTGAAATCCCGGCGAACCTCTAGCTCGCAACAATATGCTTATTGTGAAGCTGCCTTTTAATTATTTCGTCATCCACAAGTACCGCGTTAATATGGTCTCAGCAGAGACCGAAAAGTCTCGAATAATAAAGCGTAGTAGTGTAGAATCCGGAAATCTTTTCTGTTAATTTCGAGTTGATTATTGTTTGTTTTTTTATTGGTTTTAATATAAGAGGGGCGCCAAGTTATTGCCCGGGCGCCATTTTTCCGGTAAACATATTTTTGATGCACAAAATTTTCGATTGAGCTATGCCACTTGACATTATCCATGTCGAAAATATTTTCGCTGTTCGAATCGAGCATTATATAACTCGAATCGAATATAAAATCGAATTGATTGTTTTTTGCTTTTTTTTTCGTATTATGCAGGATTATTGGCGAAACTCTGCAAGCAATCAGTCGAAAGATGAAAGCGAAATTGTAGTGTAAAAGAAATTCCTGCGCGAATTCCCCGAATTGTGCTCATTCCTCTGAAAGACAGCAATTTTTGTATCCTATGCTACCCCTATATCGAAGCTTATACCCGGTAATCGATGAGATAAATATGTCATCAATTTGCTTAATACGAAAGAAAAAGAAAATAATCTATAGATGTGAAGTTAGTTTTTTCCCCTTCACTTTTTGAAATGTCAACTTAAAATAATCATGTTTTATTTTTTAATTTATCACAAATAATTTAAAAAAATAATTTTTTTTTTTTTAATAATAAAAGTGCTTTTTTTTCACGTTGTATGTCCTGAAATACACGAGAAAAAAAAAAAATAAAATCTGTGATAATATTGAAATTATTAGAAGAAGTATTAATTTAAATTTAAATTTACACAATTCATACTTGCTTTTTGTTTTTTAATTTATAAATAATTTAAAAATAACAGAAAAAATAATAAAAATGGTTTTAAAAAAAAAAAAATGCCCAATACACATGTATTTAATTTTTTCTATTTTTCTCTTTTGTTTCTATTTAAATAGAATAAACGTCATAAGTTTTATTCTATTTATTTTATTACAATTTTTTATTATTTTATTTATAAATAAAAATAAAACAATAAATTTTTTTATTTTGTTCATAAAAAAAAAAAAAAATCAAACAAAAACAAATTTTTATTTAATTGAATGTAACTACGAAAAAAAATATTTGGTTAATTGAAGATTTTTACCATTTTCTGTTTGCGCTTGTTTTAATTTCGTTTTATTTTCTTTTCTTTTTTCCATCATTTTTTTTTTTGATTGTTTTTTTTTTTTTTTACATGCGATATTTATAAGCAACAAGAAAGATGCAAGAAAAAAAAAAAATAACGTTTACATAATTTAATAAAAATAAAAAAAATAAAAATTAATTAAATTAAACAAGCAGAGTAAAGATATTGTTTATTAAATATTTAGAATAATTGTTAAATATGTTTGTTTTTTTTTTCAATTAAATGTAGGAAGTTTTTTTTAATTGTTTTTTGTTTTTGTTTTGTTTTTTTTTTTTTTATTTATATTTAAATATAAGTGTAGATGGTTGGTTGGTTCTTTTTTACTTGTATTTTTTTTTTATCCTTAAATTTTTATTCTAATTTAGAATTATATAAATTTGTAGGTTATAGAATATTTTTGTTTAAATGTTTGTAGAATGGTTTGTTTTGTTGGATTCGCCTTTTTTGTTTTTGTTTTATTTGCTTTGTTCCTATGTGTTTGTTTGTTTTGTTTGTTGGTTTTTACCATTGTTTTAATTGGTTTTCATCGTTTTATATAAATACACATACATATATAAATTGAAATATATGTATAGAGAATTATATATATGTATATATATATATATTTTTTTTTTGTTTATATAAATTATTAATTAGCCTTTGGGAAGGGATGTTATTGCATAAAGTAATCAGGATGATCGGAATCTTTCTCGAATCGTTTCGCCTCTTCCTGCATGCTTTCCTTAATTTTGAGGATAGCTGCCGACTCAGTTTGGTCCTGCAAATTTAAAAAAAAAAATTCGATGCCAAATTTTCGTTTGCTACATTTTGTATTTTTATGTTTTTTTTTTTTTTTTTTAATATTCAATATTATGGTCGTCTCTTTTTTTCGGTCTATACATTCGATTGCTTTTCATTTCTTTTATTGATTTTTGTTGTGTGTATGTGTGTATGTTTTTTTTCAGAATTTTGAAGAACATTTAATTTTTGATTTTTTGAAGTTTCGGGAAAACCCTTTTCATTTCGGTTTGTTCATTAAAAACTTTTTTTTCCGTTTGAAATCTTTCGTTTTTCTGTTCTCTTTCTATTTTTTGTTTTTATTATAAATCTTCTTTTTAGTTATTAAATCATTAAAGTTTTTTTGTTTTTTAGTTTTTTTTTAAATAAAAAAAAAACTTTTATTTTAAGTTATTTCGTTCAAAATAACTTAAAAAAAAAAAAACAGTAAAATTCAAATGAAAATAATTCTTAAAAACATTTAAAAAAGAAAACAAAGACACACAGCAAAATTCAATAAAAAAAAAATCACTAAAATAAAATATTTGAAACATTTATTTTACGCATTTTAAACCGATATTATTATTATTTTTTTTTTTTTGCGCTCTCAAAATTACGATTTACGAAAACAACGAATTTTTACATATATTTATGTGCGAGTTGACTGTGAAGTGAAGTGGTACAACAACAAAACGGAAATAAAAAAAAACGGTTATAAGAAAAAAAAATAAATAAATTAAATTAAATTAAAAAAAAAAAAACGTACAGAAAACAAATCAAGAAAAAAAATAAATAAAAAAAGTTAAGACAATTACTTTTTCTCAAAAAAAAAAAAAAAGTACATAAATCAAAAATAAATACATAGACACAAAAAGTTAGACACTTTTTTTTTTTTTTCTTTTTTAGCGACAAAATTAAAACAATTTAATTTTATTTATTTATTTATTCATTCATTTTTTTTTATATATATTGCAAGAAATTATATAGCGCGCGCGACGCCTATAGTTTCACTATTTTTTTTTATCCTTTTTTTCCATTATTTTATTTAAAAAAAAAAAAAATCTTTTTTTTTTTTTTAAAAAAGCTATTAAATAAATTAAAACCATTTTTTTTTTAGATAGGGACGGGCGACTCGTAAAATTATTGCAAAAAAAAAAATCATGAGATATTTATGGTAGTAAAAAAAAAATAAAAAATAAGTTTCCTACTAAGAACAAAAAAAAAACAATGATCATATGCTTAAAAATTAAATGTGTATAAAAAAAAAAAAAACAATAATAATAATAATGATTATAAACATCGAATATTTTGATTTATTTTCTTTTTTTTCCTTTTTATTTTTCAATTATTGCCTTAAAAAACAAAAACATAAAAATGGACAACGAATTTTTTTTTTTTCTTTCTTTCTTTATTTTTCTTCTATCCTCACAAATTAATTACTTCAAAACAGAAATGAAAACAAAACGATATAAAAAAAAAAAAAAATTGTAAAATAAAAAAATTGTTAATAATAATAATAATAAAAAAAAAAAAGCGCTATATATACAAAAAAAAATATATATATAATATTAAAAATTAAAAATAATAGTAGGGTTGCCAGCCAAGATTTTTTTTTTTTTTTGATTGTTTTTATATTTATTTATTTTTTTTGTTTTGTAATTATGTAGAGCAGAAGAAATAAACCAAGCGATAGAAATTATTAGTTACACAATTGTGTAAATAATGATAATAATAATAATAAAAAAAAAAACAAAAATAGGTAAAAAAGCTACATAATATTTTATGTCTCTGTTTTCTAGGCTGGGATTTTGAATTAAAAATTTTTATTTTTTTTTATTTTATTTAAATTTTAATTTTTTACTAAAAAATATGAGAAGTTTTAAAAAAAAAAAAAATAAATAAAATGAACGTCTTGTGACGAAATTGACTATTAAAGTAGTTGTTAAATTTGTTAAAAAAAAAACAATAAGGAAGAAAAACAAAAGCAGTAAGGATAATGAAAATGTGAATACAAGTTTGTAAGTAAACGCTTAGTCGAAAAAAAAAACAAAAAAACAAATTAGGGCCAAGAAACTTAACCGAAAATTGTGATCGGTTCAAAGGGACTTTATTCAAAGATTGAGTGAGCTCTGTTCGATGCAAGACAGGATCTCTCATCTGAGTCTGCTTCGAGCTGGAAATCGAATGCATTTGCATAGTAGCTGGTCGAGATTAATTAAAACCATAACAGAATCGAGATGGAAATGACTTTAATATACCGGAAAGTTTGTCATCTTAAATTCTGTCGAATAATGAATAGAGACTTTTGCATGAGAGGTGGTAGAAGTAGAGGGGGAGGTTTGTATTTTGCGTATATGACATCGAACATGGCATGCAAAATATTTTTTGCTGAATTTACAGTTTTTAGTTTTCATTATTTTTAAAGAAATTGGTCATAGTTTTCCTGAAATTGGGGCATTTGTATGGGAGGTGGTAGAGAAAGTGAAGCGTTTAAGATGATTTTGAAACTGCTTATCATCATCCTTATCACCACCATGCTTTGATTCAATTTCAAACTCGATAGCTCTCATATACTTGAAGGAGAAATGCTTTTCTTGAATTTATAAAACAGATATTTGTATGGGAGGTGGTAGAAGGAGTGAAGCGGAGCTGATAATTTTTTCTAGCACTTATTTCAATTATGGTAAAATTTAAAGTTTGTACTTTTTCCTGTTTGAATGGAAATCGAGAAAATGCATTTAACAAAAATTATGCATTGGTATGGGGTAGAAGGAGTGTACGGAACAAAACAAATTTTTTTCACATTATTAATATTTCCATTTGTTTACTTTGTACAAGAAAACTGAAGAAAACAGGCGCAATTACTCCTAATCTTCAGAGAATCTATGACACGCTGGCCTCAGAGTTCTCTTCTAAGTCCCGGGTTGCGTATGAGTGTTATGTAAAAAAAATCGGTGAAGATATCATAACAGAACCAAAAAGATTTTTCGAATTTGTTAATACAAAACGAAAAAGTTCGGGTTATCCCGTGACCATGTCCAATGGGATCACGCAATCTTCCTGCCGGCATAATATCTGCGATATGTTTGCTGACCTTTTTCAAGAGGTTTTTGGTGCCCAGTCAGATTCAACCCACAGTGAACCCAACATTTCGGTTCCTTGTTGATAATATCTCATTGTCTATTGAGGAGGTGCTCGACGCTCTTAAAACTATTGATACCAAAAAAGGTCCAGGTCCTGATCTTATTCCTCCCCTATTTTTATCAAAGTGTGCCCATCAACTTTTAAGACCTTTACATTTTCTCTTCAACAAGTCACTGTCATTGGGAACTTTCCCCTCGGCTTGGAAATTATCGCATCTCACACCTATCCACAAAAATGGAGAAAAACGAAAAGTTGAGAACTACAGAGGTATAGCAATTCTATCAGCAATACCGAAATTATTCGAAAAAATAGTCTGCGATGAATTAACTAATATGATCGACCCTGTTCTTAATGACCATCAGCACGGCTTTAGAAAAGGTCGCTCGACTACAACGAATCTCATGATTCTTGTATCTGATACGCTCTGCGCACTTGAAAATGGGCATCAAATCGACACAATATACATCGACTTTAGCAAAGCGTTCGACCGAGTTGGTCACAATGTCCTGATTTTAAAGTTAAAAAAAAATTGTTGCGACAGGATCCTTACTTGACTGCCTTAAGTCCTATCTTAATAATAGAACTCAATTTGTTAAGTTTCAAGGTCTTATTTCCAAGGAAATATTAGTGTCCTCTGGGGTACCCCAAGGAAGTCACTTGGGACCTCTCTTATTTAATGTGTTCATCTCAGATCTATCAGAAGTATTGGAAAATGTTTCACATCTGATGTACGCTAATGATCTAAAAATATATCATGCCATAACCTCGCCCGCAGATGCCGCATTTCTGCAATCCAAGCTTATTGCGCTAGATCATTGGTGCATTCAGAACAAATTAGAGCTTAATGTCAGTAAATGCCACGTTATAAGTTTCTCACGTAAATCATCCTCATATCACCATGACTATGTCTTAAGTGGAACTCAACTACACCGTGTTGATCAAATTGAGGACCTCGGCTTACTACTGGACAACAAACTGTGCTTCAAATCTCATTATAATTGAATAATTTCGAAAGCCAATATGCTTCCTGGGTTCATTAAGAGAAGAGCCAAAGAGTTTAAGAATGTATGGGTTACAAAATCTTTATTCTGTTCTCTTGTCCGCCCTATTCTGGAATATGTATGTCCCATTTGGGATCCTTTTTTCCAGATTTACTGCAACAGAATAGAGTCAATTCAGAAGCAATTCCTTCTTTTTGCTCTCAGGGACTTGTATGATCCTGGAGACTTTGAAAACCTTCCACCCTACACAGTTAGGCTGCAATTATTAAATCTTTTACCGCTTGGTTCTAGAAGAACTATGCTCACATCCTGTTTCACCTTAGATGTTTTGAATGGCGATATTAAGGTTGACCATATCTCAAATAAATTCAGACTCAATGACAATGTCAGGCTGACGAGACATTCAAAACCACTTAAGGAATATGCACATCGTACTGATTACGGACAAAATGATCCTATTAACAGATGCTGTAGAGTATTTAACAAATTCAGCGCCCACTATACACCTCCAATAAGTAAGCTGACATATAAACTGAGACTATGCTCCGTTTTGTAAGGTCCCCACATCCCGCTTGATCCTTCCACCAGTGTATATGATATAGCAAATTGTGTTTAATTAATTAAGGTAAATTTAAATTTATTAGGATACATTAAAATAAATTAAATTAAGCAATCTATTTGTATGTAAACTATCTTGTTATGATTAAATAAATTATTAAAAATATCAAGTTATAGCTTTAACAGTTTCGATGAAAAATAATTTAATTTAAATTTCAAAATTTCGTGAAATTTGTATGGGAGGGGGTAGAAGGAGTGAGGTGAAGTTGATAATTATTTTTAAAATAAATTGCAATTATAGAAGAATTAATTCTGACAAAATTTCGTCTTTTCAGCTTTACTAGTTTCTATGAAAATCGAAAATATGTATTGTCCATTCGTATGGGAGGGGGTAGAAGGAGCAAATGGATCAGGTCAATATTCCGTAATATTAATGACATCTATATCAGAACGAAGAACAAGAAATATTGGTAGGGAAATTCGGACTGGGCCAAAGGAACGAAAGAGGGGAGAGATTGGTCCAATTTGCCCACCAGTACAACCTCTACATAGCGAACAACCAAGAAACAACCAAGCAGGCGACAAGGAACGAGATTGACCTGATCCTAACGAATAAAATAAAGACAATCAAAGACGTCTCCACGCTTAACAAATTCAAGACAGGTAGCGACCATCGTCTAGTAAGAGCAAAAATAACCCTAGACCAAAGATCTGAAAGGGCAAAATTAGTCAGGAAGCCAACAAAACCAGGCTTCAACAACGACAACATCAAAAATGACATTGATCGATACCAGTCAATGCTAGAAGATGAAACGAGAGACAGGGTCGCTTCACACCTCGCAAATGCCATCTCGAAATGCGCCAAGGAAGTGGGGAACCACGGACAGAAAGCAGACATAACAAACTATCAAACGAAACAAAGGCACTACTAAAGAAAAGACGCGAAATCATCTTCAAACATCCATAGAATAGAGTACACGGAAGTGTGTAAAAAAATTAGAATGAAGATAACAGAGGACATCGCCAAATATAACGAAAGATTAGTAGAGAATGCCATTGAGAACAACAACAGCCTAAGGAAAGCAAAGCAAGCGCTCATAATTGGCAAAAAAGAGGTGATAGCACTTAGACAAGGGAACATCCGGGTGACAGATAGGCTAAAAATAGTAGAAATGTTAACTAACTTCTACAGCGACCCCGCAAGGGGGTACTTGTAGGATGAGGTTTTACCAATTCCTGCATCTATCTTTGGAGACTAGCGACTCCACGGACCTTAGCTAACTATCCTCCTGTGGGATGGGGGCTGTAGAATTCACCCACAGCCAGTCCTGCTTGCCCTAAAAAATGGCAAATGGACACTCACTGGATCATGGGCTTATCACCCGTGATCTTAAGACCCAAATGATACGAGAAACGGACACATCGCCTCGGATACGGACTGATTCTACGGTAACGACTTTTGGCATTCGAAAACGGACTACGATTGGCTTCTGGAACGTTCGAACATTGAATGACGGGGGAAGAGCTGCGGTTACTCGGTCCTTGCACCGCCAATCAGTGATCGACCGTGAAATGAAGCACTATAACATCCAAATCTTGGGTTTGAGCGAGGTCAGATGGACAGGATCAGGAGAAGAATGAACCCCTAGCGGAAACACTATTCTGTACATTGGCCCTGAAAGTGAAGCCAGAAATGGCGTGGCGTTCGTCCTTTCGCCGAGAGCGAGAAACAGTCTCATTAGCTGGGAACCAATCGCGGATAGGATTATCGTCGTCAGGCTCAGGACCAGTGTCAGAAACGTCACAATTCTGCAGTGCTACGCACCAACTAATGCCGCAACATCTGGTGACAAAGAGGAGTTTTATAGCCAACTGAGTGCCACCTTCGAACGTGTTCCAAGAGGTGATAGTATTATCATCTCGGGAGATATGAACGCCCAGGTTGGATCAGACAACACTGGACTAGAACACGTCATGGGGAGGCATGGTGACCCTTGGGTCGAAGCGTCACGACCTTGGATTAGGAGAGCCGAAAACGGCGAATTATTTGTGGAGTTTTGTAGTACTCGGCAAATGGTAATCGGAGGGACCCTTTTTCCACACAAGAGTCATCATAAAACATCTTGGGTTTCCCCTGATGGTGTTACTCAGAACCAGATCTACCATTTGGCTATAAGTCGCCGATGGAGAAGATGTCTCCTCGATGTGCGAGCGAAATGTGGAGCTGACGTGGGGAGCGATCACCACTTGATGGTTGCCTGCTTGAGATTGTGTACAGCAGCTATCCGACGACCACAAATTCTTCAAATGAAGCGCAAGCTTAATGTGGATAAACTCAGAGATCCCAACAAAAAACGCGAATACACCACTATTCTACGCGAAAAGTCATCCACATTAGGTGAAAATGAAATGCGCACACTGGACGCCAACCAGAAACACTTTTCTAACTAGTGCTGAAGAATCTGTGGGATATGTGCAAAGCGGTGAGAAACCCTGGATGTAGCAGGACACATGGGACAAGGTTGGCAATCGGAAAAAAGCCAAATTGGCAATCATCTCTCAACCCGATGACAACCAACGAACGCCCGACCTGAGGCAGAACTACCGCGATGCTCATATACAGCTTAAAAAGGCTGTTAGACGCGACAAGAGAAAGGCCATTGAAGATCTGGCAAACAAGGCAGAATCTGCGGCTTACCTTGGGGATATGGGTTCACTATTTAAAATCATGAAACTGTTGACGAACAGTAATTTCACCCCCAATCACCTGGTGAGAGATGTCAACGGAACCCTCCTTAATATGAGTGAACACCAGTTGCGGCGATGGAAGGAATACTTCTCTGATATTTTAAACATCTTGTCAGAGGAAGATATTCCGGAAACAGAACAACTTCCAAACATCCAACCGCAACAATCCTCTATTAGGGACGATCCCCCAGATAAGGAAGAGATAGTTTCCGCCATTCGGTCAATGGTGGGAAGGAAAGCTCCAGGTATAGACGGACTACCAACCGAACTCCTCAAAGCGGACCCGGAAATAACAGCCGATATACTCCTCCCACTCTTCACTAAGGTGTGGAATGAAGGAAGATATCCGACTGAATGGAAGGAGGGCGTCATTGTGAAAATTCCTGTTAAGAAGTGGCAGTGGATCGGTCATACTTTGAGGAAACCAGAGCAAAACATCGCAAAACAGGCTCTTGATTATAATCCTCAAGGAAGACGTCGGGTTGGTCGACCATGTAGCACATGGAAGCGAGCAGTTGAGCAGGAGTCCAGATGAATAAACAAGTCCTGGCAACAGCTTAAGGCCGATGCTCAGTATCGCGCCCTGTGGAAGAGAGTTGTTTCTGTCCTATGCCCCTATAGGGGGTCTTAACAGGAATTTGATTGATTTATTGACCCGCGAACCAGGTTACCTCCGGCTTCTTTTCAGACGATAAAGGGGTTCCGACTAACTAGAGAAGGGAGTGAAGCGAAATACTTCAAGGCGTTAATGCCATGGCTAGATGCCTGATTTGGATTGTAGCGTCCAAAGGTCTGCAAATCAGATCCACCTCCTCGTGACGCAGACTGGCTGGCATTAAGAGATCTACAGATGGAGGGGGGGGGGGGGGGGGAGAAAGTTGAACAGTTTACTGTCGGCTCCGCAACCCATCAAGATAGGGGGGACAAAGTCGAATGCTTGGTTCCGAAACCTATCGATCGCAGGGAAGTAAGTGCTGGTCCAGAAAGCTAAGGCAATTCCAGTATCTTCTTTTGGAGCGTAGCAACTCCACGTACCCGAGCTGTTCGATCGGTATCAAAGTTGCGTGTGAACTTAGACTTGCGGAAATTAGTAGCGGACGGAAGGAGGCGAAAAGCAGGAGTTCGGTATAGCCGGGACGGCCTAGTAGCCAACGGAAGGAAGTAAAAATTTATCCTAAATTGTGGATAATTAGTCTGGCTGAAGGTGTGTGAAACGCAGGAGTTCGGTATAGCCGGGACGGCTTAGTAGCAGCTGACGAAAGCTAATTGAAGCAACTAGACTTTATCCTATTGATAAAGTCGAATTGGTAGTGCATGGTCAATAGCGTAAGAAAGTAGCAACCGTAATGGTCGAGGTGACACTTCGGATTAAAACATTATGGGAGCAAAATCTTACGCAACAATGACAGTATGAATCGAACAACTAGTGATCATACGTGAAGAATGAATGAATTGAGACTGATCGATGCGACGTGGTGTGGGCAAACCAATACAGCCATGGATGAGGCTCCTTCGGGGTACACGCAGTGGCTGTGGTTTAACACCTACATCACGGGTAGAGCGTCCTTCCGTACTGCTGCTGGCACAGTATACGGTTTTCCTGGAATGCCTAGTGTAAACCTTGTGCTCGACGTGTAAAGGTGTTAGATAGGTATGGTATCATTCGCCGAGATACGTTGGTCATCCTTACGACTAGCTTTAAGCTTGACGGATGTAGACGTCACGTAGTGGCTGTGGTTTATCACCTACATCGCGGGCAGAGCGTCTTTCCGTACTGCTGGTCTTGTACATACGGTTTTCTTGGTATGCCTAGTGAAAACCTTGTGCTCGATGTGAAGTTACGTATTAACTGGGTCCCATGACTCAAAGATTGGGAAAGGTGTTAGATAGGCCTTGCTCTTACCAGTGTGATTGCTGACCACACGAAGAAGCATGGACTGGTATCATTCGCCGAGATACGTTAGTCGTCCTTACGACTAGCGTTAAGCTTGGCGGATGTAGACTTTAATGATTGTCGTTACATAACAATCCGTATTGCTAAAGGCAACCGTGAACTTGCGGCTAATGTCGAGCTGTACACGTAAAGCGTTCAAGGTATGGTTCTATGTAGCGTCCAAAGTTCCGCTTGAGCATTGCCATTTATCACCCTTTCCTTTGAGTTTCCTTTTCTTTTCCCATTCCATCAGGACTTCCCAAAACTGATAGTTCCTTTGCGGTGTGACTCTTTCAATATAAGATATTTTAGAGGATAACGCGATGCTATGGTGCCGAAGTCAGGGACCTCATAAGATCGCCCGGTTACCGACTTAAATCAGTGTTTTTTACTTAAACACCGATAATGAAAAATCCTCTCAACTAGAGGGTGGGGGGAGGGTGCGAAGGCATAATTGCTGGGCTAATTAATTAAAATTTTCGCAATAAAATGAACAAGTTCATTTCACTTTATCAGTTTGGTCCTTACTTAAAAAATTATAAGAAATCAATTTTAACAAACTGTGCTGACCAGAGTACTGACACCGATTTACACGGCTGTGACCTAATTATTAATAATAAATACCGACAAAAGCTTACAGTCGTATAAGCCCGCTATTAAAGAACGAAACGAAACTAATTAATTAATTTGAAAAAAGAAGAATTCGGACTCATTTACTATCCTTACTTTTTTTTTTTAAGGTTAATCCAACTTTGAAAAATTCTCCAAAATACTATGAAATTAGAATTCAATTAAATTTATTATGATCAGCCGAAAAAAAAAAGATGAATTCAAAAAATTAATGATTATTTTCTTTAAATAAAATTAAAAGCCCCCATCCCTCGTTTGATAAATTGGTAATACTAATAAAATGTAATATTAAAAAAAAAAAATATATATTTTAAAATAAATTCATATGGAAATTTAAGAATCAATTAATATATGAAAAAAAAAATTACTATAGGCGTTTATTAAAAATAATAAAAATTAAAAAAAAATAAATAAATGGGTTAAATTTTAATGTTTTCTGTCTTTCTTATCTTTCTTCTTATACGAATAATTGTTAGTAGTATAGGAAAAAAAAATTTACTTTGAATACTCAAAACACAAAAACAAACAAAAACATAACTCAAATATTTTACGAACGAATAATAATGATAAAAAAAAAAAAATAATATGCATAAATATATTTTTTTTTTTTTTAAAGAAATTTAATTCAGTAACGGATGGTTTTTCTTCGATTTCGTAAGAGTGTCAGCTGTCAATTTGACATATGTCATAAAAAATTTCCAAACTGTCCGACAATTGCTTAGTAGATTGGAAAATTACTGTGACACTTTTGAAAATCGAAAAAAAACATGTTTTTTTTTTTTGAATGAAATTAGTGATAGATTCATGTATAGAGTGGAGTGGAGTTGTTGTTTTATTCTTCTACTTTATTTTTGTTTTCTTTTTCTCTATAAATCAAAGATGATTTAAAAAAAAAGACCATTTGTATATTAGATATAAAAAAGATGTTTTCTTCTTTTAGTTTAGTTTTTTTTTTTTTACCGCTCTAAATGTGTTTTGTATTGTTGTTTCTTTTCATTTTCTTTTTTCTTGTACGAAAAATGAACAAATTAAAAATAAAATAATTTTTATTTTGAAATAATAAAAAAAAAAATATCAACATCACATTTAAAAAAAAAAAGAAAATCGTAAAAAAATAAAATAATAATAATTAACGGGTCTAGTCGAGAAAAAAAAAAATTATTATAAATGATATGAAAAATATTCTTGTGTTTGAATCTGTTTTATATAAATTTTTTTTAATTTAATTTAATTTCTATACAGAACAATTATATATCTTAAAAAAAAAAATTATATCTAATTCTAATCTTTACTAAATATTAATAATAGATTTTTTTTTTTTTTTTTTAAAAACAAAATCCCAAATATTTACAACAACAGAAATAAATGAAAATAAAAAAAAAAAAACTTTTTCTTTTTCGCTCCAAGATCAATCGTAAGTGTTTTGTAAGAAAACAACCGTAAAAAAAAACGAATAATAATAAAATTATTGAAAGAAAAAAAAAAAAAAACACCACATCACAAACGGAACAAAACTACAAAAATTAACTTGTATGAATTGTTTTTATTTTGATATTGTTTTTTTTTTTTTTTTTAATTATTATTTAATTTCTATTTATGTATTGTTAAAAAAAAAATGGTGCGTTAAATAAATAAAAAAAAAAAACGAATTTTTTTTTCATTAATAAATTTTAATTGCGTGCATTCTAATTTTTTGATTTTTTTTTGTTTTTTTTTTTTTTGAAATTGAATTGAATTTGATTGAATTTTCAAAAAAATATCGAATGTGAATGCTGTTGTTGTTGTTGTTGATGTTGTTGTTGTTGTGAATGTGCAGTACTTACATTTTCACCGGGTCCACCAAAAGCTCCTAAATTATAATCGCCCATACCGCTTCCGGAATCTTCGCGAGGCGTACCAGGTCCACCGTTTGCCGGTGAGTTTTTCATACCGTCTAAGCCGTCACCGTTTAGTACGGGTCCCATTGTACTTGGGCCCATTGGACCCATAGGTCCGCTATCAGGACCGCCACTCATTGGAAATTCCTGCGATCGGAAAGAGAGAGAGAGAGAGAGAGAGAGGGAAAAATTATTCAGAATTTTTTTTTTTAAGGTTATCGAAATAAATTTAGGGTGTCACCCTTTAATGCGCGATGCACAATTAAGTCGGCATGGGGGTAAGCAGGCAGACACGAGAGGGACGAGTTTGAAGTGGCGGTGAACGTTGTTCTTAAGCTGCTGGAGGTTGTTTTCCGTTGGAAAGAGATTGCCTGGCCATGAATTTCTCATCATTGTCGTCCGAGGGATGAGAGACATATGCATAAATCGATTCCAAATTTAAAAATTGAAAGTAGATTGAACCTCTGGCTCATCATTTTGTAAAGGGTGTGCTTGTTGCCTGGTACCCTGCAGTACCGGTAAAGGGCAAAATGTGATCTTAGCCTGAAAGTTCACTGAGAGGTATCCCGTGGACCTGCCAGATCCGATTCGGATCCTGGATCTTGGCCAGCTTATTCATTACCATCAAGGCCACAGTGTCCTGGATTCTAAATGAGCAAATTTATGTTTTTTTCCCTAGTCCTATAAGTGCCTGAAGGCAATCCCGCACAAGCCCAGTTCGTATTTGAGATGATTGTAAAGGTACGATTGCCACCCTACTATCAGAGAAAATGTAAATGTCCTGATATTCATCCGCAAGGGGGTAGTTATAGGATGAGGTTTTACCAATTCCTGCAACTATCTTTCGAGACTAGTGACTCCACGGACCTGAGCTAACTATACCCCTGAGGGATGGGGGCTGTAGAATTCATCCACAGCCAGTCCTGCTTGCCCTAAAAATGGCAAATGGACACTCACTGGATCATGGGCTTATCACCCGCGATCTTAAGACCTAAATGATACGAGAAACGGATACAGCGCCTCGGATACGGACTGATTCTATGGTAACGACTTTTGGCATTCGAAAACGGACTATGATTGGCTTCTGGAACGTTCGAACATTGAATGACGGGGGAAGAGCTGAAATTACTCGGTCCTTGCACCGCCAATCAGTGATCGACCGTGAAATGGAGCACTATAACATCCAAATTTTGGGATTGAGCGAGGTCAGATGGACAGGATCGGGAGAAGAACGAACCCCTAGCGGAAACACTATTCTGTACATTGGCCCTGAAAGTGAAGCCAGAAATGGCGTGGCGTTCGTCCATACTCCGAGAGCGAGAAACAGTCTCATTAGCTGGGAACCAATCTCGGATAGGATTATCGTCGTCAGGCTCAGGACCAATGTCAGAAACGTCACAATTCTGCAGTTCTACGCACCAACTAATACCGCAACATCTGGAGACAAAGAGGAGTTTTAATACCAACTAAGTGCCACCTTCGAACGTGTTCCAAGAGGTGATAGTATTATCATCTCGGGAGATATGAACGCCCAGGTTGGATCAGACAACACTGGACTAGAACACGTCATGGGGAGGCATGGTGACCCTTGGGTCGAAGCGTCACGACCTTGGATTAAGAGAGCCGAAAACGGCGAATTATTTGTGGAGTTTTGTAGTACTCGGCAAATGGTCATCGGAGGGACCCTTTTTCCACACAAGAGTCATCATAAAACATCTTGGGTTTCCCCTGATGGTGTTACTCAGAACCAGATCGACCATTTGGCTATAAGTCGCCGATGGAGAAGATGTCTCCTCGATGTGCGAGCGAAACGTGGAGCTGACGTGGGGAGCGATCACCACTTGATGGTTGCCTGCTTGAGATTGTGTACAGCAGCTATTCGACGACCACAAATTCTTCAAATGAAGCGCAAGCTTAATGTGGATAAACTCAGAGATCCCAACAAAAAACGCGAATGCACCACTATTCTACGCGAAAAGTTATCCACATTGGGTGAATATGAAATACGCACAATGGACGCCAATTGGGAGGCAGCCAGAAACACTTTTCTAACTAGTGCTGAAGAATCTGTGGGATATGTGCAAAGCGGTGAGAAACCCTGGATGTCGCAAGGCACATGGCACAAGGTTGGCAATCGGAAAAAAGCCAAATTGGCAATCATCTCTCTACCCGATGACAACCAACGAACGCCCGACCTGAGGCAGAACTACCGCGATGCTCATATACAGCTTAAAAAGGCTGTTAGACGCGACAAGAGAAAGGCCATTGAAGATCTGGCAAACAAGGCAGAATCTACGGCTTACCTTGGGGATATGGGTTCACTATTTAAAATCATGAAACTGTTGACGAACAGTAATTTCACCCCCAATCACCTGGTGAGAGATGTCAACGGAACCCTCCTTAATATGAGTGAACACCAGTTGCGACGATGGAAGGAATACTTCTCTGATATTTTAAACATCTTGTCAGAGGAAGATATTCCAGAAACAGAACAACTACCAAACATCCACCGCAACAATCCTCTATTAGGGACGATCCCCCAGATAAGGAAGGGATAGTTTCCGCCATTCGGTCAATGGCGGGAAGGAAAGCTCCAGGTATAGACGGACTACCAACCGAACTCCTCAAAGCGGACCCGGATATAACAGCCGATATACTCCTCCCACTCTTCACTAAGGTGTGGAATGAAGGAAGATATCCGACTGAATGGAAGGAGGGCGTCATTGTGAAAATTCTGAAGAAGGGCGACCTTCGGGATTGTGGCAATTGGCGTGGTATATGTCTACTTACTGCCGTATCAAAATTTATGGCTAAGGTAATTTTCAATAGGATTAGTGATGTCATCGAGAGCACTCTCGAAGTTTATCAAGCTGGATTCCGTAAAGGGTCGTCTTGTACCGACCACACAAATACTCTACGGATAATATTGGAGCAGTCAGCCGAAATGGGTTCGCCACTACATCTCATGTTTGTGGACTTCGAGAAGGCTTTCGACAGCGGTAAGCGAGATTACATATGGAATGCTTTGCGTAGGAGAGGTATTCCGGATAAGGTCATAGCTATGATTAAAGAATCCTACGAAGATGCAAGGTGTCACGTCTTGCATAGAGGAGAGCTGTCCGAGAGCTTCCCTGTACGAACGGGTGTCAGACAAGGCTGCATATTATCACCAGCCCTGTTTCTGGTGGTAATAAATGACATCTTGAAAGCTGCACTGGAAGGTGGGGAAGGTAAAGGTCTTCAATGGAGACTATTTAACATCTTAAGTCACCTTGATTATGCTGATGACGTGTGTTTGCTTGCACATAACCGTTCGGACTTAGAGTCAAATGTTGGAAATAAATGTGCGTAAAACCAAGTACATGCACATGGGTTCGAACGCAAGCACACCGATTGCTCTTAACGGACAGGATGTGGAAGAGGTGCAAGATTTTTGCTATCTTGGAAGCATTGTCAGCATGGACGGCGGAGCCGAAAAGGATGTTGAGACGCGGCTAAATAAAGCTCGTCAGGCCTTCGGTATCCTTTCCCCTTTCTGGAGGTTAAGAGAGATCTCCCTTCGCACAAAGCTGCGAGTTTTTGACGCATGCGTTAAATTCGTGTTGTTATATGGTTGTTCTACGTGGAAAGTGACTGTTCGACTTACCAAGAAACTACAAACTGTCGTTAACCAATGTCTCCGGCGCATTTTAGGAATGTTCTGGCCAGAAGTAATCTCCAACGACGAACTTTGGAGTACAACTCGCCAGACTAAAATAGGTATTGAGATTCAACGGCGAAAGTGGCAGTGGATCGGTCATACTTTGAGGAAACCAGAGCGAAACATCGCAAAACAGGCTCTGGATTATAACCCTCAAGGAAGACGTCGGGTTGGTCGACCATGTAACACATGGAAGCGAGCAGTTGAGCAGGAGGCCAGAGGAATAAACAAGTCCTGGCAACAGCTTAAAGCCGATGCTCAGGATCGCGCCTTGTGGAAGAGAGTTGTTTCTGTCCTATGCCCCTATAGGGGGTCTTAACAGGAATTTGATTGATTTGATTGATATTCATACTCTTCCCAACATACAGTTCTATTGCATGAATTTCAGCTTGAAAAACAGAACCGAGCGCATACATACTGGTGTACTGGGATGTACTTCAAATATTCCTGTTTTTTAGAACCATCAGTGGTTTTCTTAGATTGGGTGTCTATTGGACACTCAGTCTTGACTGATACGATCACCCTCAATGGTTCTGTGGAACTGTGGACATTGCTTCCATGCAATCATCTTCATCATCATGAGTGGCGCCCAAGTCGGTGCTTGGCCTCCTGTATACTTCGTCTTCTATTTTCTCGGTCCAATGATCACGTCACACATGTTGGCATTTTGAGAAGCGATTTGCTGTCGATTGAATCCTCCCAACGTTTTCTCGGATTTCCGACTGGGCTGTTTCCTTCTGGCTTTCCTTTTTGTACACGTTTGGATATTTTTCTGTCCTCCATACGTGACCAGCCAGAGTAGAGACTTATGGGTTCCTCGTGGTATCAGAGATCGAGTGGTATCCCAAGAATTACTTCTTCAGAGAAGGGCACGCAATTTTGTGTCCTGCCCCGTCTTCAGTGGAGACCAAATTGCCAAAATCAAGAAGAAGACACAGAACACGCGGTTTTCAACTGTAGTTGCTTCGCAGAATGGAGAAATAATATGCCGAGTCCACCATTCATCATAGATTATACGATGGAATCAGAGGAAAATTGGATGGAAATTTGCACACTCGTAACGAACGAATGTGCACAAGGATCTTCAAAGATTGGAGGGAGAAAGGAGAGCAGAAGTAGTATAAGGAGCACAGCACAAAATGCTAAATGCTAGCCAGCTCCGCGAAGTAATACCTAACGGCCGTGAAAATTCCACTCCTCCCTGATGTAACCAAAAAAAAAAAAAAAAAAAAACAATTTAGTGCCTGCATACAAAAGGCCGATGCTCAGGATCGCGCCTTGTGGAAGAGAGTTGTTTCTGTCCTATGCCCCTATAGAAAGTCTTAATAGGAATTTGATTGATTGATTGACACAAAATTGAGTGCCTGAATATACCAGACTCAAAACGAGGCGAACGCGCAATTCTAATTGGATAACGGATGAGGTATTATCTCAAATAGATGTTCATGTACATAGATCATACAAGAGAATGGTGAAAGACCCTTTAAATCAGAACCTAAGATCAGAATACAAACGAATTAAAAATGAGACGACCAAAATGATAAGGAAGTCCAAAGAGAAGTTTTATAATTTTCGCTTTGCGTCGACAGCCGGTAATCCAAGGAAACTATGGACCATTATCAAAGAGACTCTCGGTCAAAACAACAGCTCCCATTACCAACTGGGAATCAATGAATTAGATATGAGTCCAGGAATGACGACTGACCATTCCGTAATTGGAAATCGGCTCAACGATCACTTCGTCTCGATAGCAGATACCCTGGCGAAAGACTTAAAAAATTTTAATGGAGAGTATCATCTGAAATACGGTTGTCCTATAACTGCCAATACCATGTTTCTATATCCTACCTATACAAAAGAAATTAGTACAATAATAGCAGAGCTTAAGAACAACATATCCCCAGGTATTGACGGAATAACAACAAATGACTTAAAAACTCTGGCATCGTTTATATCGTCACCACTTTCTAAAGTGATTAACGTCCACATGGCTGATGGTACATTTCCATCCTGCTTAAAGACTTCTTTAATTACCCCAGTGTGCAAAAGTGGTTCTATTACAGACCCCAACAATTATAGACCGATTGCACTGACAAGCTCTATCAGCAAAATCTTCGAAAAAGTGATCAACAAAAGAATCACAAAATTTATATGCAAAAATGGTGGATTCGATCGGAATCAATATGGCTTTCAAGAAAAGAGCAACACTACATCAGCACTGATTGATGCGATGCAATTCATAAATGATGGTCTTGACAAAGGCTTCTATGTTACGTATATCTTTGTTGATCTTAAGAAGTCATTTGACACGGTAGACCATAAAATATTGCTTCAAGGTCTAAATGAACTAGGTATAAGAGGAAAAGCTAATGATTTAATAAAAACTTATCTCCTAGGACGTACTTATATAACAAAAAATTTGGACAAATTCAGTGATCCTAAAACTATTAACATTGGAAATCCACAGGGTTCAATTCTTGGCCCTACTCTTTATCTACTTTACATCCATAACATACAGTACATAGGTCTAAGAGCGAAATATATAGTATATGCGGATGACACACTATTGCTCTACGAAGCAAAAAATCATCCAGAATTGGAACTTCTTATCAACTCTGACCTCAAGTTGTTTAAGAAATGGCTATTGGGAAATAGATTAACCCTAAATATTTCGAAGACTAGTTTCATGATATTTAAACAATTGAACAAAGATGATATTAATCTAAAACTCAACATAGATGGAATTGAATTATTTAGATCAAAACAAACTAAGTATTTAGGATTAACGATCGATGAGAAACTAACATGGACTCCGCACATTAATAACGTACGCAAGAAAATAGCACCCATCACTGGAGTCCTTCGGCGTAATAATTTTCTACCAACACCAATAAAAGAAATTCTATATAACTCGTTTATTTTATCCAATATAACCTATGGTATTGTAATATGGACCCAAACATCTATGTATAACATGGAAAGAATATCGAGAATTATGAATAAAAGCATAAAGGCCGTTTATAATTACCACCCCTGACACCAACAGCAGATCTATACGAAACCTACAACAAGCTAAACCTACAGCAAACATTAAACCTAGAGAGGTCAAAATTAACGTACAATTTAATAAACCGAGGACTAAAATCTTCAATACTCATTACGTACAACGAAGATATTCACAATCACAATACACGAAATGCAACTTCAATAAGAAATCGAAATTGCAGAACGAATCGATTGAGGAAGGATACCATTTATGAAGCAATTCGATACTACAACTCCTTGCCAATATATATTCGACAGGCGAAGAATATCAAGTGTCTCAAGATTGCAGTAAAGAAGTTTATACAGCAATTGTAATTATATTATCTGTATTATTCACTATTTTTTTTTTATACGATCTCTTGATATTATGAAAATTTCCCTAATATCAGCTCGTAGCTGTCTGGGAAACTATCCATAGAATATAAACAAATCCATTGTAACTCTGTAACGCATTTATGAAAACCAATATTAATGAATAAATATATATATTAATTAAAAAAAAAATTGAGTGCTTGCACACAAAATTGAGCACCTACACACAAAATTGAGCGCCTGCACGCAAATTTAAGTGCCTGCATACAAATTTGAGCGATCTACGTTCGAAATATTTGAGAAGCATTGGAATAAATACATTCTTCCTGAAGGAAACTATGTTGAAGAATAAAGTTTACCTAAAACTAAGTCATCCTACGAACTTATTGAGTGATACATTCTATGCATTGCATTACAGGTAGACACCCTAAATTTATACTCTCAGCCTCGTCCAAAATATACATAAAATTTTTTTTTCCCTATTTAACACACTTACCCCACCCATATTTCCACTTGTAACCGGCTTCATTAATGTGTACATATTTTCTCCGCCCGAATTCGATGAATCTAATTGTGCGCCAAACACAAAAAAAAAAAAACGAAACGAAACGAAACGAAAAACGAAAATTAAAAAAGAAAACACGATTATAATAAATTTTTTTGCGATTCGAAAAAAAAACAAGAATTAAATGGGAGAGTAATTAAAACCTTGCGGTGATGGCATTATTGGCGTACCGGGTCCTGGTGGTCCACTTGATCCTGGCGGTCCTCCGTAATTTCCGGGCGACGAAGACGAGTAATTCATCGGCTAAAAATTAAATTAAATTAAATTAAATTCATCGAAAACAGATTTAATTGAAATTTTTACCGTCGATGTATTCGGCTGCCATTGCGGTCGACCGCCGGCCATTCCCATCCCGGGCGGCATTCCCGGTCCGCCCGGTGCTAGGCTACTGTTTGGTGGCGGACCTCGCATACTCGGGCCATACGAGCCGGGTCCCATTGGACCCATGCCAGGACCTCGTGGCGGATTCATACGTGGATTCATTGGACCCATTCCAGGTGGACCGCCTAATTTTTGTTTATTTTTTTAGGTTTTTTCAAAAAGAAAAAATTTTGAATTAGAATCATGGTTTTTGAAAAAAAAACAACATACATCTAAGAACTATTAATTAATGATAATAATTTTTTTTTTTTTTTGTAAGCTATATTTTTAATCAACAAAATTAAATGCTAGAGTTTTTTTGTTTTTTATTTTTTAAAAATTTTTGAAATTTGATTTCCAGAAAAGCACAGTTTGTTGCGCTTTTGATTTTTGATATAATTTTGAAAATATTCATTAATAATAATTAATTTAATTTTTTGGTTCTCCAAAAAAAAAGGAAAATTCATCGAAATAATTGCAACAAACTGCCGCCTAATATTTCGGGAAATTAAGCGCTTCGAATAAAAAAAACTTCTAATATACAAAATAAATAACGAAAAAGAAAAGAGAGAGATATTAATCACAGAAATTATTATTGAACAATTGGAAATTTTGTGATGAAAGAAAAAAAAAATATGAAATGTTTTCTATTTGAATTTTAGCTCTAAAGTTGTATGTAAGGTAGAGAAGAGTATAAGTTGTATAGTAAAAGCATACAGATATGAGTTTTGTTTTTTGTTTTTCTCTAATAAATAATTTCTTTTCAAACTTCTTCCCCAAACCGTTGCACGTATACCCCCACACCATCTTAAAGCTAAATTTCATCCCGATTAATTTCCGAATTCTGTTCAATTCGAAAAATCATTCGGACTGTACAATATGCATTATATACTAAATAGAATTAATTCGATAGTGTATTCGAAATAAAATTTAATAATTAAAGAATAATCTACAAAAAGAAATGATTTTTTTTTTTTTTTAAGTAATAGAAAATTTCAAATGATTTCATTGATTTGGAAAAAATTCAATTTGATCTAGAAGGTGGCTACTTGAATTAAAAAAAAAAAAATAAATAAATAAATAAAAAAGATAATATCGAAATGATGTAGAATACAATCGTAGAGTTTAATTAATTTTGGAATGAATATTTAAGCAAAATTAAGTTCATGGCAAACGATATCTGCATTAGTTTTCCAAATTTTTTTCAAAATTTTATCGAAATTAGGCCCGTCCCGTACAATGTACTGCACAAAACGAACAGTTCAGCCTCCCCTTCCCCCCAGTTTTTTAATCCCTATTCATATAAGACATGGTAGATGGTATCCCAATTTATCTTTTCATTTTTAAAAAACAAAACTAATTACATAAAATTAATAGAAATTTTTTAATTGCGAAATTCGAGATAGGATAAGCTAAGAAAACTATAAAATAAAACAAGCAACAGTTTATTTATTGCAATATTTACAAGGACATAAAATAAACGAGAAAATTTACGAATTTATAGATAAATTAAATTAAATATGAAATAAACAAAAAAATTTCGATAACAAATTACAAAAGCGTATAAACATAATAATAAACATTGTTCAGATTTTTATTATTTCTTGGGAAATCAAACTCAAAATAACGAATTGAATTTTTTTTCGCCTTTTTAAATTTCAATAATAAAATAAGAAGAAACCCTTCTAACCGCCACCCTCTTCTCACGAACAAAAAAAAAAAAACAAAAACATTAAAAATTAAACATAAATAATTGAAAAAGCAAAAAATCAAATAAAAAAATTGTGTGGTGGTACAGAAGAAGTAAAAAAAAAAAAAAATTTGCAAGGATGAGATAAGAATAAAATTCATTAACCCACTCCTCATTATTATTCCTAATTAAATTAAATGAATTTTTTTTTTATTTAATTGACCCATTTTTTCTTAATTCCAAATATCGATTAAAAACTTTTTTTTTTTTTTTTTTGAAATAATCCGAAATTACTCTAAATCTAACTTAACTCTAATCTGTATAACTTAATGTGTTTTAAAAATAAATGAATTTTCGTCAATTCAGTTCGTAATCGTAATTGAAAATTTGTAAATATTCATAAAAAAGATTTTCGAAATAATTGAAATTAAAATAAAAAATAAAATCTTTCTTATCTTGTTAATTTTACAATAGAATAACATTGAATTAATTTACACATAAAATTGTTATTTATTTATTTTGATTTTTTTTTTTTTTTTTGATTTTATAACAAAATTTTGGTGGTAAGAAGCTGGAGAAAAATAGCGTGCCAAGGTGTTAGGAATTATAAAAAAAAAAAAAATAAAAAAAAAATTCTAAAACAAAAAAACAGAAATTTATCATTATTATTTAATAAGCTAAACTTAATAAGAAAAAACAAAATAAGAGAAACAGACAGAGAGAGATAATTATATCTACAGTCTAATTTGATTTATTTGGAAGTGTTTTTTTTATCTACAAATTATGCCTAATTGAATAATTTTGAATAATTTTTGAGAGAAAATTTATCGAAAAAAAATTGTCAGAAGGGGCAGAAGCTCTGATAACAACGCGACCAGTTGAGATATAGTATACCGGCGGGGCATGCATGAATTTCAGAGAATGATTGAGAGTGCAAAGCAGGACGATTGGCGTAGGTTTGTGTCCCGGAACTCTAACGTCCCCTGGGGTGAAGTGTACAGAGTTTGCAGGGGTAAGCGCACACCCGCCACCATGTCTGGCATCTGTGTTGACGGTCGCACAACGCTGACATGGAAGGACAGTGTAGAAGCACTACTGAGTGAGCTTTTTCCTGCTGCTGACCCGAGTAACTTCAATATAGTGAATGAGTGTAGAGATCTGCCTACTCTAGATTTGTGTAAGATAACTGACAGCGTGAGTAGGGTCAAATCCAGGAAATCGCCCGGATTGGATGGGCGATGTATGATAAATGTGTGCGTGAGTGTTACTTTCCCGCTGCCTGGAAGTCCGCACGGGTGGTCGTGCTGCTCAAATCGCCTGAGAAGGTGCGAAGTAACCCTCGATCCTACCGTGGTATATCTCTTCTTCCGGTACTTGGTAAAGTGCTGGAGAGGATTATGATCCGGAGGCTCGAGGATCGGGTCACATATCAGGCGATGGACAGACAGTACGGATTCCGAGCTGGTAAAAGCACTGAGGATGCATGGTGGTATGTGAAAGAAAGTGTGCGTTTGAGTGATAGCAAATATGTGCTTGGAGTCTTTATCGACTTCAAGGGTGCGTTTGATTATCTGAGCTGGCCAAGTGTAATTGGAAAGCTGCAAGAAGTTGGCTGTCGAGAAGTCGCTCTGTCGATGAGCTACTTCTCGGACAGGAAAGTGTGTTTGGTGGGTGCTAGTGAGTGTGTGTGGAAGAATGTTGAGCGTGGCTGTCCTCAGGGGTCCATTTGCGGCCCATTCATTTAGAACCTCATGATGGATGAGCTCCTGAGTCAGCTTGATAGTATGAGTAAAGTCTGTGCGTATGCCGACGACCTGCTCGTCCTTTTAGAAGGCAGCTCTCGGGCTGAGCTCGAGCGAAAAGGTGCAGCCGTGCTAGACGTGGTGATAAATTCGGGTGAAAAGGTTGGGGTTCAAATTTCGCGAGACAAGTCGGTGTCAATGCTGCTCAAGGGCAGATTGTCACTCGGACGACCTCCCGTGATTAGGGCCAGAGGCTTGAGCCTGACCTATGTTCATAAAGTACGTTACCTCGGGGTGCACATGGGTGAGCGTCTAGCATTTAAGGAGCACTTGCTCGAGCTCAAGAAACGTATGATTGGTGTGGTTGGTCAAATCTGTCGTGTTTTGAGGCGTGATTGGGGCATGAGCAGGCGGGCGGTTCGTACCATCTACGGCGGCTTATTGGTTGCCTGTGCAGCCTATGGGTCGTCGGTGTGGTATGAATTCGCTTCGTCAGCTTCTGGCCTAGGAATGACTGTGTCGGGTCAGCGTGTGATGTTGTATGCTTGCATACCTGTATGTTGAACGGTTTCTACCGATGCCATGCAGGTATTGATGGGTGCTGCTCCACTAGATCTTGAGGTGACACGTCGTGCCACCTTGTTCAAGATCAGGAAGGGACTGCCAATGCTGCAGAATGACTGCGTGACGCCTTCGCGAGTGCAAAGGGCTTCTGGATGAGTGCATGGTATCTAGGTGGCAAACTAGATGGGATGAGTCAACCAAAGGTCGTGTCACATATGAGTACATCAAGGATGTCTGTTTTGCCAGAGGAAACCTAGATTTTGACTTCGGTCTTAAGCTAGGTTTCCTCCTTATCGGTCACGGTAGTATGAATGCGTTACTGTATGAAAGGGGACTTCACGACAGTCCGTTTTGCCACTGTGGTCCTATACGTGAGGATTGGAAACATGTATTGTTTGAATGCGTGATGTACTCGGAATTTCAGGGATTTGAATGCTATGGGTGTGCGATGTGAAAATGGTATCCTCTCTGTGTGCGAGGTTTTGGCTGTCAGAGAGCAATACGTCGCCATCAGGGATTTTGCGCGTCAGGTGTTTCAGAAACGCAAGGAGATCCATGCTGGGCTATTGGCATGAATGTGTGTGATTGTGAGTGTGTCCACCGCCTCGTATGTTAGTTTGGCTTTCACCAGGTGCGTGAGAGTGTCTACGCAGGGAAGGGATAACGTCAGTTATCACATACCGGGTGAACGACTAAGGTCAATTCCGGTATAACCTTTGGGGAATGCCGTCCCCACGTATCTCGATGCGGAGTGTCACCAGTCACGAGTTGTAAGAAACTCAACTGGTAGTAATTTTCAATTTACGAAACCTGACCAGAGGTTTTCTGGTACCACGGGTGTCGGGGAGCCCATGGGAGGTTGCTTCCACCCCCGGCAATGAAAGATGGCCCTTCGGGGAGTATAGTGGTAGCTGTGGTTTACTGCCCACAGTAGAGTTCTTTGGAGCTCGACGTGGAGTTCCGTTCTTCCAACCCGGTGCCGTGACCGAAAGACCGGCAGAGATTTTAGATAGGTCTCGCATCCACCAGTATGACTGCCAAACTTGTACTTGGCATAGACTGGTACCTCAGGGGGCGTTAATGATTGTCGTCTGAAACAATCCGTGTTGTAAGACAACTGTGTGGCAATTCCGTTTGTGAGCAATGCACCACATAAATCAAGGCTTAAGGTTCTGTCCTGTTATAAGGATCGAACTGAAAAGCTTGAGAAAAACTCCATTCAGATAGCAAAGGAACGGTTTAGGTTAAGGTAGTAGGAGGGTAGTTCCGAAGAATCAAATTGCACTGGGGCCATCTAGTTTTGTCCATTGTACTCCCCCTGGACCGGTATCAAAATTAAAAATACTTTGGTTATAGCCGACACCAGTTTGGACATGGTCCTGTAAGACTCGATTGTCAAAGGAAACTCAAGGCGCTACCACCGCTCCGGCTAGCCGTTCGTAGTAGCATCGTTCTATATCGAGAGCATCCTTTGTCCAACCAATCGAAATGGAAGGACAAAGAAGGGTCTCATAACAGATCAGGTACCAGCACGGAGGAAGTTCAAAAGAGGCAGCCCAGGGAAGGTATTGAGTATACGAAGAAGCCATTAAATTATGACAGCAACGGAATTCACGCCCGCGGCGACCTCCTATAAGAGGGAATGTCCCGACAAGAGGACACCACTCGCTCGTACAGTAATGCTATCAAACGTGTTCTGGTTGCGTTATGCGAAAGGATGCACAAGGTAAAGATAAAATCATCGCAAAGTTCAAACCAGGATGACTAGGGCCTCGCATTGAATTCAGATCGTAGCCAAACATAAGCCGCGACCAAAGGAACAGTTTACAGATTTTGGATGGAGAGAGCTTGGATGGCGTGTTCGTCCATGACTTATAATTCCAGCACACTGCCTGTCCGGGGCGTCGACGGTATCAGAACCTTCGGGCATCAGGAAGAACGATCGCGATTCAGAGCTGCTAACCGCAAAAAACCAATTGAAGTCGAAAGAAACGACTGGACGACAGAGCAGAGATTCTTGCAAAAATCTCAAGATAGCAGTCCTATGATAGATGGATCTGCCAAAAAATCGACTGGGCGAGCACATGAATGTAGAAGGTATTTCGAAAATCAGTTTCGATTAAAGCACGTGTACAGATCAGCAATCGAGTGACTTCTTCACAATGGACATAGCTCAACGGCAACCGACCACTCGTACGAAGCTTGTCCTGCATACAAAATCAATTGCCTGCACGTAAAATTAACTGCCTGCACACAAAATTAATTGCCTGCATACAAAATCAATTGCCTGCACACAAAATTAATTGCCTGCACATAAAATTAATTCTACTTCTTCTACAATGGCGCTACAGCCCAAATCGGACATTGGCCTCCTGATATTCAGGTTCCTTAACATTTTTCGTTACTTAATGTGGAAGGGTTGTTAGCCCTTCGCACATAAAATTAATTGCCTGCACACAAAATTAACTGCCTGCACACAAAATTAACTGCCTGCACACAAAATTATTTGCCTGCATAAAAAATTAATTGCCTGTACAAAAAATCCATTGCCTACAAAATTAATTGCCTTCACACAAAACTGATTGCCTGCACACAAAATTAATTGGTACGAAGCACCTCTAAAACATCCCAACGAATCGGATGAGACGGAAAAGCAGAGAGACACAATGAATGGTAAATACTGGTATAGAATCCCAAGGGATATCATATCTTACGTGACATCTCTAAAAATTGGGCAACACTCACCAATATTTAACACTAACACCGTGAATTCCACTGTCTGTTCGACTTAATTCCCTCTTTTAAAACGTATTTGCAACCCCTCATATGGGCTATGTGAAATTAGTATTCACCTACATCGGGGATTTTGCCCACTGTGCAGTCCAACGCGGCTACCTGTTGTGTAAAGTGAAATGAACAATTTTAGCTCCCACTATACAAGTTATGGTGCAGCTCAGCAGCTTAAAGAGTGTTGGTTTACAAATTCAGGTCGTGGGTAGATTTTGGCCACCTCAATCAGTGAAAATGAAACTTCGTGGCTAGAGGTTTGTGCGCTAACAACCCTCTTACAAAAACAAATAAATGTTAAGGAACCGGAACATCGAAAGGCCAACGCCCGTTTTGGGCTGTATTGCCATTGGCAGAAGAAAAATAGCTAGGGTGTAGCCTAGTGGGTAGCGTGTTGGTCTTGTAATGCGACGGTCATGAGTTCAAATCCCGGTCGACGCAATACATAATTCCAGCACATTGCCTGCTTGGATATAACTTGGTTACTTCAATCTACGAAAATGAAAAATTCGTAGAGGATCGTGCGAAGGGATAACAACCCATTCACTATAAATAATAAAAAAAAATGTTAAGGAACCTGAAGATCAGGAGGCCAAGGTCCGATTTGAGCTGTAGCGCCATTGTAGAAGAGAAGAAGAATTGCCCCTAAAACACATGTTATTCTGTGAAAAAAAAAATGGTGAGGTTAGGAAAGACAAAGATAGGATAATTGAAATAAAGTAAAGGAACTAAGTAAACAGAAGATGAAGGAAAGTTTCCGGACGAGAATAAGACTTGAATGAGCGACGCATAGAGAAGGAATTAAAAGAGACGAAAGGAAACAAAGAAATGAGTAAAAAGGAAAACGGAAGATAAAAATCATGTGAAGAACAGATAGGGATGATGAGTGAAGGAAATGAACAGTGGACAGTAAGTGAAATTAAGAACTAGGAGAGAGAAGGAAACGCAGAAGGAATAAAAGCAACAAGTAAAAATAAAAATGAAAATGAATGACGATTTTTTTTGTTTTTTGTTCCCAGACTAACTTCTACAACCTTCTCCCTCCCCCTCTCTACATCCGATCAAGCAGAAGACTCAAGAATTCATATATGGAGAGTGAGCTGGGTGGCGTGAACCATGTCATAGCACCTCGTCAGAACGATTCTACAATGGCACTACAGCCCAAATCGGGTCTTGGCCACTCGACGTTCCTTAATATTTTTCATTATTTAATGTAGAAGGGTTGTTAAATCTTAGCACAACCCTCTATCTATTAATTTTTCATTTTCGTAGATTAAGGTGATCAAGGTATACCCAAGCAGGCAGTGCGCTGAAATTATGCGTCGACCGGGATTTGAACTCACGACCTTCGCATTGTAGACCTACACGCTACCCACTAGGCTATACCCGCCAGAACGATTGGTCGCGTTGGTTGAAAAAATCCTATGGTTAGCCGACGTGAGATTTCGTTGTTGTCCTGGCTTAGGGACAGCCCTTAGCCCAGCAAGCACATCGCTCCAGATATTGTCATCGGAATTGAATTACTGTTTAGTTCTGGCCCACTTAATCCCCGGTATCGTATTTTCCTTCGGCTGAATTCGAAACTTCCGTGACGAAGCCGTCCTTCCAAAGCCTACGCACAACGCATCCGGGGTATTTGGGAGCAACTGTGTGAACAGATTTGAAGTACAATAAGCCAACGACTCGGAAGAGTCGTACAAAATTGCAATCAATTCTGATTTTTCAATGATACTCCTGGAAACAAAAAATCATAACAACAATAAAATTTACATCTCTTTTGGTTTGTAGTGAATGTTTGCACAGTACGTTTAGAATTAAAAGGAAAGATTTTCGGACTCTTTCCTTTGTTATGCGTGATGTTTCGGTCTCTGCTGGGATAAAGGTCGCAGCAGAAACCGAAACGTCACGTATCATGAAGTCAAATAGAATCCGGAAATATTTCATTTTAATGAAATCTTTTTCTCCCTTTTTTGTAAGAAATAAAATGTGCCAAATCTATAAATTTCCATTCTAATCATTTTAACGTTTTTTTTTTTGTTTTTTCGCTATACGCTGTGTATAGCACGAAAAAAAATTCAAATCTAAGCCATTGCCCTTCTCCTGTCTCTTATTCATAACTAGTGTGGTTTTCTCCTTTTGTAAAGTGACTAAAGAAATTAGTAAAAAGAAAATAAATGAAAAATTTGATTATTAATTTATATTTACAAAATATTTATCTCTCTGCCCCACCACACAATATGCATTGCAATGTATGAATTTATCAAAAAAAAAACCCCCGTTCCTTGTAATTATTTCCATTTTGCTTTTTAACTTAATTTATAAACAAGAAGAAGAAGACTAAACAAAACAATGGATTAAAAAAAATATATTTACAACATAAATACAATTTTTAAAATAATAATTTTTTTTGTTTAAATATAAAATACAAAAAAAAGAACCATTTTAAAAAAAAAAATATTTTGTTTAAAACATTTCCCGAAATAAAAACAGAAAACTTTAGAAAAATAATTATTTACGAAGAGAAAGATAGAAAGATTGTGAGCAGAATAAATAGCAAATACAAAAAAGGAAAGAGAGAGAGAAAAAAAAAGGAAAATTAAATAGAAACTTTATATTTACTGGCTCTCCGATTGATATTTATTTTTTAGTTTTTGGAATATGTTGAATATTTTCACAATGCATTTCGAATTGAGACGAACTATTTCACATTATGCGTGACGTTTCGGTCTCTGCTGAGACCTTTATCATAAATAAAGGTTTCAGCAGAGACCGAAACGTCACGAATAATATAACAAAATAGTGGAGAAATTTTTTAATTTTAATATTTTTTATTAAATTACTTTCGTTATGTTTATTTTTCTTTTTTTTTTTTTTTTTTGAGAAGCCAGAAAAAAGTACGAAATTTTTTATATACAAATAAAAATCGAAAGTTTGAATTTGAAATTTTGATATCGTTTTCGATTTACAGTAAGGCAATTAAAAGACAAAAAAAAAATTATGAATAAATAAAATTTGAAAAGCGAAATTTTCTCCAAAGTTTTTTTAACAAACTTTGGATTTTTTCTCTCATTTTCTTACTTTCGAAAATAAAAAAAATTAATTAAATCAACATAAATAAGATCTAATTGATTAGATATAATTATATATATATTAATGCGTTTATATAATATTTATATATACAGATAATTTTAATTTTTAAATATTAAATAAGTAGCTGACAAGCGACATTTTTTATTGCCTACCTTGCCACGCTACAAAATCTCCAGCTTCACCTGTTTGGGAGGGATAGAGTTTTGAATTTTGTTGATTTTTTTATATTAATTTTTTTATTTTTAATTTTTATTTTAATAATAAATAAAGTAAATATATGTAAAATAAAAATATATATGTATTTTTTTTTCTAAAATCTAAAAACTAATATAAACAATAAGAAAAATTATGAAAAAAAAAAATTATCAAGAGAGACAGACCTTTAGATATTCAAAATTTGGTCAAAAGATCATTATTCGAAATTATGCGTGTTTCATTTTGTCCGCGCTTAAATTCAAAATGTTCGCGCCTAATTAAAAAAGATGGCTGTGCTTCTTCAACAAAAAATAAAGAAGAAGCTAAACGTCAGAGAGGAGCAAGTCACCATCAAGTACACGTCAGCTTCGGTTTTTTTTCAAGTCGGCGTCGCCATACATATTATCAACAAAGTATTTCATTAAAAAACTACAAAAAACTCAACAAAGTATTTCATTAAAAAAAAAACTACAAAATAAACAACATAAAATTTGGTCCGTCGAGCTGGATCAGGGCAAAAACGTCGCTGATTCAACGTTCAACTACACGAAAAGTCGTGCGCAATAAAAACAAACCAGGTTAGTGGGTCTCCATTTCCTTTTATTTCGTATTTCCTATTTTCCTTTCGTGAATCGTATAAAAAAAATCAAAAGCCGAACATGGGGCTGAGCGATCTAGTTGTTAGAAGGGGACACAAAAAAGACCTCCCTGACAAAATTCAAAACGTTCGTCGATTCGAGTACGGAAGAAAAAATAGCGCAGCTGCGAGAGAGATTCAACAAGGCAGAAGAGTTGTGGCAGCAGTTCGACGAAATACAAACGGAGATAGAGAATTTGCAAGCGCAGGAGGGCGCTCATTACAACGATACGGGGGTGTACGTCGACAAGGATGGAAATGACATAGCAGACGAAAGACTGTTGTTTGAAAACACATATTTCGAAACAGTAACAAAAGGAAAAGACTTATTAGAGCTCAACCAAGCTCGGACAGGATTGTGCTCATCAGAGGCAATGCATTCGTATCATAGTGGCGGAGCGCCGCACACACCGGAGTTCAAGGCTAACTTCAATTTGCGACACTCAATTTACCGACTTTTGACGGCAGCTACAATCAATGGATGCTGTTTAAAGACGCGTTTCACTCCTTGATAGACGCGAACGATAGTCTGTCACCTGTGGAGAAATTTCAGTACTTGCGGAGCTCATTACAGGGTGAAGCAAAACAAGTAATTCAAGCATTAGAAACATCGGCCGCAAATTACGAAGCGGGCTGGGCGTTGTTGAAATCTCGACATGAGAATAAAAGGCTCAACACGCACATGAAAGCAATGTTGGACTATGAATGCATAAATAAAGAAAGTCAAACATCGTTACGAAAATTCGTAGATCATTTCAGAACAAATATGAGAGCTTTACATACCAGGGGGCAACCTGTAGAGCAATGGGACACGATAATGATATACGTGGTGACCAGCAAGCTAGATTTAAATACTAGAAAAGATTGGAAAGCAAAAATTGGTACTGGAGAATTCGATAGGATGCCAACCATGGATGAACTACTCGAGTTTTTATCAAATCGCTGTCACACACTGGAAATGATAGGAAAAAGCTCTTTCAAACAAGATGTTTTCAAGCCGAGTGGAAAAAGATGTGAGAAGAAGGTAGAGATGGTATCAACCGCACAAGAGTTGTGCCAGTATTGCAAGGGCTCACATTTCATTTTCAGATGTAGTGAGTTCATCAGTTTGCCCACTCAATCAAAATATCAAGAAGTACGGCGATTGCGTTTGTGTTGCAATTGTTTGAAAACTGGTCATTACAGTAAAGATTGCAAATCATCAGCATGCAAAAAGTGTTCGAAACGGCACAACACTTTACTACATCCTGAATCGGAGATGCCAAGGAGCACGAGTCGAAGTCAAACGAAAAATGAGGCCAATCCGTCCGTAGTTACTCATTGTGCACGCGAAGTTAAGAGTTTGGTAATTCTATCAACTGCACAGTTGTCTATCTACGACAGTAGAGGAAAGATACACAAGTGTCGAGCTCTATTAGATCCCGGATCGCTAGTTAATATTATAACAAAAGAGTTAGTACATAGACTTGGACTTGTTTGCATGACTGTAAAAGTACCGATAAGTGGAGTCAACCAAATTCAATCAAATGTTACGAACAAGGTGGAGGTCAAAATCGGATCGATCACGAACAGTTTCAAAACCAATTTGGAATGTTTAGTTTTACCAGTCATAACTGAAAAACTTCCTCAGGTGAAGATTAATAGCAAACTTGAGGTCCCTAGTCACATTCAACTAGCGGATCTAACATACGATACACCTGGTAACATAGACTTACTTATCGGAGCGAGCCTTTTCTGGAAATTACTTTGCGTGGGACAAATCGTTACATCCAAAAATCATCCAATACTCCAAAAGACAGTACTTGGCTGAATCATAGGAGGAGAGTTAGTAACTCAGAATCATAAAAAACTGACAACGTGTCATCTTCTCACTACTTCAACATTGGAACGTGAGATAGAAAAGTTCTGGAGAACGGATGAAATACTGCCGACGACACATCTAACAAAGTCAGAAGAGATGTGTGAACAACAATTCGTGGACACAGTTCGGAGGGACCAAGACGGAAGATTTATAGTTAAAGTTCCAAAACAAGTAGAAATAAGTTTAAGTGATTCCAAGAATGAAGCAACACGACGATTTTATTCTCTGGAGCGCAGGTTGAATAAGAATTCGGAATTACGAAACGCTTTCATCGAATTCTTGGACGAGTATGAGAAGTTGGGACACATTTCACCATACGTATTACATCCAGCAATACCGGAAACCGAACCTCACTACTTACCACATCAACCAGTAATTCGTACAAACAGCCTCACTACCAAGATAAGAGTAGTTTTTGATGCGTCAGCTAAGACTACCCAAGGAACGTCACTGAATGATAAGCTGTTAGTAGGACCGAATCTACAAGATGATATATCGGATATCATGTTGCGATTTCGTATGCACGAATACGTAATCACAGCCGGCATTGCCATGATGTTTATACAGATTATGGTAGCTGAAGAAGATAGAAAGCTACAATGCATTCTGTGGAGAAAGAACCCAAATGAAATTGTTCAGACCTTTACATTAAACACCGTGACATATAGCACGTCATGTGCACCATTTCTAGCAATGAGATGTTTGAAACAACTCGCATTAGATGAGCATGCAAACTATCCAATGGCAGCACGAGCATTATTACAAGACTTTTACATGGATGATGTGCTCACCGGAGCGCATTCCTTGGAGGAAACTGTATTTCTCCAGAAACAACTTGCACAACTCCTATCAAAGGGTAAATTCGTTCTTCGAAAATGGAGATCAAGCAATCCGCTCATATTGCAACAGCTTTCAGAGGAAACCAAAGCAGACCCATTGCTGATAATAGACAAGCAAGAAGCAGTAAAGACATTAGGTACATTATGAAATTCTAGGGTTAGAAGCTCTCGCACGCAAATAGGGAAATTACGAATTAAGGCTATGAAATAAAAGTGGAGTGTAAAATAAAATGCGTGGTCTATTATTATCACATATTAAATCCATAAAAATTGATCTGCAATAAACTTTCAACGGATGCACGACTTTTGTCTTTTGTCTGTCCATATATTTACTTCTCCAGACCTCATATAGTACAGCGCAAAAGTCGAAAACAATTTCTCCAATTGTGGTGCGGCCAACTGCAAACATGTTACTAAGAGTTCTGTATTCAGACGAAGAGCCCAAAGCATACAAAGCAATCGCCACTCCTTTTGCTAGAGTATTGCCTTGCGGAACTTTGTGTCTTGTCATTCAAGAACTGCGACGGCACGAACTACACCATCAAAAGATTTTCGAGTCATCCTGAAGCTGTCTTTGAATCTTTTGTTATCAAAAGTGAGAATATCTTTTTCCCAGAACATTCCGCTTCGAGCGGAACATTTTGCGAATGCCTTATTGCGGATTGATTGTGCACTTATTTGGACCCAAATGGTATGGTGTGACTGTGCACTTCTTTTTGCAGCAATTCGAAGCAACCTTGTGGCTCGTAATCGACGTCTTTTATTACGCGCAACGGTTATTGCTAAGACACTCATAGCAAACTGCATGAGAACATTTCTCAAAATATTTAAAATGGAATTCACGTAAACTAGCACTACTAAAGAGTCTCTATTCGGCATTTTGCGATATTTTACAATTAAATTCAATCCGAACGAAAATTGACGTTTAACAAACAGTTCGAAAACTCGATCTTGTGCAGTGTGTCAGCTATTGCAGCTTGAAAAAGCTCAAAGCTCTTTGCGGCTTTGGGAAGAGGTTTACGTTGCAGTGTGTCTCCAGTATTAAAAACTAAAAGAAACAATGCTAGTACAGACGATTCACCAGCAAGGATTCTTCACCTTCTCTTTAACACACGTCAAGCTCCCTGTTCACCCACTGCACACCCTTCTTCCTCAATGGCACTACAGCTCAAATCGGGGAAAATTTGTAAATTATTACGTTTCAGAAGTTATTATGAGGCTTCGATTAAAAATCGAGTTACTGGCCCAAGTCTTTTACTTTTCGTAGAGCTTTTTTCTTTTTAATTCTTTGATGGTTAAACTCTTTTAAATAGGCATACCTTCAGGTACCATAATAATGTTTTCGCTTTATTGTCGGAGAGTCGTTCACCTTTTGCACAACCCTCTATCTACGAATTTTTATGATCGAAGATTGACGTGACTTAGATATGCCCACGTAGATTGCGTGTTAGATTTATAGGTCGTACGAGATTTGAACTTACGACCTTCCATATTAAAAGACCAAAACGCTAGCTACTAGGCTATACCCAGGCCCACTTCACTCCCAGTGCTTGGAAATTCCACAAATAATAGTAGTGCAGGCGGTCACATCGTACAGGCATCCAGTATTCACGTAAAATCGGTACTCTCCAATGGTTATACCGGAATTGACCTTGTTCGTTCACCCGGTACGTGATAACAAATGTTACCCCCTGCGTACAATTCACATTTAGCGAACGGGCCGGACAATGGTAGACATCAATAGCACACTAAAAGGGAATACTCGACAGGCATCGTTTAACACTGATAATGTTAGTACGGACAATTCACCAACAACTGGAAGTGTTCTGTGGTAGCGAAGATATCATTTATGTCAAGCTCCCCGTTTAACCACTTCACACCCTTCCTCTTCTTCCTCAGTGACACTACAGCTCGAATCAGGCCTTGAGTCAATTTTGTAAATTAGTACGTTTGAGAAGTTATGCTGAGGCTGCGATTAAAAAAGAATTTGATGAAAATCGGAAATCGAGTTACTGGCCTAAGTCTTTTGTTTTTCGCAGAGCATTTTATTGAATTTTTTCGATGGTTCAAATCAATTTTTTTTTATTGTTGTGGAAGAATTGTACGCCCTTCACACAACCCTCCGTTCCCTTGTTCCCTTGTCCGTCCTCTTCTGGAGTATGTATGTCCCATTTGGGATCCCTCCTTCCAGTTATACAGCAACAGAATAGAGTCAAAACAGAAGCAATTCCTTCTCTTTGCTCTTAGGGACTTGCATGATCCTAGTGACTTTGAGAACCTTCCACCGTACGCAACTAGGCTCCAAATATTAAATCTTGTACCTCTTAGTTCTAGAAGAACTATGCTCACATCCTGTTTTACCTTAGGTGTTTTGAATGGCGATATTATGGTAGATCACATATCAAATAAATTCAGACTCAATGACAATGTCAGGCTGACGAAACATTCAGGACTACTAAAGGAATATCCGCATAGTACAGTTTACGGACAAAATGAGCCTATTAACAGATGTTGTAGAATATTTAACAAATTCAGTGCACACTACACACCCCCAATGAGTAAATTGACATACAAACTAAGACTGCGCTCTGTTTTATAAAGTATCCCAAACCCTGTATGACTATCCTTCTACCAGTGCCCATCTTACTAGTTAGATTAAGTTACGTAAGTTAAATTGTCTTAACTTACATTAAATTAAATTAAATTAAATAATATACATAAGTTAATTATTATGTAACTAAATATCTTGTTATGATAAATAAATAAATAAATGACACGCCTGTGTTTTAGCAGCGTTGAACTCTACTCTATTTTACCTGCCCCATTCCAGGATTTAGCCGAGGTCGGAGTTCAACGACCCGAATAACTCCCTGCGTTTGGAAGCAACAGATTGCTTGTGAGAATCCACAGCAGAGTTATTCAAAGGTGTTATCTAAAGTACTGTCATCTGCAAAACTATGGATCGGATTGAGAGTAGAAGACAAAAGGTCGTTGATAAATACTAAGAACAGAGTAGGCGATAGGACAGAACCCTGAGGGACACTAGAATTAGTTGGAAAAGAGGAAGAAGTAACGCCATCTAAAACGACTCGTATAGTGCGTTCGGACAGGAAACTCGCAATCCATCGAATGAGGGAACCATCGAGACCAATGGCCGTTAGCTTAACAAGGAGACAATCATGCCAAACTCTTGTCAAAAGCTTTTGCAATGTCAAGAGCAAGAACTTGACCTTCACCGTGTTTGTGCAAGCAAGAGTTCCAACGTTCCGTCAGGTATACGAAGAGATATCCCGTTGACCTTCCAGAACGGAAACCGTATTGGCGATCGTGGATAAGCTGTTTATCCTCAAGATAGTGAACGATTTTGCGATTGGCTGCAGTTTCCATCACTTTCGAGAGCACTGAAGTAATGGCTATCGGGCGGTAGTTAGCGGGGTTCGCTTTGCTTCCTTTCTTGGGAATTGTCTGAACATTCGCGACTTTCCACAATCGTGGAAAGCACCCAGAAGAGTAAGATAGATGAAAAAGATTGCGAAGGGGTTTAGCCAGAGAGGAGGCACACATTTTAAGGGTAATAGGGGGAATGCCATCAGGACCAGCGGACTTGTGAACATTGAGCTTCTGCAGGATCCTGAAAATGAGACGTGTGCGAAAATGTATCGGAGGCAGCGAAAAACCAGATGGTGTTATAATAGGAGGGGTTTGGTTTGAAAATGGTAGTGTAGAATTTCTCGCGAAATTTACTGCCAATAGGTTCGCTTTCTCAACCGGATCAATAACAGTACGGTCGCCATCAACGAGTGGTGGTGTTGATGAAGAGATGAAGTTATTGTTGACCGTTTTGACAAAAGACCAGAAAGATCTTGAGCCTTTTGGACTCTGAAGGAGGTTGACTGTCTAAAAGTTGTAAAGCGGACTGCACAAGGTCTCCTGGAACTGGTTCAAACTTACCAGCTAGATCATCAGCAAATGCTGTTTTGCGGTAGCTGTTCCGATATAAAATGAAAAGGGATTGATTCACAGTAGGGACCCGTAGGAGAGGCCTTGTGATGTACCTAACCGAGCGTTTTCTTGACTCATTCCCCATCCACGAACGGTGTTGCGCGTTCTAGTGGCTCCTGAGGATTGAGTTCTATTACGGGCTGGTTCCCCCTGTGGGATGGCGGCAGTAGAATACACCCACAGCCAGTCCTGCTTGCCCTAAAAATGGCAAATGGACACTCAATGGAACATGAGCTAATCGCCCGTGATCTTAATACCTAACTGATACGAGAAACGGATACAGCGCCTCGGATGTTGTTTCTGTACTATGCCGCCTTGTGAACAGAGCCTTTTCTTCTTCCGTACTACGATTTTTCAGGAGCCAAGAAGCTTAGATATCCATGCAGTCAAGAGAGGATCCACTCTATGGCTGCGCAAGGCATTAATGTTGACGTAATTGGATGCGCTTTCCAATTCAACCTTTTTATGATGGACGGCTTTTTTTGCGGCAGCTATCGTCACATGTCAAGCGGTGTTAGTGGACCTGCCTTTCAGATAGGCTTGTAGGTGTGGGCAGATTTCCACGTAGCAGATAGCTAGGGTATAGCCTAGTAGGTAGCGTGCTGGTCTTGTAATGCGAAGCTCGTGAGTTCAAATCCCGGTCAACGCAATACACAATTCCAGCACATTGCCTGCTTGGACATACCTTGGTCACCTCAATCTACGAAAATGAAAAAATTCGTAGAAAGAGGGTTGTGCGAAGGGCTAACAACCCTTCCACAATAAGTAATGAAAAATGTTAAGGAAGCTCAATATCAGGAGGTCAAGGTCCGATTTGGGCTGTAGCACCATTTTAGATGTAGAAGATAGCTGTTCACCAGTCTTTTCAGGCCTTTTTTTTATGTGTGACATCGGAACTAGAGGGGTTGCCCTTTTGTTTGGTGAGGATGATGGTTTTCGGGAATTAAGGAGATAGAGACGAAAGTAGCAATGAATATTTCTCTTAAATTGTTGAATGTTGTAGTCGTGCGGAAACACTGAGATGTTCTGAGTTCGAAAATTCTGATTTGAAAACGAATCACGAAATTTGACAGTGCGACCGAAGATAGGTTTGAGAGAATACTTATAAGCGCGTGAAGTAGCTCGGGGTAAAGGCATACGTGAGGGTAAGAGATTAGAGATTAGAGATTTCGTCCAAATAAACTCCATTTATCCTTTAAAAAGGAGCATCAGCGAAAATTGCTCTTTCGATTCGAAAAGAACCAAAATGTCTCAGCAGAGACCGAGAAACGTCACCAATTGAATGAATTAAAGCTGTGTGAAATTCAAAACTAGTTTCTTTAAGTAGAAAAAAAATAATTAAATAAATAAATTATGTTGCTGGTTTTTTTGTTTTTGAGACGGAACAACGAGTAAAAATTTTTTCGTAGTCGTCCCGAAATAAACAAAAATTTTGAATGGTTTGGTAAATGTTTTCACAATACCGCTACGACGACGCGACAATTTTTCCAATAATTACGAACAGTTATGGAAAATAACGTGAAATCATTGTCGAGAATGAAGAAAGCCGAATTAGTGAGGCTATCAAAACAAATGGGATTAGCCACAACGGGTAATGTGTGTGATCTCAGACAACGGATCGAAAATTATCAAGAACGATTACAAAATGGCGCGAGTGGTGATTGTGAAACGGCGGACGATATAATTGGAAACTATCGTTCATACAATGGGCGAAAAGTTAGACAACCTTACTAAGACAATGGTGAGATTTTTTTCTAAATTATCTGGAACGAAATACAAAACGCCAGTGTATTCATCACTACCACCAATTTCGTCGACGCAGCAGCCATTTTGTTCCGCATTCGGCAGTTGTAGTCAACAAACGTCACAACCATATGCGCAGCCTACATATACGAATCAAACGCAGTTCCAGAGATACAGTAACCAATGATACTAGACAGCAACCGTTTCCGTACAATGGTATTCCGAATAACTTATGTCATAAAATTAAACCGAATGACATTGCCAATGAGATACCTACGTTCAATCCAAATAACTCAAACTCTTTAGCAAGTAATCAATTTGTGGAGCGAATTAAAATGCTAGCAGCAAACAAAGGATGGCCAGATTCAGCGGAACTATCTGCTGCTCAGTGTAATCTTGAAGGATCTGCAAAAATATGGGTTGATGGAATACGTCATACGTTCACATGCTTTGAGCACCTCGGAAAACTCCTATCAGATGAGTTGCCTGAAGAGAGAGTCGATGCAGATTATCATATGGAGCTTGCGAACACAACTCGATCATTCAATGAGCAACCATTGGATTATTTTCATCGCATGATGGGGCTGGGACGAAAATATAATATGGTAGATTGTGACATAATGAAATATATACGAAACGGTTTAAAACACGCTCCATTACAGAACTCGATCGCGAGTTCTAAATTTGCAACAACGAAGGAAATGTATTTAGCCATTCAACGATACTTGAATAATCAACCATCGAGAGCAGATAATGTAAACAAAATAAGAGGATCTCCAGTAAACGATGTCAAAGAAAAAAAAACATATGGAAGCTACGACACGGAATATCAATATTCGAAAATGTTACAATTGCAACGAGACGAGGCATTTAGCTATAAATTGTAAAAAAGAACAACGTAAGCCGAGATGCGGAAATTGCCGTAAAACTACGCATTCGACGGAAAGATGTCCTGAGAAAAATACAACGACGGTGAACAACGTAGAAACAGCCAACGAAGTATTAGAAAATAAGGAACCAGCACCTAAAGACGTTAACGTAGTTTCAATATCATCGAATAATTTTAAGGAAAATAATAAGTTTGTTAAGGATGTAATTCTACAATATGATAGACTTCGTTCATTGAATGCTTCGTCTTTGATTGACACTGGACGCCCAGTAAATTTAATTAAAATTGGCAAAGTATTATGTAATATAGATGACGTAGAGTCTAAAGTAGATTTGCAAGGCATCAATGAATCTAAGCTTGACATATTGGGAAAGATAAATGTATTACTGAAAATTGATCAATGTGTACTAATGACAGATTTCTTTGTAGTTCCTGATAATACAAATGCGACTCGATTTGATTCTCGGCAGAAATTTCATTCAACGTGATGACTGTAATGTACAAATGGACTGTTCGAGTGGTACGGTCAAAGTAACTATAATAGACAGAAGCGATCTGGATCAAAACGTCTTTAGCGAGATTCTTAACGTAGATTACTTTGATGATTTTTCAAATCGGTGCGACATACCGATTGGTGATAGCTTAACTAGTTGGCGAGATAAAGAGAGTATAAGTAAATTAATCAAAGAACATAATAATGCTGAGCGTCCCGATGAGCCACTTGTTGAACATGTGATAGAAGTCACGTCAGACAAGCCTATCTATTGTTCTCCTAAAAGGCTATCGGTGGCAGAAAAGTCAGCAGTTGATAAAATTGTTCAGGAATTATTGGATAACGATATAATTCAAGAAAGTTCATCGCCATATTGTAGTCGCATTGTTTTGGTAAATAAAATGGACGGAGGACACCGACTTTGTGTAGATTATCGGGAAATTAACAGAATAACGGTTAAGGATAGGCACCCATTACCTGTAATTGAAGACCATTTAGAGCAGTTAAAATCAAAAAAGCACTTTACCAAAATGGACTTAAAGAATGGATTTTTCCATATTAAGGTTAGTGCAGAATCTCGAAAGTTCACATCGTTTGTAACAAGCAATGGTCAGTTTGAGTATTGTCGAATGCCATTCGGGTTGGCCAATGCACCAGCAGTATTCTCAAGATTTGTTAGAGCAGTATTTAATGAACTTATTGATGATAATGTTTTATTGGTTTATATGGATGATTTGTTAATAGCCACGGAAACAGTAGACGAACATATTGAAGTTCTATCACGCGTTTTTAAAAAACTTGTTGATAACAAATTAGAACTAAATTATTCCAAGTGTATATTCTTGCAAACGACTATAGAATACCTTGGGTATGAGATTAATTTCAAAGGAGTAAGGCCTAGTAAAACTCACATTGAGTGCATTTGTGATTACCCTATGCCAACGAATGTAAAGGCACTGCAGAAATTTGTAAGATTGATAAGTTATTTTCGAAAGTTTATTCAGAATTTCTCGATTAAAGCAAAACCGTTGCAAGATGCTTTAAAGTCAAACGTCAATTTTAAGATAACCAACGAATATCTGCAGGCTTTTGAGATCTTGCGTGATTGCTTGATAAGTAGTCCTGCCCTGGCTATCTATTCACCCAAGGCGGAGACGCAACTTCATACCGACGCAAGTAAATATGGTTTTGGTGGAATTTTGTTGCAACGACAAGCAGATAACAAGTTTCATCCAGTTATGTTCTTTAGTAAACGCACTACACCAGCTGAACAGAACTATCATTCGTTCAAATTAGAGATGTTGGCTATTGTTAACTCGGTGCGTAGATTTCATGTTTTCTTGCATGGTATTCAATTTGTGATTGTTACTGATTGCAGATCATTAAAGTTGACAATAGATAGGAAAGATATGAATCCGGGAATCAGTAGATGGGTACTGTTCTTGTCTAGTTATACCTACGAGCTTAACCATCGGAAAGGGAATGCTATGAACCACGTTGATGCTTTGAGTAGGCTTAATGATAAGGAAGTTTGCCATATTATCGAGAGAGATAATATGAACCATGCCCTAAAACTCAACCAAACTCTTGACGGATCAATCGCATCGTTGATTGAGCAAGTTTCCAAAGAAGAAAATTCTTTATACGAAATAATTGACGGTCTATTATTTAGGAAACAAGGCAAAAAACTATTATTCTATGTTCCAGATAACTTAGTCAGTTCGGTTATAAAAACTTACCATGACGAGATGAGTCAAGTGGGGGTAAAAAAGACCGTTGAATTGATTGGTCGAACGTACTACTTCCCGAATATGACTTCCAGAGTGAACGATTATATAAAGCAATGCCTTCGATGCATTGCGTATTCTCCTACAAGTGGTAAAAGTGAGGGTTTTTTGTATAACATAGATAAAGGAGCCCTAAATGATACGAGAAACGGATACATCGCCTCGGATACGGACTGATTCTACGGTAACGACTTTTGGCATTCAAAAACGGACTATGATTGGCTTCTGGAACGTTCGAACATTGAATGACGGGGGAAGAGCTGGGGTTACTCGGTCCTTGAAATGGAGCACTATAACATCCAAATCTTGGGCTTGAGCGAGGTCAGGTGGACAGGATCAGGAGAAGAACGAACCCCTAGCGGAAACACTATTCTGTACATTGGCCCTGAAAATGAAGCCAGAAATGGCGTGGCGTTCGTCCTTACGCCGAGAGCGAGAAACAGTCTCATTAGCTGGGAACCAATCTCGGATAGGATTATCGTCGTCAGGCTCAGGACCAGTGTCAGAAACGTCACAATTCTGCAGTGCTACGCACCAACTAATACCGCAACATCTGGTGACAAAGAGGAGTTTTATAGCCAACTGAGTGCCACCTTCGAACGTGTTCCAAGAGGTGATATTATTATCATCTCGGGAGATATGAACGCCCAGGTTGGATCAGACAACACTGGACTAGAATACGTCATGGGGAGGCATGGTGACCCTTGGGTCGACCCTTCACGACCTTGGATTAAGAGACCCGAAAACGGCGAATTATTTGTGGAGTTCTGTAGTACTCGGCAAATGGTCATCGGAGGGACCCTTTTTCCACACAAGAGTCATCATAAAACATCTTGGGTTTCCCCTGACGGTGTTACTCAGAACCAGATCGACCATTTGGCTATAAGTCGCCGATGGAGAAGATGTCTCCTCGATGTGCGAGCGAAACGTGGAGCTGACGTGGGGAGCGATCACCACTTGATGGTTGCCTGCTTGAGATTGTGTACAGCAGCTATCCGACGACCACAAATTCTTCAAATGAAGCGCAAGCTTAATGTGGATAAACTCAGAGATCCCAACAAAAAACTCGAATACACCACCATTCTACGCGAAAAGTCATCCACATTGGGTGAACATGAAATGCGCACACTGGACGCCAATTGGGAGGCAACCAGAAACACTTTTCTAACTAGTGCTGAAGAATCTGTGGGATATGCGCAAAGCGGTGAGAAACCCTGGATGTCGCAAGACACATGGGACAAGGTTGACAATCGGAAAAAAGCCAAATTGGCAATCATCTCTCAACCCGATGTCAACCAACGAACGCCCGACTTGAGGCAGAACTACCGCGATGCTCATATACAGATTAAAAAGGCTGTTAGACGCGACAAGAGAAAGGCCATTGAAGATCTGGCAAACAAGGCAGAATCTGCGGCTTACCTTGGGGATATGGGTTCACTATTTAAAATCAGGGGAAGGACAGTTGACGAACAGGAATTTCACCCCCAACCACCTGGTGAGAGATGTCAACGGAACTCTCCTTAATATGAGTGAACACCAGTTGCGACGATGGAAGGAATACTTCTCTGATATTTTAAACATCTTGTCAGATGAAGATATTTTGGAAACAGAACAACTTCCAAACATCCAACCGCAACAATCCTCTATTAGGGACGATCCTCCAGATAAGGAAGAGATAGTTTCCGCCATTCGGTCAATGGCGGGAAGGAAAGCTCCAGGTATAGACGGACTACCAACCGAACTCCTCAAAGCGGACCCGGAAATAACAGCCGATATACTCCTCCCACTCTTCACTAAGGTGTGGAATGATGGAAGATATCCGACTGAATGGAAGGAGGGCGTCATTGTGAAAATTCTGAAGAAGGGCGACCTTCGGGATTGTGGCAATTGGCGTGGTATATGTCTACTTACTGCCGTATCAAAAATTATGGCTAAGGTAATTCTCAATAGGATTAGTGATGTCGTCGAGAGCACTCTCGAAGTTTATCAGGCTGGATTCCGTAAAGGGTCGTCTTGTACCGACCACACAAATACCCTACGGATAATATTAGAGCAGTCAGCCGAAATGGGTTCGCCACTACATCTCATGTTTGTGGACTTCGAGAAGGCTTTCGACAGCGTTAAGCGAGATTACATATGGAATGCTTTGCGTAGGAGAGGTATTCCAAATAAGGTCATAGCTATGATTAAAGAATCCTACGAAGATGCAAGGTGTCACGTATTGCATAGAGGAGAGCTGTCCGAGAGCTTTCCTGTGCGAACGGGTGTCAGACAAGGCTGCATATTATCACCAGCCCTGTTTCTGGTGGTAATAAATGACATCTTGAAAGCTGCACTGGAAGGTGGGAAGGTAAAGGTCTTCAATGGAGACTATTTAACATCTTAAGTCACCTTGATTATGCTGATGACGTGTGTTTGCTTGCACATACCCGTTCGGACTTAGAGTCAAATGTTCGCTCGTTGCATTCTAAATGCAAAGAGGCGGGACTGAAAATAAATGTGCGTAAAACCAAGTACATGCACATGGGGTCGAACGCAAGCACACCGATTGTTCTTAATGGACAGGATGTGGAAGAGGTGCAAGATTTTTGCTATCTCGGAAGCATTGTCAGCATGGACGGCGGAGCCGAAAAGGATGTTGAGGCTCGGCTAAATAAAGCTCGTCAGGCCTTCGGTATCCTTTCCCCTTTCTGGAGGTTAAGAGAGATCTCCCTTCGCACGAAGCTGCGAGTTTTTGACGCATGCGTCAAATCCGTGTTGTTATATGGTTGTACTACGTGGAAAGTGACCGTTCGACTTACCAAGAAACTACAGACTTTCGTAAACCAATGCCTCCGACGCATTTTAGGAATATTCTGGCCAGAAGTGATCTCCAACGACGAACTTTGGAGTACAACTCGCCAGACTAAAATAGGTATTGAGATTCAACGGCGAAAGTGGCAGTGGATCGGTCATACTTTGAGGAAACCAGAGCAAAACATCGCAAAACAGGCTCTGGATTATAACCCTCAAGGAAGACGTCGGGTTGGTCGACCATGTAACACATGGAAGCGAGCAGTTGAGCAGGAGGCCAGAGGAATAAACAAGTCCTGGCAACAGCTTAAAGCCGATGCGCAGGATCGCGCCTTGTGGAAGAGAGTTGTGTCTGTCCTATGTCCCTATAGGGGGTCTTAACAGGAATTTGATTAATTGAGATAAAGGAGCATTGCCTTTTAATACGTTACATATTGATCATTTCGGACCCCTTGAAAGAACTAAATCTGGAAAGAAATACATACTGCTGATCATAGATGCATTTACTCGATTTATTAAATTATATGCAACAAAGACTACAAATACTGCTGAAATAATAAAATGTTTGAATCAGTATTTTGAGGCTTATAGTAGGCCACAACGTATAATATATCCGATAGAGGTACTGGATTCACCTCTTCGACTTTCAAAGAATTCATGATTGAAAATAATATTAAGCATGTATTGAATGCTACTGCAAGTCCTCGGTCGAACGGACAAGTTGAACGCATGAATAGATCCTTAAAATCGATGCTTTCTAGTTTATGTAATGGAAAATTGGATTGGGATAAGGTCCTACATCAGTGTCAGTATAGTATGAATAACACGATTAATAGAAGTATTAATACGACCCCCAGTATTGCTTTAATTGGTTTAAATCAACGACTCAATTATATCGACTCCATTAGAGAATATTTAGAGCCATTGGTTGAGCGTGAGGAAGATTTAGCTAAGATCCGTGAGGACATTGTTATTAGTAACGACAAAACTCAGGCTTACAATAAGATTAAGTATGACGAAAAGCGTATACAGGCTGATGTGTATAAAAAAGGGGATTTAGTGTATAAGTTAACGGACCATTTTATGTTACCTTGAAATCCAGGTAACATTACACATAACTGCAAAAACGCTGACACTATGTCTACAGATAACACGCGCATCCAGGCATCGTGGGAATCGGTGCAACAGCAACGAAGTCACGCGGCAAGGCAGGTGACAGCATTAGCATAAGATAGCATAATTCTAGTTTAAGATTCGTTTTGTAGATTAGTCTTAAGAAAGTATTAATAAAGTTTGGACGCGCTCCAATAAAGAAAAAAATGTTTATTTTTTTCTGACTCGTTTAAAATAAAATTTTAACTGGCGCCCGAGCAGGGACACGGGAGTTTTTGTGCTTTCAAATTTTTTCGCTAAGTTAACGTGAAAAGGCCCTTAAGTAGTGTCGTGAAATAACAAATTTTGCTTAGCAGTAAAACGTCCCTCAAGTAGTGACTAAGGAAAAATCTAAAAGCCCAGTGATTGTGCAAAGAAAGCATAAAAATTAGCCCTTAAAAAGTGCATCCTCCTGTGTCCCGGAACCCAGCAGCTAGTGGAAGTGCGAAATCCTTAGAACTAGCACTCGTCAATGCAGTACTGTTTCTTGGAAAAAGGGAAGCATCCGCTACAGTCGCAGAACGCCAAGTCCGCCAGCATGCGTATGCTAGTATTGTAAGTTATTATTTAAGCTATTACGATTATAAAAGTGAAAATTTAGTTGAATCAAAATATATATGAAACGTAAAATCATTTGAATTAAAAGTGCGGAAATTTTAGAAATAAAATAAAATAAACCTTAAAAGTTGAGCGAGCGAGCTTTTTTAAATAAAATATCTTTCGACAATCATCGAAATTTATTTTTCCATAAACAATTTTTTAGCTTTTGATTTTAATTATTATTCTTAATTATTTTTCGGTTCGATACAAATTTTTTAAACAATAAAATGACGACTCCAAACACTTTAATTAGACCACCGGTATTAAACCAAACACAATCAACCCCCCAACCACCAGCAGACCCAAGTAACTTAAATGCAAATCAATTGCCTAACACCACTCCTGAACTACTTTCCCTAATTTCATCCATTGTCACTCAAGTTCTTGTTTCACAAGGCCAAGCCTTAGTGCGGAGCTTTATGAACCCGAATGCCGAATTAACAAAGGCCACCGATCAGACCATAGACCCACAATATCGTGAAAGCCTGACTGATTTAGACAAAATCCCAGACATTGTTAGGTGCCTTAGAGAATTTTCAGGAACTCCTGGCGAGTTCTCTTCCTGGAAGAAGAGTGTAGATAGAGTTCTACGCATCTACGAACACACAAAAGGAACACCTAAATATTATGGAATTCTTAGTGTCATTAGAAACAAGATTATAGGCAACGCAGACATAGCGCTTGAATCCTATAATACCCCCTTAGATTGGAAAGCAATTTCACGTTGTCTTACTATTCACTACGCAGACAAACGTGACCTAGGTACGTTAGAGTACCAGATGACCGCTCTCATCCAAGGGAAATCCTCCACTCAAGAATTTTACCAAAGAGTTTATTCTCATCTGTCCCTAATATTAAACAAAATTGCTTGTATGGAAATTAGTACCGAATCCATGCGATTGTTAACTGAAACATACAGAGATAAAGCACTCGATACCTTCATACGTGGATTGAATGGAGATCTACCGAGACTCCTGGGAATCAAGGAGCCAATAGACCTGCCCCAAGCACTACATTTTTGTCTTAAACTCGAAAACCAAAATTTCAGAGCCAACCATGCTAATGACCATCATGTCAATTATAGAAAACCATCAAATAATCCTCCACTAACGCCACACTTTAGAAACTACCACAACCCTCGTCGACAAGAACAATTTTACCCAGAACTAGCTTACATTCCGAAGTTTGAACATAGACCGTTCCCGAATCAACAACAATCATTTACCCCCAACAGACATCAATATCAAGGCCAACAATTTTCATTTGCTCCTCAGAGGCCTAATGCGCCAAAACCATTACCCAAACCTGAAGCAATGGATGTTGACCGGAGCATTCGGACAAACATGGTCAATTATGCGAATAGGGCAACACCTTTCAAGTATGCAGGGAAAAGAGGACCATTTGATAATTCCAATTCCAGACCACCTCAACCTCAAAAAATGCAAAGGAACTATCATCTGACCACAGACGTTCCTGATTGCCAGACAATTCCACAAGAATACGAAGAATTTGCAAACTACCAACAAACGCAACAAGACGCTGAAATCGAGAACACTTATGACCAAACCCTGATCGAGTATAGCGATCAATATTCCAATGACATACAAATCTCGGAAAACAACACAGACAATCTAGCTGATATTCATTTTTTAGGATGAGGAACTCTTCGCTTCCATATTTCGAATGTAAGACGGTTAGCGGAGAGATAATGAAAATATTAATAGACACAGGCTCTAATAAGAATTACATGCAACCAAGATTTGTAAAAAATCCAATCCCCAATAAACAGTGCTTTTTCGCAAATTCAGTAGGAGGTCAAGTTCAAATCGCCCACCATACCTTTGTTAATCTATTCAATTTAAAAGATCACAAAATTAAGTTTTTCCTGTTACCCTCGCTAATATCATTCCACGCAATATTAGGAAATGACAGCCTGAAAGAACTGTCCGCCGTTATTCATACCAAACACAACTACATGGTTATTAAGGACTCTTCAAAAATCCCAATTAAACAACTTACTGCACAGGCAGTTAATTCAATCAATATAAGAGATAACCATATGACTGGAAAGCAAAAGCATTACATTAGTGAGCTGGCAAGAAAACATCATGAATTATTTCTTGATCCCAACAAGAAACTCACGTTCACCACCAATGTCGTAGGCGAGATCCGAACAACGTCAGACAATGCAGTTTACACAAAATTCTATCCATACCCCATGTCTTTAAAAGGTGAAATAGAAAAGGAAATAGAAAACCTATTATCCGACGGAATCATAAGAACATCAAGATCACCGTACAATTCACCCGTGTGGATTGTGCCAAAAAAACAAGACGCTTCAGGCGAAAAGAAATATAGAATGGTGATCGACTACCGGAAGCTTAACAGCATTACAATAGCAGATCGGTATCCTATCCCGGAAATCAATGAAGTCCTGATGCAATTAGGCAAAAATAAATGGTTCTCAGTCCTAGACCTTAAAAGTGGATTTCATCAAATTCCACTCAAAGAGGCAGATATCGAAAAAACCGCCTTTTCAATTAACAATGGCAAGTACGAGTTCACTAGACTGCCATTCGGACTTAAAAATGCTCCAGCCATCTTTCAGAGAGCATTGGACGATATTTTAAGAGAACACATCGGGAAAAATTGTTTCGTCTATATAGACGACATTATTATCTTTAGTAAGGATGAAAGCGAACATGTCAAAGATATAGAAAAAATCCTTAAAACCCTTAATTCAGCCAACATCAAAGTCCAATTGGACAAGTGCGAATTTTTTAAACAGGAAGTAGAATTTCTAGGTTTCATAGTCTCTTCCGACGGAATTAAGACTAATCCAGCCAAACTTGACGCGGTAGTAAACTTTCCGCAACCACAAACACTAAAAGACCTCAGGTCATTCCTAGGGTTGTCCGGATATTACAGACGCTTTGTTAGAGATTATGCAAAACCCCTAACAAAACTTTTAATATAAAAATCTCTTTAGACGATGATGCTAAAAAGGCATTTACAAAAATTAAAAGCGCGTTAACATCAGAGGAAGTAATCTTAGCCTATCCAAATCTGAACCATGACTTTCATCTAACAACGGATGCCTCTCAATACGCAATCGGTGCAGTATTAGAACAAAATGGCAAACCAATAACCTTCATTTCCAGAACGCTCAATAAAACGGAAGAAAGTTACGCGGCAAACGAAAAGGAAATGCTCGCGATAATCTGGGCATTAACATCACTAAGAAATTACTTGTATGGCAAATCTAAAGTCAAGATATTTACTGACCACCAACCACTTACCTATGCCTTAAGTCATAAAAATAACAATGCAAAAATGAAACGATGGAAAGCAATCCTTGAAGAATATAACTACGAACTTTCCTACAAACCAGGTCGAACGAACGTCGTAGCCGACGCACTTTCACGACCACCACAAGGTAAACTTTCGTCGCAAATCAACTCAATGACAGGTACAGTACATAGTGACGACAGCTCAGGACAAGAACTCATCCCAGCGATCGAAGCACCCATCAATGTGTTTAAAAACCAATTATGGATCCTTACAGGCGACGAAAATGACTACAAGTTCGAGATACCGTTTCCAACATACCACAGACACGTCATCACTCGCACAAGTTACTCCAACGAAGACTTAATCCAACTATTCAAAAAGCACCTCGACCCATCAATAACAAACGGACTCTTAACATTGGAAAGAATAATGGGGATGATTCAAGATTTCTACTCCCTTCATTTCAAAAATTACAAAATTAAATTTACTCAATCAAAAGTCACAGACCTAACATCAGATGAGGAACAAGAAGAACAAATCATCTTAGAACACAAAAGAGCCCACCGGAATGCTAGAGAAAATAAAATCCAGCTGATCGAAAAATTTTACTTTCCGAGAATGATGAAGAAAACAGAACAAATAGTAAAACAGTGCACCACCTGTATGAAGCACAAATATGATAGACATCCACCTAATCCCGAAATTGGTAAAACACCGATCCCTGAGTATCCAGGACAAATCTTACACATAGACATCTACATAGCCGAGAAAAATTTGGTGCTCACCGCAATAGATAAATTTTCCAAATACGCACAAGCAAAACCCCTTCAATCACGATCCGTAGAAGATGTGAGAGAACCCTTAAGACAAATCCTCTTCACTTTTGGTGTCCCGCAGACAATAGTCATGGACAATGAGAAATCTTTGAATTCTAGCTCCATAACCTTCATGGTAGAAGACCAGTTAGGTATCAAAATATCTAAAACCCCACCATATCACAGCACTGCCAACGGACAAGTGGAAAGATTCCATTCCACATTGACCGAAATAATGAGATGTCGAAAAACGGATAATATACATAGATCATTCGAGGAATTACTTGACCGATCAGTATATGAGTACAATTACTCAATACATTCAACAACGGGAAAAAGACCAATAGAATTATTTTTCGGAAGAAATGTCCGTGTTAGTCCGGAAACTTATGAAAAAGCTAGACAGGACAACATACAAAGGCTAAAAAACATACAGGCACGAGACCTTAGGACACACAACAAAAATAGACAAATCCCCAAAATATATTCCCCAGGTCAAACAGTCTACGTCAAAATCCATAAACGACATGGCACAAAACTCACGCCAAGATACAAAAAAGAAATCGTAAAAGAAGACAAAAACAGTCTAATAATTACAGAGTCAAGCAGGGTAGTTCACAAAAGCCATATAAAAACCTAACATTTTTCTCTCCTTTTTCACTTCTAGAACATTTCTTGCAAGCTGCTTAGCTGATACGCAGATATTGGATTACTCCCACTCCCAATCAGTCCAAATAAATACAGGAACAGTAAAACTGCAAACTGGAACCTTCAAAATAATTCACGTTATCAACATTGCATTATACCAGAAACTTATCCAAGAAATAGAGATCAACGTTAACCAGTACATCAACAAATCCCACATCCTATATCCATACCTTTCCAACGAAATAACCCAGACCAAGGAAGTTTTGTACAGACTCAAAATTAAAGAAAGAACTAGACGCTCACTCAATTTTATAGGAAGCGCATGGAAATGGATAGCAGGAAATCCTGACCATGACGACTTTGAAATTGTTAAAGGAAAAATGAATAATCAATTAGAAAATAATAATAAGCAAACCATCATTAATAAATTAACCGCACAAAAGATTAATGAAATAAGATGCGTAACTAATAGAATTTTAAAAGCAATAAATGATGACAAAGAGATAGATAATACTTTAATACTAAGTTATAAATACAGATTAGAAATGTTAAAAGAGGAAATAAGAAATGTTGAATACGCCATTAATTGGGCAAGAAACGATATAGTAAATGCTTATGTTCTATCAGAAGAAGAAACAAAAATTACTGAGGAAATTTTTGACAAAAGTAATATTCCTTATTTAAATCTTGATGAAGCTCTAGAATTTTCAAAAATAAAAATAGCTGTAAGTAATAACACAATTTTATATATTATAAGTTTACCAACGACAGATAATGAACCATGTTCCTCATTTCTAATAAAAACTGTCAAGAAAGATAACTTAATAAATAAATTAGATTATGAAAATATCATAGAATGTAAAGAAACATTATATGGAGTTAAGGTAGGTTGTAAGAAATATAACAATCTAGCTATATGCAATGCTAACGACTTGGAGGACATCACCAATTCTACGTGCATACCACGCCTAATGAAAAGCCGGAAACCATCCTGTACCACGATCAACAACCAACACGTCCCATCAGTGGAATTATTATCACCTGGATTATTATTCCTGAATCAATACAAGGGAATAATCAAGATAGACAACGACGATGTCAACCTAACCGGAACCTATTTAGTACGCTTCCACAATACATCTTTAAGAGTAGACGGCAGATCATACAGATACAACGAAAGGACATATTTAAAACCGCTACCAGCCATCTTGCAGATGTCCAGCCAACAGAAAGAAATTCAAGAGATCCTACCCCTACAGATGATCAGAGAACTTCAGATAAACAACACAAAATTCCTGAACTTAATAGGAAGCAAGAGCGAACTTAGTATCATCACCAACTACAGTTTAGGCTCCATAGTAGTCATCCTTGTCATCTGTGCAGCAGTAATGGGCTATCTTCATAGAAGGACCAAACTCACCACCATCAACATCACCACATCTGAAAAGATAAAGGAAGATCCTCCAGCATCAGGGAACAGTACCACCGAATCAGTATCAGAGAACAGTACCACCCCTAAACCATCTAGGGTCAACCAAATCCCTTATTTCTAAAAGGATGCCAAAACGTTCGGATTTAAGAGGGGAGGAGTTAACGGACTATTTTATGTTACCTTGAAATCCAGGTAACATTACACATAACTGCAAAAACGCTGACACTATGTCTACAGATAACACGCGCATCCAGGCATCGTGGGAATCGGTGCAACAGCAACGAAGTCACGCGGCAAGGCAGGTGACAGCATTAGCATAAGATAGCATAATTCTAGTTTAAGATTCGTTTTGTAGATTAGTCTTAAGAAAGTATTAATAAAGTTTGGACGCGCTCCAATAAAGAAAAAAATGTTTATTTTTTTCTGACTCGTTTAAAATAAAATTTTAACTTATATATCGAATCGTAGCGTATCGGTAGGAGAAAGTAAAAAACTAGCTCCGCGTTTCAAATGACCATATTATGTTAAGGAGGTTTTGAACAATGATCGCTATCTGAAGGTGTTTATGATTGTGCTCAAATGAAGCCTTATCCTGAACCAAGTACGCCAGAATCGATTCGAGACGAATCATTGTCAGGATAGGCCGACTGTAGGCATAAGTCCTGAGTCGGGTATGAGAGAGAGAGAGAGAGAGAAGAAACAAAATAAAAGAAGAACAACGGACATGCTTAAGTGTTTATGTAACGATCAGTAGTGGAAGATAGTGTTGGGTAGGACAAGAATTTTTGTCCCATGTTTGTATGAGGGGCTCATTTGAAATTTGAGGTGGTACAATGTCCCACCTCAAATGTCCCATTCATACATACAATGTCCGTCCCATTCATACAATTTGCCTTTTTGAGGAGCAATGGTAGCAAATGAGCGAAAAATGACGTATATTGCGTTTTTATGTGTGCGCGTAGAGTATTTTAACCCTACTAACACCGTTTCTTATTGAGATGCGGTAGTAAAATGACGTATTATTAGGTGTGGCATTTGTGGGTTGTGTTTATAATATACATTCTTTTTTATTTTATTTATTCTTATTTAATTTTAAAAATTAAAATACAAAATCTCTCAATCTCTCTCAAAAAAATACATTGTTATTTATTTCAGTTATTCTTATTTACACTTATTCGGTTTCACTAGGGTTAAAATATATACTAGCCATGTAAGTCAATCCAACAACAAGTTGTAGTCACAATAAAAATGACAGTTCCGTTCGCCAGCTTTTGTATGTAGCGGACACGGCGGGCTTCGTAAGAATCGCGTTTATTCTTAAACGCAGTGTTAAAAATAGTTCAGTTTTCCAAAATAATTTATTAATAGTGCTCAGCATGTAATTACTACACGTTGATATCAGTGCAATAGATTTTTAATCGAAAAAAGTGCGATGAAAGTTAAATCTCGGTTTCTCCCATCGAAGAGAATCTGTCATTCATGGGCAGAGTTCTCCGGTTCGTAATATTTCCGTGCTGAGAGCTTTGCTTTCAGCCATACAAATGCATGGGACAAAACCCGGTGAAGTGAGTGTGATTTGAGTGTTACAAATGGATTGGTACAGCAGCCATACAAATGCATGTTTTTAATTCAGATGCGACAAAAGCTCTGAAGTGGGACAAAAACTTTGAAGTGGGACAACAATATTTTTTGTAGTGATGGGACATTTTGACGTGCATGAATGGGACATTTGTACCACTTCTTGTATGAGTAACCCAACACTAGTGGAAGAGCTCTCGACGAATAAAGAACTAAAATTCAATTACGTTCTCTTGTATTTTATTAGTGACTTATATCGGATCTATTAACGAAAGAGATTTTTCACTACACGTTTTTGTTTTTTTTTTGGATAATATAAAATCGAAAATCTCGAAATGATGACCGAAACTTTTTTTTTTTTTTTTTTTGTGTAATTCTTAGAGATTTTATTATTTTTTTCTTCCAAGCGATTTTAAAGTTAACTTTGAAGTATTCATTTATTTGCTCTCTTGATTTTTTTTTTGAATTTTTTTTTCATAATTTTTATCCGCTTAATTTCAATTTAATTTCGACTCAAATAATTTTTTAAAAAATTTTTAATAACAATTTAATTTAAAATAATTTTTTTTTTTATTCATTTAGTTTAATGGAAAAATATTCTTAAAATTACAGAGAAAGAAAAACTGAATGAATTTTGCATTATTATAGAAAAAAAAAGATTTTTGCCAAATATTATTACAGAAAAAAAAAAATCTTAAATTTATTGAAATTGAAATAAACGAAATGTTGATTTGGTTTGTTTAACACGTTCGCTGCCGAGTGTCGCGTTTTTGAGATCTCAGCAATTACAAATCGGGCCTTCTGATTTTTGCCGGTTCATTTACATTTTTCGTTATTTATTGTGAAAGGATTGTTAGCCCTTCGAATAATTCTCTATCAACGAATTTTTCAGTTTTCGTAGAGCGAGATGACCGAGGAATATGCAAGCAGGCAGCGTGCCGGAATTATACGTCGATCGGGATTTGAAGTCATGAACTTCGCATTGTAGAACGACACACTATCCACTAGGCTACACTCTCCTAGCCAATGAGCAGCTTGAATTCAATTTTTTGTGTTGTAAAAAAAAAATTATAAAAATAATAAGGAAAAATCAAGACGGAAAATAGAAGAGCTTATCCGATTTTCTGTAATCTCTTTCTGTCGCAGCGAACGTGTTAAATTCTTTAAAACTGAATATTTCACTGGTAAAGAAAAATTGCCTCTTAAACTATCGAAATTTGAATTTTCTTCTTGTTTTAATTTGTTTTTCTTAAATTTATTATTAATTTTTTTTTTATTATTATTCAGAAAACTAATTATCGATAGACCTATATACTTAAACCCTTCCCTCCCCCCACAAAATTTTAATTCAATAAATCAAAAATAAAAAATAAAAAACAAATTTTACCTTGTCTTGTGGGATCCATACTGTTGGGCATCATTGGCTGTCCAGGAGGCTGTAAAAAATATTATTTTCATTAAATTTTTTTGAATTTGTTTTTATTTCGAAAAAAAACTTTACAAACTAAATTTCTAATATTAAAAAAAAAAAAAAAACGCACTACTATTACGAAAAAATTAAAAAATAAATTGTAAATAATTTTGATGTTGATGATTGACATTTATTAACATCAAAAATAAAAAACAAAATAAAAATCAAAGAAAAAATACCGAAAAAGAAAACCATAAAAAACTCACAACATAAAAAATGACAGAAACAAATAATACACTACGACAAAGCACACAGAAACTTTAGTTATGCGAAAATAGTTTTTGTTTTTTCAAAAATTTAATTTTAACCCCCCCTCTACCAAAAAAAAAAAAGACGAGAATTTATTTGCCATTTAGAACCAAAAAAAAAAATTTACTATTTTTTTGCATTTATAATACTTTTGATTTTACATCGCCACACTGGATCGCTCATCAATTTATTACGAGCTTCAATTCTTTACGAGCTTCAACTCTTTACGAGCTTCAACTCTTTACGAGCTTCAACTCTTTACGAGCTTCAACTCTTTACGAACTTCAACTCTTTACGAGCTTCAACTCTTTACGAGCTTCAACTGTTTGCATGCACTACGCCAGAAAGTTATTGTGAAAAGAATAGAAAAAAGGACGAAAATGCGAGCGACAGTCCTGACTATGTGTGTCGCAGGCTAACAAGTCGGCTTCACCGTCAAGCTCAACAGCAACTTAGCTGTGGCTTCAAAGTTGCTGCAACCGACAATCCAGGCTCACAAAAACTGCATAAATGCTATCGTTCTCTTCGTTTAGCTTTGAACGTAACCCAGTCTTACTCCATAACGGAATAACGAAATCTTTTTAACGAAATCTGTTTCATTGAAATTTGTTTTAACCGCCAAATTTGTTAATTTTCTATTTTTTTTGTTGGAAGTGAGATTTTTTATTCAATCAAGTAGTATTCTGTTTACTTGTCAATTTCTTCCTTTTGTTTCTTTGCCCTTTTAATAAAACTTTAAAAGCTGATACATTATTTTTTTTTTTACTCGCTCAACATCGCGTTCCCTTACATAAGATTTTTCTACGGGATTACAACAGGTTATGGGCCCAGAGATCCCAGTAAAGGAATAATCGTGTCAAAGTATAATCTGAAAAATCGCCGATTTTTTAAGTGCCGGGAACCCCGCAAAAGTGACACGTACGCGATGGGAAGAGACATTAATTTTGAAAAATTAAAAGGCCGCGAAAACTACGCACAGTGGGAGTTGAACATGCTAGCGTTCCTGCGCACTCGCGATTTGGCGAAGTGCATTAAATCGAGTCCGGATACTGAGAAGGATACCGATAAGTTGGAGCGTGCGATCGGGTGGCTGTTTCTAGCGTGTGAGGATAACGTCAAGCACCACTTTGGGAAGGACGACTCTCCATTAGAAATCTGGACAACGTTACACAAAACTTTTGCCGAGACTGGCCAGGACTTAAAGTTAAGTGCGGTGGTCGCTCTGACGACGACGAATCTTGATGAATGCGAGTCGATCGACGAGATTACATCGGACGCATGATGGATGCGTGGCGTCGACGTACGGAAGCCAAAGTCGTTTTCGATGACAATACAGTGGCGCTGTTCATGGTCGCGCAGCTGGGCCCCCGATTCGAATCATTCATTAAATCAGAGACGGCGTTCTATAGTGATACACGTCAGAGAGGGCCATCGGGCGCTACCGGTCGCGGCGATAAAAGGCAATCGCGAGATTTGAGTAAAATCAAATGTTTTGGCTGTGGAAAATTAGGACATTATAAAAATAAATGTCAAAAGAAAGGCAATGAAACAAACGACAGTGGAAATCCGATAGCCGGTAAGAAATCCAGCGACGCAAAATACGCCCATAGTTTCTTGGTCGTATATGGAGCGAGAAGCAGCGATGATTGGTACATCGCGACGTGATATTTTGGCCGATTATCGTACATTAATCGATAATCCTGACATTTCTTTGACGGATGATCGGAAACTTTGCGTTGCTGGTTGCGGACGAGCGCACATTGTTGTGAACGGAGTTGACATCACGGTACGCAATGTATTATACGTACCGGGTTTGAAGACGAATTTGTTATCCGTCGAAGCCATCATGACCGCCGGAAACCGAGTCATTTTTGATGACGGACTAATGAGCGTTTTTAGTCGTCAGACCGGTGAATTATTGATGACAGCTAATCTGTCAAATGGAACGTTCAAAATCGATGCGAACCACATAAAATGCATGCTCGCAAACGATCTCGTCGAATGGCATCGAAAGCTGGGTCACATGAGCTATGGCGGTCTGGTGACAATGCAGAAAGCGGACAGTTCTATAAAATTCAGCGGAACGAGAAAATCTCTTAGCGGGTGCATTAATTGTGCTGAAGGAAAACAGTCACGTGCATCATTTCACAAGAAAGAGGTTGTGATCAAGACGAAGTACATTCTTGAAATGATTCACATGGACGTTTGTGGGCCGATGAGTACATCGCTTGGAGGAGCTTGATATTTTCTTGTAATTGTGGATGATTTTTCACGTAAAGTTTTCGTTACTTTTTTGAAAGAGAAATCAGCTGTTGTCAACGCATTTCGCAGTTTCAAGGCGATGAGAACCAGACCGGACGGAAAATCAAGCGTTTGCGGTCTGATAACGGAGGGGAGTTCGTAAATAAAGAGATGGAAGATATTTGTGCCGAGGCTGGCATAATTCATGAAAAAACTGTTCCTTATACGCCACAACAAAATGGCGTAGCTGAACGCATGAACCGGACACTGGTAGAACGTGCGCGTTCCATGTTGTCGGATGGCGAATTTTACAGAAAACTCTGGGCTGAAGCTATTCATCACGCAGCTTTCCTAATCAACCGATCAGTGAATCGTTCGGCTGGCGATTGTACACCGGAAGAAATTTGGTCTGGCCAAAAGCCCGACTTGTCGACATTGAGGATCTTCGGGAACCCATCAACGGTTCAGGTGCTGAATGTGAAACGATCGAAATGGGATCCGAAAGCGATTGAGATGCAATTTGTTAGTTATGCCGATAATCAAAAGGCGTTTCGCTTCTACGATCCATCAACAAAGAGAATCATCATCAGTCGAGATGCGATATTCCTGACCCCAAGAGTTGCGAGAATCGGTTCGTCGTTTGTTGTTGACAGTGAAGATGATGAGTCAACAGTTTCAGTTGGGGTAATAAAGTCGACAGGTGTGGAAAAAGCAAAAGAGGCTGGAAACCTCGAGAGAACTCATGACAAAAGTCAAGGGGGGAAACTCGGCGGAGAACCCCTCGATAGTTGCCAGTCAACACGACAAATGAGTCAGTAAACTCAATCGAGAGCCAGAATAGAGAAACCTCCAACGTAAATATTTCATTTGGCGATTTTGAAGATGATGAGTCCGAAAATGCATACAATGATGATAACTACGAACCATCGATAAATGTTGTTCCACCAGCAAATGGCGTATTACGACATTCGACCCGAAACACGCGTCCCGTTGTTCGGGATGGCTTCATTTCATACTTCGCACGCGACTGCGTGGTGGAGGATCCCTTGACTCGTGAAGAAGCTCTTCACGATGGTCGTCAATGGATGGACGCAATGAAGCAGGAACTGGAGTCGTTCGCACAAAATGAAACTTGGACATTAGTGGATTTGCCGAAAGGAAGACGGCCCGTGAAAACAAAGTGGGTTTTTCAAACGTAAACGTACCGAGGATGGTACCATCGTGTGACACAAGGCTCGCTTGGTGGCGAAGGGATGTTCCCAACGATTTGGCATCGACTACGTGGAAACTTTTTCTCCCGTCGTTCGACATAGTTCGATTCGGCTGTTGATTGCATTAGCTGCACAACGAGGTATGGGAATCGATCAAATGGATGCCGTATCGGCATATTTACACGGCACGTTGAATGACGAAATTTATACTCTGCAGCCCGAAGGATTCGAGGATGGCTCGGGCAGAGTCTGTAAGCTACACAAGGCTATGTATGGGCTGAAGCAAAGCGGACGTCAGTGGAATCATTGTCTGGACACCGCCTTGCTGTCACTCAACTTGAAGAAATCATTAGAAGACCCATGCGTTTACTATACCGACGACGGAAATTTGATAGTCGCAACTTATGTGGACGATTTTCTGATTTTTTGGAAGGACGCTTCGGTTCGAGTCGAATTGAAGGCAAACACCTGCGTTGGCTTGACTATCGAATACGGACCATCAGTATCAATCAGGAGGCGTATGCTAGAGAGGTACTCGAGAGATTCAGCATGGGAGATTGCAAACCTGCGTCTTCTCCATGCGATATGTAACAGAAACTGGTCAGTGGATCGGACGGGTCCAATTCTGACGTGCCATATCGTGAAGCGGTTTGGAAGCTTGTTGTTTCTTGTCCAAGGAACAAGACCAGATTTGGCATTTGCTATCAGCAACGTGAGCAGATTTAATGATAAGCACGACCATTCCCACTGGACCGCTGTGAAGCGCATCATGCGCTGTGTCAAGGGTACCATTAGATATCGCTTGGTCTATTATTGTGATTCATTGGAACCAATTTATGGATTCGTCGATGCGGACTGGGGAAATGACACGGACGAGCGTCGTTCATTCTCTGGTTATGCATTTTTATTGGCTGGAGGTGCTGTGACTTGGGCGTGTAAACGACAATCGACGGTAGCAGCACCAAGGCAGAACACGTAGCAATGTCGTTCGCAGCTAAAGAAGCACTCTGGCTGATACGTGTGATTCGAGGAACTGCAAAGTATGATCATCAGGTGTGATAACCAGAGTGCAATAGTCGTTGCAGCCGCGAGGCATTCAGCGCTCGTACAAAACATATTGTTGCGAGCTAGGGCGTTCGCCGGATTTCAAAGAAAACACAATTCGTTTAAAAATAATAGATAATTTATTTATTCGCAGTCTTTTTACTTAATTTTCTGTTGAAATAAACACTGTACATACGAAATGTAATGTAGTTACCTTTGTTTTTATTGAATATTGTTTTTATAATTTTTATTAATAAAAATTATTAGCTGTCGTAATTCAACAGGTTATGGGCCCAGGTTTTTCAACTGCGCAATAAAAATAAGTTTTTGAAAAATTTTTAAATTGCTTTAATTATTTCTGTGGGAAAATGAATTGAAAAACAAATTCATTTAAGTGTATTGATTTTTTTTTTGATCTATTACAAAGAGATGGATCTAGGGGACAAAGGTGGCGATTTCGTGAAGGTGACGAAGTTGATCGGTTCAACCAATTATATTTCATGGCGCAGAAGTGCACGAATGATGCTTGAATGGCACGATCTGGATGCATATTTGACCGCAGCGAATCCTACGGGAAATGTGGCAGTTTCAGCAGCGAATAAAGCAGCGGCAGCAACTGCGGCGGCATCAAATAAACCAGATTATTCAAGTCTGAAGGCGTTGGCAATAGCTGCCGAGGCGGCTGCGGTCGCAGCAGCAACAGCCGATGCATCGAATTCAGCAGAGCGCATCAAGAAGTCTAAACAGGCTAAGGCTCGTTTAATGATGACGATTGAGCCGAGATTGTATGATGAGATCGGGGACCATTCAACGGCTGAGTCGCTTTGGACGAGATGTGCGACGCTGTACCAAAATGACAGCTGGATGCACAAGGCTCGTATCATTGGAAATCTGGCCACACTAAAGTTAGTGAATTGTGCTTCAATGGAAGAATTTGTTAGAGAACATACGGCAGCAATGTGTCGGGTTCAAGAAACCGGTTTTGAAATAAGTGACAAAGTGATTTGTGGATTAGTAATCTATGGATTAACATCAGAGTATGAATCCTTTGTAGGAGGACTCGATGGTAGCACGGTTGTTAATGACGGGAAGCAGTGTATGACGTCAGAAACTCTCAAACGTCGGTTAATTGATTCGGCACAGGCGAAGTTGTTGTTGAATGGTGAAAATAACATGAGTGTCGCTTTCAAAATGGCATCACAACAGCAAGTGACATCAAAGCCGAATGCGAACAACAAAAAGAAAAACATGAAAATAAAAAGTGCAGACATAGAATGTTTTAATTGTCATGAAAAAGGACACAAAAGTTTTCAGTGCCCAAAAGGAAAGTCCGATAACAAGAAGCCTAAAGGAAATGCGCAGAGTGCCATGGCGGCGACGAATTGTGATTTGTTATCCAACTCGTGGGTCATCGATTCTGGTGCTACGACCCATTTAACTGGTAATCGTCAACTTTTCGAGAGTTTCAAAAAAAATTCAAATTTTCCAGACATAGTGACAGCTGGTGATCAAAGATTGAAGGTCACAGGAAGTGGTTCAATCAATTTGAATACCAATGGAAAGATAATTCCGGTGAAGAACGTACTGTTGGTGGAAGGTGTTTCATCTAATTTGCTGTCAGTGTATGACATCCAGAAGACCGGCAACAGTGTATTGTTTGCAAATAATCATTGCGTGGTGCGTGATAAAAAAGGTGATGTTATCGTTGATGTGGCAGCGCGCAGTAACTCATAGAAAATCAACAATACAAATGCTTGCGGTATGATGGCTCACACAGATGATGGAAGCGATTTGATGATGTGGCACCGTCGCATGGGTCATCTCGGCTATGATGGCTTGATGAAATTGAATGGATTGGTGAAAGGCGTTGCAATCAAAGGTGATCGCAGTATTTTGGCGAAATGTGTACCTTGCATGCTAGGGAAACAGAGTCGGCAACCGTTTCGACGAGCAGAAGTCGAAATCAAGTCAAAAAAAATCCTGGAGCTGATTCACTCGGATTTCTGCGGACCAATGGAGACAGATTCAGTTGGGGGCGCCAAATACTTTGTGACGTTCATCGATGATCATTCACGGAAAGTTTTTGTGTATTTCATCAAATTCAAGAGTGACGTGCAGCGGGTTTTCACAGAATTCAAGTCAATGATGGAAAATCAAACTGGACTCAAAGTGAAGGTGTTGCGATCGGACAACGGCTGTGAGTACATGGGTGATTTGGCAAAAGAATGTAAGCGTAGTGGCATCATTCATCAAACTAGTTGTGCATATACTCCGCAGCAGAACGGCGTTGCGGAGAGAATGAACCGGACGCTAGTGGAACGAGCAAGGTGCATGCTTTTCGATGCTGGAATGGACAAGCAACTTTGGGCCGAAGCAATCTATCGAGCGGCCTACGTGATTAACCGGTCGCCGAACCGATCTTTGAAGGACAAAGTTCCAGAGCATTTTTGGACAGATTTGCCAATTAACTTGTCAATGATTCGGATGTTTGGAACGCCAGTCATGGTTCACATCCCGAAGGAGAAGCGGAAGAAGTTGGATGCGAAGTCCAAGCAAATGGTCTTCATCGGCTACTCAGAGACGCAAAAGGGATTGCGTTGTTTTGACCCGGAAAAACGCACGGTGACGATCAGTCGTGATGTCACATTTCTCGACATGCCAGATGCCAAAGTAAATGATATCTCGTTAATAGATTTATCTGTTACTACTGTAGATGAAAAGGCAGAGGAATCTGAGACACAAGTGATCACACCAACCACACCAGCGGTCGCGGAACCAGAGGTGGTGTTAGAAGAACCTAGTGAAAGTGAACTAACTGAGTCCATTTTCTTTGATGCTGATGATTCGGATGATGATTATGTGCCGGATGAACAGTTATCATCGCCAGTTGGGGAAATTCGACGTTCGAATCGCACACGAAAGGCCACACCACTATTCACATTGTCGGCTAAATTGGCGGGTTGTGAGGAACCAGCCACGTTTCGTGAAGCAACTGGGGCGGGCGACAAAAAGCATTGGATCGCCGCTATGAAGGAAGAATTGCAGTCGCATGAGGAAAATGGCACTTGGACTTTAGTAAATCTGCCGGTCGGACGAAAGACTATTAAGACCAAATGGGTCTACAAGTTGAAGTGTGGAAATTCAGGAGAGATCATTCGCTATAAGGCAAGATTAGTAGCAAAAGGGTGTTCGCAGCGTTTTGGTCTAGACTACGAAGAAACATTCTCACCTGTCGTGAGGTATGAGTCGATTCGTTTTTTACTGGCACTAGCGGCAAAAGATGAGTTCAGAATAGACCAGATGGACGCTGTCACGGCGTTTTTACAAGGAGATCTCGACGAGGAGATATACGCTGATCAACCCAAGGGCTTCGATGACAACACGGGACGAGTATGTCGACTTAATCGTGCTATGTACGGGCTCAAACAGGCGAGTCGCCAGTGGAACCTGAAACTGGACGCAGCGCTGATAGACATCGGGCTGACCAGGTCAAAGGAGGACCCGTGTGTGTATTATTCGATCGAGATGGGAGTGATTCTGGCTGTTTACGTCGACGATGTATTGATTCTCTGGAAGGACGAAAATCAGTTACGTGCTCTTAAGTCAGCATTGAGTACGAAATTCAAGATGAAGGATCTTGGACGGGCAGTGAACATCGTTGGAATCAGCATCGAATATACCCAAGAGGGAATTGCAATTCACCAGAAGCGGTACATCGAGATGATTTTGAAACGTTTTGACATGGAGAACGCGAAACCTGCAGTGACACCAAGCGACGCGAATCAGAAGCTCTCGATCAAGATGGTCGAAGAAGGAGCTGGCGTTTTGGAGAACATTCCGTACCAACAGGCGGTTGGATGTTTGTTGTACCTGGTTCAGGGGACGCGTCCTGACATTGCATTTGCTGTGAATGATGTAAGTCGGTTCAATTCCAATCATGCATAGCCACATTGGACGGCGGTCAAGCGCATCATGCGCTATCTCAGCGGGACGCTTGATTATAAAATTTTATATCGGTATGGCGGTGGTGAATTGGTTTGATACTCGGATTCGGATTGGGCATCCGATATCGACAAACGGCGCTCATGCACTGGTTATATTTTCAAAATGAGCGATGGTGCTGTCGCTTGGGCAAGCAGGCGCCAACCAACAGTGGCTTTGTCTTCGACAGAAGCGGAGTACATGGCAATCTCTACAGCAACATGCGAGGCAATTTGGTTAAGGATGCTTGGCAAGCGATTGAAGGAGTTTGACGAACCAACTACGCTATTCTGTGACAACCAGAGTGCAATAGCGATTGCAAGTGTTGAGATGTTTCGGGCTCGTAGCAAACATATTGACACGAAATATCATCATGTGCGCGATGTGATTAAATCTGGCGCAATCACATTGGAATATGTAACATCGAAGAAAAATGCCGCTGATTGTCTCACTAAGGCACTGGTAGGACCAGCAATTATTTCGAATGTTCAGCAAATGGGCATCATTCAAAACAAGTAGAGTAAATTGCTGGCATCAATGTCTCTTTTATTTGGAACGATGAGTTGGGGTGTTGAAATAAACACTGTACATACGAAATGTAATGTAGTTACCTTTGTTTTTATTGAATATTGTTTTTATAATTTTTATTAATAAAAATTATTAGCTGTCGTAATTCAACATTTTCACGTTAACTTAATTCGCCTTAAATCGCACTACCGATATTTCGCTTTCTATCGCTTTCACTACCGTTCGCGTTCAGATGTCGCTGACTGACTGACTCGCTGTCTGAAAGTTGGCGGATATTTATACCAAATCTCCCAGACAGGTGTCGTTGTGTGTGTCTAGACTATTCTAGATTGCCTACATTATGGAATTTACTGGAAGTTGCTAGAAACTTGTTTATGGCGTTTTACATGTTGAGGGACTTTTCTGGATGTTTCTGGAAACATCGAGGTTGCCAGATTTATAACAATATTGACGTGGCATATCATTTTTACCGACAACATGTCGCCAACGAAATCATCACGCTTGAATATGTTCCGTCTGCCAGCAATGTAGCTGATTTTTTGACTAAAGCTGTCGGCGGAAGCAAAATGATACGTGGAGCAAAAGGACTTGGATTGTTGTGTACCAACTCGTGAAACTTTAAAGTAGAGTAGATAAACAATTTTTTTTGGCCTTAAGCCAGTTTATCATTCCATCAAATAATTTGAATTTTAAAATATATATGTTCACCGATTGGCACAAGTGTGATTTTTATTCAATCAAGTAGTATTCTGTTTACTTGTCAATTTTTTCTTCCTTTTGTTTCTTTGCCTTTTAATAAAACTTTCGAAGCTGATACATTATTTTTTTTTTACTCGCTCAACATCGCGTTCCCATACATAAGATTTTTCTACTGCATTACAACATTTTTCTGTATCTTTTGTCTGTTGGACAACAATCAATTGACGGCCTATAAATCTCATATAAATACAAAAACAAAAAATTAATAAAATTAATTCAATCGAATTAATAAAACACAAAATTCAACAAACAAAGAATTAAAACAACAAAAAGAAGATACCCCAAGCAAAATTATTTCAAAAACTAAAAAAAAAACAACAGAAAAATCAAAAACTAAAAATAATAATTAAACAATTTCTTCGAGAAAGATAGAATGAAAGATAAAAACAACAGACTAACTACAAAACACACACAAACACATGCAAATCTAGTCGTCCGATTTATGCGTATACAAAAAAAAAATTTATATAAATATATGAAATACCAAATTCCAAACAAATAAACAAAAAAAATTATTAATTTATAATAATTATAATAAAACTGAAATAATTCAAATCAAAATAAAATTTCAGAATTTTACTACGAAAAATTTCTAGTTATTAAGTTTTTATCCAATTCTACAAAAAATTTTTTTTTTTTTCGAATTAATCTTTCGCACTCTTCCAGGCGGGACATTGTAATTCTCTTGCAAGGAACACGTATTAAACATTTCAGTTGTGCAGTGTTCTCAGTTTCCGCTGAGATCGTTTATTAATTGTGCAGCGATTTTTTCGGTCGCCAATTTGTTCGTTGAACGAAAATATCGCATCCAGTTGATAAACGATTTTCGCAGAAATATTGGAAACAACACAAATGCCAAAAAAAAAAACGCAGGAAGAGTGCAAACGATTAATTAATTAATTATGTTTATTTAAATCTTATTTACAATGTTGCTAAATATATTTCCAAAGATTTATTTCAAGTTTTTTTTTTTTTTTTTGGGTTTTTTTTACAAAATATTTTTATTTTTTTTTTAACTCACTCCATTAAAATCATTTCCAATTCCTTGTGGCATCCTAACGCTTGGTCTCGGACCCGATGGATACCTAGGCGCGCCCATAAATGGCTGTTGGAATTTTATATTTTTTGTTTATTTATTTATATTTAAATTAATTTGTTTTGTTTTTTTTTTTTCATTTTTTAATTTAATTTTATTTAAAAAAAAAAAAAATCAAATAAAAACAATTACTGGTTTTTATTAAAATTAAAAAAAAAAATTAAATTAATAAATAAATAAAATGAGTGCAGAAAAAAAATTGTGGTTAATTAAAAGAATATGATGAAATGTTATTATGAGAAGAAGTAGAAAAAAATTAAACAAGTTTTTCTTTTATCTAAAAAAAAACAAAAAACGATATTATTGACATTTATTTGAAATGATTGAGTTAGTAGTAGATTAATAATAAATTGTTTTTTTTTTTCTCTTTTTTAATAAACGAATGAATGTTAATGTGTAGATTGGCTGTTTCGCTCCGTTGGGACATCTTAAACAATTATAATTATTATTAAGACGAAATTTTTTTTTAATGTTTGTTTTGATGATGCGGTTGTTATAAACAGATTTTTACAATTATTTAACAAAAAAAAAACGAAAACAATGATAATTTGTTTTTAAGCGAGAATAAAGCGACAACAACATTGAAATATTAATAATTACAAATATTTATTATTATTAGTATTATTTAATACGATTTGTACAAATTATAGATATGTGCACAGAAATTATGAAAATATTAAAAGTAAGTGTGATGTCAGTTTGATTTCTATATATTTATTAGACTGGATGGCACGAAATCCAGCCTTATAAGATCCCGAAAATCAGTCTTTAAAGTTATTAGATTAGAATTCGATAAAAAAAAGCACTCCCTCCTCCTGTACTATACAATTGTTGATCACGAAGAGACGTATAGCCCATACTCAAAATCAAATGTCTGCACACAAAATTAATTGCCTGCACACAAAATTATTTGCCTGCATACAAAATTAATTTCCTGCACACAAAATGATTTGCCTGCACACATAATTATTTTCCTGCACAAACAGTGTACTGCCTGCACCCAAAATTAGCTGCCTGTACATAAAATAAATTGCCTGCATACAAAATCGATTGCCTGCACACAAAATCAATTGCCTGCACACAAAATTAATTGCCTGCATGCAAAATCGATTTCCTGCACACAAAATTAATTGCCTGCACACAAAATTATTAGCCTGCACACAAAATTATTAGCCTGCACAAACAGTGTACTGCCTGCACCCAAAATTAGCTGCCTGTACATAAAATAAATTGCCTGCATACAAAGTCAATTGCCTACACACAGAATTGATTGCCTGCACACAAAATTAATTGCCTGCATACAAAATTGATTGCCTGCACACAAAATCAATTGCCTGCACAAAAAATTAATTGCATACACACAAAATTAATTGCCTGCACCCAAAATTAATTGCCTGCACAAAAAATTAATTGCCTACACACAAAATTATTTCCCTGCATACAAAATCAATTGCCTGCACATAAAATTAACTGCCTGCACAGGGATTTTGTGATTGCAATATGTAAAAATTAATAATTAAAATTAATTATTAATACATGACCCAGACACGAAGGACTGTCCCAGAGAGGCAGAACATTACAATAGGCGAATACAACTTCGAGCAGGTGGATGAATTCGTATGGGATCCCTTCTCACAAAGGAGCGACATGAAATTCAAAGAAGAATCACGGCAGCTAACAAAGCATTTTATGCGGTCCTCCCCATAATGAAATCAAGGAAGGTCCATCGAAACAATAAACTACGCATCTACAAGATATTAATTCGTCCTGTGCTGCTATATGGATGCGAAACGTGGACCTTGACGCGGTTTTCGGAGAACTTAATCGACACTTTTGAGCGAAAAATTCTTCGGAAGGTATACGGAGCAGTTAAGGAAGGAGATGATTGGCGAATTCGATACAACCATGAGCTGTATCAACTATTTGACGACCCACCAGCATCTATAGTGATCAAACTGCGCAAGCTGCAATGGGCTGGCCACGTGGAACGAATGCACGAGGAACGAATCCCAAAACGAGTGCTCAAGGGCAAAGCTCAAGGTAACCGACCGTAGGGGAAGCCACGAAAGCGATGGGAGGACTCAGTCGACGCAGACTGCAGATCGCTTCTCAATTTTTCAAACTGGAGGACGCGGTCGTTGAAGAGGTGCATCCGGGAGGCCAAGACTCGATATGGGCTGTAGCGCCATTGCATCACCAATATGTAAAAATTTAGTACATCCGATTTTTTTATTTTCATTTCGAAATTTCGTCGTCGAAAGAAATTCTAATTTTTTGCATTGAACTAGAAAATTATGAATAGTCGTTCTCGGAAACATGAAATTTCTTTGCAAAAAAAAAGCTTTCCATTCAATTGAAAATGTCCTGTGAAAATATTCACAGGACAATTCGCGTTGATTCGAATTTGAAATAATAAAAAACAAAAACATTTATTTGTAATTAATATTACAAAATATTTGGCTCACGAACGAACTAGTTCCATCGAACTATTCAAATTTTGCTGAACTAAATGAACTACTCACACTCATATTTAGTTCGAAATGAACTGGTAGTGAGCTAACTGGATGTAATTCATTGCAAGCACAACTGCATCGTACTCACTGCATATGTTTGTCAGTTTGAAAATTCTGATAGAGTTTTAGCGCGAATAATTTGGTTCAATGTGTGTTCTTCGCCGGGGTGATACCAAGAATGCGCACACATACAGCACACAAACTATTGTTTCTTGACTCGCACATATTGACCAAACGAGATATATCTTGCACGAAAGCTTGTAAATTGTATTATGATTGTGTTATGGCGCCACTGATTGTGTTATTCCAGTAGACTAGTTCACGAATAGAACTACATAAGCTCAATGTGAGATTTAAGTGCTTAGTTCGCGAGCAGAATACACAATTATACTTTAGTGCACAAAAGAACTATCAGCTTTCCCTGGCTAAATTCTCGAGAACAGCTGCTCGGATCGAGTAGGATATGATTTTTCCTTTTCACTTCCTTTTTTTGACTCGAGATATCTGCGAAAACCCGAAGTTTCAGCTTAGTATAACTTAGGGGCACGATTCGAAGACAAATTCTCGGAGAGTTCTTCCACTCCGAGCTGAATGATCTCCGGTCCGTTGGACCGATGAAACACATTAGTTTCACTGGTAGAGTGCGCTGGCTTAATGTTATGTAGGTTCAAAAACACGGAGGCATACAATGGACCCACTGGTGGCCTACATATATTGGTGTCCCAACCCTCCACGAACCTAACCTAGGAGCACAGATAAGTCGGTATGGGAATTCAAAAAAAAAAAAAATTAAAGTTGGATTAATTTGGTTGGAGAGCGATGAAAGTGATGGTGGATGTTGCTTTTGAAGCACTGCAGGTTGTGCAGGTTGGGAAACACTTTGGCTGGTAATGTGTTCCAAAGTCTTGACGTTCGGGGAATGAACGACTGGGCTACATTTTACTGAACGAGAAGTCATGGGTGATGTGACGGTGTACTCGTGTGCGCGTTGGTCTTGGCGAGTATCCGTCTCACATTTCTGCGATGTCCGAGAAAATCGATAGACGACAGTCTCGTCTCCAATTAATCAAAAAGCTTGTTTTTAAATTGTTCTGTACTGTTCGCGCCAAAACTAGAAGTGGAGTGTAAGGAGGTGTTTTCTCCATTATGCTTAACTGAAACATATCATAGGTGATGGCGATAAGAGAAGCCTTGGCCGGGCTTAAGTGCAATGTAGTATCTACTACGGATATTTGCATCTTCACTGATAGCCAGGCCGCAATTAAAAATCTCTGGAATCAGTCCTGTTCTTGGTTGTCGCGCGTCTCTGAGGGAGATGGCTGAACAATTCACCATAGCATAGGGTCATTCTGGGGAACTGCGGATCCGACGAACTCGCTTAGCACGGAACCGCCCTGCAGATTCAACCTGAGAAAGAGGAGCTGAGAATACTTCTCGCAACTTAAGTTAGATGCGATTAGCAAAGCCAGCGACAACAAGTGTTACATGTAACACCACCAGACAGATTTGGCCTGTGTTGGAACTAAAACGATCTGGTAGACTGATCTCGCGAAGCAGACAGATGATCAGCTCCGTGGTAGGAGTTGTTACAGGACATTGCTTGCTAGGGAAACATGCTCAGAGGATTGGCCTCCTGTTTGATGATTTTCGCAGGAGCTGCAATGATGAGGAAGAGATGATTCTCGTGCCTTGCTCTCTCCAGAAGAAGGAGACGTCACTTAGGAGCACACTTTTTCGGTAGTCTCGGAAATCTGGCAAATGCGGAAGCCAGGAGTCTTCAACGCTTCATCGAAAGCTCCGGTTGGTTCACCGAGTAGGAGTCTCTTCTGAGATCCTGTGGCATCACAACGGACCAGCCTATGGCCAGCCACCTCTGCCTATCTACCTACCTTGTTTTTGAATATGATCGAGCATCGCAGCCCTAGCCCAAACATGAGAGTTGTAAACGTGGTCTAATGTATGCCATGTTGTTCGGCGTGAAATGTTTTTCTTGCACTTTCGGAGAATACTTAAACGTCGAGGGCAACATCAAAGCTTCTACTTCTACAATGGCGCTACAGCCCAAATCGGATCTTGACCTCCTGATATTCAGGTTCCTTAATATTTTTCATTACTTATTGTGGAAGGGTTGTTAGCCCTTCGCACAACATCAACATCAAAGCTGTGCTGGGCCCAATTCAGGTAATTTTGACGATGCCTAGAAGTGTGAAATTGTCCGAAGTGCGAAGTTGTATGCCATTGAAGGTGACAATGTGACCAAGAGTTTTTTGATGGCTTGACTCTCTTATGGCTGGAAGGTTTATGTAGAGATTTATACCATTCCAGGATAACCTCGGTGATTAGTTAACAAGCTCTGTCATAGTCATTGGAATCAAAGCACAGCTTCCAGGGCATGTGGGAAGGAGGATTCAGTCTCTGGGAAGACACCATCGTTGAAGAGCTGTGAAGAGATGATGAAAATGCCTACCGGTACATTTTTAAGCCTGATTTCGGCAAATCATTGGCAGCAGGTCCTCTCACCTCCAACGCCAATGCTATGAGGTCATTGGGAAGCCCATTAACTGTTGGCGAATTGGAGTCCTTCCTTTCGTTACAATGGCGCTTAAGATGTTTCTTAAGATTGCACCGTTGAGCAAGGTGAGCCCCTGCTGTCTTCCTCAACCGCCCTCCCATACCCTCCATTGCAGCTTTTCAATGAAGGTACTTTCCTCGGATGAAATCGGTTCACCCACGCCTTCCAAGGAATCATGCTGTTGGCGGGCGTTACACTGATTTGAACATTTCAGTCTTTTGATGATTTTGCCCCCCCCCCTCAAGAATGCCTTCGGATACAACTGCTCCATTTTCATCTTAGTATGACCAATCCTGCACTGAATATATCTTTTGGCGCCCGCCCAATTGGCTGCCAAATATTTCTTCGAAGTGCCCGTGGAACCATGCTTATCTCTTGGCGGCATGGAATCATCCATTTCGGCCTTCCGATGATGTTGCCCGCCCTTCAAGAATGCCGTCGGGTGCAACTGCACCATTTGCACCTTTGTAGGATCAGTCCTGCATTGAAGATGTCCCTTAACGCCCGCCCAATTGGCTGCCAAATATTTCTTCGAGGTGCCTTAATTGTCAGCAGAGTAAGTGATCCGTATTTCCAATTGAATAAACAGAGACCAAATATTTCTCAGGCTGGCTGGTGAAAAAAAGGTCAAGAAGGTTCGGAAAAATGTCCTACCCACCTGCGCTAAAGCCCAAATCGGTTCCTTAACATTTTTCATTACTTATTGTAGAAGGGTTGTTAGACCTTCGCACAACCCTCTTCGAATTTTTCATTTTCGTAGAACTCACGACCTTCGCATTACAAGACCAACACACTACCCACTAGGCTATACCCTAGCTGTCCATTATACTCGTCCCTATTCCGATTGTGCAATTGCATTAAAGGATGACCTCCTAAGTTAATCTCGGAGCCCAAAAAAAAACGGGAAGTGGACACCCGTGGTAACTGCGATTGGCTTCTGGAACGTTTGAAACCTGAATTGCAGTGGAAGGATCCAGTGACTGTGAAATGGAGCAAAACCAGAGATGGATCAGAAGAAGAACGACTCCTCTCTCTCTTCCGTGATTTCTAGATTCCTTCGCATTTTTCCCGCATTTTCTCACAAATTGCCCGGCAGGGAGTGATGCAATCCCTTCACCTAGTGGCGTCCATTGATGCAAGGGAAGCATTGCACGTTTTGCCCTTTGTTCAGTTTAGACAAGCTAAACTGAAATCAGCACGGATATGAAAATTTATTTCAAAATTTCTTTAAAAGAAGCGCGCATTGTTTTCATTTACCACTGTGTACAGCATTTACGTGGTCAGGACAGCTTTTTTTCTCACGCTTTTTCTGACCAACGAAAGTTGAAAGCCTTCCACAGGGATTTTAAGAACGCACATGCAAAACCGCTATCCAATACGAACAAAATTTTCTCGCGCGACGAGCGCAAGTTCGACTTCAATAGGAAGGAGAGATGCGTCGCATTAAACTGCTTCCACTTTCCTCTTATTGCTTTTAGTCGCATATACAAGAGAACGTGACTGCCGGCCAATACCAGTAAAATTGTCGTTCGCAGCGAGCGCAAGTTCAACTTCTATACGAAGGAGAGATGCGTTAATGCAATTGCTTCCAGTCAGTGCTTTCAATTTTCAAATTTCTGTACTACCCGAAAAATGATCACGAAAAATGCGAAGAGGCAGATCTGGCAATATTGCCCATATTTGTCGTGCTCTGAGTGAAAACGAATCGGTTTCAGGGGACCTAAGAAAATGTTGTTTCCGATTAATAATGTAGAGTGGATTCTTAATCGATTGCCGAAAACCGCACCCCTCTCGGATGAGTAAAAGTGTTTCAAATAATGATGTAAGCTTGTGGAGTCATGCATATTGACGCAGCGCTTGTAGCTTGGCGCAAAATAATTGCTTCCCCTAGCTATAAAGGCATGCCATGTCACTACCTTCACCCCGATTCCCATCGCATTGTTTTGCCCAGGGCCTTTTCCGAAACGCACAAAAAAAAACACCGGACACGATGAACATCCACTTCTTAAGAGACGCGAGTCTTGGCTAGTTTTCCATTCTGTGCCGGTGTGCTCTAGAATCTCTAGAAATTAGGAAGTCGGCCGGCTGAGATTTGCCCTAATTTTGCGAGCATTGTAGCCTCTTTGTGGGCTGATTTTAAGAATAATTGGGCATGTTTGACGAGTGGGCTTATCTACCAGCTGTGTTAAAACGTTCATACGAAGCAAACGGCTTGGTATCACGCACCTCCTGGCCCGTACTAAAGGAATTTGGAACCCAGGCAATGTTACGAACATTTTGAAATTACTCGCGATACGGATTTCAGCGTCACGGTTTTGCAGTACACAAAGACTGGAAAGATTCGGATAACCCGTTCAGGTCTCTGCAGTCATTGCCGATCAGCAATTTTATTACGATATATTTGATCTCGGGATCGGATCAGTTCCCCAAATAGGGAGCCTGATTGGAAAGATGGATGAGCGGCATCCCGCTGGAATAAGACTGTTCATTTCCCGGCGAAACACCTTACATTCGCCAAGTGCTGGAATATCCGGTCTATAGTGAGAGGAATAGGTAGAATCCACCTGAACTAAACGAACTAGACAAGATAAAAGAACTATTCCTTTTACTGATTTCGAACTAATGAACTAGTTCTCAAAAAGGAGCTACTTTGTACATCTCTATGCATTTTTTGCGCTAGCTAGTAGTTGTTTATTTTTTCCCATTTGCAGTATGGTGCGATAATATGTCTTTTTTATGAACAGTACCCAGGTAGCGCTGTATGCTGGAATCCCATCGGTGTTGAAACGCATCCCATTCAATTGGAAAATTAAGATGAAACCAGTTGGAAATTCGCGGAAGCTGTCGAATTCTTGCCACCGGGGTCAAGGTTTTGAGGCGTTTAACACAATGACAACTCTTCAAACCTATTTACTTACTTACGATAGCGCTACACCCCAAATCGCACCTTGACCCCCGGTATGCACATTATTTTTGAAACTTTTCATTTTGTTAGTTTTCATTATAGCTGATCCATGCAAAATTATGTACAAAAAAAAATTGACACCAATAAAAAAATAAATGAAAGTAAGTTAAGCACATTCAGGGGAAAAAAAAATATTGCATTAATCTTTTTGACACCTCACACTTTCTTTTGGTTTTTTCTTTAAATAATTTCTATTTGTTTTTAATTAATTTTTTTATTATTAAAATTATTTTCATTCTGTTCTAATTTTTTTTTTTTTTCGATTATTTACATCAAAGACAAACGCCAAAATATGGAAGAAAAATAAAATTTCCCACAATTTTTTTTTTTTTTTTGAATTTTAGCGCAGCGAATTTTTTTTTCAAAATTTTTTTTTTTGGCAAAAAAAAATAAAAGTATGTTTTTTTTTATTATTACTAAGAGAAAGAGAACAAACAAAAGGAACAAAACAATTTGATGGGTCGTCAGACATCTTGAAACTCTGATATAAATTTTTGTAAGGGGAAAAATCATTTTTGAAAAACCCTAAAGTTTAGTCAGAAAAACCAAAAAAGAAAAATAGGAGTTTTAATTAAAGTTGGGCGATTTTTAAAAGAATCCTGGGCGATTATATCGATTGGCCACCGAGCTTTTGCGATATGACATCGATTCCTGAACTAAAGTGCGAGCATTTGATTTTTGAGATGGTGCCCACAAAACTTCGGCAAAATGGATCAAAATTGGCAGCCATGGTTCCACTCTTTTGATTTTTTTTTGAATTAACAATTTTTGAATTAACTTTCGATTTGAAAGGAACGATTTCTAGAATTTTGCACTGTTACGCTTTATTATTCGTGAAGTTTCGGTCTCTGTTGGGACCTTTATCTCAGCAGAGACCGAAACGTGCCGAATAATAAAGCGTAACTGCGTACAGAAATCTTTCTTTTCAATTTGAATTTCTTTTTCTCAAAATTTCCAGATAAATATTTTTGCATCGCTCCTTCCCCTCCCTCCTCCCCATTCCCCTACCCCATAGCTAGCCAATTCATATAAATCGAAACTGGTAATCAGGTATCAAGGTCAAATCTGCCATGGCGGAAGGATCTTAGCAAATTTTTCGTTTCGTTGCTATAATTTTCTCTTTCCCTTAAATAATTTTCGATTTTTTTTTCCTTTTCTTTTGCATAACAATTTTTTTTTTTTTTGCATTTGAACTAAGTCCGATTTTCCGTGTTATTATTGAAGAAAAAAAAAATACTTGTTTTTTTTGTTAGAAGAGTTTTTTTTTTTTTTTTGTGGAAACTTAGGTACTAACCTGTCCAGGCATCATTTGCGAGGGCGGAGGCTGAGGATGTGGGGACTGCTGGCTAGATGGATGGGTTGGCGGTGATGGCCGCATAGTGGAATTCTGAAAACACAACAAATAACAAACAAACAACCAACAAACAAAGGAAAAAACATAAAAAAAAAAAAAAACATTTATAAAAAAAATGGGAAATTAAGAAAGCATTATTAAACAATTAAAACAATATCAAAAAAATAAGCATTAAAAATAGTTAAAAAAAAAAATCAATAATAAAAAATAAGATATGCATTAATTAATATAAATACGGAAATAACTGAAGAATAAATAAAACAAAAGAAGGTTTTGAGTCATCACAGTAATAAAATACTCTAGATGAAATTCGCTTCCCGATGGTGTTGCCAGGGAGGTACAACATACCTCACCGGCCGGACTTTAGGTTATTACGCGGTGTCAGGCATTTTGAAGCTTTTGCCAGTTGAGTGATAGTGTGCCAAATGTTTTAAACAATTACGAAATGACCTCCACTGCACGGAAGTATATAAAGAACATAGAAATTTATATAATATAATAATAGTTATTTTTAATATTTTTCAATCAAATAGTTTTTATTTGACGGTATTATTTAAAAATAAAAAACAGACACATTTTTCATTTAGATTGTATTGCTGTGTTTATTTCGAGAAGTCCTTTCGAGCCTGTGAGCTCATTCAATTGACTCTGCCTTGTATGTCGCACGAAACACTGCCTGGCTTTCCCATACCAAATCGGATCTGAAATACTCGGCACCCATAATTCAGTAGCAAGCAAAGATTTCGGGTGTCGACTGGCAAGAGGAAAGCAATCAAACACGATCTGGCTCTGCCTTGTGTGTCGCACGAAACATTGCCTGGCTGCCCCATACAAAATCGGATCTGAAATACTCGGCACCCATAATTCAGTAGCAAGCAAAGATCTCGGGTGTCGACTGGCAAGAGGAAAACAATCAAACGCGACCTGGCTCTGCCTTGTGTGTCGCACGAAACATTGCCTGGCTGTCCCATACAAAATCGGATCTGAAATACTCGGCACCCATAATTCAGTAGCAAGCTAAGATCCCGGGTGTCGACTGGCAAGAGGAAAACAATCAAACACGACCTAGCTCTGCATTGTGTGTCGCACGAAACATTGCCTGGCTGCCCCATACAAAATCGGATCTGAAATACTCGGCACCCATAATTCAGTAGCAAGCTAAGATCTCGGGTGTCGACTGGCAAGAGGAAAACAATCAAACGCGACCTGGCTCTGCCTTGTGTGTCGCACGAAACATTGCCTGGCTGTCCCATACAAAATCGGATCTGAAATACTCGGCACCCATAATTCAGTAGCAAGCAAAAGTCTCGGGTGTCGACTTGCAAGAGAAGAACAATCAAATGTGACCTAAGATTCGTTTCATCTCCATACAAAATCCGAACGGAAACACGCCCATAATTCAGTAGCAAGCAAAAATTTCGATAAGCTCGGCTGCTCGCCAAAAAAAAAAAAAACAAACGCAAGTCGAAAATGTACCACTCGCACCCCGGAGGAAAATCAGAGCAGAAATACGGCCGGCAATTCGACCGCAACGTATATACTGAATCCGACCTGAAATACCAGGCAACCTTTTTTTTTTTTTTTAATCAAAGTGTGTGGCAAAATGTGGACGGAGCAGCAAATGTCACCGACACCGTCGTGAACAGTCGCTATCCTGCTTACGTTCATCTTCGTCTCATCAAATTTCACCACTTCGTGTTTGAGAGATTGCAAAATTTCACGATTTCTCTTACAAATCCGACCTGAAATACCAGGCATCCATAATTCAGCAGCCGGGTTTTTTTTTCGAACGGACATTTTGAGTACGCTCAGATGAGATTGTGGGCGCCTGTTAGAGAGATAGACTCACGGTAACGAATTTTCTGACATACAAAATTTTTGGTTGAGCCGAGCCATTAGACATATCTATGCCAAAACTAAACACCATCTGCTTTCTGCGTATAATGAGTATAGTTACCGTATAGAGCCGCTTTATAAAATAAAAAAAATAAACATACAGCCCTAAACATTTGAAACAAAATTTGAAAAATTGGTGATTTATCTTTCGGTGTATAATTCACCTTATGGATGGTCAATTCGTAATGCTTGAATCCAGGTCCAGGCCGAACTACATTTAAGAGAATATCAGCTATTCGCAATAAAAATATTTATATCTCATCGGATAGTCAGGCAGTTCTCAACGACTTACCATCCAACAAACACAATTTGGGACTGCCTTCAAAACCTATAATCGTTCTGGGAAAAGGGAGCAAAATAATTTAAGGGATTAAGGCAGATCGCCTTGCTTAAACCGACGCAGGAGCAAACTTTATTGGACCATAAGGCGGAAAACGAAAAGGATATTCGCATTTAGAAAATGGATTGAATAAGGAGCAGCCTTCCAGGCTTATCAATCTCCAAATAAAAAATGATTCCCACCACAGAAAATCAAAGTGAAGGAAATCCTTAATCACACTGAAGTAGCTATGTCACTGCGAAGGGAACGGTTTCCTTATAACTGATGAACTAGCCATCCTTAAACAGACTTAAATTAGCCTGATCGAAGTTGTGGTAGGGTAAAGAGTGCTCCGACGTATTATTCGGTACTTCCAATAATGAAATCCAAGAAAGTGCACAGGAACAATAAGCTGCGGATAAATAAAACTATTGTACGACCTGTGCTCTGTTATGGCAGCGAGACATGGACATTAACACGAACTTCCGAAAAAGCAGTTAACGCATTCGAAAGAAAGGTCCTCGGAAGCATTTTGGGACCTGTGAACGAAGGAACGGAATGGCGAATAAGATACAACCATGAGTTGTATTAACTCTACGATGAGCCAGAAGCTTCAACGATCATCAAGCTACGTAAACTGCAGTGGGCTGGCTATGTAGAGCGAATGGAAGACAGAAGAATTCCCAAACGTGCTCTGAAAGGCAAAGCGAGTGGTAACCGGCCAGTAGGCAAGCCACGCAAGCGATGGGAAGACTCGGTTGATGAAGATAGCAAAGCCATCTTAAAAATTAGCAGCTGGAGGACGCGGTCTTTGGATCGAAACGATTGGAGGCGACAACTTCAGGAGGCCAAGGCCTGATTTGGGCTGTCGCGCCATTGATGAGTGCTCCGATATGATGGCTCAAGATCACAGAAAACACTCCTATTCGGTGAACCAACCGGTGATCTCTATAAGGCGTTGAAGCTTCCTGACTTCCACAATTGCCAGATAACCGATATTATCGAAGAATTTTCCGCCTGATTGGCGTCCCCTTTTCCCAGAGAGAGCAGGGCAAGGGCATAATATAGATGAAAAATCGTTTCTTCCTCTTCCTTATCTTTGCAGCTCCTGCAAAGATCAATAAACGGAAGGATAAGTCTCTGAGCATGTCTCCCCATCAGGCAGTGTTCTGTAACGGCTCCTACTACGGATCAGATCATCTGCCTGCTCAGCGAGATCAGTCTATCAGAGTGATTCTGCACAGGCCAAATCTATTTGGTGACATTACATGTAACATCATCCACCTATCATTGCCTTGCTAATCGCATCCAACTTAAGTTGGAACTTGTAAGTTGCGAGAGGCATAGGTTTAGGTTGCAGGAGGGCGGTTCCATAGAACCACAATGCACTGGGGCCATCTAGTTAGGCCCATTGTACTCTCCCCTGGTTCGGTGTGTGAACCGTAGCAAGCTCGAATGTTGGACGCCTCTGAGGTGGTCTAGCTCTGAGAAGAATCTAGAGGTCATCTAGGTCAGGCCAACAATCGTTCAGGAGTTAATAGTTAGGATTGGACTGTCAGAAGCGCAGCCCTGCTGTCCGAGAAAATGTAACAATTTCCGAGACTGTTCTGCATATCTAGAATAATTTTTGTACACTCGTTAATGGCTAATACTTCCGCTAGGAACACTCGCATATTCTGGAAGATGAAATGATGTGGGGATGTCGAGGTCGTGAACCTATCTCCTGGTTAGTTTTAGATCCGTCCATATAGAGATGAGGACCTGCACATGTGCTGAGTATCGTGTTTGTTGCCCATTCGTTTCGTTCAAGAAACTTAATGTGAAACTCCCATACAGTCAAAGTCAGTCAATTTACTTTCCTCTTCTCCAAAGTTTCTCGGTGATATATGTATATCTTCAAACTGCGTGCGCTTTCGCTTATTCAACGAGTAATAAATTTTCTTCCTCATTTATTCGGTTCACATTAGACGGTGGAAGTCAACGTACATATGTATATTCGTGAATGTCTTTCTAAGAAACTTAACCTCGAAATAGTGGACAAAGTGAAATTGCGAATTCTCGCATTCGGTAAAGCGGAACTGCCAAGTGCTGTCGTTTATAACAGAGTTAGAGTGCGCGTCAAAAGTCAATACGACAATAAAGATATCGTTGTTATCGCGATCGAAGTACCCGAAATTTGTGCCGACGTATTGCCGGTGCCAAATCAAAACCTCCCCACATTTTGTAATCTTAAGCTCGCTGATGATCCTGCCGGTGGTGATCTAGAGCTCGGTATTAGTTTGGTAATTGGAGCGGACTATTATCGGGATGTTGTTTATAATCGGTTCGAAAAATTAAATTCAAAGTTGGTTTCTGTATCGACGATGTTCGGTTGGACAATTCAAGGCCCATTAATAGAAAATATGCAGGAGCAGGTTTTGAGTTTGTCGGTGGCCGCGTTATGCATTAACGTAATTGACGAGACGAATGTGGAGCGTTTCTGGGATTTAGAGAGCTTAGGCATATCGAATTGCCATTCTTCAGATGTTTCTATCGATGATGTTTACAAATATATTACGAAACAAGGACTAAGATATGAGGCATCGTTGATATGGAAAAATGTGGACGGAATCCTAGACAATTATAAAATCGGAGCCAGTACCAGATTTGATGCACTCGTTAACAAATTGGCTCGGAATCCCTGCAAATTAATCGAATACGACGCTCTGTTCCACGAATACTACACAGAGGGAGTAATCGAGAAGGTCAACGCTTGCGAATCGAACGTAGCATCATATTATATGCCACACCGGCCTATATACCGTGAAGATAAGACGACTACCAAGACGCGAATCGTTTTTGATGCCTCCGCGCACTCAAAAAATAATTTATCACTCAACGCTTACCTATCGCCTGGACCAAACCTACTACCGGATATACTAAATATTTTACTCAATTTTCGCCTGGGTGAAATTGGTTTGGTCGCTGATATCGAGAAGGCATTTTTGCAGATCCTCCTGAATGAATCGTAATTATCATCGATTCTTTTGGTTCGACGCACCAGTTAATAACGTAAGTAACCTTCCAAAGCGAACCGAATATAGAATGACGCGAATAACGTTCGGAATCACAAGCAGTCCAGCACTTCTTAACGCAACACTACGTAAACATTTTGATATTGAATCAAGCAATTACCCAGCTACCTGCGAAGTGTTAAAAAGGTCGTTCTATATGGACGATCTTATCGTAAGTTTAGATGGATTATCTTCTACGAAAAAACTCATATCTGAGACTCGCCGAATAATGGAGAAGGCAACGATGAATATACGGAAGTGGAACTCGAACAACGAATATTTGAGATCAACTATTATAAAGGAAGCTTCTAATGTTCATAAAGTTTTAGGCGTAGTATGGAACTGTTTAACGGATGAAATATCTGTAAACTTGGATGATAACGTAGAACGTATGGCTGCCACCGCTACAAAAAGGAATCTATTACAATTTATCGCGAAAATTTATGATCCATTGGGAATCCTTGGACCATTTGTTGTGAAATTAAAAATCCTATTCCAAGACACATGGCGTTTGAAATTGGAATGGGACCATGTCCTGACCGATAACTTATTAGCAACCTGGAATGACTGTATTAAGCATTATAAACACATTAAAGAAATTTTCATTCCGAGGTACATTTATTAGTCCGCAAATTGGACTAATATTCAACTGCATTTATTTGCGGACGCCAGTCTCTCAGCATATTGAGTCGTTGCGTATGTGAGAAGTCAATATGAAGACGGATCGACTCTAGTGCAGTATCTCTGTTCGAGAAATCGAGTAGCACCTCTAAAGGAAGGGGGTGACAAGAGTCTTACACTGCCGAAACTCGAGCTGAATGCAGCACTTCTTGCATCTCGTCTTTATAGATACATAACGAATAATTTAAACGTGAATTTCAACTCTTCTTTCCTATGGTCAGATTCTAAAATCGCTCTTTATTGGATAGAGGGAGATCCTCGTCGCTGGAAACCTTACGTAACGCATAGAGTTAGTGAAATTCGTAGCTTGACTTCGTTAACTGATTGGAATCATTGCCCAGGAGACAAAAATCCCGCGGATCTACTTACTCGTGGTGTTACCGGAAAAAGACTGCGAGATTTTTCAGAGTGGTTAAAAGGCCCAAATTGGTTAGCTAGTGATCCAAGATATTGGCCAGGATCGAACGAGGGGTTGGATGACGTTACTTTCTCATTTATTTCATGTTTCCATTCTGCTCAAGATACAACGTCAAACAACAGCGCGACAAGTAATGAAGGAATCTTTAAAATAGAGAACTTTTCATCCTACAGAAAATTGTTACTGCTTACGTAAAACGTTTTGTTAACTTGCTTCGTGGAAACCATTTAAGAGGGAAATATCTAACAGCGGACGAACTTCAACAAGCAGAGATTTACTGGGTTAAGTATACTCAAGATATCTCGCATAAAGATGAAATTAACGCACTAAGAAATAAAAAACCGATTTCGAACGCATCTACGATACTAACGTTAAATCCAACACTCGATGAGGATGAGATTATCAGAGTAAACAGTCGAATCCAGCAAGCAGGTTTCGATCCCGTCGTATCTTTCCCAATAATCCTGCCTAAACTTAGCCACTTAACTACGCTTATTGCGAGGCATACACACAATCAAGTTCTTCATGGTGGTGTCAACGTCGTTTTAACGCGTATTAGAGAGAAATTTTGGATTATTAAAGCACGACAATTAGTGTAGTCTATCGTTTATCACTGTGGAGTTTGTAAGCGCTTGAAAGGAAAAGCAGCAACGCAGCCTCTTGCGCCATTACCGAGAAGTCGACTGGTAGCTACAAGACCGTTCGAAACTACTGGCGTAGACTTTGCCGGTCCACTTTACGTGAAAGATCCATCCCAAGAAAACGCTCGTCGGAAAATTTACGTGATGCTCTTTACTTGTGGAGTAGTGCGAGCTATTCATACAGAGCATGTGATTAATTTGAGTACGGAGTCCTGTATTCTAGCCATTAGGAGATTCATAGCACGAAGGGGTTCGCCGAAGCTAATAATATCGGATAATGCCAAGACGTTTAAAGGAGCCGCTAAAGAATTTAAAGCATTCGGAGACATTATATTTTCGGAAGAAGTTCAATCCTACACATCGAACTCCTGTATCAGCTGGCAGTTTATCGTCGAACGTGCACCATCGTGGAAAGGGTTTTATCAACGCTTAGTAAAGAGTGTTAAAGAGGTCCTTCGAGCCACCATAGGTAGGAACACTCTAACCAGCGAGCAGCTTGAAACGACTTTAACGACTTTAATGCTAGACCGATAGCATACATCAGTGACGACGTTTCTGACCTAAATCCGTTGACACCGGCCCATTTTCTGGCCGGAATTCATTCTACAATCAACACAGAACCTGCTATTTCAACAAACGCTGAGATTCAATCGAAATGGAAATCGCGGCTGCGGTCTACGAAGCAATTTTGGAAACGTTTTAAAACCGAATATGTGCAACAACTGAGATCTGCTCATAACAACTACCGACAGTTTTCATCGTCCATCAAAGAAGGCGACGTGGTTTTGGTATACGATCAAGCAACACCTCGAGTTTTATGGAAGTTGGCTTCAGTACAGATGACGTATCCGGGTCGAGACGGCAAGATACGAGCTTGTTTGGTGCGTTTCAGTAATGGAACGCAATTACGAAGACCGATTCAACTTGTTTACCCTTTGGAAATCAACTCTGCTCCGGCGGATGTTAAAAATACTAACGCAATGAATTATTAATGTAACATAGTTTGCTCTACTAACACAATTGTATTTGAATTATTAGCCTGAATTTGTACCTTCTTGGTCAGTTCGCACACAACTCTTGATCGGTTAACACGAATAACTATAAACGAATAACTATAATAAACTGTTAACATTTATAATTAAACTTTCTTTCTTTTCAATTGTAAATCTCTCCCAACGGTTTGCTATTTTTAACATTGGTGCCACTGACTTCTCAACTTGCGGTTGATTCATGCAATCATATTCGCAGTCCAAAAGTCTAAAAGGGGGTTTACGTTTCTAATAACGTATTATGCGTCAATCGGGATTTGAACTCACGCTCTCCGCATTGTAAACCATCACGCTACTCACTAGCTTGTTTAAGCAAGAGGTGTAGGGTATTATTTGATAACTGGTCGCTTCACAGTTGTCATCTATAAACGCGGGAAATTAAACATGGTATCGTTGAATTTTATTACGAAAATTCGCAGTAATTTACGATGCGCAAAATTCGCGCAAATTTTGATCGTAATCATGTGCCTTCTGAGACGAGTGTGGGCAACTTACTCGAAAAACTCCAAAAGACCGGCTCAGTCTAAGATGTGAAGACACCGAAACGCCTTCGCACCGCAGGACAGTGTTGGATAACAACGCACCGGCTCAAGACAGTCAAGACGTTTCTAGCCATCGCAGTTTTCGACCATCCGCCTTATTCGCCCGACCTGCTGGCACCATGCGATTTTTATCGTCAACGTCAGATCTGTATTAGAAGGAGCCAGATTTTGGACCATTGAAGCTGAAAATAGCGGCATGAAGGAGCTCTCAGTGAAGAAGACAATGGAAAATTCGCTGATAGAGGATAGGGATAACAACTAAATATGTATAAATTTCAAAGAAAATATTTTTAGGCATTAGTCTCGTTGTTTATATAAATTCTTTTTTTTTTTAAATCTCCGACTGCCTTCAGACATTCAAATTTTCCAAGATGGTAACCGTGATCCTAGATGATACTATCGAAGGGCAGTGGCGGCTCGCCAAATACGGCAGGGTCGGCACTGTCGACACTATCGACTCATCAAATGAATCGAGAAAATATCATTTTCTTATGAATATTTTCTCTTCTTTTTTGCATTACTACCAACGAAACTTTGGGGATTATCGCTCCCTTCGCGACTTGGAAACACGATTTTTTTTCTCTTTTTTATGCTGCAATGACGTGACAAAGCAAATTCGCTTTTGCTTAGTTCTCTTTATTAGATCCTATTGGGATTGTTAAAGTATCGAGTTTTGCATGTTTTCATATGAGCCGATCGTTGCGTTAGGTGATACTATCGAAGGTCAGTGGCGGCTCGCCAAATACGGCAGGGTCGGCACTATCGACTCATCAAATGAATCGAGAAAATATCATTTTCTTATGAATATTTTCTCTTCTTTTTTGCATTACTACCAACAAAACTTTGGGGATTATCGCTCCCTTCGCGACTTGGAAACACGATTTTTTTTCTCTTTTTTATGCTGCAATGACGTGACAAAGCAAATTCGCTTTTGCCTAGTTCTCTTGGGATTGTTAAAGTATCGAGTTTTGCATGTTTTCATATGAGCCGATAGTTGCATTCAAATTTAGGCCGACATAAAAATTTCATTTGGTTATATCTTAGCTACCTTAATTTGCAAAAGAAAAAAAAATCGATATAAGGACTAACAAAACTTTCTCAATAACAAATAGAAACTGTTAGGGATCGTCTAGTGCCATTGGAGAAAACGATAAGAGAAGGCATGCTAAATATTAAGTAGTTACAAGTGATAACTCAAATTTTCCGAGAAGGTAACCGTGACCCTAGGTGATACTATCGAAGGGCAGTGGCGGCTCGCCAAATACGGCAGGGTCGGCACTGTCGATTCTTCAAATGAATCGAGAAAATATCATTTTCTCTGCTTTTTTGCATTACTACCAATGAAACTTTGGGGATTATCGCTCCCTTTGCGACTTCGAAATACGATTTTTTTTCTCTTTTTTATGCTGCAATGACCTGACAAGCCAAATTCGCTTCTGCCTAGTTCTCTTCGGATTGTTAAAGTATCGAGTTTTGCATGTTTTCATATGAGCCGATAGTTGCATTCAAATTTAGGCCGACATAAAAATTTCAATTGGTTATATCTTAGCTACCTTAATTTGCAAAAAAAAAATCGATATAAGGTCTAACAACCCTTTCACAATAAAAAATAGAAACTGTTAGGGATCGTCTAGTGCCATTGGAGAAAACGATAAGAGAAGGCATGCTAAATATTAAGTAGTTACAAGTGATAACTGCCGACCCAGATGTTAGAGACAGAGAAGGGGGGAGAGAGGGGAGGGGCCGGAAGCATAGCGCAACAAGTGATAGTTAGAAGCGAAACCGCCTTCGATAGGTATTCTTAAAATTAAAAAGAAATTTTATCGATATGGTTGCCTCACACAATGTTTTACTATTTAGCTAGAGAGAGCTTGAGATCGAACCCCTCCCTTAATTAAAAAAAAAAACATTTATTTTCGAGAATTTTGATTTATCCGTCCTTGGAAAAGGATCGATTTTTTTTTTTTTTTTTTACGCGAGAACTTTAAGGGTAACTGGATTACGCGTAAAACAGTTCCACTTCAAGAAGGCCTAGATACTCAGTAGATGGTTTCTGTTCGCTTTCTATGATTCACTCCCCTATAACATCTGCAAATATTTGTCAGTAAGCAGCCAGTACAACTGAGCAATATACCAGCTTCTCCACTCGCTACGGTCGTTCTCACTCCCCTTCTCCAACCTTCCCAATCCCATTCCTTCCCTCCATGACTGTGTTTGTGCATTGCACATAAAGGCCGAAAAAAACGTGTACCGCTGTAACGAATTGGGGCTACATTGCTTCGGCTACCAAGACGTTAACAAAATAATGGGGCTCATCCAGGTCCTGGCAGCACAATTTGCCGGCTTACAGGAGCGTGGTCGTGAGAAAATGATCCAGAAGAGTACACCATTCTTGAGGGTGCTGCGAAAAATAATAATAATAAAAAAATTTTTGCGGAAGAGGGAAGGGATCTGTGCAATCCCGCAACTATCGATCTATGAAAATACGACACTTTTCCCTTCCTCGGAGTGCGACTTGCTCAACCTTCTGGAGTCGTTCCGGGACGCTCCTCCAGCCCTATCTGCTCCATTTTTGAACAAATTCTATTTTTCCCAGGTATATATTTTTTTTGTTGTAAAAAACACCCTTTCTCCCCTCAAATTACTGGAAAACTTTGGATTGAGTATTTCGGAAAACCTTTGTGGGGTGTAGAATTGAAATTTGAAAATAAATATTTACGTCGTACTATCTATTAAGAATTTGAGCGCCTCCCATAATTATAAAAAAAAAATATTTCCAAATATTTTGATTTATTCGATTTTGGGAAGGGATCGCGAGAACTTTAAGGACAACTTTTCATCACGGTGAAACAGCGGACTCCATTTCCCAGGTATTTTTTTGCCTAGAACGCCGGAACCCCTTCCTCCCCTCAAAATCACTGGAAAACTTTGGATTGAGTATTTCGGAAAATCTTTGTGGGGTGTAGAATTGAAATTTCAAAATAAATATTTACGTCGTACTATCTATGAATAATTTTAACCGCGGGGAGGGGAGGGGTGATAGGAGATAGGGCCTAATTTCATTTAGAGTATTGAAAAGAAAACAAATTCGCAAAACAGATTAAAAGCGAATAAGAAAATAATACGGAAAATATTTTTCTACTTTTTTATTAAGTATTTTTTTTTTTTTGCTGTGCCTTTTTCACTTTCCCAAAAGAAATGTTTTATTAATAATTTTTTTTTTTTATTATTAATAAATACAAATGAAAATTTCTTCTTTTTTTCGCTCTGCTTTTGAATTCCTTTTAAAACATTATTTTGCTTTATTTATTCTTTTATGAACAGTTTTTGTTTTATTTTTGTTGTTTTTTTTTTTTTAGAAAAAATATTTTTAAATATAAATAAAAGAATACACACACATAAATTTTTTTGCACGATAATTGTGGGAAATTTTGTATAACAAAAAAAAATGTGTATTATTGATTAAGTAGGTGTTATTTTTTTTTTGATTTTAATTTATTTAATTTTATAAATATTTATGGTTATTATTGAGTAATAATAATAAAAGATTTTTTTTTTTAATTGAAATAATTGTTAACCACACATGCTTATGAGGTTCGGAATTTTTTTGGGAGGAGGAGAGGGTGGGGAGGGTCGTGCAATAATAATAATTTAATTTTTTTTTAGAATAAAAATTCATTGAAATGAAAGTGAGGGAAGGGAATTGAAAGGGGAGTGAAATTAAAACAAGTGTTGAGTAGCTTTTGTTTATTTTACAAAGCTATGGAAGGAGTTGGTACATTTTTGCAGAACGAATAACATAAACTATAGCAATAAGCAGTCGGATGTTATATACATATACGATTCGATTTTATGTGACATGTGTGTGGATGGAGTTGAATGGTTTTATGAGATTTTCATACAGATTCGATTAATGCAGGACTACGATGAAGCATGAAAATGTGTTAAGTGATAAATATTGCTAAACTTGAACATGGTGATACGTCTTTTACTAGACAAAGACTAACATATGAACTGCGACTCAAAAACGAAACTGGCAGTGGACAGGTCACACTTTGAGGAAGCCAGACGAAAATATGGCGGGAAGAGCTTCTGATTATGATCCTCACGGAAGAAGGTATGGTCAACCAAGAGCTTGCACTGTGGACTACTAATGGTAGCGAAATAAATTCATCTTATAGAAAAGTTCAAGCTAAGAGAGAGAACGTGAAAAAAAAAATGGTGGCGAAGTGAGGTGAGAGAACGAGGATCCAGAACTCTCTACTCGCATCAAATGTCGAAAGCCTTATTGAACTGGCCACGTACGACCGATGGAGGATAAACGAATAACGAAACGTGTCCAAAAAGGATAGGCGAAAGGTTTGAATCCAGTCGGGAAACCGAGACGAAGATAGTAAATCATTTCTAATACATTCAACGGGAAGGACACGGTCATCTGACCGAGACAAAGCCTACAGAAGGCTAAAGCGCGGCTGGAGCTGTAGCGCCATTGATCAAGATGATAATAATGAAATATTTTATGGCTACGCATAGAACTATCTGTTCTGGGAATTTTTTTTTTTTTTTTTTCAAATGAATTCATGCCTTTCCAGTAACGAAGTTACTAAATTAAAATTCATCCATATTCCAAAAATAAAGAAAAATCAGTGAAATTTAATACGGATTGCTTCTTCCTTTTTCCTTCATTTTTGTTTTGCTAAAGTGATGTAGAAATCAATTTACAGAATAATAGAAAAAAAACGGATGAGTGTTAGATTAAAAAGGATGACGAAAAATAACTTATAATTATTGGATAAAAAAAAAATCTTTTTGTGTTTTTATCTTAAATTAAGAATAATCATCGAGGATAAAAAAAAAAAATTTTTCAACTTACGGGGAAAAAATTTGGTGCCATCGGTCCACCGGGCATTCCTTCGTTTGGTGGCATTTGTCCGAGCGGACTTGGTGCTGGTCCGGCATTCTTTTAATTCGTTTTTTTTTTTTTTTTAATTTTAAAAATTTAAATATTAAGTAGATGTAAATTTTTATAGTTCATTTGCTATATTATTAATTTTATTTATTTTAAAAAATCTTTTCACTGAAAATTTTACTAACTAGCATCGAAAAACAAAAAGGATTTTTCCAATTCAATTCTTTGCCATTTTTTCACACCATTCAGGTGTGTTTATTATTTATTTTATTTTATTTTATTTTTTTATTTTTTAAATATTTAATCCGCCAAATTTATTATTTATGGTAAATATTTAAAAACAAAAAAAAACGGTCGCAATGAAAAGTATTTAGTATAAATTTCGAAAAATAACTTACATGTCCTCCGATTCCGTTAACACCATATCCTGAACTTACAAAACCCTGTAAGGAAAAATTAAAAGAAAAAATTAAGCGCAAAAAATTCAATTAGTTAACTCCGAATCCTAGGAAATATTTCCAGATTTTACAGGCTTTACTTAAACATGACGATTCGTTCTCTGCTGAGACCTATATCTCAGCAGAGAACAAATCGTCACAGAGCGAAAATCGGAAATCTTTCCTTTGAAATTGAAATGCGTTTTGAAAACATTCACCAAAACAGCCATTTGGAGTATTTCACGATATTATGTGGGAGTCTTCTATGGATTTTGTGATTTAAGTTTTCGTTTTGGATAAAATTCAAAAATGGAATTCCCGCACACTCCATTGGTCAATGTCATTTATATTTCACCAACTCCAGCAGATTTAGCTAGGGCGTGGTCTAGTGGGTAACGTGTTTGGTTTACAATGCGAAGGTCGTGAGTTCAAATCCCGGTTGACGCATAATTCCAGCACACTACCTGCTTGAATATACTATTGTGAGCTAGGGGTTCGCCGAGATTTCAAGTAAAAACACATTTCGTTTAAAAATAAGTGATAATTTATTTATTCGCACTGTAATATAATTTCCCGATCACTTCACACTTTATGACAACACCGCTGCGTGTTTTTCTATCGCTTTTTATGATAACACCACCGAAGCATGTTTTACTATCGCACTTTACTGGTTCGCGTTCTTCCACAGATGTCGCTGGCTGACTGCCTGTGTAGGAACACTGCGACCGCAGCGCCACAGAAAACCTTAGCGGTAGACACCAAAAAGACAACATGTCAGCGAATAAGACATAGTTCAGCCATTCAGCAAAGCGTCGTCAGACTGTCTGTTTTTTGTATTCTCAATTCTACTCTTCGAGCGACGACATGTGGTCATAAAATATTGTTAGTGAATTATAATTAAATAAAGTAAAAACGTAGACTCGTCTTTTCTTCTCATAAATAGTTATATGAGTGCAAGGACAAGAAACCTACATCTGCTCGCTGATAGCTACCGTGTTTTTATACCAATTTCCCTAATTCTCGAAGCTTCCGTCGGGTGTCGTTGGGTGTATGTCTAATCTCACTCCTTGGCATCAAAATAAATAACCACCTTAATTGGAACCAGCACATACTTGACGTAGCACTTGACGCTTCCAAACGCCTAGGAGTTCTCCGAAGATGTAAAAAAGATTTTACTCCCAGTGACTTAGCAAATATCTATAAGGCCTACATTAGATCACGCCTCGAGTACAATTCTCATTTATGTGCTGGGGCACCCAAAACGCAACTTGCAATGCTCGACCGTGTCCAGAGACAGGCGTTCCGACTAATTGGAGATGAAGCCAACACGGTTTCTATAGACTCCCTTGAGCATCGCAGAAATGTTGGTGTACTAAGCATTTACTACCGCTACTTTCATGGTAAATGCAGTGAAGAACTCGCTAAACTTATTCCTCCTCTGTACTCATTTCCTAGAAACTCACGCCTATCGTCAAGCGCACACGAGTTAACTGTTAAGCTTCCGGCCTCCCGCACAGTGAAATATAGGCGGTCATTCATACCCCGAACTTCTAAGCTCTGGAATGCATTGCCTAAAGATGTATTCCCATTGACATACGACCTTCGATGTTTCAAATCCAACGTCCACCGGCATTTTAGGCTTTTCCCTCCTTTTAATCCCGACTAACCTCACTCCTTTTTTTCCCTTACCGACATGACTGTGTAATTTACATTAAAGGGTGACCCCCTAAGTTGTGTTCGGCTTTAAAAAAAAAAAAAAACTATACTGGAAGGTTCTAGATCTTTGATTATGGGTTTTTGCATATTGGGGGACTGTTCTATAAAATTCTGGCATATTCAGGAAAGATCATTGCCAGATCTATAACAATACCTTAGTTATCTCAATCTACGAAAAATGAAAAATTCTAAGATAGAGGGTTGTGCGAAGAGCTAACAACTCTTCCGCAATAAATAATGAAAATATTAAGGAACCTGAAGTTCAGGAGGCCAAGGCCCGATTTGGGCTGTAGCGCCATTGAAGAAGACGAAGCAGATATATGCTGTTAAGCCTGATGCTATCGCGGGCGATTTCAACGATCATAACACTGATTGACTTCAATACTGTAACCGCACGGACCAACAGGGACGAAATACTGAGATTTTCGATTCCATCGACGGACTTAAACAACTGGTAAGCGAACCTACTCGGCTGCAACCATAAAGCAAGTCTCCTTGATCTTTTTCTCACAAACCAGCCAGAGAAATATAACATATCTGTTATTGCACCATCGCCAATTGGAGATACAGATCACTTCCTGATTGGTGCACAGTTCTCAGTAACGGCATTAAAACCGCCGGTAGTAAAAGTTCCAAAGAGGATCGTTCGACACTTCAAGAGAGCCAACTGGAGCGGACTAAACGCATTCCTTAAAGCTTTTGATTGGAAACTGTGCCTTAACTGCGATCTAGCTTGCAATATTATTACCGAAACAATTCTTAAAGGAATGCGGCTCTTTATTCCTTTCAACCTCAAAAGAGTTAGACCAACTAAGAACTCTTGGCTTACCAAAGATTGTCTCGATGCAATCCACACAAAGAAACTTGCATTTAGTAAGTTCAGGACGGCTAAGAACTAGCCTAGTGGGAAACGTGTTGGTTTGTAATGCGAAGGTCGTGAGTTCAAATCCCGGTCGACGCAATATATAATTCCAGCATATTGTCTGCTTGGATATACCTTGGTCACCTCAATCTACGAAAATTAAAAAATTTGTAGATAGAGGGTTGTGCGAAGGGCTAACAACCCTTCCACAATAAGTAATGAAAAAATGTTAAGGAACCTGATATTTGTATGGGAGCGGTAGAAGGAGTGAAGAGGAGCTGATAATTTTTTTTGGCATTTATTACAATTATTAAAAAACAAATTCTGGCAAAATTTTAAGTTTGTACTTTTTCTAGTTTTAATGGAAATCGATATAATGCACTTAACAAAAATTGTACATTTGTATGGGAGGGGGTAGAAGGAGTGTACGGATCAAAACACATTTTTTTCTCGGTATTGATATTTCTATTTTTATACTTTATGCAAAATATCAAGTTGATAGCTTTAACAGTTTCGAAGAAAAATAATTTAGTTTAAATTTCAAAATTTCGTTAAATTTGTATGGGAGGGGGTAGAAGGAGTGAGGTGAAGTTGATAATTTTTTCAATACTGATTGCAATTGTATTAAAATTAATTCTGGAAAAAATTCGTTTTTCTAATTTTGCTAGTTTCAATGAAAATCGAAAAACTGCATTTTTCAAAATTATGCATTTGTATGGGAGGGAGTAGAAGGAGTGATGGGATCAGATCAATATTCAGTCATTTTAATGACATCTATATCATAATACTTTAACCCAAATTACAAGTCGATAGCTTAAATAGTTTCAAAGAAAAATCAATTTTTGAAAATTTCGGAAAATCGTGAAATTTATATGGGAGGGGGTAGAAGGAGTGGGGGGATGTGGCCCGTTCACGAACTTAAAGTTACTTTTTTGCTAAAAATGACACACAACAAATTTCAGCACGATAGCTCCAAGCGTTCGAGAGTTATGCTGTAGACAGACGGACAGACAGCAACTCGGATTCGAAGTTTTTGAGCGATAACAAATATTTCTGTATCCTTAGCGGCCCTGTGCGAGCATTATTTCTTAGCGTTACAAACGGTAAGGCAAACACAACATACTCTCAGATTTCATCTAGAGCATAATCAAGAAGCTGGGAGCGCCATTTCCATCGAAACCCTTCAGGACTTGATAAATTCCATGCCGGATCGCATTTGTGTAGTCATTTTCAACTATGACTCTCCATCAAGCCCTTGAACCACAAGGCTCAGGAAGATTCGTCACCGAGACCATTCTGACCGCTTTCCAAATTGCTAATCTTCAGCAACAATCATATACACCGACAATCTCAGTATACTTCTCGCCCTTTTCAATCCCTATAATAAATGCCCTTCAGTAGCAACCGTCCGACACGCCTAGTCTCTATACCCCTTCATCTCCCTAGCCTGGGTTCCAGGTCATGTTGGTATAGTTGGCAGTGAAGCAGCAGATGCAGTAGCCAGAGAGGCCTTTGCAATACCTCTGGCTACAGAGTCCCCCACGTTGCATCTAATCATATCCCATATTCATAAATATCATTCGCATACAAAACACTTGGTCAATCAACACCTCCTTTCTTCACTTCCACAATGCCCTCATCCTATATACCATCCCTCTTACTCGCGAAAGGACTGTAAAACAATACTTCGTATGCGACTCGGATGGACGCTGTTCAGCTATGATTCCATCTACAGTATAAACATCGATATCGAACACATTTCGCCAAACAGATCTTTTTTGATCTCCTCTAATCCGACTAGACTACCTCAGCACAGACAGATCAAACTACGGAGCTATCACTGTATGTGATTGCCATCCCAGCACTGTTCCAGAGCTATCATCCCACAACGAATCACCAGTTGGCAATATGCAGTGATAGTGTTTGCTCCGAAGCATCCACTCACTGTAATGGAGCTGGGCCATTACAGGTCCGGACAGTCACAGTGATTTTAGTTACACTGCCAGTCCGAAAAAATCACAGGTCGTCACACCACACTCTATCTCTACTATGTGTATACTGTCGAACATTATCTTTGTCACTGTCCACAAATCTCCAACAGTCGTTTCCTTTGCTTAGGCTCTAGATTCTTCTCAGAACTAGATGACCTCAGAGGCGTCAAACTTTCAAGCCTGCTTCGGTTCGCGAACCGTACCAACTGGCTAGCACAAGTGGAGTAACATCCACCTCATAATCAATAGGGGTAGTACATTGGGCGATGTGGTTCTTCGAAACCACCCTCTTACTACCTAAACCTATGTGTATACGAAAAGATCTCACTTAATTAAAAGTAGTTGGCAAGTGATCAACTCCGCCTAGGACTTCCCTATGCCTGGTTTGAAAAAGGAGGAGAGAAGAAGACATACTGAATGGCCAGAAATACCAGTGGACCTCAGGAAGTAGACAAAGAATGTATATGTATAGTTGAACTCGCGGCATAGCTGATGAGAACACCAACATATCCTATTCAGCTGAAAATGTCCAGCTGGGTCTGTGCTGTTAAATACAGACAGTTTGGAGATTCGGTGAAGAGCTAACAACCAGTCTACATAAAAAAAAAAAACTTTTGTTACGGAACCTAAAGCTTCGCCTCGGATTAGACGGATTCAATGGAATGACCCGGTACACGAAAAATTGAACCTGGAATGTACGATTCGTGTTCAAACCCACTCCCGGAACAAGTTGATAAACTCAACATTAATGTTGTCACACTCCAGGAAACTAACTATCACATAGACCACGTTCTTATAGATAAAAGGACAGCCTTCAGTATCCTAGATACAAGAACCTTCAGATGTGTTAACTACAACTCTGACCACTATTTGGTCAAGCTCTTATTTCTATGCCGAATAGAAAACAGCCAACTTACAAAACACCAACTAATACTTATATTCGACCTCGAGAAGGACGACTCCATCGCAAACACATACACATCAGTTTTAGAGACAGATTTTGGCACAATATTTAATCACGACGAAATACCACCAATACAGCAGTGGGTTGTTCTAGGCCACCAAACGCGGCGAAAGAAGAATATTCGCTGACAAATGCCGAGAGATCAATAAACAAAATGAAGGCAGTTTACAAGCACTTCACTGAACGATCAACGAGAGTCAAGAAAGATATACTTGACGAACTTCGACGATTTGTGAACTAAAGTTGCAGAAAAAAAAAGGAAGCTTCTCAATGATGAACTATCTAAAATGGATGAAGATCTTAAATCCAATAACATGGGAGCGACTTTCTCTCCAGTAAAAAGCAAAAATGAAAATGTCAATCGAAAACGATCCTTCGTAAGGATACAGTGGGAGGCATATTTAGCGATGCGGGGATGTGATAAATACGAGATGGGGCAATATTTCCAACAGTTGCTTAACCCGAATTCATCATCGACTACTACTGTTAATGATCACCTGACCGAGGCACCTGCTGACGACGAAAACAGTCTCCTAACAGTCGAACAAGTGAAAGAAGCCCGTAAGAAATAAAAAAAGGACAACGCGTCGGGCATGGACGACATAGAACGTCTGAAAAGCGGTGGTGACGTTGCCTAGTTAATTCACATTATAGTGTCGCAAATCTGAACAAATGAAACACTACCTTGTGATTGGCGTAAAATCTGTATGTGTCCGATTTACAAAAAGGCGAAAAACTCTGCTACGAAAACTATAAAGGGATCTCATTACTGTGCTCATCTCATAAAATTTTGACAAAGATCATAGAGACCCGGATTAAGCCCTATACCGAAAAGATGATTGGAGAATACCAATATGGATTCAGAGCCGGACGATCAACTACGGATTAAATATTTACAGTGAAACAGGTGCTTGAAATATGGAAATGTAGCAACGACGTGCCACAGATATTTGTAGGAACCTGAATGTCAGGAGGGCTGTAGCGCCATTGTAGAGAGCGAAGTTCAGGACACACCCCACTTTCAGCCACAAAGATCTGTATATCAAAGCAAGGAATTTCTGCAGCGCCATAATTTACCACGCAAAAAAACAGCATGAGTTAAAATTAAGACGAAAGGTCCTTGCAGTCGTTCATCCAGTTGAAAAGGTAAATTTACTAGCAGCGAGTTTTGCGAGAATTTCAACCCTGCCACCTAGCAATCAGTTACCCCCAACTGTATCTCCTACAGGCACCATATTGCATTTCATAAAGTTTCGCTAAAATTCTGCAGGATCTCATTATCAATAAATCCTCTGGTCCGGACGGTATTCCCCTCTTAACCTTTAAAAAATGCTTCTCATCTTTGGCTAAACCTCTTTGCAACCTTTTCCACCTATCCTACTCTTCAGGAAAGTTCCCAAATAGCTGGAAACAAGCGAATGTGCAGCCTACACCCAAGAAGGGAAGCAAGTCGGACCCTGCAAATTATCGCCCAATAGCCATCACTTCCGTGCTGTCAAAAATTATGGAAACTGCTGTCAACCGCAAGATCATGCAATACTTGGAGAGCAATCGACTTATAGATGATGGTCAATATGGCTTCCGATCCGGAAGATCCACAGGTGATCTATTGGCTTACCTAGTCGAACGCTGGAACACTTGCATACATAAATTTCCCGAAGGTCAAGTGCTTGCATTAGATATTGCGAAAGCACTTGATAGAGTTTGGCATAAGTCCCTACTTTCTAAGCGCAAAGCATTTGGCTGCTTCTTTTTTATTATGGATTGAGAGTTTCCTATCGAAGCGTGCCATAAAAGTTTTTTTCTACAGCACCGAGTATAACTTAGGGGGTCACCCTTTAATGCAATGCACAGTTATGTCGGTATAGGAAGTGGAAGTGGAGGTATTAAGGTGGAGAGAGACGAAAATGACGGTGAACATTGTTCTTGAAACACCGCAGGCTGTACTTGTTGGGAAACAAACTAGCTGGCAAATCGTTCCAAAGTCTTGACGCTCGGAAAATGAATGACTGCCTATATTTCATAAGCGGGGCTCTGAGAACAACCCCTTCGGTACTATCAGTAGACAGATCAAAGAAACTCGCCAGTGGTCCTGCATTCAAACTGGTCACTCCTTAATTCTGAAAGATATCGAGAACATAACCGAAAACTCAACGTACACTACCAAGTTTTGATTTTGATAATAATTTCCTTACCGTCATCACCTCGAGATAAGAGTGGAAGGCAGATGAAACACGGGAGGAAGAGTGGAGTGGATGGAGGTTTTCCGGATCGTTTTAGTGTATTCCAGGCAAAAGTGATGGCGATAAAAGAAGTCTTGGTCGGGCTGAAGTGTAATGTAGTACCTACTAAGGATATTGGCATCTTTACAGATAGCTAGGCCGCTATTAAATCCCTGGAATCAGTCCAGTCTACATCCAAGACTGTTCTTGATTATCGCGAGTGAGATGGCTGAACAATTCAACTTTCTCCTGTGCTGGGAACCACCTTACAGTTTCAATCTGAGAAAGAGAAGCTGAGTATATTTCTCGCAACTTATAAGCTGTAACTTAAGTTGGATACGATTAGCAAAGCGGAACGACAGATGGGTGAATTGTGTTGCGTGTATTACGAAACGATAGATTTTGGCCAGTGTTGAATCTGAAACGCTCTGGTAGACTGATCTCGGTAGATGATCAGATACTTCATGATTTTTGCAGGAACTACAAAGTTGAGGAAGATGATGAGACGATTTTTCATCTCTGCTCTACGCAGAAGAAGGAGACGCCACCTGGGCTCACACTTCAATAGTCTCGGTAATCTGGCAAATGCGCAAGTCCGGAGCCTTCTTTCGACATCCTGTGGCATAATAACACACTAGCCTAAAACTTACCTACGACACGTACACCGAAACATCTTTAAATTGAGACGGCTTGGTCAGTGCATTTCGAATGAAAAGGAAAGATATCCGGATTATACACTGCTACGCTTTATTATTCGTGACGTTTCGGTATCTGCTGCGACCACTGTGTTTGTGTTTGATAAAGTTCTCACCAGAAACCGAAACGTCACGAATAATAAAGCGTTACAGTGTAGAATCCGGAAATCTTTTCTTTCAAAATTTGATAAAGGTCTCATTGGAGACCGAAACGTCACGAATAATAAAGCGGAACGGGATAGAAACCGGGAATCAAACTGATAAAAGTCACAGCAGAGACCAAAACGTCACGAATAATAAAGCATTACAGTGTAGAATCCGGATATCTTTCCTTTGATCCAAAGATGTTTCAAGGGTAAATGTGGATCAAGCTTTTGGACGTCTAGCACAAGCCATTGCATTACATGGGGATTTATGGAAATTTTGGTGGGCCTTAAAGTTCAGATAAGTACGCATTTGTCATGACGGTACCAGTACCAAGATTGTTGAATAATTCAAGTTTATCAGTTATGCCTGCCGTTACGAATAAGCTTATCCCAAGGAAATTAATGCAATTCAGCAATGAATTCGACAATCTTAACTAATTTTATAGACCCAGAAAGGCAAACGGCACCCTCTACCCGCACTTTCTCCCACGTCAATTTTCGTGGAAAATCGACTGATCTGAAACAGTTGTTTTAGATGGCGTCTCTTCGCCTCCCTTTCCTATTAATTCCGGCATCCCTCAAGGCTCCGTTTTATCACCTACTTTATTTCTAATCTTTATTAATGACCTTCTGTCGTCGATTCTCAACCCAATTCACAGCTTCGCAGAAACAGACTTGAAAACAGTTACAGTTTCAACTCAATTGCTGAGGAGCACCAGTCTTCTATGCCTATTGAGCGCCGGGAGTTCAGTAAATACTGACCTCAACATAATCCTACAATAGGACAGAGCGAATCGAGTGGAGGTTAATACCACTACAACACAAGTCTGTCATCTTTCTCTTAAATACGTTGGTGTAATACTTGATCATTCGGAGAGTTTCTAGCTACTGGGTATGCAGATTAATAAAAAACTTGACTGGAGCCAACACATCCACAATGTAGCTCCAAGTGCTTAGGTTTTCTCCGGAGGTGCAAGAAATATTTTACACCATCCGATCTTGCATCCATGTACAAGTCATACATCAGGCCCCGACTCGAGTACAATTCGCATATCTGGGCTGGAGCACCCAAAACTCATCCAAAGATGCTGGATCAAATTCAGCGTTTTGCGCTTCAACTTATTGGAGATAATACCATAACAGCATCTTTGGATTCCCTTGAACATCGCACAAATGTCAGAGTGCTCACCCTCTACAACAGATATTTCCATGACCGCTGTAGCCAAGAAATTAGTCATCTTATCCCCCCTTATATAAGTTCACGCGCAATACTCATGCTGCTGAACACGCTCATGAGTATACGATTGAGCCACGGTGAAATTTAGGCAGTCGTTTATACCTCGAGCATCCAAAATGTGGAATGCACTACCCGCGGCAGCTTTTCCTTTTAATTATAACATCGCGCAATTTAAAGGCAACATTCACCGATTTCTTTTATCCTGTCCATCCTTATTCAATTAATGTTTATTTTCATTGTTTCATCACTTCCTAAACCGACTGGACTGTACGCTACATTATTAAAGAGTGACCCCTAGGTTCAACTTGGTGCCAAACCTAAAAAACTGGGGAGAGAACATTTATTTCCATAATATTTGACTTATGGGCAATTCATCCAAGGAAGTAGAGTTCACCCGCAGTTAGTTCTGCTTGCCCAAAAAATGGCAAAGGACAATCATTGGGCCCATGATGGGCATTCACTCAAATTTGTGTACATATATTCACTTGGTAAGCATTCACTCAAACTTCTGTGCATTCACTCAATTTAGTGTGCATTCAGTTAGATTTGTGTGCATGCACACAGAATTGAGTGCATTCATTCAAATTTGTGTGCAATTTATGTACATTCACTGAAATTTTTAAGCAATTTGTGTGCAATCACACAAATTTGTGCACATTCACTAAAATTTGGGAGCATTCACTCAGGTTTCTGTGCAATTTCTGTGCATTCACCCATACTTGTGTGCAATTTGTGTTCATTCACATAAATTTGTGTTCAACTTGTGTGCATTCACTCAAATTTTTGTTCAATTTGTGTGCATTCACCCATACTTGTGTGCAATTGTATGCGTTCACTTAAATTTGTGTTCAATTTGTGAGCATTCATTCATATTTATGTGCACTTTGTTTGCTATTTGTGTGCATTCAATCAAAATTTTGTACAATTTGTGTGCATTCACCTAAATTTGTGTAAAATTCGTGTGCATTCAACGTAATTTGTGTGCATACACTCAAATTTGTGTGCAATTTGTATGCAACCAATCGAATTTGTGTGCACTCACTTAAATTTGTGTGCATTTACTCAAATTTGTTTGCAATTTGTGTGCATTCTCTCAAATTTGTGTGCCTTAAATAGTGCCACAGGAATTGGCAACAACTACAGTCCGATCCGTACAGAATCACGCCTTGTGGAAGAGAACTGTTTCTGTCCTATGCCTCATAGGGGATCTTAACAGGAAATTAATTGCATCATCGACATCTTTGGGCTGAGAATACTCCGCATTTAGGGGGGAGGGTCAGTAAATTTTCTTAACACCAAATCGAAGATGCTTTGCATTCGTAACAGTCTTTCGGACTAGCGATTTGAGCGAAGGCATTTAGATAATTTTAAAATCGAAACAGAAACAGCAGTGGCCCCAAATGACTTCTGTGAGGTGCCCCGCAGGGGGGTAGTAAGTGCTGGACGAGAAAACTACGGCGATTGAGCTTCAGCGACTTCACAGACCTGAGCTGTACTCAGACCTAGGCCGGAGCAGGCAGCGGTCAGCACATGTGGATGTTCAATTTCTGCAAAGCCCCACCAGACGTTATCGGAAAATACGGGGGCGGATTTTCTCTGCCGATTTGGTTGTATTTTGCATTTTGGCGATGAGCTAGTAGCTTTTTGCAACTGGGACATTGGCTGCAGTGTATGGTTCGAAGCAAGACTGTATGGCCATGGTGAGGTCCCTTTGGGGTACACATGGTGGGTTTGGTTGATCACATCGCGGGCAGAGAATTATCCATTTGCTTATGGATTGCTGGCTCCTTAGGGAATAATCCTATTCTCAACGCGGAGATGCCTAACAACCGGGTTCCTCGACCCAAAGATAGGAAAGCATTTAGATGGATCTCGCATTTAACAGTATGTAAACCCCTCTGGACTAATCGGTTTAGACTTGGACCGAATAAATATTGGTACGTGTGTCTATTACAGGTAAGCTTAGACGTGCGCAATTTTCTGTTCTATTGCCTGGGTCGTTAATGATTGTCGTCTAAGTTTCAAGTACTCCCATTAATCCAAACAAGATGTGTTCAATACTCTAAATATTTCTTGAGGGACAACCGAAATCAATTGAAAGTCGAAGAGTTACAATTCGCAATTCTCAGGATCGTGTCTTTTCGAAGAGGACTGTTTCAACAGGAATTTGATAAAGGCGAATTTAGAAATATGAAACTAAAAATACCAACAAAATAAATAAAACTAAAACTTACATAATCGTGAAATGCTTTTGCTTCTGATGAATGATCACATTGGTCACGTCTTTCGGGTGCGGCACAGTACAAATCCCAAAATACGCTACGGAAAATAAAATACTTAAATCAATATCTTAGAGCAAATGCATAACAAATAGCGATACTTACCACCACCACGTGTGTAAAAATCCAGGAGGTTCGCCCAGTGTTATATTTTTCTCCCATCGTATCTGAAATTATTTTTTTTTTATTATTTTTTAAATTAAGAATCGAATTTCTTGGAATTTAATTAAGAAATTTTTAATTATTTAGTAAAATTAACCTCTGAGAGAAATGTCTGTGCGGCTTTTTGTGCTCCAACATGAAGTAAATATTCGTACACGTATAATGCAAGTCTGAAAAAACAAACAAAATAAAAAATTAGTTTAACTAGAGGATCCTTAAGTAATGTAACTTAACTAATACTTCATTTCTTTCTTTTTTCATCACGGAACTTTAAACTTCTTTTTTTTTTACAGAATGACCTGTGTTATAGGCAATTTCGGCGTTTATGTGCAATGCACACACAGCCATGGGGGGGGGAGGAATGGTACTCAGAAGATAGGGGAAGGGGAGTGAAAACGACCGTAACAAGTGGAGAAACTGGTATATTTTTCAGTTTTACTGGCTGCTACTGACTAAATATTTGCAGATGTTCTGGGGGAGTGAATGATAGAAAGCGAACAGTAACCATCTACTGAGTATCTAGGCCTTTTTGAAGTGGAACTGTTTCACTTCGTTTGCCCATTTTATTTCGAATAATTTTTCATCGCCAGTAGAATCTAAGAAATTCGCGATTAAACAAATCCCCTGTCTGGAGTGGGAATCGAACCCACAACCGATTGACTGTGAAGCAAGCTCGTTGCCCATTACGCCACGGAAGCCGCGATTCTCTTCGATTTTCTTGATATCTAAACTTAGGATATCCAGATAATTAGTTAGAAAGCTGAACATCGACTACCGTAACGCAAGCCTAAAAAAAAAATCAAAGCAAACGATGTGAGCTTCAATACCAGAGATTGGTGTGAAACTGTGTCAAAAGCTTTTGCGATATCTAATGGAAGTACTTGATGCTCAGTTAAATAGTCAAACAGATCACCTGTGAATCTCCCAAACCGAAAACCAGGTGCTGGTCATCAATGAGTCGGTTACACTCCAACGCTTCTTTCGAACAGGATTCGTGTGTGTTTTGTTTGTTTGCTTTGATCCTGTCGCACAGCTTTTTTTTTTAAGATATTTTGTTACTACACCACTACAATGGCACTATAGCCCAAATCGGACATTGGCCTCCTGACATTCAGGTTCCTTAACATTTTTCTTTACTTATTGTGGAAGGGTTGTTAGCCCTTCGCGCAACCCTCTGTCTACGAATTTTTCATTTTCGTAGATTAAGGTGACCAAGGTATATCTAAGCAGGCAATGTGCTAGAATTATATATTGCGTCGACCGAGATTTGTACCCACGACCTTCGCATTAGAAGACCAACACGCTACCCACTAGGCTACACCCTAGCTAGATATTTTGTTGGTTTTTCCAAATTTTCGTCACCAAACACCTGGTTCAGTTCGGGGTACTGATATGAAAGAGTTTCCGTGGCATAGTGGGCAGAGTGATTGCTTCACAGTTAATAGGTCGTGGGTTCGATTGCCACTCCAGGCAGTAGATTTTTTCAAGCACGAATTTTTCAGTTGCTACAGGCAATAAAAATTATTTGAAATGAAATGGACAAGAGATGTAAATGTGAAACAGTTCCACTTCCAGAAGGTCTCAGTAGATGGTTTCTGTTCGTTTTCTATCACTCAGTCCCCCATATCATCTGCAAATATTTGTCAGTAGCAGCCAGTACAACCGGAAAATATACCAGCTTCACCCCGATCGGTACGGTCATTCTCACCCCCTAACCTTCCCAATCCCATTCCTTCCCTCCATGACTGTGTTTGTGCATCGCACATAAATCGCCTATAACACAGGTCATTCTGTAAAAAAAAGGGCACCTGATTCGAATAAGTGGATGTATCCATAAAAACATAAACAAGGAGGCATACAAAGGGCCCACTGCTGGCCTAGGTACATTGGTGTCCCACGCATCCACGAACATAACCTCTCCTTCTAAATAAATTCCTGCTTAATACACTACCAATCGCGCTCACGAACATACGGTAGACTCACTCAAATGAACGTAAAATGAATAGTGGACAATCGATTCTAGCTCGAGCAAGCAAAATGTGGAATGCACTTCCCACGCGCCCGCATTCACTCAAATTTGTCTGCATTTATACACGTTTGTACGTATTCCCTTAATTTGTGTGCATTCACTTAAATTTGTGTGCATTCACTCAATTTTGTGTCCACTCAATGAAATTTGTATGCATTCAATCAAATCTGTACCCATCACTCAAATTTGTGCGCATTATATCAAATTTGAGTGCATTCATTCAAATGTGTGTTCATTCATTCAAATTTGTACTCATTCACTCAAATTTGTATGCATTCCCTTAAATTTGTGTGCATTCACTCAATTTTGTGTGCATTCACTCAAATTTGTGCGCATTCACTCAAATTTGTGTGCGTTCACTTTAATTTGTGTGCGTTCACTTAAATTTAGGTGGATGCACTGAACTTAGTGTTCATTCAATCAAATTTGTGAGCATTCACTCAAATTTGTGTGCATTCACTTGAATTTGCTTGCGTTCACTTAAATGAAGTTTATAAATTTTTCAGCATTTAATAGAATCATCAAGAGACAAATTCTGGTGAAATTTAAAGTTTACACTTTTTGTTACATGTTACCTCTATTTACTTGTCATCTACCAAACAACACGGAATCAAATTAATTCGCGTGTACCAAACAACTATAAAGGACACCTGCACGAGTGATCATCGAATGTTCAAGTTCTGGACCTGTTCGTATGGGCTCCATCGATAGGAAAAATACTCGAATGACAGGCAAATGCTTTATGAGCGAGCACCTGTGGATTCTTTACCGAGAAAACAACAACTATACACTCGGCCGGCAGAGAAGAGACTCGGGCGACGAGACAATGCTTCACAGAAGTATCTAACAGCGCTCGACCGAGAAGGAAAGGATTCGTGCGATGAGAAAATGCGAGTTCTTTACGGAGAAAGCAACAACAACCACACGTAAAGACTCGGCCGACAAGAAAAAAACTCGGACGACGAAGCGCAATGCTTTATAGAAGTAGTTAGCTGCGTTCGACCGAGAAGGAAAGGATTCGTACGATGAGAAAATGCGAGTTCTTTGCGTAGAAAGCAACAACAACCACACGTAAAGACTCGGCCGACAAGAAAAAAACTCGGACGACGAAGCGCAATGCTTTATAGAAGTAGTTAGCTGCGTTCGACCGAGAAGGAAAGGATTCGTGCGATGAGAAAATGCGAGTTCTTTACGGAGAAAGCAACAACAACTACACGTATAGACTCGGCCGACAAGAAAAAAAAATTCGGACGACGGGGTGCAATGCTTTATAGAAGCATTTAGCTGCGTTCAAACGAGAAGCGCACGGTCGAGGAGGGAAAGATTCACACGACAAGGTATTGATTCGGCCGGCAAATGCAATATAAAAAGACGAGCGTTTTTCATGAACAGGCAGGCAGGCTGATTTGAAGCCGTCGACGAGTCAGTCGATGTTTATAAAATGAAAGAGTGAAGATTGCCGAACGATAATTTGTGAGCGCAAAAGTCTCAAGTGTAAAGCGATTTAGTTAAATCAAATAAAGTCTTGCGACTAAATTGAACTGAACTGAGTTAGTTTTTACTTGAAATTCGTTGTGCACTTCATTATCAAATGAAAATCGAAATAATGCATTTATCAAAATTGTCCATCTGCTTGGGAGGGGATAAAAGCAGGCGGAGCAGCAGATCGACATTAACGATATATTTGCATTTTTATTGATGCTTACATTTTTTAGTCGATAGCTTATAGTTGGTTTCAAAGGAAAATAATTTTATTGAAATTTCGCGAAATTTGTCTGGGAGGTGGTAGAAGGAATAAATGGATCGGATTAAAATTTCTTAACTTGTTATACTTCCGTGAAAATTTCGATTGCTTTGATATTTTGCGAAATCTGCGCAGCTTATTTTGTGAATATGAGTTCCCTATTTAAAATTATGTAAGAGTTGATGAACGGAAATGCTATCGCTAACCATTTGGAGGGAGGAGTTAATGCGGAATTATCTTGTCAGAAGAAGATATTCAACAAAAATTTGCGGTTAAATTCAATCAATCCTCTATTACGGACGATCGCCCAGATAAGGAAGAACGCGCCAGGTACAGACGGACCATCAACCGAAATCCTTAAAGTGAATCCGGAAATAGCCGCCGACAGACCCCTCCTTCCACACTTTACTGACGTGGGGAATTATGGAAGATATTTGCGTGAAAAGAAAAGATCAATCGTTCCATGTTAGCCCTAGCCGTTCATCAAATATTCGCGGTTTTTCATTGTTCTCGAAAGTAATGTGAAATGTTAGCTCTAATCGCTAGGGTGTAGCCTAGTAGGTAGCGTGTTGGTGTTGTAATGCGAAGGTCGTGAGTTCAAATCTCGGTCGGCGCATTACATAATTCCAGCACATTGCCTGCTTGGGTATACCTTGGTCACCTCAATCTACGAAAATGAAAAAATTCGTAGAAAGAGGGTTGTGCGAAGAGCTAACAACCCTTCCACAATAAGTAATGAAAAATGTTAAGGAACCTGAATATCAGAGGCCAAGGTCCGATTTGGACTGCAGCGCCATTGTAGAAGTAGAAGCTCTACTCGCTTATCATCAAATTAATGCGCGCATACGAACACAGTAAGGAACACCTGCATGGACTTGGTCGGAATGTTGAAGGTCTTAACAAGCAGTAATGAAAGAACACGGACAATCCTTGAATGTCAACCAACAACATATTACGCGGGCAATTTAGAGAAGCAACAACAACACGGAAAGACTGGAACGACAAGGAAATGTTTATTAGAAGGAACAAACAGCGCTCGGCTGAGGAGAGCGAGAACGACTCGATCGGAATGTTCAGCAACAACAACCACACGGCAAAAAGGGAAAAGAATCGTACGACGAGAAAATTCTTTATAAACACCTGTAAGCTGTTTACCAAGAAGGCAACAATAACCAAACGTATGGGCTCGAACGAAACGGAAAAGATTCGGGTGACGATGCTTTTTAGAAGCAACTCAGAGCGCTCGGACTAGAGAGAACAGCGCTCCGTCAAGGAGGAGGAGACTCACATGATAAAGGAATGATTCAGCGACAAAAGCAATAAAAAAACATAACAGGGCTACGATTGCGCGTAAAGCGCAATCTTACGATACTCTAGATGAAGAAGAAATTTTGTATGGGGAGTGTTAGAAGGGGTGATAGCATTGAACTAATGTTTTCCCCATCATGCTAAAGTAGCTATAAAAATGTTTCATTCAAAATACTTACTCCAAAAATTGAATGGGAACTGAGAAAATTAGTGAGTTTGATTTAGTGAAAATGTGCAGTTTGTATGGGAGGTGGTAGAAAGAGTGGGGGGATTTTAGTGATTTATTCAGAAATAACTAAAAATATCATAAAATTGACATCTATTAAATTTTGGACTAGTGCCATTCATACTTTTTAAGAAAATCGATTTTTTGTGAAGTTGTGAAACTGTGTCATATTGTATGGGAGGGGGTAGAAGCAGTGAAGCTAATCAAATACTTTTTTCTGACCTTAGTGATAATGTTAATTAAGTATTTATTACAAAATGTGAGCTCAATAAATGTTAAATAAATCGGCTTAGAGCATTTCATGAAAAAGTGTAGTTTGTATGGGAGGGGGTGGAACGAGAGAGAGGACGCCAATAATTTTTATGCTGTAGATTGAAATTATTATGAAAGTAATACATCTCAAAATTCAGACTAATAACTTTTATACTTTTCGAGCAAATCCATTTATTGTCGAATTGCGAAATTGTGCCATTTTGCATGGGAGGGGGTAGAAGGGGTGAAGCTAATCGTCTAATTTTATTTGGCCTTACTAACAATTTTAAATAAATATTTTGTGCACAGTTACAGCCCGCTAAATTTTATACGCACTGAGTAAATTGGCTTAGAGTAATTCATGATAAGTACAGTTTGTACGGGAGGTGGTAGAAGGAGGAGGAGGACATGCATAATTTTTATACGGTAGATTGATATCATCATAGAAGTATATATTCCAAATTTCAGGCTAATAGCTTTTATACTTTTCGAGCAAATCCGTTTATTGTCAAATTGCGCAATTGTGTCATTTTGTATGGGAGGGGGTAGAAGGGGTGGAGCGATTTGGCCCGTTCACGAACTTGACCTTACTTTTTTGTTAAAAACGGCGTATACGAAATTTTAACTTTCTAGCTCAACGCGTTCTCAAGCTAGAGAGGACACGGACGGACGGACAGACAGACAGCCAGACAGACGGACGGACGGACATCCGGTTTCGAGATTTTTGAGTGATTATATGAACTTCTGTATCATTCATTTTTTTCTCCGAGCCCTATTTCTTGGCGTTACAAACTTTGTGGCAAATTTATAATACTCTCAGATTCCATCTAGAGTATAAAGACGAACAGTGATTCCAGTATGGAGCGATCGACGAGTCAGTCGACAATTAGAAAGCGAAATGTTATGAGCGAAAAAGTCTCAACTGGAAAGATATTTAAATAACGGTAAATGCAATACGGAGTTAGGGTGTAGCCTAGTCGGTAGCGTGTTCGTCTACAATGCGAAGGTCGTGAGATCAAATCCCAGTCGACGCAAAATTCAAGCACACTACCTGCATGGATATTCCTTCGTTACCTCCATCTACGAAAATGAAAAATTCGTAGATAGTTATAGGTTATGCGAAGAGCTAACAACTCTTCCGTAATAAATAATGAAAATGTTGAAAAGCCTGAAGGTTAGGAGGCCAAGGCTCGATTTAAGCTATGGCGCCATTGAAGAAATTCAGTACGGAATCCCGCGAACTCATTCCCCCTTTTTCCACTTTCCCATATCGTACTCGTCAAGCTGAACGCATGCACGAGTAGTACCGCCAAACCTTCTTCCTTCCATGCCGTTAAATATAGGCAATCTTTCATTTCTGGAACTTACAAAACTATTGGAGTTTAGAAGATTATAACTCACAATGCCTCAAAAGTAACGTTCACCGACACTTTTGTCTCTCCACGCCCAAACGCATTTAGTATCCATTATACTTCTCTCAGTTTCGACTCAACTGTGCATAGCATTAAAGGGTGATCCCCTAAGTTGTTTTTGATGCCCTAGAAAAAAAAGAAGAACAAAAAAAACTACGGAACAAGGTACAGGGATACTACCTAGCACTGTAAAGTAATTTTATTTTAACACACAGTAACGAACAATCTATTCAATAATAAGAGGATTCGAAATTCAGGACTAACAAGCAAAATGAAGAACAAAACAAAACGTAACAAGGCTTCGCATTTTATTTCATAAAGAAATAAAACTTAAAAACTAATTTTGGGGGGTGGAGAAAAACTATTTATACTCTAGATGAAATCTGAGAGTATTTTGTGTTTGCCTTACCGTTTGTAACGCTAAGAAATAACGCTCGCACAGCGCCGCCAAGGGTACAGAAATATTTGTTGTCGCTCAAAAACCTCGATTCCGAGTGACCGTCTGTCTGTCTGTCCGTGCGTCTGTCTACAGCATAACTCTCGAAAGCTTTGAGCTATAGTGCTAAAAAATTTTGTGTGTCATTTTTAGCAAAAAAATAACTTTCAGTTCATGAATGGGCTACATCCTCCACTCCTTCTACCCCCTCCCATACAAATTTCATGAAATTTCGAAATATTCAGAAATTGATTTTTCTTTGAAACTATTAAGGCTATCGACTTGAAATTTAGGTCAAAGTATTATGATATAGATGTCATTAATATCACGGAATATTGACCCGATCCCCTTACTCCTTCTACCACCTCCCATACAAATGGACAATTTTGAAAAATACATATTTTCGATTTACATTGAAACTAGTAAGGCTGAAAAGATGAAATTTTGTCAGAATTAATTCTACTATAATTTCAATTTATTTTAAAAATAATTATCAACCTCACCTCACTTCTTCTACCCCCTCCCATACAAATGCTTAATTTTCGTTAAATGCATTTTCTCGAATTCCATTCAAACTAGAAAAAGTATAAACTTCAAATTTTGCCAGAATTTGTTTCTTAATAATTGAAATAACTGTTAGAAAAAATGATCAGCTCTGCTTCACTCCTTCTACCACCTCCCATACAAATATCTGTATTATAAATTCAAGAAAAGCATTTCTCCTTCAAGTATACATATTTTTTTTTTTTTTTAAAAAGCCGAACACAACTTAGGGGGTCACCCTTTAATGTAAATTACACAGTCATGTCGGTAAGGGAAAAAAAGGAGTAAGGAGTTGAGGTTAGTCGGGATTAAAAGGAGGGAAAAGCCTAAAATGCCGGTGGACGTTGAGTTTGAAAGGTCGAAGGTCGTATGACAATGGGAATACATCTCTAGGCAATGCATTCCAGAGCTTAGAAGTTCGGGGTATGAATGACCGCCTATATTTCACTGTGCGGGAGGTCGGAAGCTTAACAGTTAACTCGTGTGCGCTTGACGATAGGCGCGTGTTTCTAGGAAATGAGTACAGAGGAGGAATAAGTTTAGCGAGTTCCTCACTGCATTTACCATGAAAGTAGCGGTAGTAAATGCTTCGTACACCAACATTTCTGCGATGCTCAAGGGAGTCTATAGAAACCGTGTTGGCTTCATCTCCAATTAGTCGGAACGCCTGTCTCTGGACACGGTCGAGCATTGCAAGTTGCGTTTTGGGTGCCCCAGCCCATAAATGAGAATTGTACTCGAGGCGTGGTCTAATGTAGGCGTTATAGATATTTACTAGGTCACTGGGGGTAAAATATTTTTTACATCTTCGGAGGACTCCTAGGCGTTTGGAAGCGTCAAGTGCTACGTCAAGTATGTGCTGGTTCCAGTTAAGGTGGTTATTTATTTTGATGCCAAGGAGTGAGAAGTATTCGGAGGAGTTTAGTGGGACACCACCGAAGGTTATAGTAGGAACCGACGCCGGGACATCACGTTTAAGGGAAAGATGACAGGCCTGCGTTTTTGAAGTGTTGAACTCTACTCTATTTATCCTGCCCCATTCCAAGATTAGATTCAGGTCAGAGTTCAATGATCCAAATAGTTCGGCACGTTTAGATGCTACCGGGACACGGTGAGCGTTAGTAATCGAGTCGAATTCATAGATGTTATCCAGGGTACTGTCATCTGCAAAGCAATGAATCGGGTTGAGCGTTGACGACAGAAGGTCATTGATAAAAATAAGAAAGAGTGTGGGTGATAAAACAGAGCCTTAGGGGACTCCGGAATTTATGGGAAAGGGAGAAGATGCCACGCCATCCAATACGACTTGCATGGAGCGTTCATGTAAGAAACTCTCGATCCATTTTATAAGGTTATTATTAAAGCCGACTGCTTTGAGCTTCTCTAGGAGACAATTGTGCCAAACTCTGTCGAACGCTTTAGCGATGTCAAGCGCCAGAGCTTAACCTTCACCAAATTTATTCTGGAATTCTGGATATAAGTCGTGTGCGAAAATGGATCTCAGGTAGACGAAATCCAGATGGTGATACTGGCGGGGGAGACTGGTTTGTCGCTGGTAGCCTGGAGTTTCGTGCGAAACTTGCTGCGAGAAGATTGGCTTTCTCAACAGGATGGACTACAATTCGGTATCCATCTAGAAGAGGTGGTGTAGATGATTTAACATGGTTGCTGTTAACCGTTTTAACAAATGACCAAAACGATCTCGAGCCATTTGGCGATTCGAGAATTTTCTGTCGAAGCTTTTGGTCGTGTTGAAACTTAGCTTTCTTCAAAATCATATGAGAGCTATCGACTTTGAAATTGAATCAAAGCATGGTGATAAGGATGATGATAAGCAGTTTCAAAATCATCTTAAACGCTCCACTACCACTGCCACCTCCCATACAAATTGCCCCAATTTCAGAAAATCTATGACCAATTTCTTTAAAAATAATGAAAACTAAAAACTTTAAATTCAGCAAAAAACATTTTGCATGCCATGTCATATACGAAAAATACAAACCTCCCCCTCTTCTTCTACCACCTCCCATGCAAAAGTCTCTATTCACATTTCGAAAGAATTTGAGATGACATATTTTCCGGTATATTAAAGTCATTTCCATCTCATCATTTAAGCCCAATTATAATTCTGTTATGTTTTTTCTTTCTGTTCGAAGTATGGGCTACTTCGAAAGGATGAAATTTTTATGCTCTAGATGAAATCTGAAGGTATATTGTGTTTGCCTTACCGTTTGTAACTCCGCCAAGGGTACAGAAATATTTGCTGTCGCTCGAAAAACCTCGATTCCGAGTGACCGTCTGTCCGTCTGTCTATGCGTCAGTCTACAACAAAACTCTCAAACGCTTTGAGCTATCGTGTTGAAAATTGTTGTGTGTAATTTTAGTGAAAAAGTATTTTTAAGTTCGTGAATGGGCTACATCTTCCAACTCCTTCTACCCACTCCCATATAAATTTCATGAAAATTCGAAATTTTAAGACATCGATTTTCCTTCGAAAGTATTTTAGGTACCGACACCATTAACATCACAAAATATTCATCCGATCGCCTCACTCCTTCTACCTCCTCTCATACAATTGCGTGATTTTATAGCTAGGGGAAGCAATTATTTTACGCCAAGCTAGAAGAGCTGCGTCAATATGTATGATTCCACAAGTTTACATCATTATTTGAAACACTTCTACTCATCCGACGGGGGTGCAGTTTTCGGCAATCGATTTAGAATCCAGTCTACATTAATTAGAAATAAAAAAAATCGATTTTTTTTCAATTTTTTAGGTAGTGCTCCCCTGAAACCGATTCTTTTCACTCAAAGCATTACAAATATGGGCAATATTGCCAAATCTATCTCTTCACATTTTTCTTCCTGATCATTTTTCGGCTAATACAGAAATTTCAATACTGGTAATACTTTGATCGAGAGCCAGAGCTTGCGAGTGAAAGCACTGGCTGGAAGCAATTGCATTAACGCATCTCTCCTTCGTATAGAAGTAAAACTTCCGCTCGCTGCGAACGAAAATTTTACTGGTATTGGCGTCGGTCTCGTTCTCTTGTATATGCGAGGAAACGAGAGGAAGGATGGGAGCATTTTAATGCGACGAATCTCCCCTTCATATTGAAGTCGAACTTGCGCTAGTCGCTCGAGAAAATTTTGCTCGTATTGGCCGGCGGTCTTGTATATGCGTTTTTAAAATTGCATCTTTTTCCTTGTGGAAGGCTTTCAACTTTCGTTGGTCAGAAAAGTCGTGAGAGAAAAATCTGTCCTGAGCACGTAAATGCTGTAAACAGTGGTAGACAAAAATAATGCCCGCTTTCTTTTGAAGAAAATTTTTAATAAATTTTCATATTCGTGCTGATTTCAGTTTAGATTTTCTAAACTGAATAAAGGGCAAAACGTAAGGGAAGCATTGCTTCCCTTGCATCAATGGACGCCACGCCACTGTTTTTTTTCGATTTTCATTGAAGCTAAAACTAAATGAACAAAATTTTTATCAGTGTTAATTTCAACCAGTTTTGAAAAAAATCATCAACTTCGCCTCATCCTTCTACTTCCTCCCATAGAAATTTCATGAAATTTTAAAATTTTAATTAAATCATTTTTCATCGAAACTATCAAAGCTATCGACTTGAAGTTTTTTTGAACAATATAAAAAAATATCATAATAATAGAAATATCATTGATGACGAAAAATTTTGTTTTAATCCGTATACTCCTTCTACCACCTCCCATACAAATGCGTAATTTTTGGTAAATGCATTAAATCGATTTCCATTAAAATTAGGAAAAGTAAAAACTTAAAATTTCGCCAGAATTTATCCCTTCATAATTGCAATAAATGCTCAAAATATTATCAGCTTCGCTTCACTCCTTCTACCCCTCCCAAACAATTATCTATTAATTATAAATTCAAGAAAAGCATTTCTCCTTCGAACATATAAGAGCTATCGACTTTGAAACTGAAACAAGACATGATGATAAGGATTTTGATAAACAGTTTCAAAATCATAAAAAACCTTCCGATTTCTCTACCACCTCCCATACAAATGACGCAATTTAAGGAAAACTATGTCTAATTTCTTTGAAAATAATACAAACTACAAATTTTAAATTCAATGCGAAACATTTTACATGCCACGTTCGGTGTCATATACAAAAAAATTACAAACCTCTCTCCTCTGCTTCTATCACCTCCCATACAGTAATCACAATTCACTATTCGAAAGAATTTCAGATGAGATATTTTCCGGCATATTTTCCCATTTCTGTAATTTAGGGGGTCGCCCTTATAAGCATTGGATGCATAGTAAAGTCGGTATAGGGAAGGTGAGTGATGAAGTTACTAGGGAGTCTCTGGAGAGGAGAGTTTAAACTGTCGGTGGATGTTAATCTTGAAACGCTGAATGTCGTAAGTTGATATGAATACGTGGAGCGGCAATACATTAGTCGCGTGATGAGGGACTGACTATACTTTACTGTACGTGAAACCATTTTTTTTTTTTTTTTTTGCAAAACATTAAATTTATTAGAACAGCAGTAGGGCCAAGGGACATGATCTTCCCCTATATGTCGACCATATTTAATCTATGGCGGCGAACTACTTGATTTCGAACCTGGTTCAAAATAAATAAATCTTTGCCTTGGATAAATTCCGTCACGTATAAGAAAAATAATTCAAAATTTGATAAAGATCTCAGCAGAGAACGAAACTTTATGAATAATAAAGCGTAACAGTGTGCAGTTCGGAAATCTTTTCTTTAAATTTAAATCCCTTCGGAAACTCGCCAGCCCATGCTTACAGAATTTCACGTTCAAATCTCTACTGCGCTAGAGGAGTGCGTTCTTTACAGAAACCCCAAAGCGCCTTAATTCGAAACCATCTAAGATATTTTCACTTATTTTCTTTTTTCAAAAATGAATTTAATTCAAAAAATTTAATTTAAAATCAAATTAATTACAATACTTACTTTTCTCGTGCTTGTGCATCGGAGGGTACTGCTGAATTTTTTGATTTTCCATACATAGTTGTGTTGTGAGTGATTGTTTTCGATGAATTTTGAGAAAAAAAATTAAAAACAAAACAAACAAAAAACTTTTTTAATTTTCAATTTAGTCTCCGGATTCAATTGAATTTTATTTATTTTTAATTCACGTAAATAGTTTTTCGTCGCTCGTTGCACAATTTAACTTTTTAATTTTTTTATTTTAAAAATTTTGAAATTTCAAAATTTTTTTTTTTTTTTCAATCACAGAACTGCTTTATTATTTTGTTTTGTTTTTTTTTTAAATTTATGTTTTATACATAATTGAAATAAATTTCGTGTTTTTTTTTTGTTTTATTAATTTAACAAATAATTATTTATTTTATTTTAATTTACACGCACAATTACACTGATTTTAATTTATCTTTTCGGTTTCCTTTTTTTTTTTTTTAATTGGGCTACAAACAGATATCCTGGAAAAAAAAAGAGAAAATTTTTATTTGATGAAAAAACAAATTCAAATACAACTGCAATCATAAAGTGAAAAAACGTAAAAGGATGATGACGAACGAGATATATTTACGGAAATCGCGCGAATCTATTTTTAAATTAATTGTAAATTTTTTTTAATAGAGGCTATAGCTACAGCCGGCAAGTTTGTTTTTCCCCCGTAGTGTTTAATGTTGTTCGTCGGTTTATTACAGCGTAGGACACGATGAGGGATAATATGTAGAACGCACATGGAAACCGGATTCCCTCTTGAGCCTTAATTTTCCCCATACAACGAACGTTTCGTATAATAAAACCCAGGCATTAGTTGTACGAAAATTTTCAAAGTAGTATTTGCCACCAATACCAAGAAGAATTTCATCCCTGATGGCGTTCGAAAGGCGAATGTGTATCCCTCGAATGTCCGTTTTTTTTTTGTCCTGGGTTGCTGTGCGCAGTACCTACTATCGAAATGATTAGTGTGAAGGAGACAGATTGACGGATGGAAATCGCAGCGGTAGGTATATAAGGTTCTTGTCAGGTACACAGCAGGACGAAGTTTTGTTTTGTTGTTTTTTTTTTTTTTTTGTAACCGAGGCAAGTATAGCTCGAAGGATATTCCGGTCGAATGTTGAGGGTTGCCAGTTGGCATGACGAGTTTCGGAGGTCATGCTGTCATCTCGAGATATTTTTAGTCGCTACGCGTTGGTGATTTTGACGATGAGAGCCCCCGGGATAATTTGCGTTTTTCGAATTCAACAGGCGTCAATATTGCAGGACTTCTACTTCTTCTACAATGGCACTACAGCCCAAATCGGACGTTGGCCTCCTGACATTCAGGCTCCTTAACATTTTTCATTACTTATTGTGGACGGGTTGTTAGCCCTTCGCACAACCCTCTTTCTACGAATTTTTCATTTTCGTAGAATGAGGTGATCAAGGTATATCCAAGCAGGCAATGTGATGGAATTATATATTGCGCCGACCGGGATTTGAACTCACGACCTTCGCATTACCAAGCTTAACACGCTACCAACTAGGCTACACCCTAGCTGTGAAAGAAATTTGAGATTCGGAAAAAAAATTGAAATCCTGGATGTAGACTAGTGGGTAGCGTGTTGGCCCATAATGTGAAGGTCGTTAGTTTAAATAGTTCGGTAGACGTATAATTGTAGCCCACTCCTTGCGTGGGTATGTCAGGGCTACCTGAATCTGCAAAAATGAAAATTCGTAGATAGTCGCTTATGCGAAGGGCTAACAATCCTTAATTAATTGGCACATAAATGCTAAGGAACCTTAAGGTTAAGGGGCCAAAGTCCGTTTTGAGCTGTAGTGCGAATGAAGAAGAAGAAGAAATCCTGGGAATTAGGGTTTTCTGCCAAAACAAACAAAAGCGACGGCAAGATATTAAGGATTCGGACTGAGCTTCTATTCATAAAAAAATACTTCTAAAAAATGTAGGGGGTGGAGGTAGATCATTGCAAATTGTGTATGAAGAGTATACTTGGAAGAGCGGGGGCCAAAAATACACTGCAGGACTGCCTAGAAACAATTGCAGGAAATGTTGGCGAGGCGGTTGGAAATTGGGCGCTGGCTGCTCTTTGTACATAGGAGATACAGCAGAAATGTGGTAGGGGTTGAGAGGGGGGGGGGAGGGGCAAACGTTATTTTCCTAAAAAAAAACCATAAAGTGCACATGGTCACTTAATTGGGCAGTTGCAATGTCTAAAAACTGCGGCAAAAGCATTTTCAAACTTTAACCTCGATTAACTCAAAACGTCCTTTTTTCCATTTCAAAATTCAAAACGCCATAACTTTATAAATTTTTGAAATTTTTGCGCGATTCTTGCGGCATTCGCATCAGCACTTTGTTCTCTATCTAATAATTTCAAAAACGCGTTTTTTTACCTCGGACAAGATAAAGTCCCTTCGTCACTTTGATGACGACGAAATGGCATGGATGTTGGTACCCCATACGTGCAGTAAAACTTAATAATATGGAGGATACTGTAATGCTCGCCTTAAACGACTGACCGCCATTCTGACAGTATCTAACGTCAATTCTGGTGAGGATGCCATTTAAAATGATAGTCAAAACGATTGCCAAATCCAGAAGCTTCGACCGAAAATTCTCGAAGCGCCAAATGGCTCGAGATCGTTTTGGTCATTTGTTAAAACGGTTAACAGCAACAATGTTAAATCATCTACACCACCTCTTCTAGATGGAGACTGAATTGTAGTCCATCCTGTTGAGAAAGCCAATCTTCTCGCAGCAAGTTTCGCACGAAACTCCACGCTACCAGCGACAAACCAGTCTCCTCCGCCAGTATCACCATCTGGATTTCATCTACCTGAGATCCATTTTCGCACACGACTTATATCCAGAATTAGCTCAACGCTCAGAAATCTGCAGGTCCCGATGGTATTACCCCCCTAGTCTTAAAAAATTGTTTTGCGTCCCTGGCTAAACCGCTGCGAGATTTATTCCATCTCTCTTACTATTTTGGACATTTTCCGTGCACGTGGAAAATTGCGAATGTTCAGCCAATTCCCAAGAAAGGTAACAAAGCGTTGCCCGCCAACTATCGCCCCATTGCCATTACTTCCGTTCTGTCGAAAGTGATGGAAACGGCTGTGAATCGCAAAATAGTCCGCTATCTTGAAGATAATAAACTTATCAATGATCGCCAATACGGATTCCGTTCCGGACGATCTACAGGTGACCTCTTGGTTTATCTGACTGACCGTTGGAACTCTTGCATCCATAGATTTGGCGAAGGTCAAGTTTTGGCGCTTGACAGCGCTAAAGCGTTCGACAGAGTTTGGCATAATTGTCTCCTAGAGAAGCTCAAAGCAGTCGGGTTTAATAATAACCTCGTAACATGGATCGAGAGTTTCTTACAGGAACGCTCCATACAAGTCGTATTGGATGGCGTGGCATCTTCTCCCTTTCCCATAGATTCCGGAGTCCCCCAAGGCTCTGTTTTATCACCCACACTCTTTCTTATTTTTATCAATGACCTTCTGTCGTCAACGCTCAATCCGATTCATTGCTTTGCAGATGACAGTACCCTGGATAACATCTATGAATTCGACTCGATTACTAACGCTCACCGTGTCCCGGTAGCATCTAAACGTGCCGAACTATTTGGATCATTGAACTCTGACCTGAATCTAATCTTGGAATGGGCCAGGATAAATAGAGTAGAGTTCAAAACTTCAAAAACGCAGGCCTGTCATCTTTCCCTTAAACGTGATGTCCCGGCGTTGGTTCCTAATGTAACTTTCGGTGGTGTCCCACTAAGCTCCTCCGAATACTTCTCAGTCCTTGGCATCAAAATAAATAACCACCTTAATTGGAACCAGCACATACTTGACGTAGCACTTGACGCTTCCAAACGCCTAGGAGTTCTCCGAAGATGTAAAAAATATTTTACTCCCAGTGACTTAACAAGTATCTATAAGGCCTACATTAGACCACGGCTCGAGTACAATTCGCATTTATGGGCTGGGGTACCCAAAACGCAACTTGCAATGCTCGACCGTGTCCAGAGACAGGCGTTCCGACTAATTGGAGATGAAGCCATCACGGTTTCTATAGACTCCCTTGAGCATTGCAGAAATGTTGGTGTACTAAGCATTTACTACCGCTACTTTCATGGTAAATGCAGTGAAGAACTTGCTAAACTTATTCCTCCTCTGTACTAATTTCCTAGAAACACACGCCTATCATCAAGCGCGCACGACTTAACTGTTAAGCTTCCGACCTCCCGCACAGTGAAATATAGGCGGTCATTCATATCCCGAACTTCTAAGCTCTGGAATGCATTGCCTAAAGATGTATTTCTATTGTCATACGACCTTCGACGTTTCAAACTCAACGTCCACCGGCATTTTAGGCTTTTCCCTCTTTTAATCCCGACTAACCTCAACTTCTTACTCCTTTTTTTCCCTTAACGACATGACTGTGTAATTTACATTAAAGGGTGACCCCTAAGTTGTGTTCGGCTTTCAAAAAAAAAAAAAATCTGATTTGGTCAGCAGTTGCAAAACGTATAAGCCCATGCGGAACATGTGCGGAAAATTATTTCCACAATTTTCGCAGAATACAATAAGTTTGTTTTTTTTAACGTCTCCTCCTTCTATAATCCCGATCGCCGCATAATTCCAGCACACTACCTGCTAGGATGTAGCCTAGTGGGTAGCGTGTTGGTCTTGTAATGCGAATGTCGTGAGTTCAAATCCCGGTCGACGCAATATTTAATTCCAGCATATTGCCTGCTTGGATATACCTTGGTCACCTCAATCTACGAAAATGAAAAATTCGTAGAGAGAGGGTTGTGCGAAGGTCTAACAACCCTTCCACAATAAATAATGAAAAATGTTAAGAAACCTGAAGGACAGGAGGCCAAGACCCGATTCGGGCTGTAGCGCCATTGTAGTAGTAGTCCTTCTACACTGGCGCTACAGCCCAAATCGGACCTTGGCCTACTGACATTAAGGTTTCTTAATATTTTTCATTACTTACTATAGAAAGGTTGTTAGGGTTACATATTACGTCGAACGGGATTTGAACTCACGATCTTCGCATTACAAAACCAATAGGCTACACCCTAGCTAACTAAAGGGTGGCCCCCTTTAATGCAATTTACACAGTCATGTCGGTAAAGGGAGCGAAAACTTTAAGATTAAACGGGATTAAAAGAAGAGAAAACCGAAAACGCCGGTGGACGTTGAGTTTGAAATGTCAAAGGTTTTTCTTGATCTCCCTTAGCTTGAGTTGAATTGAATACGTGGAGAAGCCAACTTTAAGTATCGTTTTAGTCTCATGGCCGATATTATTATTTAAAATGGGGGAGGGCGACAAAAAGATGCTGCACGTTCACAAAGTGGGAGTACTCGATTTTTCTTCTTAAAGAAAAAAAAAAAAATTTCAAGGACTTTTTTGGTAAATAACTACGTCAGTTATTTCTTCACGTAGTCGCCTTCCCATCCTATCCAGGTTGTGAGCCGTGGCGCAAGCTTTTTGATACCACCGCCATCTCCTTCTTCCAGGACCTCTTGTTTCACATCCTCGTCGGTTGACCATTTTTTTCCACCCATGTGAGTCTTCAGATAAAAATCTGAACGCGCCAAGTCAGGGGAGTATGCGGGGTGGTTCAAAATGTCCCAACCGAACGAGTTAAAAAGCGCCTTGGTGGCGTTGGCTGTGTGCGGGCGAGCGTTATCGTGCAACAAGCACACTCCCTTCGTCAACATTCCCCTCCGCTTGTTTTGAAATGCTTTCTTGGCCTTAGTATCGTTCTGAATTAATCATCTCCCCCTGTGACAGAAATTCGATCAAAATGATCCATTTTCGGTCTCAAGGGAAATTTTTTTTTTTTTTACAGAGTGACCTGCGTTATAGGCAGTTTCGGCCTTTATGTGCAATGCACAAACACAGTCATGGAGGGAAGAAATGGGATTGGGAAGGTTGGGAAAGGGGAAGGGGAGTGAGAACGACCGTAGCGAGTGGAGAAGCTGGTATATTGCTCAGTTGTACTGAGATTTTGAATTTTTCGGAAGATGGAGAACTGGTGTTCACCACTGTAATGAATGCCTTTTTGTCTCAGGAGTGTAATGAGTCACTCCGGTTTAATCTCCAATCACCAAAGAGCTCAGAAAATCCCTATCTTCCAATTTGAATCGTCCGGCTATCCATCTGTGATCGTTGTACTTAGAAGAACCCCTATTCTCACGCAGTGTTGCCAATCTCCGAAAAAATTTCTCGCAGCACGAGAGGGCAATCAGTACTCTTACTTTCTGGACGTGCCTCGTATTTATTAATGCTGAATTATTGATAAGCGCTTTTCAGATTGCCCCTAAGATTTGAAACAAAACCGTTGATCTTAAAGGAAACAATCGTGATGTTTCGGTCTCTGCTAAGACCTTTATTAAGATCGATTAAGATCAGCAGAACAGTGTGAAATTTTGAAAACTCCTTTCCTTTCACCTGATCAGATTGATTAAGGTCTCAGCAGAGGCCGAAACAACACGGTAATTAAAATAAAAAACCTGCGTAATCAGAAAAATAAAAAAAAACCTAATTAAAATAAAATTAAGCTTAAAAACAAAACAGGACTACAATTGCGCGTAAAGTTCAATCATACGATACTGCAGATGAAATTGAAATTTTTGTATGGGGAGTGGTAGAAGGGGTGAAAGCATTGAACTAATTCGCTTCACATCATGCTAGAGTAGCTATAAAAATATTTTGTAGCAAATTTAAGCTTCGAAAAGGTAATAGGTACTGGGAAAAATTAGTGCAATGGTTTTTAGTGAAATTGTACAGTTGTATGGGAGGTGGTAGAAGAAGCGAAGAGTTCTTAGTGAAACAACTAAAATCATCATGTCGATTGATATGATTTTAAATTGCAGACCAGTAACGTTCATAGTTTTTAAGAAAATCGAGTATTTAAAAAGTTGTGTCACATTGCATGAGAGGAGGTAGAAGGAGAGAAGCTAATCAGTTTATTTTCCCGCCGAAATTAATAACAACGCTAATTAATGATTTAGTACAAAATTTAAGCTCGCTACATACTAAGAAAATTGGTTTAAAGTATTTTATGAAAAAAGCAGTTTGTATGGGAGGTGGTGGAAGGAGTTGGATGTTTTCAAATAATTTGTATACCATAGATCACATTTATGGTAAAAATTATTTATTCTAAATTTCAAAAATATTTTTATTTACAAGAAAATTATATTTTTGAAAATGAGTCATTTTGTATGGCAGGTGGTAGAAGGGGTGGGGGAATTGAAATAAAAGCAAAAGCAGATTACGTCTCCAAGTATACCTAACAAACTGTGAAAGTTTCAATACAATCGGTTCAGCTGTTTTTGCATGAAAGCCGGACAAACAGACGGACAGACTGAGAAGGATTTCAAAAACGTGTCTTTATGCTTAGTTATTTTCCAAATGCGAAGTAGACCCACCTCCACGTGGTGCAGGCTGGGTAATGCTAAGAGGTCTACAGATGGGGGGGGGGGAACCCGTCGGTGATAGTTGCATTGAGTTTCAGTACTTATTGCGATATATTACACCGGCTCCGCAACCCATCCTGGTAGGGGAGGACATTGTCCAAACCTACTGGCCGAAGAACTGAGGAACTGAGGAACCAAGGTGCTGATTTATGGTTAGGCCGAGGAACTGATGAACTGAGGAACTGAGGAATAGAGGACAGTATGGAAATCTGGATGAATCAAGAAGTAACAAATGAGTGAAGATATGAAGCTATCAGTGTTATAAGCGGACCTCTAACCTGTTAGGTTAAATCCAATCTGGTTTTATATGTTGAACTAAGGATAATCGCAATGATGAAAAGTTAGATTTTTATTTGTTGTATGAATGCTGAAGCTAGTAGTTGTATGATGTTTTCTAAGCAGCGAAAGTAGATGCAAGTAGGGGGGAGTAAATCGATGGTAGGTATATTGAATTGTTCCGAGGCAATTTATTATACTATATTACCATCGGCTCCGAAACCTACACAGATAGGGTGGAATCAAGTTGAACAGATCGTCAGCTCCGCAACCCATTTAGGTGGGGGGGATAAAGTTGAACAATCTGTCAGCTCCGAATCCTATCTATCACAGGGAAGTAAGTGCTGGTCCAGAAAGCTACGGCGATTCCAGTAACTGCTTTTGGAGCGTGGCAACTCCATGAACCCGAGCTGTTCGATCGGTATCAAGTTGCGTGTGAACTAGACTGAAGTGAAGCTTGCTTCACGAAGGTCCTCACCAAGGACTTGAAACTTGGTACTACGGGAGGATGTATTGGCAACCCTGTACCAAGTTGTATCGATCAGGTCTCAATGAGTAAATGAATAAATGAATGAACGAATATAAGATCCAAACATCAAAGAAATAGCTGATAGTAGTAGTTGAATGAAGGAGGCGAAAAGCAGGTGCCGGGTATAGCCGGCACGGCCCAGTAACTAACTGAATGATACGAAAATTGAAGCATAATAAAGAAGAATATAAGATGTTAACATTTGAAAGTTGGTTGTTGAATGTAGTATCGGAAGTTGATGGTGGATTTTAGTAGCAGACTTAGCTAGGTGAAGACGAGAGTAGCCCTGTTAAGCTTTGTGAAAAATGAAGCAAGAAGTATGTTGATTATGGGCGATTGTAGTAACGGACTGAGGAAGGCGAGTAGTCATAGGTGGACTGCGTAACCGACCAAATGAAGCGAAAATTGATCCTTAAATGCGGATATTAGGCTGGCTGTGAGGGGCAGGGGCTCGGTATAGCCGGGACGGCCATCGTAGCAACCTTTACGAAAGCTAATTGAAGCTATAACTAAGCAGAACTGATATTGTATTTTGTTAGTACATGGTATATTGCGCAGAAAGTAGCAATCTTGTGTTTGAGGTGACACTTGGGATCCAAGCCCCTTGGTGTCATAGTAGAACACAGGAGAGCAAAATCTACGGAGCACAGACGGTATGATCGAACATCGATTGATCATATGTAGAGCATGAGTGATTTGAGACTTGATCGTTGCGACGGGGTATGGGCAAGCCAATACAACCGTGGATGAGGTCCCTTCGGGGTACACGTAGTGGCTGTGGCTTACCACCTACATCGCGGGTAGAGCATCTACTGTACTACTGTACTTGTGCAGTATACAGGTCCTTGGAATGCCTCGGCAAACCTTGTGCTCGGCGTGGAGTTGCATTTTCAACCGGATCCCATGATCCAAAGATTGGGAAAGGTTTTAGATAGGCCTTGCTCTTACCAGTATGATTGTAGAACACACGAAGAAGCATAGACTGGTATCATCTGCCGAGATACGCTGGTCAAAGACTAGCGTTAAGCTTGGAGGATGTAGGCGTTAATGATTGTCGTCACAAAACAATCCTTGACTACTAAAGACAGCCGTGAACTCGTGGCTTTCTGTCGGTACGTTCACGTAAAGCGTTCAAGGTATGGTCCGAACTTATAGTCATTTACTACAATTGAAAGATTGTTAAAGGGTTGTTACCCCTTCGCACAAGCCTCTGTCAACGAATTTACATTTTCGCAGATTGAGGGGGCCAAGATACGATAGGCTAGGGTGTAGCCTAGTAGGAAGCGTGTTGGTCTACAATGCGAAGGTCAGAAGTTCAAATCCCTTTCGACGTAAAATTTCAATTTTGTCTATTCTCCACGATAATCTCGGCCTGTCTAAAGTCAGCGCTAGATGGGTACCGAGAATGCTCCCAGCGGTACAGTAAAAAGCAGTGTTCACGTAATTTTTCCGATCTCTGTAGCGAGAACAGGGATACAATTTTGACACGGATTTTTACTGAAAACGAAACTTGGGTTGGAGTCAATGCGGCCGCACCCAAAGGGAGTTCAAGGTTTCACAATCTGCCGGAAAAATCATGGCCAATATTTTTCGGAATACAGATGGGGATTTTCATGATCGACTATAAAGTCAAAAGGACAAAATATCACAGGGTGATTGTATGCCAATCTGCTACAAAAATTAAAGGATACCATCATTGCTGTGTACGTGTTACAAAATTTCAACGAAAATTATCGAACGAAGACTCAGTGAATACGATAACAACATCATTGGAGAATATCAAGGAGGCTTCAGATCCGAACGGTCGACAACGGATCAGTTATTCTGAGTAAAACAAGTGCTGGCAAAATCCTGGGAATATGAAGTGCACCAACTGTTCGTCGATTTTTATCGACACAGAAAAACGATTGAACTAGGTGACCCACCGAAACTAGTTCGATGGAAAACAATGAGTGCAAATCCAAAACGAGTTGACTCAAACCTTCCCAATGGAGTCGGGTCTAGGCCCCATCATCTTCAACTTGGTGCTCGAGTATGTCGTCCGGAAGGCAACTTCAGTAACATCAATGGACACCAAAGGTACAATACTCGTAAGATCCGCACAGCTGGTGGCGTACGCAGACGACGTGGACGTGGTGTTAAGGAGGTATTCCTGGAGTTGGAGTCGGCAGCGGTTGACATAAGGCTAAGGACTCAGACACGCAGGACTGCCCCAGAGAGGCAGAATATTACTACGGGCGAATAAAACTGCGAGCAAGTGGATGAACTCGTATACGTGGGAGCCGTTCACACAAAGGACGGCAATGAACGATATGAAATTCATGAAATTATGTGGTTCTCCTCATAATGAAATCAAGGAAGGTCCATCGAAACAATAAACTACGCATCTACGAGATATTGTTACATGCAGATCTGGCAGCCCCGCAACTAGATCTCTCTCGAATAGACAAGAATTATGAAGAACAGTATACTCCACTATGTAGAAAGCCTCAATTAAAGATCTAGAGTTTTCCAGTATAACACATACACACCGAAGGAAGCTTCGAGAACTGTTCTAAGATGTATAAAAGCACGAAAGCTTTCAGCGAGCAGTTCAATTAGTCAGCCACTTTTATTTATGGAAGACGCGATCCAGTGAAAGCGATAGAAAAGTACGCAGCGGTAGTGCCATATAGTGCGAATTAAGCTAAAGTGCGAATAAATAAATTATCACTTAATTTTAAACGAATTGTGTTTTTACTTGAAAACCCGGCGAACCCCTAGCTCGCAGCAATATTAATTCGTCCTGTGCTGCTATATGGGATGCAAAACGTGGACCTTGACGCGGGTGTATCGGAAAATTTAATCGACACGTTTGAGCGAAAAATTCTTCGGAAGGTGCACGGAGCAGTTAAGGAAGGATCAATTATTTCACGACTTACTAGCATCTATCGTGATCAAACTCTGCAAGCTACACTGGACTGGCCATGTCGAGCAAATGCACGAGGAGCGAATTCCAAAACGAGTGCTCAGGGAAAAAGCTCAAGGTCGCAGGGGAAGCCACGAAAGCGATGAGAGGACTCAGTCGACGTAGATTGCAGATCGCTTCTCAATTTTCTAAACCGGAGGACGCAGTCGTTGGACCGAGAAAACTGGAGGAGGAGGAGGCCAAGTCTCTATATGAGCTACAATGGCGCTACAGCCCAAATCGGACCTTGGCCTCCTGACTTTCAGGTTCCTTAACATTTTTCATTACTTATTGTGGAAGGGTTGTTAGCCCTTCGCACAACCCTCTTTCTACGAATTTTTCATTTTCGTAGATCGAGGTGACCAAGGTATATCCAAACAGGCAATGTGCCGGAATGATATATTGCGTCGACCGGGATTTGAACTCAGAACCTTCGCATTACAAGACCAACCCGCTATCCACTAGGCTACACCCTAGCTACAGAGATGCGGCTACGAAATACTGAACCACCCAGCCCCCTATTTTTTCTCAAAACTGCAGAAAGAACTTCGGGGAAGAAAATTTACCAACGATGAAGTGGTGAAGTCGACAATTTGAGGTTGAAGGCCTTGATAAAACAATTTTTTTTTTTTTAAGGAAATTATGAACTTTGTGAGAGATGTGATTTTTTTTTTTTAAGTGACACCGGAACTAGAGGGGTTGCCCTTTTGTACTGAAGCACAGCTCCGGTGAGGGGGGAAGGATATTGGTTTTTGGGAATTTAGGTGATAGAGTCGGAAGTGGCTATGAATATTTCCCTTGAATTGCTGAGTGTTGTAGTCATGCGGGAGCACCGAGATGAGCAGCGAGTTCCATATTCGAACAGTCCGGTTTAAAAACGAATCACGAAATTTGACAGTGCGACCGAAGGTGGGGTTGAGAGAATACTTATGAGCGCGCGAAGCAGCTCTAGTATTACGGGGTAAGGGCATGCATGGGGGCATGAGATTAAAGATTTCGTCCGAACAATCTCCATTGTAGTAGCGATACAAAAGGGTTAGGGAGCTTACAGTTCGTCTATGCTCGAGTGAATCGATCGAAGAAGTGATGACAGAATCTACTATAATTTTAATAGTCCGAGACTGGATACTATCCAGATAGGAGAGAGAAGTTTTTGCAACTCCCGCCCACAGGTGGGAATTGAATTCAAGACGTGGTCTAATATAGGCCTTATAAATTGTTAATAGCCCAGAAGCGGTGAAGAAGTTTTTACATCGTTTTAGGTAGCCCAAGCACTTAGATACTTCCTTGGCGATGTTATATATCTGGTCGTTCCAAGATGAGTTATCTGTGATTTGGATACCTAACATCCTAACACTTGAAGAAGTGGTTAGTGGCTGACCTCCGAAGGTGATTGGGTCAAGGTTAGAGTCACGAATGTCGGACACAAGACAGCACTGGGTTTTCAAAGCATTAAACTCAACTTGATTCTTATTGCCCCAACTAAGAATTTTAGCCAAGTCGTCATTCAATGACTGAACCATGTACCTACGTTGTTCTACTAAGCTAGTACATCGGGCTAAGGACGCACTGTTGAAGTGATAGGAGAAGTCTAAAGTGCTGTCATCGGCGAAGCTATGTATAGGATTGAAAGTTGAAGATAGCAAGTCATTAATAAATATCAGAAAAAGGGTGGGAGAAAGAACCGAGCCCTGAGGGACACCAGCGTTAATTTTATAAGAAGAGGAAACCACACCATACAATACCACACGCATTGAACGATTGGCTAAAAAACTTTCAATCCAGGAAATAAAAGAGTCGCCCAAACCAATAGCTTTAAGTTTGATTAAAAAGGCAGTGTGCTATACTCTGCCAAAAGCCTTGGAAATATCAAGAGCGATAATACAAGATTGACCAAACTGGTGAATGCTCTTGTTCCAGCGTTCAGTGAGGGTGGTTAAAAGGTCTCCTGTGGAACGTTTTTTGCGGAATCCATACTGTTTGTCGTCAATAATATCATTTATGTTGAGATATTCTATTACTCTATTGTTGATGATTGTTTCCATGACCTTGGACAGAATTGAGGTTATTGCTATTGGGCGATAATTAGCGGGATTGGTGCGTTCTCTTTTTTTTGGAACTGGCTGAATATTTGCAAGCTTCCATGAAGATGGGACAATGGAGGACGATAAAGAGAGACGGTAAAGTTTGCGTAGAGGTTTAGCTAGAGAAGCGCAGCAATTTTTAAAGACAAGGGCAGGGATTCCATCTGGACCGGACGATTTGTTAGCATCTAGATTCTTAAGAACTAAGTATACGTTTCGCGAACGAATACTAATCTGTCCTAAGGAGGAATTTAGCGTAGTATACGTTGGAAGGTTTGAGTTCGTTGGTAGTAAAGAAGAGTTGGCAGCGAATTGATCCGCTAAGATGTTTGCCTTCATGTTAGGATCCGTAATAGCCTCATTGTTGTAGATTGAAGATGGAATCGATGATGCAGAACTTATTGTGGAAGGCTTGTTAGCCCTTCACACAACCCTCTTTCAACGAATTTTTCATTTTCGTAGACTGAGGTGACCAAGGTATATCCAAGCAGGCAATGTGCTGGAATTATATATTGCGCCGACCAGGATTTGAACTCACGACCTTCGCATTACGAGACCAACACGCTACCCACTAGGCTATACCCTAGCTACAGAGATGCGGCTACGAAATACTGAACCACCCAGCCCCCTATTTTTTCTCAAAACTGCAGAAAGAACTTCGGGGAAGAAAATCTACCAACGATGAAGAGGTGAAGCCGACAATTTGAGCTTGAAGGCCTTGATAAAACAATTTTTTTTTTTAAGGAAATTATGAACTTTGTGAGAGATGTGATAAATGTATTATCCTTAAGGGAGAATATATTGTTCAGTTTTACGCTCCTTCCCTGTCATTCCGTGAATTTTTTGGCCTTCCCTCGTATACCCACGCAAGACGTGCGCTGTCAAGCGGAATTTGAACTCCTAACGTTCGCATTGTAGACCAACGCGCTTCCCACTAGGCTACATCTCAGCTACCATCTTGTTTTCTGATGCGAAAATCATTTTTACGATCGAAGAGAAATTCAACCGTCAAAATGACAGGGTCTCTGCTTTCAGCTTTCGGGAAGTACGGGAAAAAAGTTGAGGGGTCCCGTCGTCAGTGATGGGAAGGCTACATCCAGGCTACCATCTTGTTTCCTGATGCGAAAGGGCATCAAAACTCGGGGCAGTAATTATCACGAAGATATTTTAGTGCGATACCATTTTTTTTTATGTGACACCAGAACTAGAGGAAGCTAGGGTGTAGCCTAGTGGGTAGCGTGTTGGTATTGTAATGCGAAGGTCGCGAGTTCAAATCCCGGTCGGCGCAATATATAATTCCAGCACATTGCCTGCTTGGATATACCTTGGTCACCTCAATCTACGAAAATGAAAAATTCGTAGAAAGAGGGTTGTGCGAAGGACTAACAACCCTTCTACAATAAGTAATGAAAAATGTTAAGGAACCTAAATGTCAGGAGGCCAAGGTCCGATTTGGGCTGTAGCGCCATTGTAGAAGTAGAAGACGAAGAATTAGAGGGACTGCCCTTTTGTACTGAAGCACAGTTCCGGTGAGGGGGGAAGGATATTGGTTTTTGGGAATTAAGGGGATAGAGATGGAAGTGGGAATACTGAGACGGACAGTAAGTTCCACATTCCAACAGTCCGGTTTAAAAACGAATCACAAAATTTGACAGTGGGACCGAAGACAGGGTTGAGAGAATACGGATTTTGAACCCCCATCCGCAAGGTCAAATCAACGCAGCTGTGGCTTCAGATTGGCCCTCTGGAAGCCCGGACCTCAATCCGTTAAACTATGTCTTATGATCTGCCGAAGCCTGCACCCGAATTCGGAGAGCCTGAAGAGGTCCCTAATCAAGGCAAGGGACGAATTCCCGCTAGGAGAAGGTATGTACTGCAATTGACGTCTGTTCACGCAGACGCCGGACTTGTTTTGACACAGAACGAGGTTATTTTGAATATTTATACTCTAGATGAAATCTGAGAGTATATTGTGTTTGCCTTACCGTTTGTAACGCTAAGAAATAATGCTCGCACAGAGTCGCCAAGGGTATAGAAATAGTCGTTGCCGCTCAAAAACCAAGATTCTGAGTGACCGTCTGTCTGTCCGTCTGTCTACAACATAAATAAATTAGATCATAACATGACAATGCGAATATCACTAACGAAAAATTGTTTGATCTGATCCCCTTACTCCTTATACCCCCTCCCATACAAATGCACAATTTTCAAAAATGCATTTATACGGTTTGTATTGTAACTGGCAAAGCCAAAAGAAACAATTTTTGTCATAATTCATTTTATTATAATTGCAACCAATTTTGGAAAAACTATTAACTTCACCTCACTCCTTCCACCCCCTCCTACACGAATTTCACAAAATTTCGGAATTTCAATTAAATTATTTTTCTTCAAAACCGTCAAAGCTATTCAACTGAGAAAAGTATATTATTACAGATATCATTGATGTCGAAAAATTTAGTTTTGATTCGAATAATCCTTCTACTCCCACCCATACAAAAGCACAATTTCGTTAAATGCATCTAATCGATTTCCATTGAAACTAGATAAAGTACAAACTTACAATTTTACCAGAATTCGTCCCTTAACAATTGCAATAAATGCTACGAAAAATATGAAATTTGCTTCACTCCTTCTACCACCTCCCATACACTTTTTTGTATTGGAAATTCAAAACAAGTATTTCTATTTTGAACATATGAGTAACAAAGCAATTTGATTAGGATGTTGTTAAGCTGATTGAAAATCATCCAAAATCTACCACTGTCTCTTCCACCTCCCATACGAATGCCATAGTTTCAGACAGAAATTGTTCAATTACCTTGAAAATTATGTAAGCTACAAACTTTCAAATCTAGTATGAAAAATTTTGGTGTTGTGTACAAAAATTACAAACATCTCCCTCTGCTTGTACCACCTCTCGTGCAAAGGCCATTATTCACAATTCGAAAGAATTTAAGATTACAAATATGCCGGTACAATAAATTATTTCCTATTTCATCTAGAGTATCATATGATTGGGCACCCAATCATAATTCTGATATGTTTATACTCTAGATGAAATCTGAGAGTATATTGTGTTTGGCTTACCGCTTGTAAGGCTATGAAATTATGCTCGCACAGAGCCGCCAGGGGTACAGAAATATTTGCTGTCGCTCAAAAACCTCGTTTCCGTGTGACCGTCTGTCTGTCTGTATACAACATAACTCTCAAAAGCCTTGAGCTATCTTGCTGAAATTCGTTGTGTGCCATTTTTAGCAAAAAAGTAACTTTAAGTTCGTGAATGGGCTATATTGAATTGATTTTTCTTTGAAACTATTTAAGGTATCGATTTGAAATTTAGGTATTACGAAATATTGACCCGATCCCCTTACTCCTTCTACCCCCTCCCATACAAATGGACAATTTTGAAGAACACATATTGTTATAAATCTGGCAACCTCGATGTTCCCAGAAACATCCAGAAAAGTCCCTCAACATGTAAAACGCCATAAAAAAGTTTATAGCAACTTCCAGTAAACTCCATAATGTAGGCAATCTAGAATAGTCTAGACACATACACACACACACAACGACACCTGTCTGGGAGATTTGGTATAAATATCCGCCAACTTTCAGACAGCGAGTCAGTCAGTCAGCGACATCTGAACGCGAACGGTAGTGAAAGCGATAGAAAGCGAAATATCGGTAGTGCAATTTAAGGCGAATTAAGTTAACGTGAAAATTAAGTAAAAAGACTGCGAATAAATAAATTATCTATTATTTTTAAACGAATTGCGTTTCGCTTGAAATCCCGGCGAACCTCTAGCTCGCAACAATATTTTCGATTTTCATAGAAACTAGTAAGGCTGAAAAGACGAAATTTTGTCAGAATTAATTCTACTATAATTGCAATTTATTTTAAAAATAATTATCAACTTCACCTCACTCCTTCTACCCCCTCCCATACAAGTTTCACGAAATTTTGAAATTTAAATTAAACTATTTTTCTTCGAAACTGTTAAAGCTATCAACTTGATATTTTGCATAAAGTATAAAAATAGAAATATCAATACCGAGAAAAAAATGTCTTTTGATCCGTACACTCCTTCTACCCCCTCCCATACAAATGTATAATTTTAGTTAAGTGCATTATATCGATTTCAACTAAAACTAGAAAAAGTATAAACTTAAAATTTTGTCAGAATTTGTTTTTTAATAATTGCAATAAATACTAAAAAAAAAATTATCAGCTCCTCTTCACTCCTTCTACCCCCTCCCATACAAATATCTGTATTATAAATTCATTTTTTTTTTTTTTTTAAGGAACCGAACACAGCTTAGGGGGCTACCCTATAATGCAATGCACAGCTGTGTCAGTATAGGAGTTGGAGAAAAAGGAAAAAAAAACAAAAAACTGAAGTTGAGTCAATTAAATTCGGGTGGGGAAAGACGAAAGTGACGGTGTATATTGAATTTGAAGCACTGGAGATTGTAATCATTGGGAAACACTTTGGCTGGCAATGCGTTCCACAGTCTTGATGTTCGGGAAATGAATGTCTGCCTAAATTTCACTGTACGAGAAGGCATGAGTTTAACGGTGTACTTGTGGGCGCGTTCAGCTTGACGAGTATCACGGGGGAAATTATAGGTTGGAGGAATGAGTGCGCTTAATTCCGCACTGCATTTACCATGGAAGTAGCGATAGTAAATGCTGAGTACTCCGACATTTCTGCGATGCTCGAGAGAATCGATAGAAGACGTGATGGTTTCGTCTCCAATCAGTCGGAAAGCATGTTTTTGAATACGGTCGAGCAACGCGAGGTGTGATTTGGGTGCCCCAGCCCAAACATGCGAATTGTACTCTAAAATGGGAAAACGGTGTAAAAGTGAAACAGTTCCACTTCAAGAAGGCCTAGATACTCAGTAGATGGTTTCTGTTCGCTTTCATTCAGTCCCCCATAACATCTGCAAATATTTGTCATTAAGCAGCCAGTACAACTGAGCAATATACCAGATTCTCCACTCGCTACGGTCGTTCTCACTCCCCTTCCCCAACCTTCCCAATCCCATTCCTTCCCTCCATGACTGTGTTTGTGCATTGCACATAAAGGCCGAAATCGCCTATAACACAAGTCATTCTGTAAAAAAAAAAAAAAAAAAATGTGGTCTAATGTATGCCTTATAGATGGTTGCTAGGTCGTTCGGCGTGAAATACTTTTTGCACTTTCGGAGAACACCAAGACGTTTCGAGGCGTCGAGGGCAACATCAAAGATGTGCTGTGCCCAATTCAGTTGGTCATTAATTTTAACGCCAAGAAGTGTGAAGTTATCCGAGGTGCATAGTAGTGCGCCACCAAAGGTCACATTTTGAGATGATACTGGAGCATCACGTTTGAGGGATAGATGACAGACCTGTGTTTTGGAGGCGTTAAACTCTACTCTATTTTTCCTGCCCCATTCCAGGATTAAGTTGAGACCCGAGTTCAGCGAACGGATTAACTCCATGCGATTGGAAGCAATAGAATGCTTGTGAGATTCCGCAGCAGAGTTAAATTCATAGGTGTTATCTAAAGTACTGTCATCCGCAAAACTATGGATTGGATTGAGAGTGGACGACAGAAGGTCGTTGATAAAAACTAGGAATAGAGTTGAAGATAAAACAGAGCCTTGAGGGACGCCGGAATCTATTGGGAAAGAGGAAGAAGTAACGCCATCTAGTACTACTCGTATAGTGCGTTCAGAAAGAAAACTCTCAATCCATTGGACAAGGGTAGCATTAAGACCAATGGCCCTAGGCTTTGCTATGAGAAATTCATGCCAAACTCTGTCAAAAGCTTTTGCAATGTCAAGTGCGAGAACTTGACCTTCGCCGTGTTTATGTAAGCATGAGTTCCAACGCTCTGTCAAGTAGACCAGAATGTCTCCCGTCGACCTTCCAGAACGGAATCCATACTGACGATCGTGGATTAGCTGGTTATCCTAGAGATATTCAACGATTTTGCGATTGACAGCAGTTTCCATTACTTTCGAGAGCACTGAAGTAATGGCTATAGGGCGGTAGTTAGCGCGGTTCGCTTTGCTTCCTTTCTTGGGAATTGGCTGAACATTCGCAACTTTCCACATACGTGGAAAGCACCCAGAAGAGTAGGAAAGATAGAAAAGATTGCGAAGAGGTTTAGCTAAAGAAGAGGCGCACATTTTAAGGGTAATGGGGGGAATACCGTCAGGACCAGCAGATTTGTGGATATTGAGCTCTTGAAGGATCCTAGAAATAAGTCTCGTGCGAAAATGTAGTTTAAGAAACCAGAATCAATTTGAGCGGAAGGCGATTGATTCGAAGGTGGAAGACGTGAGTTTCTAGCAAAACTTGCTGCTAGTAAGTTAGCTTTTTCGATAGGATCAATAACGGTACGGTCGCCATCAACAAGAGGTGGTATTGAAGAAGAAATGAAATTTTTGTTGACCGTTTTGACGAATGACCAGTAAGATCTTGAGACTTTAGGGCACTGAAGGATCTTTTTTTTTGGCCATGTTCAAATTTAACACGGCTGAGTATGGACTTGCAGGCCTTCCTTGATGCATTGAAGAGTTCTCTGGTGACAGGTGTTTTATTGCCTTTAAAGGTTTGAAATGCTTGTTTCTTGGCCTGAATTGCATCGAGACATTCTTTGTTGAACCAAGAGTCCTTCGACGGCCTGACTCTTTTATGACTGGAAGGTATGTAGAGCTTCATACCTTTCAGGATAATTTCGGTGATAAGTCTACAAGCTTTATCGCAGTCATTGGAATCAAAGCACCATTTCCAATTAAAGGCATTAAAGAAGTCATTTAGCGCCCCCCAATTTGGTCTTTTGAAATGCCAAATATTTCTTCGAGGTGCTTTTATTGACAGCGGTGTACTTGCTGCAATTGGGAATTCAGCACGAATCAAAAAATGATCCGTATTTCCAATTGGCGATGGTGATATGATAGAGATAGTATATTTCTCTGGCTGGTTGATGAGAAAAAGGTCAAGAAGGTTGGAATAATGTCCTGCAATATCTGGTAACCGAGTGGGCTCTTCTACCAGCTGTGTTAAACCGTTTAAAGATGCAAAAAGCTCAGTATCACGCCCCTCCTGGTCCGTAGTAGAGGAGTGTTTAAGCCAGGCAACGTTATGTAGATTGAAATCGCCCGCGATAACGTCAGCGTCAGGGTTTGCAGTATTAATTGTCTGGATAGATTCAGTTAATCCATTCCAATAAAGTATTCGCTGCAGTCATTGCTGGGCTTCTATACACATAACAGAAGTACATGACATGTCTGTGGATAAGCAATTTATCCAGAAAAATTCTGGATTGGAGCAGTTCCCCAAATAGGGAACTAATTGAAAAGACACATCATCGCGGATGTAGAGTGCGACACCCCGTTGACGAAAAAATGCGGGAATAAGGTGATATCCGGGAACAGAATAAAACTGTTCACTTCCCGGTAACACCTTACATTTGCCAAGAGTGCTAGTATATCCGGTCATGAAAAGCATTTCTCGTTCGAATGTATTCGAACTATCGAATTTGAAATTGAATCAAAGCGAGGTGATAAGGATGATGATAAGCAGTTTCAAAATCATCTAAAACGTTCCAATTCCTCTGCCACCTCCCCTCAATTTCAGGAAAACTATGTCCAATTGAAAATAATTAAAGCTACACCCCCTTTACGCCCAATCATAATTCTTTAATGTTTTTTTTTTTTTTTTTTTTAACATTTCTTTGAAATATTTGATTCTTCAGCGTATTCGTTCATCCAGCCAATCCGTTCGTTCTGTATGTTCACTAAACTTTCAAATCTGCGGTCCCAAAAGTCCTCACTATAAAGTCGAGAGGGGGGGAAACAAAATCCCGGACCAATAATATGGGGAAATTCGGGAAGCTTACACTGGAATGACCGCCAAAAAATACTTTTCAATTAAGTGTTGAGTTGCAAAGTTTTTAATTGCGAAGCAATGCCGGCATAGTTAAGCTCTAAAAAAAAAAAACACCAAAAAACCAAAAAGAAACTTAAAAAAAATTTGACAAAAAGTGTTAAAGTTCAAATGGGGTAAGGAAAAAAAATTGAATATTACTGAAAAATGAAATCCCTTGCGAAAATTCTTCTTGTTTTGATCGGTAGCCATGTTTGAATTTTGTTTTGTTTTGAATTTTTTCATTTTTCGTTTGTTTTTTCGATAAAATTCAAATTTTTCGAATGCTATTGTGCTGTTTTTGGTTTTTGTGGGTTCTTACCCGCCGATTACTTGTTTTGGAAATTTTATTTTTAATTTTATTCGCGAACTAATTTCTTATTTAATTTAATTTCGATTTGTTTATTATCACGGTAAATTTCATAACCGTAAACACTATAATTATAAATATATAAAAAATTTTTTTTTTATAAATAATAAAACACGCACACAAATACACACCCACGATTTTATATACAAAAAAAAAACGGCGCGTGTATATAAAACAACGGGGTTTTTCGTTATTTTATTTATAATCACTTTTTAATTGTTGTTAAGGTTTTTGCTTTTATTTAAATTTAAAAAAAAAAAATCGAATTTGCCGGCATTTTGTTTAAAAATCACCCGCAATTGGATTAAAGTTTTTGTTTTTTTTTTTTACTATTTCGCTTATTCCGTTGAACTTTTGGCGCTTTTTAGTCTCGCGTAGAGCGAATTTCCCATTCCACGTCTCTATTCTTCGGGGAAATAAAATTTCTGTAAATACTAGTTGGGTTTTTTTTTTGTTTTTTTTTTTTTTTGGTATGAGTAAGAGTACTCGTTTCTGATTATTTCAATTGCGTTCGGTGAGTATAATAATTTCGCATACATAAACAAAAAAAAAAATTTTAATCGAACAAGTTGCTATGTACGTTGGAATAACACAAAAAAAAAAACACCCAACATTTACGCATGTATGAGGTCATAAAAAGAGGCCAACCCTCTGCGTGTTTCCCTTTACAGTGTGCCGTACAAAAAAAAAAAATATATTTACTCCGTTTTTTTTTTCTCTCTCCTCATTTTGCCTAGATGAATGCATGTAAAATGAAAATGTTTGATTCGTGCAAAATTACGGGGGAGTGGGGAGAGGGGGTGGCAGTTGCCACCTCGAAAGCGTTTTCATTTCTAACCTCTTTATATTGATGGTGCGGCGGCGGTGGCGGCCATAATGCTGCTGCTCTGGCCTTTTCCACGCTTTTATTTATCACAAACTGCGAATTTTATTCGAGTGAAATTTCCTTCCATTGGCGTATCATACCGCGAACCCTACAAAGCGAATCATACGTTACGGGGCGCAAAAATCAATTCCACTACAAATTTTTCGATACGACGCGCACTATAGTATACTTTTGGGGGGCGATCTTTAATTTTTTTTTTTGCGTAACTTCACTCCGAACCATGCAATTGGTTCAAAAAAAATTCAATAACAATTATCTCAAAAAAAAAAAATTAATAATTTTTTTTTTTTTTCAAAACATTGTTTTTTATTTTTTTTTGACAAAAATATTACCAGAAAAAAAAACAATAATAATAAATAAATAAACAATTTTTTTTTTTTGCCGAACAATTGTCGATTGTTGCGTTTTTCGACGCGGAAAAAATCAAATTTTGAAAAAAGCGCGTCTTTGAGTGAATTTCGTTAAATTCATGGCCGTAACTTTTTCGTATCGCGAACGTTTGGATTTTGATGCGGCGGCAGACAATGATGACGATTTTGTTGGGTCACTTTTAGTGTAAAAATTTCCGTTTTTTTTTCGCTTCTTCTTTGCTGTATCTGTCTCTGTCGCTATCTCTTTTTATTCAGGGGTTTTTATTAAACGTGCATTTTATTTTCCGTTGTATCTTCCTATCTATAGTTCGGCTTGGTTGGGTTTTTTTGTTTTTTTTTTTTTTTTTCGAAATACATTTTCTTCTTTAAGCTGTCGGTGGTTTTGTTTGTGTTTTACTTTACTACATACGTGAGTATTTTTTTTCTTTTCTTTTTCTTTTTGTATTATGTACTCGAAACGAACTTGAGCAGAACCATAGATAAAATAAGAAGAAAGGCGGCGCCGTGAAATTTTCTACTTATACATAGTTATGGTAGAGACGGCCGATGGGGTTGAACGATAGATGTATGCATGCGAGCGATGTATAGTAGAGAAATTACTATTTCGGGGTTATATTTTTGTTTAGGGTCGAAGTGAGATTGAGTGTGGTATTGTGTGAGATAATGTGAACTAGAGTGAATGTGTTCACCGAAGATTTCAGTTTTTTCCCGATATAAAAGGAAAGCTTTTCTGGTTTGGTGAATGTTTCGATAGTGCATTACAATTTGAAGGAAAAGATTTCCGGATTTTGCACTGTTACGCCTTAATGTTTGTGACGTTTCGGTATCTGCTGAGAGCTTTATCATGAAAGTCTCTGCAAAGACCGATACGTCACGATTATTCGTGACGTTTCGATCTCTGTCATTCGTGATGTTTCGGTCTCCGCTGAGAGTATTATTCGTGAGACCTTTCATCATAAAAGTATCAGCAAAGACTTCTGAGACCTTTCATCATAAAGGTCACAGCAGAGACCGAAACATCACGAATAATAAAGCGTAACAGTGTGTTATTCGGGACGTATCGGTCTCTGCTAAGACCTTTATGATGAAAGAGAGGTCTCTGTATTATTTGTGACGTTTCGGTCTATGCTGAGACTTTTATGATGAAAACATCACAAATAATAAAGCGTAACACTGACGTTTGGGTTTGTACTGAGACCTTTTATCATATTTTGCATAATTTGAACGAATTATTCAGTAGCATGTATGAATGTTTTCCCCGCAAGGAGGTAGTTGTAGGATGAGGTTTTACCGATTCCTGCAACTATCTTTGGAGTTAGCGACTCCACGGACCTGAGCTAACTATCCCCCTCTGGGATAGGGGCTGTAGAATTCACCCACAGCCAGTCCTGCTTGCCCTAAAAATGGCAAATGGACACTCACTGGATCATGGGATTATCACCCGTGATCTTAAGACCTAAATGATACGAGAAACGGATACATCGCCTCGGATACGGACTGATTCTACGGTAACGACTTTTGGCATTCAAAAACGGACTATGATTGGCTTCTGGAACGTTCGAACATTGAATGACGGGGGAAGAGCTGGGGTTACTCGGTCCTTGCACCGCCAATCAGTGATCGACCGTGAAATGGAGCACTATAACATCCAAATCTTGGGCTTGAGCGAGGTCAGGTGGACAGGATCAGGAGAAGAACGAACCCCTAGCGGAAACACTATTCTGTACATTGGCCCTGAAAGTGAAGCCAGAAATGGCGTGGCGTTCGTCCTTACGCCGAGGGCGAGAAACAGTCTCATTAGCTGGGAACCAATCTCGGATAGGATTATCGTCGTCAGGCTCAGGACCAGTGTCAGAAACGTCACGATTTTGCAGTGCTACGCACCAACTAATACCGCAACACCTGGTGATAAAGAGGAGTTTTATAGCCAACTGAGTGCCACCTTCGAACGTGTTCCAAGAGGTGATATTATTATCATCTCGGGAGATATGAACGCCCAGGTTGGATCAGACAACACTGGACTAGAACACGTCATGGGGAGGCATGGTGACCCTTGGGCCGACCCTTCACGACCTTGGATTAAGAGACCCGAAAACGGCGAATTATTTGTGGAGTTCTGTAGTACTCGGCAAATGGTCATCGGAGGGACCCTTTTTCCGCACAAGAGTCATCATAAAACATCTTGGGTTTCCCCTGACGGTGTTACTCAGAACCAGATCGACCATTTGGCTATAAGTCACCGATGAAGAAGATGTCTCCTCGATGTGCGAGCGAAACGTGGAGCTGACGTGGGGAGCGATCACCACTTGATGGTTGCCTGCTTGAGATTGTGTACAGCAGCTATCCGACGACCACAAATTCTTCAAATGAAGCGCAAGCTTAATGTGGATAAACTCAGAGATCCCAACAAGAAACTCGAATACACCACCATTCTACGCGAAAAGTCATCCACATTGGGTGAACATGAAATGCGCACACTGGACGCCAATTGGGAGGCAACCAGAAACACTTTTCTAACTAGTGCTGAAGAATCTGTTGGATATGTGCAAAGCGGTGAGAAACCCTGGATGTCGCAAGACACATGGGACAAGGTTGGCAATCGGAAAAAAGCCAAATTGGCAATAATCTCTCAACCCGATGTCAACCAACGAACGCCCGACTTGAGGCAGAACTACCGCGATGCTCATATACAGCTTAAAAAGGCTGTTAGACGCGACAAGAGAAAGGCCATTGAAGATCTGGCAAACAAGGCAGAATCTGCGGCTTACCTTGGGGATATGGGTTCACTTTTCAAAATCATGAAACAGTTGACGAACAGGAATTTCACCGCCAACCACCTGGTGAGAGATGTTAACGGAACTCTCCTTAATATGAGTGAACACCAGTTGCGACGATGGAAGGAATACTTCTCTGATATTTTAAACATCTTGTCAGATGAAGATATCCCGGAAACAGAACAACTTCCAAACATCCAACCGCAACAATCCTCTATTAGGGACAATCCTCCAGATAAGGAAGAGATAGTTTCCGCCATTCGGTCAATGGCGGGAAGGAAAGCTCCAGGTATAGACCGACTACCAACCGAACTCCTCAAAGCGGACCCGGAAATCACAGCCGATATACTCCTCCCACTCTTCACTAAGGTGTGGAATGATGGAAGATATCCGACTGAATGGAAGGAGGGCGTCATTGTGAAAATTCCGAAGAAGGGCGACCTTCGGGATTGTGGCAATTGGCGTGGTATATGTCTACTTACTGCCGTATCAAAAATTATGGCTAAGGTAATTCTCAATAGGATTAGTGATGTCGTCGAGAGCACTCTCGAAGTTTATCAGGCTGGATTCCGTAAAGGGTCGTCTTGTACCGACCACACAAATACCCTACGGATAATATTAGAGCAGTCAGCCGAAATGGGTTCGCCACTACATCTCATGTTTGTGGACTTCGAGAAGGCTTTCGACAGCGTTAAGCGAGATTACATATGGAATGCTTTGCGTAGGAGAGGTATTCCAGATAAGGTCATAGCTATGATTAAAGAATCCTACGAAGATGCATGGTGTCGCGTCTTGCATAGAGGAGAGCTGTCCGAGAGCTTCTCTGTGCGAACGGGTGTTAGACAAGGCTGCATATTATCACCAGCCCTGTTTCTGGTGGTCATAAATGACATCTTGAAAGCTGCACTGGAAGGTGGGGAAGGTAAAGGTCTTCAATGGAGAATTTTTAACATCTTAAGTCACCTTGATTATGCTGATCACGTGTGTTTGCTTGCACATACCCGTTCGGACTTAGAGTCAAATGTTCGCTCTTTGCATTCTAAATGCAAAGAGGCGGGACTGAAAATAAATGTGCGTAAAACCAAGTACATGCACATGGGTTCGAACGCAAGCACACCGATTGTTCTTAACGGACAGGATGTGGAAGAGGTGCAAGATTTTTGCTATCTTGGAAGCATTGTCAGCATGGACGGCGGAGCCGAAAAGGATGTTGAGGCTCGGCTAAATAAAGCTCGTCAGGCCTTCGGTATCCTTTCCCCTTTCTGGAGGTTAAGAGAGATCTCCCTTCGCATGACGCTGCGAGTTTTTGACGCATACGTCAAATCCGTGTTGTTATATGGTTGTACTACGTGGAAAGTGACCGTTCGACTTACCAAGAAACTACGACTTTCGTAAACCAATGCCTCCGACGCATTTTAGGAATATTCTGGTCAGAAGTAATCTCCAACGACGAACTTTGGAGCACAAGTCGCCAGACTAAAATAGGTATTGAGATTCAACGGCGAAAGCGGCAGTGGATCGGTCATACTTTGAGGAAACCAGAGCGAAACATCGCAAAACAGGCTCTGGATTATTATTCTCAAGGAAGACGTCGGGTTGGTCGACCATGTAACACATGGAAGCGAGCAGTTGAGCAGGAGGCCAGAGGAATAAACAAGTCCTGGCAACAGCTTAAAGCCGATGCTCAGGATCGCGCCTTGTGGAAGAAAGTTGTTTCTGTCCTATGCCCCTATAGGGGGTCTTAACAGGAATTTGATTGATTGATTGATTGATTGTGCCCATCTGGTGATGCCCACGTCATTTTATGAATATTTTTATGCGGGAAGCAGGTGGAGCTTATGACTAGGTTCTTACTGCTGGCGAAGTCAATAAGTCTTTGGCCATTATCATTCGTTGTATTATGGAGGCTATGCCCTCCCCTATGAAAAAGTTCGTTACCAATTTTACTGTTGATGTCATTGGAGGGCAGCCCGTCAGTGCTGTCAAGTCGGGCATAGAATTCGTCTTTAGTGACATCATCTTTCTCCTCTGTTGGAGCATGGCAGTTAATGAACCAAACGCTGAAGAACTTCAGCTTGAAGCGTATTAAGCAGATTCGTTCGTCGATCGGTATAAATTTCGTTACGAGTTGTTTGAACGCATTATCTACCACAAAGGCGACACCGAATTATCTGCTTCCTAGCTCTTTTCCGCTGGTAAAAATCGTGCGAGATCTGCTATCGTTAATTTCGTTTCCGAGCCATTTCGTTTCTTGGAGATCGAGGATGCTGATGTTGTTACGAGACATCTCCTGAAGAAGTTCCCGCAGTGCACCCGTTCGATGTAGTGAACGCACATTCCAAGATCCAAAAGAATAGTCCATTTTCCGTTGCCGTAGTCGGTGCCGTTTGATCCGTCCAATCCGAGGCTGTAATCCGGGTTCCTGGACACGCGAGTTTTTTCCGGGGAGACGTTGTCAGCGTTTCGCCCAACCCCCAACCTGGAGGGCCAGTCTGGATGGCAGTTCCGATTAGAGGCGCGGAACACTCGCCTTCACCCTTCTCCGTCTGCTCTTTTGAACAAAACACCCGGTGGCCACCGCGGGGAGGTGGAGATAGGATTCAGTAGCAGAGCTGTTGATGGTATTTACAGTGGGCTTTTCACAGAATTTATGCTACGTCACGTACCAGATCACGATTACGCTCTGTGACCCTTACTACCATTCGACCACCGGACTTTTGACATGGTATACAGCATTTCGTCCAATTGTTTATATATCTGTTCATCGAAGGCCAAAAATACTTAGCAGTTATAAGTTTCCTTGTGCTTCGTATACTTGGGTGAGATAGAGAGTGAAATGAATTGAATACTGTACGACGAAGTATCTCAGGGAAATGTGGTCGATTTTTTCCATTGGAATTTTCACACCAAATTTCGCAATTATCACTGCTCAATTGTACTTTCTGTAAATTGAAAGATAACCGTTTCTCAGTATGATCAAGAAGCTAAGTTTATGATCCGTAAAAACTGTAAAGTTTCTACCTTCGATGAAGTGTCGAAATCTTTTGATAGCTAGATAGATTCCAAGTAGTTCACGATCAAAAGTAGAATATTTTTGTTCTGTGGAACTTAGTCTTTTGGAGAAAAAACTTAAAGGTTTTCACCCTTCATCGTCTTTCTGCTGTAATACAGCTCCAACTGCAATATTTGAAGCGTCAACCATTAGGCTGACAATTTCGTTTGGCTTTGAATGAACCAAAAGTGAGGCATTTACTAAAGATAATTTTATCTTGTCGAACGCTGAGCTTGCCTCTTCGTTCCAAATAAATATGATTTGATTACTGCCTTTTTTGGATTGTGTTTTAACCAGATCGTACAGTGGTATTGCAGTTTCAGCTAAGGGAGAAAATGGTGATAGAAATTCACCATTCATAAGAACGTTGCAATTGCTTAATAGAGTTTGGAATTGGAAAATTTGAAATATCCTTTACTCTAGAGTTCGATGGGCATATTCCTCGATGGTGTATCTTGTAACCGAGAAAGTCAAGTTCTGTAGTACTAAGAATACATTTCCGTGGATTAACATGTATGCCATAAGCTGCTAATTTCATAAAAAGTTTTACGTAGATGCTTTCTATGTTCTTCCACAGTCTTACTACCAATAAGAATATCGTCTATGTATACGAAAATAAAATCCAGACCTTTAAGATCTTCATCTATAAACGTCTGAAAAGTTTGAGCACCATTTTTCACTCCGAATGGCATACGGAGAAATTCGTATAAGCCGAAAGGTATGATCACGGCCGTTTTGTAAACGTCTTCAGGTGCAACCGGTAGTCTTACTAAATCGATCTGAGGTATCAAGGGAAACTTCAAAGATATGTTTACTCCAATCAAGATGATTATTTAATTTTACGTCTAATATGATTAACTCATCAACAAAGCAAATTAGTACGCCATTTAAGTCTAAATTGGACGACGTGGCTGGAACATCACGTTTATGGAAAAGCTGACAGGCCTGTGTTTTAGCAGCGTTGAACTCTACTCTACTTTTCCTGCCCCATTCCAGGATTAAGTCGAGGTAGGAGTTCAACGAACCGAATAACTCCCTGCATTTGGAAGCAACAGATTGCTTGTGAGAATCCACAGCAGAGTTAAATTCAAATGTGTTATCTAAAGTACTGTCATCTGCAAAACTATGGATCGGATTGAGAGTAGAAGACAAAAGGTCGTTGATGAATATTAAGAACAAAGTAGGCGATAGAACAGAATCCTGAGGGACAACAAAATTAGTTAGAAAAGAGGAAGAAGTAACGCCATCTAATACGACTCGCATAGTGCGTTCGGACAGGAAACTCTCAATCCATCGAATGAGGGTAGCATCGAGGCCAATGGCCGTTAGCTTAGCAATGTGACATTAATGCCAAACTCTGTCAAAAGCTTTTGCAATGTCAAGAGCAAGAACTTTACCTTCGCCGTATTTATGCAAGCAAGAGCTCCAACGTTCCGTCAGGTATACCAAGAGATCTCCTGTTGACCTTCCAGAACGGAAACCGTATTGACGATCGTGAATAAGCTGTTTATCCTCAAGATAGTGAACAATTTTGCGATTGACAGCAGTTTCCCTCAGTTTCGAGAGCTCTGAAGTAATGGCTATCGGGCGGTAGTTAGCGGGGTTCGCTTTGCTTCCTTTCTTGGGAATTGGCGGAATATTCGCGACTTTCCACAATCGTAGAAAGCACCCAGAAGAGTAAGATAGATGAAAAAGATTGCGAAGGGGTTTAGCCAGAGAGGAGGCACACATTTTAAGGGTAATAGGGGGAATACCATCAGGACCAGCGCTTCTTCAGGAAGAAAATTGAGACGCGCGCGGAAATGTAGCGGAGGCAGCGAAAAACCTGATGATGTTACAATAGGAGGGATTTGGTTTGAAGGTGGTAGCGTGGAGTTTCTCGCGGAACTTAATGTCAATAGATTCGCTTTCTCAACCGGATCAATAACGGTACGGTCGCCATCGACAAATGGTGGTGTTGATGAAGAGATGAATTTATTGTTGACCGTTTTGACAAAAGACCAGAGAGATCTTGAGCCTTTTGGACTCTGAAGGATCTTCCGCCGAAGTTTTTGGTCGTGATGAAATTTAATATGTTAAAGGATAGATTTGCCGATATTTCTTGATGCATTATAACGCTCTCAGTTAGTTGGAGTTGGAAAATTTTGAAAATTTTGAAACGATTGTTTCTTAGCCTGAATTGCTGCAAGACATTCATTAGTGAACCAAGAGTCCTTCGACGGCCGGACTCTCTTTTGACTTGAAGGTATGTAGAGCTGTATAGCTTTCAGGATGGTTTATATGCTTCATCGCAGTCATTAGAATCGAAGCACAATTTTCAATTAAAGGCATTGAAGAACTCGTTTAGCGCCCCCCAATTTGATCTTTTAAAATGCCAAACAGTTCTTCGGGGTGCCTTAACTGGCAGCGGTTTTAGTGCTACAACAGGGAATTGCGCACGAATCAAGAAGTGATCCGTATTTCCAATTGGCGATGAGGATATTACAGAGAGTATTTCTCAGGTTGATTAGTGAAAGATATATCAAGTAGATTGGAGAATTGACCTGCAATTTTTGGTAAACGGGTATGATCCTTAACCAGCTGTGTTAGACCGTTTAACGATGCAAAGAGCTCAGCTGACATACATACATGACAACGCTCAAAGAAAATAAAAAGAGGCCAATCAGGGCTGCTACGAGAGGGTATTCCGTGCCACCGTAACTGCTAATGGAAAAAAGCGATATCGCCAGCACAGGATGAGGCAATGAAAAGAGGCAGAACCTCTGTAGCGAGTGAACGGCTACTGCGCTGTGTTACGTTTCGTCCTAGACCAGCTTATGAGGGACTCGTCAGTAAGGCATGTGTAAGCAGGCCCTGCCGTAGACGCTAAGGGAATACCGTGCAGGTAGTGAGATTAGAACCCGGGGACTTCGAGTTGCAAGGCGCCCGCGTCGGCCACTGAGCTATCTGGACCCCATTAGTCAGTTAGTAGCAATGCAGTATAAACCGCCACATGTAGGAAGTGATAACAATACGCATAAGATCTTAAGTAAAAGCTTCGTGCATAGACCTGCAGCGGAGGCTCAGCCCTCCACGTCGGGTACTAGCTACAGAGACGCGGTTGAAGGGATCAGGATCGGTATTCAAATATCCTCTCAAGATCCTTACATCGGAGCAGCTAGCTGCAATACAAAAATCGATCTTGAAAGAGATACCTAAAGTGGCAATGAGGGAATAAATCCACAATTTAGTGGACTCAGCCTTAAGCCGGGATGGATACTGATAGTTTGCCTTGATGAGGAAACCGCAGCATGGCTAGAAAGAACAGTAAGTGGCATCATGCCGGATGAGTCCGCTCAATGGAGACAAGAAGCGACAGGCCAAGACCTGCAATTCTATTAGGACCTTGAATAAGTTCTCGCTGTTTCTTTTACAAAATAAAAGCTTTATTTAAATTATAAGGAAGAAAAACATTTAATTCAAAGTATTGACAATCACTAGCGACCACTTTCTCCCATCTTTCTGGCAGTATATGAATTCCGCGTCGGAAAAACGACATGTCTTTTGAGGCTATCCAAGAACCGATCCATTTTTTAGCTTCTTCATAAGAAAGCGCTGGTCAGCCAGGCCATGTGCCATCGAACGGAATAGGTGAAAATCAGAAGGGGCTATGTGAGGTGAATACGGCGGGTGGGGTAGAACTTGCCATTGAAGCGTTCCCAGGTAGGTTTTCACTGGTTTTGCAACATGAGGCCGAGCGTTGTCATGTAGCAAAATCACTTTGGCGTGTCTCTGCTCGTATAGCGGCTCGACTTAAACACACACTCAAACGAATACACTGTGAAGCACTTGCCGCGGAGAACAGTGAAGCTTAGGCAGTCCTTCATTCCTCTAACGGCAGTGATGTGGAATTCATTACCAGGCAATCTCTTTCCAACGGAATATAACATACAACAATTTACGAGTAACGTTCACCGGCACGTCAAAATCTTCTCTCCTGTGTTTCCCTACTAATTTTCCCAATGGATACTTGTTTCCCCATACCCATGTCGACTTAGCTGTGTATCACGCATTAAAGGGTGACCCCCTAAGTTATTTTCGATGACCGTAAAAACAAAAGCTTCACCACTCGTTACAATCGTTCTCACTTCCCAACGGCCTAAAGCAAGGTGACGGCCTCGCACCAATGCTGTTCAGTTTGACACTCGAATATATTGTTCGGGAACTTCCCGTTGATACCAAGGGAACAATATGCTTCATATCCACACAACTCGTAGCATATGCCGACGAAATAGATATCCTTGCTAGATCTCTGGAGAGTGCAATATCATTTAGCTTTCAAGATCACGGGTGATATGCCAGTGAACCAGTGAGTGTCGATTTACCATTTTTAGAGCAATCAGGATCAATAAGGGGAGAGCGGCCGGTTATTAGTAAACGGTAATTTAGCTGGTTCGATTACCTGGTATCCTACCGGTTATTGGTAAAAAGATCTCATTTTCGTCCTCCTGTCGTTTAAATAAATTTCAGCGATTTGAATTTGGCGGTACTGCCATTTTAGTGATGTCAAAAATTTTGATGTTAAATTTTATTATTAGCATTTTTTTTTTTTTTGTAATTTCGCAGTTAAATTTTTTTCATCCTGGTTTTGACGCGATTAAGTTTTGTAAATGTTAAGGAACCTGAAGGTCAGGAGGCCAAGGCCCGATTTGGGCTGTATTGCCATTTCAGAAGACAAAAGAAAACAACATAACAGGTCTACGACTGGGCGTAAACCCCAATCGTGCGATACTCTAGATGAAAGAGAATTGTTTTTATTTTAAGAAATCTTATAGGGGAAGTGGTAGAGGGGGTGACGACATTGAAATTTTTTTTACATCACGCTAATGTTGCTATGCAAAATTTGGGACTCAAAAATTTAATAGGTACTGAGAAAATTAGTGTATTGGATTTAGTGAAATTGTGCAGTTTGTATGGGAGGTGGTAGAAGGAGTGTGAATTTATTAATGACGTTTTTAGAAATAACTGTAAACATCATTTAAATGACATATTTTATATTGCAGATCAGTAGCATTCATACTTTCCAGGAAAATCGATTTTTTGTAAAGTTGCTGAATTGTGTCAAATTGTATGGAAGGGGGTAGAAGGAGTGAAGCTAACCGCCTAATTTTTTTTTTAGTCTTACTAATAATTCTAAATAATTATTTAGTGCATAATTTCAGCTCGATAAATTTCATAACTACTGAGTAAATTTATTTAGAGTATTTCGTAAAAAAAGTGCAGTTTGTATGGGAGGTGGTGGAAGGAAGCGGAGGCCTCAACTAATTTTTATACAGCAGATCGAAATTATTATAAAAGTAATATATTAAAAATTTCAGATCCTTTCATGGTTTTTGAAAAAATCCGTGTCAAATTGCGAAATTGTGTCATTTTGTATGGGAGGGGGTGGAAGGGGTGAAACTGAATGTCTAATTTTTTTTGGTCTTACTAATTATTCCAAGTAAATATTTAGCGCACAATTTCAGCTCGCTAAATTTTATACGCACAGAGTAAATTGGTTTAGAGTATTTCATGAAAAAGTACAGTTTGTATGGGAGGTGGTGGAAGGAGAGAGAGGACACGCATAATTTTTTTAAAATAGATTGATATCATCATAAAAGTAATATGTTCCAAATTTGAGACCAATAGCGTTTGAGCAAATCGGTTTATTGTCAAATTGCGCAATTGTGTCATTTTGTATGGGAGGGGGTAGAAGGAGTGGAGCGATTTGGCCCGTTCACGAACTTGTCCTTACTTTTTTTGTCAAAAGCAGCGTGTGAAAAATTTGATCTTTCTAGACGTGTTCTCAAGCTAGAGAGGACACGGACAGACGGACGAACGGACGGACAACTTTAGAGCAAACTTATAATACTCTCAGATTTCATCTAGAGTAAAAAAATGGAGATAAGCAAACTTATTGGCGCGAAATTTTCAAATATTGATTATGCATTAAATTTTTTTTTTTCATTAAACTGAGTGGGAAGGCCGTCTTCGAAAACTCGCTTAATACGTTCATGACGGCTGCTTCGACTCACCCGATGCGATAAGCATGATTTGTTTTTATACGACTGATATGAAAATACAATGTATTCAATATCGGAGCTATAAACACGCGCATTAAACATACAATGTAGAAAATGTCGGGGGAAAAAAAAACGTTGTTCGTGCGTGTGCGCCGTATATAAAGAGAGAAAACCCCTTCTTGGAAACGTCTTACAGTCACCAGAAAAAACTTTGTATTACAAAATAGGTGAATGGAAAATTGCCATATTTGAAATGCTTGCTGGGAGTGTTATGATACCACGAAAACCCATTTTTGAAGCGGGCAATACAAAAACGGAAACGGAAAATTTTTACGTTCTTGTCAAGTTCTGGCTGCAGTGAAGTCCTTCGAGAAATGTCAAACTTAAGAAATGTCGAAGTACTCCCTCATATTTTTCAGCCTAGCGATAGGGTCTAGAAGGGTTCTTTCAAAGCAGCTTACTTTAAGTTTTCTGCAGTATTTTTCAGTGTCTTCTCGGCATGTCCTGCTGGCATCAGGAATCGTACAACTATTTTCTATTACTCGTTTAATGGTCCAGGATTCTGAAAAACGGTCAAAACTTCGAAAGTCTGTTTGCTATGATCCGAACCGTCCGGTTTCTCTAGAAGTCCCGGTTTGTTTTGGAGGGCACCCTTTTGAAAGTATCCTGTGCAGTCTCGCGCGATAGTAGTTCAGTCAATTACCTAGAGTTTCCTTTTGGCCTTCCTAATTTTTCTCCTTTTCATTCTGAGCTTAGTGAGGCGTTTTTTTTACGAAGGGACGTGTTTATCTGGCAGTGGTTGCGGTCAACTGTTACAGTAGCGTTGATGATTTGCTCGGACGCCATTACTCCTGGCCACATCCTTCTTCTTTTACCTATACAATGACTCTTCAGTCCAAATCGGTCCTTTTCCTCCTGACCTTCAGGTTCCTTAGCATTTTTTCATTATATTTTGCGGAAGGGTTGTTAGCCCGTCACATAACCCTCTATCAACGATTTTTTTGTTATTTTCGTAAATTTGATTTAACCAAGGTATATCCAAGCAAGCAGTGTGCTGGAATTATACGTTGACCGGGATTTGAACTTACGACCTTCGCCTTGTTGACCAACCTGCTACCCACCAGGCTACACCCTAGCTTTGGCTGTATCGTTTATTTTAGATTTTTTGTATTTCTCTTTCTAACGCAATTAATCGAGTGCTGTATGAAGACTTTTTCGTCTGAATGTATCACAGGTTATACATGTGTTTCCGCGTATCTTCCATACGTAATTCCCGCGATAGTATTTCCTTATTACCCCTCTTTAAAAAGCAATTATCTCCGTATGTGTTTATAACATACACGAAGCTATAACTACCTTAGGAAGAGACGTAGGTAGACTCAGCATACAGTTCCGTGTCTTTAAGAATTACGGCGACAGGTATATGGGCTGTCTGTGTGTACTCATAAGACGCGCGTCTTCGACGATTAAGAAAAAGAAATCGAGAATAGCAGCAGCCGTGATAGCTCGTAAGATAGATTTTGTCTTAAGAACTGGTTTTCTGGTTTTTTTTTTTCATATTGTTTGAACTTTTCTACTGGATCTCTCCGATAGATGTGGTGAAACTCAAAAATTCGGACTGTAGCGCCAGCCGTGAAGCAACCAACAAAATCAATTTTGTGAGATATCTGTTTCGTACAACAGGAAAGAAAACATTGAATGTTGGTTATACGAAAAAAAAAAAGCATAACAGGGCTATGATTGCGCGTTAAGCCCAATCTTACGCTACTCAAGATAAAATTTTTTGTGATTCCAAGAAATTTTGTATGGGGAGTGGTAGAAGGGGGTGACAGCACTAAACTAAAATTTTTTTTCAAGCTCTAAAAATTGAATGGGTAACGAGAAAATTATTGCATTGGATTTAATGAAACTGTGCAGTTTGTATGGGAGGTCGTAGAAGAAGTGGTGAGAGGGGGAGGGGAGGAGAATTTTAGTGATTTTTCCAGAAATACCTATGAATATTATAAAATTGAGATCTCTTAAATTTTATACTAATTTGAAATTCATACTTTTCAAGACAATCGATGTTTTGCAAAGCTGTGAAATTGTTTCATATTGTATGGGAGGTGGAGCAGTACAGCTAATCAGTTAATTTTTTCTGATCTTAATGATAAAGCTAATTAAGTACTTAATGCAAAATTTAAGCTCGATAAATACGTACTGAGAAAATCGGTTTACAATGTTTCATGAAAAAGTACAGTTTGTATGGGAGGTGTTGGAAGAGGTGGGGGAGGGGACTCAAATAATTTTTATATTATACATAAGGTTTATGATAAAAATAATATTGTGATATCTGGCATGATCACAGTGAGCCGGCAGAGAGAGATGACAGATAACGTTTTGGTCTGAGGAGGATAGGTCGAGTTTTTGAGCTGCGATAGATTGTAATATTTGAAAAAAAGCGATTAATTAAATAAAAATAGTTGCGCGATTTAATACTTAAAACAGAGGTTTTAATTAACCTACGAATTGCGAAGCAAGGAGTCAGTAGGAACCCTGGACGCGTAACAATTGGTGTCAGAAGTCAGGAATCCCACTTCTGACACCAATTGTTACGCGAGTGACTAAAAAGGACAAAAGTGATTCGTGGAAATCGTTGAATTTTCGAAATAGTGAAAACATTTCGCAAGTAAAATGGTGCGTTATTTGAAAGATCTTAAGCTCTCAGAGTTGAAAGGGGAGCTTAGCAAACGTGTCTTGCCGACAGTAGGCAATAAAACGGAGCTCGTAAGCCGTTTGATGGATGTTCTAGAAGTGGAAGGCCGAGATCCAGACACTTACGAGTTGATAGGGGACGACGGCGCGATCGTAAATTTGAAAGAACAGCCAGTTGCATCCGACCCTATGATGCAATTTATGCAGCAAATGATGGCTACGCCCAATAAAATGGACGCCCAGTCTCAAGGAATAAGGGAGGATCGAAAGTCTATTAGAGAAGATTTCGATCTGAAATTTGGCCTGCAAAAACAACGAATCGATGATATGGGCAATTTAGGAAAATCCATTGAAGAAAACCTGGCGAAGAAACTAAACGATGCAATTGAAAAACAGGTAACAGAAATATCTGACGTTCGGCAAGATATGGAACGCCTTAAGAGTGACTTCGATACTGCAAAAACCACCGGAACAATTAAAGCCGAAGGAGTAGTTCATAAAAGTCTGAAAGCTCCCGTCTTCGATGGCCAAACTCCTTGGACCATCTATAAAACCCAGTTTGAAGCCGCAGCCAGAAATAACTGCTGGAGCGATGCAGAGCGAGCAACGGCATTAATATTAGCGCTAAGAGGACCTGCTGCTGAGGTTCTTCAAACAATTACTGAAGATCAACAAAAGGACTTTGCGTTACTATAACAGATATTGGATCTTCGATATGGCGGAGACCATATACGTGAACTATACAAGATGCAACTTAGAAATCGGGCCCAGAAGAATGGTGAACCTCTACAGCAACTTGTGCAAGACATCGAACGCTTGTCGTTGTTGTCCTTCCCCAGAATGGATCCAGATAAAAGAAACGAAGCCGCTGTCGATGCTTTTATTAATGCTATTTACGATCGCGAATTACAACAGGCTCTACGGCTAGCAGGAAAGAGAAACACGAAGGAAGCCTTGGCCTACGCTTTAACATTTGAGGCGGCTAAACAAGCATCGCGGAATACATACAGGGCAAGAGAAGTTACCGAGGAATGCCTATGCCAACGGACAGAGGTCAGGCGCAACGAAGGAAGTGGAGCTCCAAAATACTGGAACTGCAGTCAAGCGGGTCATTTACAACGTGATTGCCGAAAACCTAGAAGTCAACAAAACGTCTGCTCTGAATGCGTCGCAAGAAGGCAGGAAACCCGAGGTATTAGCCAACAACAATACACCTCGGCCGAAAACATGCAGGGAAACGAGTAAGTGCCAACTTCAAGGGGCAGAAGTTGGCTGGTGGAATCGACGCCCCCGGAACCATCATCGCAGTTTCTAGACTTCACCGAGGAGAACACGATCTAGACATGAGCGACTGCGTTGTAACTATTGACACCGGCGCAACAAGATCAGTGCTGAGATCGGACTTGGTCAGCAATAGGTGGCTTCATAACACTGGAAGGTACGCAATTCGGACGGCGACAGGAGAATCAACTAAAGTACATGGAGAAATAGTGCAAGAAGTAAAGCTAGGAGCTAGTTAAGATTTTCCCATATATTTTTGGTGGCTGATATCACGGACGAGTGCATTCTTGGAATGGACTTTCTAAAACCGCACGGCATCCACTTGGATTTGGGACAGCGTATCCTGAAATGGCGGAATATAGAAATGCCAATGGAAATTTATTCAACAGAATACTCCAAACTAAGAGTGGTCCTGTACGAAGACATCGACATACCTAAAACATCGGAAACAGTTATTTGGGCAAAGCTCGATGGTGATTCCAGGAACCACCGATTCTACCTAATAGAACTAGGCACGACACCGGCATTACGGAACTTGATTTTGGGAAGAACATTGGTAAAGGCAGATGAGGGAAAACCCATTCCGATAAGAGTGCTAAACGTTTCTGAGAAAATCACCACTGTTAAGAAAGGTGATGTGATTGGTATTGGCGAACCGATTTCTACTGTAACGAAAATCGAAGAGAATACGCTATCAGATCCTGCTGAAAGTCAACGAAGCAAGGGGGATCAAAAGTTAATGGCAACGCTTCTCAAACGTAACAATTTGCAAGGAGAACAACGTCAAAAAGCTGCAGATCTCATTGGACGCTTTACTGACATTTTCTCCAAAGGCGAGGATGATCAGGCAATGCAATACCGATACGTCAATCACCAAGGAGAATTCCGCTCGCCAAACAAGAAGAAGCAAATGCAATGGTAGACACTATGAAGGCGCAGGGTATTATCGAGGAACCCAAGATTCCATGGTCAATCACCGATAGTGCTGGTAAAGAAAAAGGATGGTAGCACTCATTTTTGTGTGGACTATCGAAGATTGAACGATGTCACCAAAAAGGATAGTTATCCACTGCCCAGGATTGACGACATCATGGACACTTTTTCCGAAGGCCCGATGGTTTTCTACGCTCGACTTGAAAAGTGGATATTGGCAGGTGGAAATAAACGAAGAGGACAAAGAGAAAACTGCATTCCCCAGCCACATTTGAGCGCCTTATGGAATTTGTTTTGCGAGGACTTAGTTGGAAGACCTGCCTCGTTTACCTCGACGATGTGCTTGTTATTGGCTAAACTTTCGAAGACCACTTGAAGAATTTGGAAGAAGTTTTTCAACGATTTCGGGGAGCCAATTTGAAGCTGAGTCCAACCAAATGCACCTTATTCAGTCCAGAAGTGAAATACTTAGGCCACATAGTATCAGCCGATGGACTTAAGACGGACCCGGAGAAAATATTGACCGTTAAAAACTTGGCCTACACCGAAAGATAAACACCAGCTTCGAAGTTTTCTCGGACTTGCAAGTTATTACCGACGTTTCGTTAAGGACTTTGCGGCCATAGCAAAGTGCTTGCATCAGCCCACGGTAAAAGGAAGATAATTCAGCTGGACCGAAAAGTGTCAGCAGGCGTTTGAAGTATTGAAGGAGGAACTGTGTAGATCACCAGTCTTGGCGTATCCGTCTCCAGGAAAAGTCTTCATTGTGGATACCGCTGCCAGCAATAGTGGAGTTGGAGCAGTACTTTCCCAGGAAATCGATGGCGAGGAAAAAGTTTTGTCGTATTACAGCAGAGTACTCTCGAAATCGGAGAGAAATTACTGTGTAACGCGCAGGGAGTTGCTGGCGATCGTGGAGGCTGCAAAACATTTCCACAAATACCTTTACGGACAGAAGTTCATTCTTCGAACGGATCACGCATCTCTCAAATGGCTACTTCAGTTCAAGAATCCAGAAGGTCAAGTTGCAAGATGGATAGAGAGACTCCAATCATACAACTTCGAAACAGTCCATAGACGAGGCAAGATTCACGGAAATGCAGATGCACTTTCTCGACGACCTTGTCCGCAAAATTGCAAGCATTGTCAACGAGTGGAAGAGAAAACTGACTGCGAAAATCTACGAGTGGTGACGTTAAGCTCAACGGATGTTTGGAATCAAGAGAAATTGCAGGAGGCGCAACGAAATGATCCACATATATCGCCTCTAATTGAATCGAAAGAACGCGAGGAAAGACCAGCTTGGAAGGATATATGCGACCAAAGTGAAGTCCTGAAGTGCTATTGGGCTCAGTGGAACTCTCTCTATCTGGACAACGGAGTGCTAAAGCGCAAATGGGAAACAGCAGTTGGAACAACACACCAAATGCAAGTTATTGTTCCACGGGACAAAGTGGGGGACATTCTAAAGTAATACCATGAAGGAGCCTCTGGAGGACATCTAGGCATAAATAAAACCGTTGCCAAAATACGCGAGAGGTTCTATTGGATATACCTTCGCGAGGATGTGGAAAACTGGTGCCGAAAGTGTTGTACGTGTGCATCAAGTAAAGGGCCTCAACGTAAAAGTAAAGGAGAGATGCACAAATACAACGTGGGAGCCCCATTCGAGAGAACTGGACTAGCAGATTTGGAGTTCCACGTGAGTTGCATTCCAATCAAGGGCTTAATTTTGAATCAGAAATGTTCAAACAACTGTGCACGTTACGTAGAATAAACAAGACAAGGACTACACCAATGCATCCGCAGTCTGATGGAATGGTCGAACGATTCAACAAAACAATCAACGCCCATTTGTCGAAACTTGTTTGTGAAAGGCAAAATGATTGGGATCGTCACATTCCACTATTCTTGATGGCCTACAGAACAGCGTAGCATCCTTCTACCGGCGAAACACCACATCTCGCATCGTCTTCGGAAGGAACATCCGGCTACCGGCAGACTTACTTTTTGGAGTGGTTCCGGAACATCCAATGGTCGCAGAAGGCTATGTTGCGGAATTGCGAAACCGACAAAGCACCATTCATCAGCTTGTCAGACATAAAATTAATTTGGCAACTGATCGGATGAAAACTAGATACGACCAAAAGGCGAAACTAGGAAATAGGAAGCCGGACTATATTTGGAATATACAAAAGTTGGATGACGCCACCACCTTTCTAACAAATACTATGAAACATGCCTTTGCAAAGGCGTGCCCCTTAAAGTATCCACCAAAAAGATCGCAACCACCATGGTGGAATAGGGAGCTGGGCGAAGTTCGTAAAAAAGTTCATTCGCTTTTTAACATCGCAAAGCGCACAGGGCAGACCGAAGCATGGACTGAATATAGGAGCTCCCTAAAAATCTTCAAAAGGGAACTGAGAAAAGCCAAAAGAATAGGCTGGAGAGAATTCTGTAGCCGAATAGAACAAGCCTCAGAAGCCTCTAGACTTCGGAAGCTGCTATCCAAAAATCCAGCTTCGCCAGCCTTACTAAAAGACACGGATGGTAGCTGGACAAATGACAGCAAGGGTACGCTTGAGGCTCTCTTAAGCACTCACTTTCCAGGCTGCCAGGACCCCGGCGCCACCCGCCAAGAGGTAAACAATGAACGCCTGGAGAATGTTCCAGGGCCACTCTCAGCACATAGACTAAGGTGGGCAATTGGCTCGTTCGATCCGTATAAGTCGCCGGGACCGGATGGGATAATACCAGCCATGATACAAAATGTAGAAGGACTGGTTGCACCATGGCTCGCGGCGATTTTTAAGGGATACCTTAGACTAAACTACGTACCCCAACTATGGAGGGAAGCACGGGTTGTTTTCATACCGAAAGCAGGTAAGGGCAATCACGTTAACCCTAAGAACTATCGACCCATTAGTCTTACGTCCTTCTTGTTAAAAACACTAGAAAGGGTCCTTGATGTATACATCAGAGATAGGATGAACCCAGAACATCTATCCCAAGCTCAACACGCATACATGAGAGGGAAATCGGCGGAGACTGCCATCCACGAGGTGGTGATAAACATCGAAAAATCACTGCAGCATAAAGAGTACACTCTAGGCACTTTCCTAGACATAGAGGGAGCCTTCAATAATGCCACAACGGATGCCATTGGGGAAGCTCTCCGCTCTGCTCAAGTAAACAAAACGATCAGCGCATGGATCGAGACTATGCTTAAAAATCGAACCATAGCGTCGGAATGGGGTAATGCTAGTTCTCGCAAACATAGCTTTAGGGGAACGCCACAAGGAGGGGTACTATCTCCACTTCTGTGGGTGCTGACTATCAATAACATACTTAAGGTCCTAAGCAGTTCAGGGGTAAACGTGGTGGCCTACGCTGACGACGTAGTGATACTGGTATCAGGCAAGTACACAAACACGTTATCCGAGCTCACGGAACGAGCACTCAGAAAACTATACGACTGGGCGAAAAGCGCCGGACTAAACGTAAACCCGCTAAAAACGGAACTAGTTCTGTTCACGAGGAAAATTAAAACTCCGGAGTTTAGGCTACCTAAAATAGGAAGCACCGAACTAACTCTGACCAGCCACGCAAAGTATCTGGGACTGATCCTAGATAGTAAGCTAACCTGGAAACTAAACATTGAAGAGCGTTCAAAAAAGGCTAGCATCGCTTTTTACTCGTGCAAAAGGATGAATAAGACGACCTACAGGCACAGATTGGAAAAAGTACAAAGGCAGGCATGTCTGGGAATCGCTGGCGCTCTTAGGACCACGCCCTCCGATTCACTGAACGTGTTACTGTCTTTACCACCAATAGACTTGGTCGCATTAAACGTGGCATCCAAGAGTGCTCTACGACTCCAGGAGCACAAGCAACTTAGTACACGACCGTACGGTCACAGTAACATAAGTCTACCCGCGGGAAACACGGACTCTATGATTGCGAAGTCAGTTTTCGACAGGAAGTTCTCGATACGTATACCGGATAGGGAATACTGGTCAACAAGAACCGGAAACCCTAGGGGAGCGATAAATATCTATACGTATGGATCCAGAATGGAGGGAGGGGTGGGCGCAGCAGTGCACACAGCTGACCTCACAACGAATTTAGTTCTCAGGCTACCAAACGACTGCAGTATCTTTCAGGCGGAAATCCTGGCAATCCAGAGAGCAGCCGAGATCGCCAGCAGATCGTCGCGAAATGGTAACGAAAGAATAATTATATACACAGATAGTCAGGCTGCCCTAAAGGCACTAGAAGCCTGTACTATAAAGTCTAGGGTAGTCTTTAACTGTCATCGCGCGTTACAGAATCTATGTGTCAACAGAAGGGTAGAACTCTGCTGGGTTCCAGGCCACAGCGGCATAACAGGTAATGAGGCCGCGGACGACCTGGCGAAAAGCGGGGCAAATCTTGATCACGAACTCGCAGAAAACGTACCACCGCCTATAATGATCATCAAAGGATATTTGGACACACAGTTCACGAATCTAGCCGAAGCTAGATGGCATACGACCACAACTTGTAGAGCCACAAAATCAATGTGGAACAGGTATGATGCAAAGAAAACAAAACTCTTGTTATCACTACCCAGGAAGCAATGTGCGACAATGGTTGGCATCATCACTGGCCATTGTCTTATAGGAGCACAGGCCTATAGGATGGGTTTGGTAACCCATGATCGCTGCAGAAATTGCAACCAGCCGGGAGTAAGAGAGACAATGGAGCACGTGTTATGTAAGTGTCCGGCGCTTACTAGAAGAAGGCTTATAACCCTCGGCTCTCCGTTCTTCTCCGATCTCAAACAGGTGTCGAGCTGTAGTATGCGAAACGTTCTGAACTTTGCGGCAGCAGCGAAATCCTTTGAGCTCAACAAGGAACTCGCAATACCAGCGAACCATTAGGTTTTCCCTATTTTCCGATGTGGTATCACTATGGATCCCAAAGGGTCTATGTGGGCTAAGGCCGCCACTCTAACCTAACCTAACCTAAAAGGCGAATTCTTCGGGTTTCAATGAAGGTGACCTGGTATGGCTGTACAACCCACGAAGGCGGAAACACAGATCGCCGAAATTGCAGCGACACTGGGAAGGACCTTATCGAGTGATCACTAGAATAAATGATGTGGTCTACCGGATACAACAATTTGATAGACCTCGGACCAAGATGAAAGTCGTACACTTGGACAGATTGGCAAAATATCACGGACCGCCCAACGAGACTAATGATTCTGTTCGGGACGAACAAGAACTAAGGAGGAGGTAATGTGATATCTGGCATGATCACAGTGGGCCGGAAGAGGGTTGACAGATGACGTTTTGGTCTGAGGAGGATAGGTCGAGTTTTTGAGCTGCGATAGATTGTAATATTTAAAAAAAAAGCGATTAATAAAATAAAAATAGTTATGCGATTTAATACTTAAAACAGAGGTTTTAATTAACCTACGAATTGCGAAGCAAGGAATCAGTAGGAACCCTGGACGCGTAACAATATATTCCCAATTTCAAATTATTATATCCAAGAAAATTTGATTACAGTAAATAATTAAAATTAGTCATTTTGTATGGGAGGGGGTAGAAGGGGAGGAACGATTTGGCCTATGACCTTACTTTTTCATCAAAAACAACGTAAAATTTTTTAACATTTTGGCTCAATGCGTTCTCTAGATCGATCAAGAATGCGCACAGACGGACAGACATCCGGTTTCGAGGTTGCCTACAAATTTAAAATTTAATTAAATACACACAAATTTGATTCTCTACAATGACGCTACAGTCCAAATCGGGCCTTGGCTTCCTGACCTTTCGTTCGTTGATATTTTTTTTTAATATTTATTGTGGAAGGGTTATTAGCCCTTCGCACAACCCTCTTTCTACGAATTTTTCATTTTCGTAGATTGAGGTGACCAAGTAGGTAGTGTGCCGGAATTATGTGTCGACCGGGATTTGAACTCACGACCTTCGCATTGTAGACCAACACGCTATCTACTAGGCTACACCCTAGCTCTATACACAAATTTGATTGCATGCTCACAATTTTGAGTGAGTTCACACAAATTAGATGAAATGCACACAAATTTGATTAAACGCACACAAATTTGATTAAATGCAGTGCAACAACAAATATTTCTGTACCCTTGGCACTCTGTGCGAGCATTTTTTCTTGGCGTTACAAACTTTAGAACAAACTTATAATACTCTCAGATTCCATCCAGAGTATAAGAGTACATCAGGAAGAATACGCGTACCCTGACCTGAAGAGGGTGAAAAATATACAATCGCACAACTCGATTGTAGCCTAGTGGGAAGCGTGTTGGTCTACAGTTCAAAGGTCGTGAGTTCAAATCCCGATCGACGTATAATTCCTGCTTAGACATAACTGGGTTGCCTCCATCTACAAAAAAAAAATTATAAACTTACGAACAAAGGGCTCTGCAGAGGGCTTCCACAATAGCAAATTAATATTGTTATAGATCTGGCAACCACGTAATTTGATCTTTCCTGAAAATGCCAGAATTATGTAGCAAAGTCCCCCAATATGTAAAAAGCCATAATCAAAGATCTAGAGCCTCCCAGTATAGTCGAGACACACACCCGACGAATACACCACGGAAGCTTCGAGAATTGGTGAAAATGGTATAAAAGCACGAAGCTTTCAGACGGATGCAGTCAGTCATTCAGCGACATCTATCGGTAGACGCGAACCGGTGCAAGAACGCGATAGAACAATATCGGCAGTGGTGCCATATAGTGCGAATTAAGTTAAATTGCGAATAAAATAAATTATCACTTTTTTTAAACGAATTGTGTTTTACTTGAAATCCCGGCGAACCCCTAGCTCGCTTAAATATTAAGGAACCTGAAGTTCAGGAGGCCGATTTTGGTTGATGTGTCATTGTACAAGAATTAGCTCGCACAACAACGAAGCGGAAACATTAGAGAAGAGAAATTTCGCAAGCCCGCTCTCCTTCTTCAGATGGGCTGTGTGATAGTTCCACTTCCCAAGAAAGCGGCACTGGCAGCACTCTAAAATTTACTCGAAGGATATCAAAGAGCAACGCTACAATATGCTTGCGTGTGTACACCTACCTATGCCGATGTGTAGAACCACTTATGGAAGTGATTATGGCCGACGAGTGTAAAATCTGGTTCTTTGCCTCAGCCTGATACAATCTGCTCCTCGCATTGTTACTTTCACATGACAAATAATTTCACCATCACACGTTTACTGGACGAATGTATATGCTAATTCTGTTTTTTGTTCTATCCCATGGAGTAACTATAGTTTCGATGGTCGACCAATCCAATGTTTCCCTAGGGTGGTTATGATCAGTGGCGGCTCGTCAGATGAGGCACGGCAGGCACTGCCTGAAATAATTCCAATCATCCCATGTTTTTTCCAAACTTCTTTTTAAACAAAAGATTGTATTGATTCTTTCAGAAATTTCACAAACAGTACAAATAAAACAACAAAATGGCCGACGGTACAATGAATTTTGAAGATTTTGCGAAAGAATCGCAAGAAATCGTAAATATTTCGGATGAAATTGGTGATTGCTGGACAATAGAGCGAAAGGTAAAAACAAAAAAAAAAACGAAATATCCTGAAAAGATTTTAATCTGATCGCACTCTAGTTTGTAATTTAAAATTTTGATTTTTTCTGTTTTGTCACTTACAGATTGATGACGATGACATTCTCTTAAGGTATCAGCAAAAAATCGAAATTTGGAATAAACTGTTGAATTTTGAGTATCACATTTTGTACAGTATTAGCTATCAGGTTCCGGTTTTATATTTTAAAATCAGTCGAGATGGTAGGTGCAAGTTGTTGAATTTGTTTTTGTTCTTTTTTTTATCGCGCGATCATATTGAAGATTGGAATTATCGTTTGATCAATGGGATCACAGTCAGGGCTGGCTTTTGTGTGAGTTCAATAGTTTTTTTTTTAGTACAACGGATATTTCACTTAAACTGCGAAATTTTAAGAATTTTCCCCCTACCCCTCCCGTTAGTCCTGGATTTGGTTATACGAAGAACGACTAGAAGTGCTCGCGCGATCTTTGTTAAAATATAATACAACTTTTTTTTAACTGCGCTCTTAGATTGCGATTTTCGCGCGATAATCATAAAGATCGCACGATCAATGGGATTCGGTTAATCGCGTGATCTCGATTATTTATCACAAGTTTCGTTCGTTATGACTCCTCTTCCCTCCATGTTACTGTATCTGTGCATTGCACAAAAAGTTAGAATCGCCTACAACACAAGTCAAACTTGAGAAAATAGCCAAAAAAACGACCTTGATCATTGCCAATTTTGTCGTAACAGCGATAATCCCAATATTATTTATGATTATGATCCAAAATTTAAACGGATACCGATATAGCATCCAGACACCATTTAATGCAACGCTAGGGTGCTAGCCTAGTGGGTAACGTGTTGGTCTTGTTATGCGAAGGTCGTGAGTTCAAACCCCGGTCGGCGCAATATATAATTCCAACACATTGCCTGCTTGGATATACCTTGGTCACCTCATTCTACGAAAATGAAAAATTCGTAGAAAGAGGGTTGTGCAAAGGGCTAACAATCTTTCCACAATAAGTAGAAGTAGAAGCAGTTATGTCGGTATTGACATCAAAAAAAAAATTAATTTAGGTTCAGAGAGACGAAAATGACGATGGGAATTATTAAATTCAAAAAAAGTCGTCATATTCTTTTTCTCTTCAAATTTTATGCGAAATCTGTAAACAGTATTCTTCCTATTCGCCACAGACGGATCATATCTCTCTCTCGACGACGCCTGGGAAATTTTCAAGCAACGATCCATGTTAACAAGGAGCGAGAACTCCTCTTCTTCAACGGACCATCCGACGTCGTCATTCAATATGCTTAGGATTTTAACACAAATGGATCATCCGAAACTTTTTCAACCATTTCTGGCGCTACATCCCTGCCGAACTGCCGAACTATTGGCGATGATGCCGAAAAGTCAAAATCGTGTGGTGACGTTTATCAGTACGATAGGTCCGTTCGTACATTTAAATTTGAGTTCGCATTATGGAAAACATTTCAATTGAATAAAAATCTAAAAAAAAAAAAATTGATTTTATTAAGTTTTCCGAGTTGGTAGATATTTTATTACAGCAACGGATCCCTAAAATATGTTTCAATGTTTTCCTTCTTTTTCTTCGTCTTCAATAGCACTACAGCCCAAATAATCGAGCTGGCCGTGAAACGAACACGTCTGCTGCGTCCTTTGCTGGAATTATGATATGTTTACTCTAAATTTAAAAAACAAAAAATAATATTTGCAAAAAAATATTGTTGCGAGCTAGGGGTTCGCCGGGATTTCAAGTAAAAACGCAATTCGCTTAAAAATAAGTGATAATTTATTTATTCGCACTTTCACTTAGTTCGCACTTTAACTTAATTCGCACTATATGGCACCACCGATATTGTTCTATCGCGTTCTTGCACAGATGTCGCTGAATGACTGCCTGCTCGCTGAGAGCTACCGTGTTTTTATACCAATTTCCCTAATTCTCGAAGCTTCCATCGGGTGTCGTTGGGTGTATGTCTAGACTATACTGGAAGGTTCTAGATCTTTGATTATGGGGTTTTTATATATTGGGGGACTGTTCTATAAAATTCTGGCATATTCAGGAAATATAATTGCCAGATCTATAACATTACCCTCTCCTTAGTCCCCGTTCGTCCCGAACAGAGTCGTTCACTTCCTCAATGGCACCATGGTACTTTGTCGGTCGAGATGTACCACTTCCATTTTAGTACGAGGTTTTTGATGTAGTTGAACCCGATAGACGACATCATTTAACCGGTTGATGATCTGGTAAGGGCCTTCCCAGTTTCGCTGTAGTTTCGGCGATCTGCCCTTCTGTCGTTTGGGATTGTATAACCAAACCAAATCGCCCTCCTGGAATCCTGATGAATTCGCCCGTTGGTCATACCTCGTCTTCATGCGGTCGGTCGCCAAATCAATTTTATCTCTGACCAGGTTATAAATTGTCTTTAGTCGACATCGAAGATCCGAGACGTAATCTTTGGCATTGGTTGGTTGGTCTGGTGGAACTCCAAACATTAGTTCCGCAGGGACCCGAATATTTCTTCCGAAAATGACTCGGGAGGGAGTTTCTCCTGTTGTTGAATGTACCGATGCTCCGTAGGCCATTAAAAATAGAGGGATGTGCTGATCGCAGTCCTGTTGCCTCTCGCTGACGAGTTTGGATAGGTTTGAGTTCAATGTCCGATTGAAACGTTCCACCATTCCATCGGACTGTGGGTGTAATGGAGTTGTCCTCGTTTTGTTTATTCCCAGCATTTGGCACACGTGTTTGAATATTTGAGATTCAAAATTGCGCAGTTGATCGGAGTGTAGTTCACGTGGAGCTCCAAATCTGCTCACCCAGTTGGTAACAATTTGTTCTGCGACGGTTACTGCTTCTTGGTTTGGAATTGCGTAGGCTTCAGGCAACTTGCTGAAATAATCAATGACCAGTAGAATGTAGCGATTACCACTTTCTGATTCCGGAAATGGTCCAGCAATATCCACAGCAATTCTCTCAAATGCGACTTCTTTAGGATTTCGCTGAATTGTGAGATGTCCTTCCAATCAGGCCGTTTCATTTCGTCCTTCCATGCCATGATCGGTGGAATATCTGGATCTTTACGTTGGGCGTCTTCCAGTTCTTGCTGATTCCATCCATCCTTTGGTTCGGTCGTTATCCTCTGAATGGTTTCTCCGGCTTCTTTCCCTTCTACACGGTGACAATGCTTGCAGTTCGGTGGACAAGGACGACGTGAAAGCGCATCGGCATTACCGTGGATTCTTCCTCTTCCGTGAACAATTTCAAAATCGTAGGATTCGAGCCTTTCGATCCATCTGGCTTCTTGGCCTTCGGGGTTCTTAAACTGAAGTAGCCATTTAAGCGATGCGTGATCCGTTCGAAGAAGGAACTTTTCACCATAGAGATATTTGTGAAAATGTTTTGTTGCTTCTACAATGGCTAATAGCTCTCGGCGAGTTACGCAATAGTTCCTTTCTGATTTTGAGAGTACTCGGCTGTAGTATGATAGCACTCTCTCCTGCCCGTCGATCTCTTGTGATAGTACTGCTCCGATACCGACGTTGCTGGCATCAGTGGCTATGCTGAAACCATGACCTGGTTTTGGATACGCCAGAACTGGGGAGTCGCAGAGTTGGTCTTTTATCCTCTTGAATGCTTCCTGGCACTGTTGACTCCATGTAAATGGCTTCCCTTTTTCTGTTAACTGATGCAGACATTTCGCCGTGTTGGCAAAGTCTTTTACGAATCGTCAGTAATATGTCGCTAAGCCTAGAAAGCTGCGCAACTGGTGTTTATCACTCGGAGTAGGCCAATTTTTCAGTTTTAATTTTGCTGCTCGCAGTCGCTGGAAGACTTCCTGTAGATTTTTTAGATCTTCCTTGAATGTTTTTCCGATAACGATCACATCATCCAGTTAAACGAGACAAGTTTTTCAACTCAGGCCACGCAAAACGAATTCCGTTAGTCTTTCAAACGTAGCTGGAGCATTGCATAGGCCAAATGGCATTACGATGAACTGCCACAGTCAACTGCCGACAGAGAATGCTGTTTTCTCTCTATCTTTTTCATCTATCTCCACTTGCCAGTAACCACTTTTCAGATCCAACGTCGAGAACCATTTAGCATCAGTCAGGGTGTCCATGATATCGTCGATTCTTGGTAGTGGATAGCTATCCTTTTTCGTAACATCATTCAGTCGCCTGTAGCCCACACAAAAACGGGTACTGCCGTCCTTCTTCTTTGCCAGCACCAGTGGCAATATCCACGGGCTTTTGATTCTTCGATGATTCCCTGATGCTCCATAGTTTTGACCATTGAATTGACTTCTCCTTGTTTCGCTAATGGTACTCTTCTTGGGGGTTGACGTATCGGTGTAGCACTTCCGGTATCTAAGCGATGTTTCACTAAGTTTGTTCTGCCATAGTCGTCATCACCGGTAGAAAAGACGTCTCTGAATCCTTCGATTAAGTCTACTGCTTGCTTGTGTTGTTCTCCTCTAAGGTTGCTTGACTGAAGAAGTGTTGATGTTACATTGTCCTTCCTTCTTGGCTGATTTTTAGAGGGTTCGTCATGTGGTTCTGCCTTGTCGATACTCTTCACCGCCGATATTGGTTCACAGCTGCCAATTATATCTCCTTTCTTTACGCTGGTAATGCTGTCCGAAACTTTGAGGACTCTTATTGGTACCATCATCTTCTCATTCCTTTTTACGAGCGTTTTTCCTAGTATTAGACTTCGTAATGCAGGTGTCGTTTCTGGTTCTATGAGGTAGAATCGGTGGTTCCCGGGATCACCATCGAGCTTTGCCCAAATAACATTCTCAGATGACTTTGGTATATCCGCATCTTCGCATAATATAACTCGCAGCTTTGTTGTGTTGGAGGATGTTATTTCCATTCAATATTCCGCCACTTCATTATTCGTTGTCCTAAGTCCAGCTGGATACCGTGTGGTTTCAGAAATTCCATTCCAAGGATACACTCATCGGTAATGTCAGCTACCACGAATACATGCGAGAAGGTCAAATCCCCAAGCTGTATGTCACGAGCTATTTCTCCATGGACCGTTGTAGTTTCTCCTGTAGCACTGCGAAGTGCGTACTTCTTGGTGTTGTAAAGCCAAGTACGGTCTACGAGGTCAGAGCTTAGCACTGACCGTGTTGCACCTGTGTCGACTGTTATGATGCAGTTTAATTTGCCGACTCGACCATTCATGCATAAGTCGTTTTCGCAACGATGTAGTCGAGAAACTGCGATGATGGTTCCGGGGGCGTCGATTCTACCAGCCAACTTCTGCCCCATGAAGTTGGCCTTTACTCGTTTCCCGGACTGTCATTGGGCGAAGTGTGCTCTCGTGGCGATTCGCCCCTTCCTCCCTTTTGCTTAGCAGCGCAGCCGGAACAATAGTTGGTCGCTTTTCTGGGTTTACGGCAGTCGCGTCTTAAGTGTCCCGTCCACACTTCCAGCATCGGGGGGCACCAGATCTTTCGCTCCGCTTGGTGTACTCTGCTTTCTGGCACACACACTCTTTTACTATTTCTCGGACTCGATAGTTACTCCGCGAGCTTTGCTTCGAACGTCAGCCCATATACTAAAGCTTCGTCAATCGTTTTCTTACCTGCCAGTTTTAACGCCTGTTGCAGCTCTCTGTCCTGTACAGCATTGTTGAATGCGAAAACAGCTGTATCGTTGCGTTGCTCTGTTTGCGCATTGGGCAGCGATAATAGTGTGAGTCGTTCAATATTGCGTGCCAGCTCTTGAAGTGTTTCGCCATTCTTTTGGGTTCGGTTGTACAGCTGTATTTTGTAGATCTCTCGCATGTGGTCACTGCCATAATGGAGATCCAATGTCTGGACTAAGGTTGAAAAGTCTTGTTGTTGCTCCTGCGGAATCGTTTGAAGGACCTCCGCTGGTGGACCTCTTAACGCCAATATAAGAGCCGTTCCTCGTTCGAGATCATTCCAATGGTTGTTTCTTGCGGCGGCCTCAAATTGGGTCTTATAAATAGCCCACGGTGTTTGTCCATCGAAGATTGGAGCTTTGAGACCCTTGTGCGCAACGTGTTCTGCCTTGATGACTCCAGTCGCTTTCACGTTATCGAAGTCCCTTTTTAGGAGTTCGACTTCTTCTAGCATCCCGGATGTCTTTTCCGTAATTTGTTCTTTGAAGATTCGAAGTTTCTTCTCTACGTTTTCTTCTATTGCCTTACCCATGGTGTCTATTTTAATATTTTGCAGCTCCAATTTTTGGTTGAGGTCCTTTGAGGTCTGATCTAATTTTTCATTAAGGTCCGCTAATAGCTGACTTTGTTGGTCTAATTTCTGATTAATATCCGCAGATTGTCGATCTAATTTCTCTAATTTGTTCATCATTTGTTGCATTAACTGTGTTAGAGCATCCGATGTGTCAGAGCACTCCTCTTCACGAGCTTCTTTGATTTGGAACTCAAATGTCTCGATCATACGGCTGACAAGTTCAGATTTGCTCCCTGTCGTAGATAACTCGCGTCTACTGAGCTCTTCCTTCAGCTCCGTTAATTTTAAGTCCTTTAGATAACGCGGCATTTCCACTACCGATTATTTCAAGTTTTTCCGCGATTTGAATTTACTTAAATTTACTTCACTAATTAAAGTCACTGCTCACTAAAGCACTCGAGAATATTCGATTTCACAAATTTCGAGAATTTTAGTTTCACTTTTTCGCTCTCACAAAATTATCCGTTCGAGAATTTTAATTTCACTCGCGCTTTTTAACCCGAATTTGCCCTTGAAATCCCACTTCTGACACCAATTGTTGCGAGCTAGGGGTTCGCCGGGATTTCAAGTAAAACCCAATTCGTTTAAAAAAATAAGTGATAATTTATTTATTCGCACTTTCACTTAGTTCGCACTTTAACTTAATTCGCACTATATGGCACCACTGATATTGTTCTATCGCGTTCTTGCACAGATGTCGCTGAATGACTGCCTGCTCGCTGAGAGCTACCGTGTTTTTATACCAATTTCCCTAATTCTCGAAGCTTCCGTCGGGTGTCGTTGGGTGTCGTTGGGTGTATGTCTACACTGTACTGGAAGGTTCTAGACCTTTGATTATGGGTTTTTACATATTGGGAGACTGTTCTATAAAATTGTGGCATATTCAGGAAAGATCAATGCCAGATCTATAACAATACTTTATTGATACTGATGGTAGACTACGCGTTGTCGTGAACTGCAATTAAGAAACTGAGATGGAAAGCGAGACTTCGACTGATTTTTTTCCCATCATTTTGCTGACTCCACGGCGTGTCTCGTCGCGTACCTCGAAATCCACTTGTACGCGATAAGCACAAATCAATTGCTGATCGCACGCGTTGTCGGGCATGCCACTTGATAGTTTCTTCATTGCATATCTGGCGATATGCAAAAAGGGACCGTTTGCATGTGCGCGATAAGCACGTACACGTCTGATGTTATGGATCCTGGAATGTGTCGACGACGTCGTATCGCCACAACTTAAACTTGCAAGTTTCTTCAGTTGTGAAATTTCGATCAATATTCCGAATTATCAGCCTAGGGGTTTTTAGTTTAGTGTTTTCAATGTCAACAGTGTCACGAAGTTTCGATTTCATATCCGCCATACGTTTCAGATTGTTTTTTTCAGTGTCACTTTTTATCAGGATATTACCATTCTGCAGTGACTTGGTGTACGTAATTGGTGTTTTTAGGTCTTTAGATTTGTTACTGTCCTTTATTAGCTTCATTGTGCAATTATTATTTTGGTGTATTTTTGGTATTACAATTATTGCACCATTGAAGGACTTTTTTGCATTTCCAACCGAATGAGTCCCTTGTTTCGCGCCTGATGTATAAGTCAAGTTTGAGGCTTTCTCTTTCTCAATGGCATCCAATCTATGATTAATTCGCTTCGCATCCTCTAAAATAAGGTCCATTTTTTCTAGTTTAATAAAGAAGTCTCCTCTTACTAGTTTTGCATAGAAAACTTTGTCTGCAGGGCACATCCATGTCACAGAATTCCCTAGCTCCTGAAGCTGTTTATATCCATTTTTCGTAATACCCACACATTGATATTATATAATTTAATCATAATAACATAGTTTACAATAGATTGCTTAATTTAATTTATTTTAATATATCCTAATATATTTAAATTTACCTTAATTAATTAAACACAATTTGCTATATCATATACACTGGTGGAAGGATCAAGCGGAATGTGGGGACCTTACAAAACGGAGCGTAGTCTCAGTTTATATGTCAGCTTACTTATTGGAGGTGTATAGTGGGCGCTGAATTTGTTAAATACTCTACAGCATCTGTTAATAGGTTCATTTTGTCCGTAATCAGTACGATGTGCATATTCCTTAAGTGGTTTTGAATGTCTCGTCAGCCTGACATTGTCATTGAGTCTGAATTTATTTGAGATATGGTCAACCTTAATATCGCCATTCAAAACATCTAAGGTAAAACTGGATGTGAGCATAGTTCTTCTAGAATCAAGAGGTAAAAGATTTAATAATTGGAGCCTAACTGTGTAGGGTGGAAGGTTTTCAAAGTCTCTAGGATCATACGAATCCCTAAGAGAAAAAAGAAGGCATTGCTTCTGCATTGACTCTATTCTGTTGCTGTATAATTGGAAGAAGGGGTCCCAGATGGGACATACATATTCCGGAATAGGGCGGACAAGACAACAGAATAAAGATTTGGTAACATATGTACATACTTAAACTCTTTGGCTCTTCTCTTAATGAACCCAAGAAGTCTATTGGCTTTCGAAATTATTCGATTATAGTGCGATTTGAAGCACAGTTTGTTGTCCAGTAGTAAGCCGAGGTCTTCAATTTGATCAATACGGTGTAGTTGAGTTCTACTTAGTCATGGTGATATGAGGATGATTTACTTGAGAAACTTATAACGTGGCATTTACTGACATTAAGCTCTAATTTGTTCTGAATGCACCAATGATCTAGCGCAATAAGTTTGGATTGCAGGAATGTGGCATCTGCGGGCGAGGTTATGGCATGATATATTTTTAGATCATCAGCGTACATCAACATTTCCAATACTTCTGATAGATCTGAGATGAAAACATTAAGTAAGAGAGGTCCCAAGTGACTTCCTTGGGGTACCCCAGAGGACACTAATATTTTCTTGGAAATAAGACCTTGAAACTTAACAAATTGAGTTCTATTATTAAGATAGGACTTAAGCCAGTCAAGTAAGGATCCTGTCACACCAATTTTTTTCAACTTTAAAATCAAGACATTGTGATCAACTCGGTCGAACGCTTTGCTAAAGTCGGTGTATATTGTATCGACTTGATGCCCATTTTCAAGCGCACAGAGCGTATCAGATACAAGAATCATGAGATTCGTTGTAGTCGAGCGACCTTTTCTAAAGCCGTGCTGATGGTCATTAAGAACAGGGTTGATCATATTAGTTAATTTATCGCAGACTATTTTTTCGAATAATTTCGGCATTGCTGATAGAATTGCTATACCTCTGTAGTTCTCAACTTTTCGTTTGTCTCCATTTTTGTGGATAGGTGTGAGGTGCGATGATTTCCAAACCGAGGGGAAAGCTCCCAATGACAGTGACTTGTTGAAGAGAAAATGTAAAGGTCTTAAAAGTTGATGGGCACACTTTGATAAAAATAGGGGAGGAATAAGATCAGGACCTGGACCTTTTTTGGTATCAATAATTTTGAGAGCGTCGAGCACCTCCTCAATAGGCAATGAGATATTATCAATAAGCGTAGGAACCGAAATTTTGGGTTCACTGTGGGATGAATCTGACTGGGCACCAAAAACCTTTTGAAAACGGTCAGCAAACATATCGCAGATATTACGCCGGCAGGAAGATTGCGTGATCCCATTAGACATGGTCATGGGATAACCCGAACTTTTTCGTTTTGTATTAAGAAATTCGAAAAATCTTTTTGGTTCTGTTATGATATCTTCACCAATTTATTTTACATAACACTCAGGACTTAGAAGAGAACTCTGAGGCCAGCGTCCCATAACTTTTCTGAAGATTAGGAGTAATCGCGCCTGTTTTCTTAAGTTTTTTAAATAGCTTATTTCTTCTATTCTGCAGTGATATGAGGTTTTTATCTGACTAGGGCTCTGAAACTTTGTCTTTTTGTTTTATTACAGGGACATAGGTAATTATCGACAATTTTAAAGATCACATCGTAATGCTGATTTCAATTACATTAATAACGAACTGTCTTCGATAACATAACAACGGCATTGTCAAGATCATTACATGAGAAAAGGGATAACCAGTCTATCGAAGACAGTTCGTTATTAATGTAATTGAAATCAGCATTACGAAAGTCAAATACAATATTATTATTGTAAGAGTGAACAAAATTAATGTTGTTGCATGGTATTTCTACTATGATAGCAGAGTGACATTGTGTATTAGAGAAAGGATTCTCCGCGTCAGAGGCAGGGCTAACAATCACTTCATCATATGCGTCTGTAAAGATCATATCAAGCCATCTCCCATTTTTATTGGGAAAATTCACTACCTGATGTAAGTCGTTGTTATACAGTGTGTCGATAATAGTCAGTGCCAATATCAGACGTGAGATTCCCCGGTATAATAGTGTTATCGGAATGATTTGCTAGAAAAGAGATATTTGGGCCGAGAAGGAAGATTTTGTCATTTCCTGTTAAGGAGCAATTAACACTATGAAAAATTTCAAGAATGTCGTGGTATTTTTGATCTTCAGAGGTAGGCTGGATATATACAACACCGATGTAAACATATCTATTTATCAGTTTGATTCTGATAAATTTATGGTCAAAAAGTGTTAGTATTGTGTCTACAATCTCACTAGATAACGATTTGTGAACTGCAATTAGGACACACCCTCCTTTTGACAGACCTGTTGCGTTGTAATTCCTATGATTTCTGTATACGGTCCAGCTATTGTCCAGTATTTCTTCATTTTTGAAGGAGTCACTTAGGCCAGTTTCCGTAATAATAATTACATTAAAGTGACATGATTTCGTATCAATGAAGAGATTATTTATCTTCCCTCAGATGCCACCTCCGTTGTGGTAGAAAATTCGTATGTTAGTTTTAGAATTAGGAACGAAAAAACCGATTATGATCTTCACGACTTTTCTGCATATCATATATATTGTTGCGAACTAGGTGTTCGCCGGGATTTCAAGAAAAACACAATTCGTTTAAAAATAAGGGATAATTTATTTATTCGCACTTTTACTTTAATTTTCACTTTAACTAGTTCACACTTTTACTTAATTCGCCTATCTGGCACTGCCGCCGCGTATCGCTATATCGTTTCCACTGGTTCGCGTCTCGATCATTAAAATGACTGACTGCTCGCTGAGAGCTACCGTGTATTTATACCAAATCTCCCAGTTCTCGAAGCTTCCGTCAGGTATCGTTGGGTGTGTGTGTGTGTGTGTGTCTAGACTATTCTGGATCCTTAATTGCCTACCTTATGCTGTTTCGGTGTATGTCTAGACTATACTGGATGTTTCTAGATGTTTATGGTTATTGCTTCTTACATATTGGGGGACTGTTCTATATAGTTCTGGCACTTTCGGGAAGATCAATATTGCGTGGTTGCCAGATCTATAACAATATGCTTCGAGGAAACATGGGAACCGTATGTGGGGAGATCTATATGGACTTGGTCAGGAGAAAGATTGAACTGCTCGTGGAAGCGTGTATAGAGCCGTCGTAAAGCTTCTAGATCCGTTGGAAGTCCTTACTGTTGAATGGATAGTATCACACTGGTTTTCGTTTTGCCATTTATACAGGTCGAGTCAGATTTATTGTGCATATAGGCAAGATCATCATCATCATCATCAATGGCGCGACAGCCCAAATCGGGCCCTGGCCGCCTGAAGTCGTCGCCTCCAATCGTCTCGATCCAAAGACCGCGTCCTCCAGCTGCTAATTTTTAGAATGGCTTTGCTGTCTTCATCAACCGAGTCTTCCCATCGCTTGCGTGGTTTGCCTACTGGCCGGTTACCACTCGCTTTGCCTTTAAGAGCACGTTTGGGGATTCTTCTGTCTTCCATTCGCTCTACATGGCCAGCCCACTGCAGTTTACGTAGCTTGATGAACGTTGAAGCTTCTGGCTCGTCGTAGAGTTGATACAACTCATGGTTGTATCTTATTCGCCATTCCGTTCCTTCCTTCACAGGTCCCAAAATTCTTCGGAGGACCTTTCTCTCGAATGCGTTAACTGCTTTTTCGGAAGTTCGCGTTAATGTCCACGTCTCGCTGCCATAACAGAGCACAGGTCGTATAATAGTTTTATTTATCCGCAGCTTATTGTTCCTGTGCACTTTCTTGGATTTCATTATTGGAAGTACCGAATAATACGTCTTATTTGCTAGTATTATCCGTCGTTTGATTTCGTCTGTTTCATTACCGTCCTTTGCTAGATTAGCCCCAAGATATATGAAGTTGTCCACACTCTCCAAATTATATTCCGCAATTGTTATGTTTTGTCTGACTGGATTATGTTTTGTCTGATAGGCAAGATACAGCCGCACATTGTCAAATATTCTATGCTCTCTCAACCGTGATAATAAATATCTGTTCTCCTCGGAACTTGCCGAATTCTTTGATAGCTTTACAACTGGGGGAACAGGTGGGTCGAGTAAAGGGGGGTTATTGTGACCAACGACTGCAGTATCCAGATTTGAGCAAGATAACTTTTCATTTTTATCTTCAACACATGTTACTGATGGGTAGGGATTGATTGTCTCGCCTCGCACGAAATTTTTGTAAGGACCCGGAACTATGACAGAATTCGAAGTAGGAACTGAGACTAGATTCGAATTACGTTGTGGATTTAAAATAGGAACGTTAATGGAATGAGATAAACTGGTGCTAACGCGATTAGTTGTAGCTGTAGTAATTGTGTTGGTGTTAGTTTTATGGTGCATAGAACCTGGGAAAAGTTTTTTTCTTATTCGTACTCATATTGTACCTATAATTATTATTGTTATTTTTATTTTTTTATTTTATTTATTTTATTTTTCGTATTAATATTTTTAGTTTTGTTATTGTTTTTACTATTATAACTAATATTGTGGTTGTTAGTGGTATACTTATTATATTTTAAATTTGACTTCCAGTGTCGGATTTGTATGTTGTTCCATTTGAAGATATCAGATTTCGTGGTGAAGAAAAGCCAGTCATATTGCATGGGCATATAAAGTTTAAAATTTGTGTGTTTCGGTGTAATTCCACTAACTCTGCGGGACGGTAACTTCTCACACTTACAGCCTTTTATCGCAAATTGGTCCGCAAGGGTTTTGCATAGCCACGATGCATCCGAGTTTGGAGGAGCTCCCGTAACAAAATAAGCAAACAAATCGGTTGAATTTTTAACTTCGAGCTTATTGATCCTATTCAGCTTATTAATTCTGGCATCCCAATCGGCTTGCGACCATATTGCGTTGAATTTTATTAACGAGTTTTTCGGCGCGTCAGGAACTTTTCCAGGTTGGTGTATCTTTGGCAGCGAGAAAGTTTGAACGGGTGACAGCGAAAGCGTACGTATATGTAGATTTTCTTTTGAACTTTGAGGTAGATCGCAAACAAATCGGGAGACTGCTAGTTCGCGTTCGAAATCAACGAGTTTCGTTGTTATATCGTCTGCCTGTCTGATTTCGGACCTGGATGTTGTGTGACTCAATTGACTTGATACCTTCACGAGAGATTTGTCCGCCTTCGTAACCAGTAGCTTAACTGATCTGACGTCATCATGGATACTGGTGAGCTTGCTTGCAACAGCGTTCACCTCCGCGAGCGAGACGTCTGTTATTGATGATACACCATTAGCAGAGATATTGTCTGATAAACTATCTAGAATAGTAGTTAGTTTAGAGTCTGATTGTGTCCACTTTTTCTGCAACTTCGATGCGTCATGTTGGATCAAACCACAACATGAGTGTAACTTGTCCAGCTGTGATCCGTAGTCACGAAATTCGTCAATACAGTCGCTTAAGTTGGTAATATTATCAACGAGACTGTTGACTTTATTCGCAATGAAAGAACAAGTGCTTTTTAAATCCTCTAGTGCAGCGTTGCTAGAGTCAATTCGTGATGCAGTTAGTTTAAACAATTTAAGAACATGACACGGTTTTATAGCGCTACACTCGGTACATGTGAAGCTGCTTGGATTGTTCGAGACCCGATGAGCTTTAATACAATCGATATTTCATTTCATTTTTCATTTCATTTATTTGGTACATACTACAAGATTACAAATCTTTTAAAAGTACATAAAATGTGGTAGAAACTCAGGCAAAAAATAAAAATTTAAATTAAATTAAGTAACTTATAACTAAATACAGTGAGTTATAGAGATGTATATTAAAATAGAAATAATGTAAATAATGTAAAAATAAAATAAGAATTATAGTATAAAGTTAATTTAGAAAACTATAAAGCAAAGAAATCAATATGAATAACAATATCAGCAAGAAGAAGGAGGGAAGGAAGGAAGCACCAAAAGTATGTTTAAAGAATATAAAATCAAATTAAAGAAAAATAGATTAAAACTCAAGGGAATACACGAATCGCCTGAATGCACCCTGATCATCAAGACGCTGAATATGAGGCGGAAGACTATTCCAGATTCTTATGGTCTGGACGAAAAAGGAACCCTCACCGGCCGTTTTAGCGAAACGCGGAGCAAGAAATTTGTGGTGTCTGTTGGTTTTCATAGGTATTAGGTACTCGCATAAATACAGAGGCTCATTTTGCTGTAAAATATTGTGCATAAAAATTAGTGATCTGCGCTTAAGGAAAGAGGATAATGTGCAGCCTAGAATGCTCATCTGAAATTGCGATATATGGTCATAGCGCCTTAGTCCAAATACAAAGCGGATACAGTCGTTGAAAGCCACATTTAGCCTATGTTGACATTTGTAATCATGTTTAGGAAATACTAGACTACCGTATGTAAAGAAAGGTATAATTAGGGATCTCACCAACTTCAATCTGGTATACATAGGAAGGACACTAGCAAAAACCCAAAGTCTTCTCAGACTACCATATACCTTTTTTAGGACACCATCGACTTGCTTACATCCGGACATAGCCGAGTCAAGGATTACTCCTAAGTCTGTTACATGGGTTTGGAGTGCGAGGGGTGTTTTGTTAACTATTGGGAGAGGAAGATCACATGTGTTAGGATTAGGAAGTCCGGTATAAAATACAATACATTGAGATTTTTTCTCATTGAGCATAAGATAGTTAAGTTGAGACCAACTTAATATACGAGCAATGTCCCGATTTACGCGTTCTATACAGTCATCAACTAGCCCAATAGGCCTACTTAAGTAGATCTGCGCATCGTCCGCGTACAAATGAATACTGCAATCCTGTAAAATCTCCGGCAAATCATTAATATAAATGCTGAAAAGTAGTGGGCTCAAGACTGATCCTTGCGGAACTCCACACAGAAGGGGTAACGACGAGGACAGAACATGATCAATTCTAACTTCCTGATGCCTGTTAGCTAAGTAGCTACCAATTAATTTGACCGCATTAGTGGAGAAATTGAAGATTGACGATAGCTTGTCTAGCAGTCTGTTGTGGTCCACCATGTCAAAGGCTTTAGAGAAATCTAAGAGAACAAGGTAGGTAATCATGTTCTTGTCCAAAGCAGCTCTAATATCCGAGGTTACTTTAACTAGTGCAGATTCGCAACTATGTCGAGGCCGGAAACCAGATTGGAAGGAGGATAGCATTTTGTTGCTCAGTATATAGTCCTGCATTTGAATAGACATGATTTTCTCTAATATTTTAGAGAGGATACATACAATGCTGATGGGACGGAAATCATTAGGACTAGAGGGATTTTTATTTTTCGGAATAGGTATCACGATAGCAAGCTTCCATGCGAGTGGAAAAAAACTCATGGTTAGACATGAATTCACAATATGGAGAATATATTGCCCTATATATGGGAAAAGCTCCTACAGAGAGAGATTTTATACTCTTAAAGACAGAGAAAAGTTCATCTAGGCTGATGCATAGAAATGAGAAGGAGTTGGTGTTATTATTGATCCTAGGGCCGTCGGCTGATCTATTACTCGAAGAGATATTAGTAGGGGAGCTACGAGTAGATGCAATATTGAGGAAATGGGCATTTAATACGTCTGCATTCAAATAAGTTCCGCATCGCTCCTTACCACAAACACCTGCCATCTTTAAGTTGCTCCATAGCCGTTTCGAGGGTAAATTTGGATCAAACTTTCGACTAAAATACTGACGTTTAGCGTTGCGTATAGCACAAGTCGCTGCGTTACGTGCAGCTTTATAAAGACAACGAGCGTTCTCTGATTTCTTCTTCAAATAGTCACGATAGAGGTACTCTCTTTCCGCAATAAGTCGAGCAACTTTCCTAGAATACCAAGGACAAGCGATTTTGTTCGGTTTTAAAGTTTGAAGAGGTACGTATTTGTCATGAAGGTACCGAACAAGATTGTTGAACAACTCTAGTTTTTCATCGATGTCAGGAGTTACAAATATACTGTTGCGAGCTAGGGGATCGCTGATTTCAAAGGAAAACACAATTCGTTTAAAAATAATGAATAATTTTATTTAATCGCACTTTTCTTTATTTCTTGATCACTTCACTAAATTCGCTCTAAAACTTAATTCGTACAACTCAGGAACACTGCCAATCTATCACTTGTACCGATTCGCCTTCTTCCACCGATAGGTGTCGCCAAAATCTAACTAACTCGTTGTCTGAAAGTTGGCGGTTATTTATACTAAGTCTCCCAGACAGGTGTCGTTGTGTGTGTGTGTCTAGAATGATTGGCTACATTGTGGAGCTCGGTAGAAGTGTCTGGAAACATGTGTATAGCGTTTTAAATGTTGATGGACTTTTCTCGGTGTTGCTGGGGACGTCGAGGTTGTCAGATTCATAACATTACCCTCTCCTTAGTCCCTGTTCGTCCCGAACAGAGTCGTTCCTTTCCGCAATGGCACCATGGTACTTTGTTAGTCGGTCGAGATGTACCACTTACATTTTTGTACGAGGTTTTCGCTGATTCCATTCATCCTCTGGTTCGATCGTTAACCTCCGAATGGTTTTTCCGGCTTCTTTTTCCTTCTCACGTTCGCGTTCTTTCTCCGTTTCCTTTTCGCGCTCATTCTCCTCCTTAGCGGCACGTTTACTTCCCTTTTCTCGTTCCGCATTCTTCCTTTCGCAATCTTCTCGATCATATCGCTTCCCATGTTTGGTCTTGTCACGATTATTCACATGAAGTACTTGGCCGTCACGACTTCTACCCGTTCGCTCGTGATCCCTATTCGAATGCCTAACTCTGCTTCCATGATCTTTCCCGATGTATTGTTCTTGTTGCCGACTCGGGGTTTTCGATCTACTCTGGCGTCTTTTGTCACAACCGTGTGTAAGATTTGAACTCTGACGACTAGTTCTTACCCAAGATCTACATTCACTATCTCTACCTTCGCGTTGTTTAGCCGCGCAGCCGGAACAATGGTTGGTCGCTTTTCTGAGTTTACGGCAGTCGAGCCTCAAGTGTCCTGCCTGTCCACAATTCCAGCATCGGGGGGCACCAAACCTTTCGCTCCGCTTGGTGTGCTCTGCTTTCCGACACACACACTCTTCTACTATTTCTCGAACTCGATAGTTACTCCGCGAGCTTTGCTTGGCAGCTTCGAACGTCAGCCCATATACTAAGGCTTCGCCAATCGTTTTCTTACTTGCCAATTTCAACGCCTGTTGCAGCTCTCTGTCCTGTACAGCATTGTTAAATGCGAAAACAGCTGTATCGTTGCGTTGCTCTGTTTGCGCATTGGGCAGCGATAATAATGTGAGTCGTTCAATATCGCGTGCCAGCTCTTGAAGTGTTTCACCATTCTTTTGAGTTCGGTTGTACAGTTGCGTTTTGTAGATCTCTCGCATGTGGTCACTGCCATAATGGAGATCCAATGTCTGGACTAAGGTTGAAAAGTCTTGTTGTTGCTCCTGCGGAATCGTTTGAAGGACCTCCGCTGGTGGACCTCTTAACGCCAATATAAGAGCCGTTCCTCGTTCGAGATCATTCCAATGGTTGTTTCTGGCGGCAGCCTCAAATTGGATCTTATAAATAGCCCACGGTGTCTGTCCATCGAAGATTGGAGCTTTGAAACCCTTATGCGTAACGTGCTCTGCTTTCATGACTCCGACCGCTTTCACGTTATCCAAGTCTCTTTTTAGGCGTTCGACTTCTTGTACAATCCCGGATATCCTTTCCGTAATTTGCTCTTCGAAGATTCGAAGTTTCTTCTCTACATTTTCTTCTATTGCCTTACCCATGATGTCTATTTTATTATTCTGCAGCTCCAATTTTTGGTTGAGTTCCTTTGAGGTCTGGTCTAATTGTTGTTTAATGTCCGCAGATTGTTGTTTAATGTCCGCAGATTGTTGTTTAATGTCCACTGATTGTTGCTCTAATTTCTGATTCATATCCGCAGATTGTTGATCCAATTTGTGCATCATTTGTTGCATTAACTGTGTTAAGGCATCCGATGTACCAGAGCACTCCTCTTTACTAGCTTCTTCGATTTGGAACTCAAAACTATCTGCATTCTCACCCTCAGCCTCAAGTGTCTCGATCATACGGCTGACAAGTTCAGACTTGCTCCCTGTTGTAGGTAACTCGCGTCTACTGAGCTCTTCCTTCAGCTCCGTTACTTTTAAGTCTTTTAAATAACGCGGCATTTTCACTACCGATTATTTCCAGTTTTTCCGCGATTCGAATTCACTTAAATTTACGTCACTGCTCACTAAATCACTCGAGATTATTCGATTTCACAAAATTCTCACTGTCCGTTCGAGAATTTTAGTTCCGCGATTTTACTTCGCTAATTAAAGTCACTGTTCACTAGAGCACTCGAGAATATTCGGTTTCACCAAATTCTCACTGTCCGAGAATTTTAGTTTCACTTTTCCGCTCTCACAAAATTATCCGTTCCGAGAATTTTTAATTTCACTCGCGATTTTTAACCCGAATTTATCCTTGAAATCCCACTTCTGACACCAATTGTTGCGAGCTAGGGGATCGCTGATTTCAAAGGAAAACACAATTCGTTTAAAAATAATGAATAATTTTATTTAATCGCACTTTTCTTTATTTCTTGATCACTTCACTAAATTCGCTCTAAAACTTAATTCGTACAACTCAGGAACACTGCCAATCTATCACTTGTACCGATTCGCCTTCTTCCACCGATAGGTGTCGCCAAAATCTAACTAACTCGTTGTCTGAAAGTTGGCGGTTATTTATACTAAGTCTCCCAGACAGGTGTCGTTGTGTGTGTGTGTCTAGAATGATTGGCTACATTGTGGAGCTCGGTAGAAGTGTCTGGAAACATGTGTATAGCGTTTTAAATGTCGATGGACTTTTCTCGGTGTTGCTGGGGACGTCGAGGTTGTCAGATTCATAACAATACTATCCCAGGGAAGTGAGTGTAATTCAGCGAAGAGATCGACACTGTTGACATTGTTATAGTCCCGAAATGCAAACGATCTAGGTGGACTTTCAGTAAGCTGAACGTCATAGGACATAAAAATAATGTCATGATCCATTGTACTGGGTGGAGAAGATTGATGGAAGAACAAGAGGCGATTAATGTCAAAAACGAGAAATAAATCCAGTAGAGATGGGCGAGGAACATTACAAAAAGTTGGCTGAGTATTAATTACATTAAGGTTTATAGTTTGAAGTAGATGTGAGAAATTATTGGACCGAGTGTTTTGGCGTAATAGGTTTACATTAAAGTCCCCACCTACAATGACATTATTATAACGATGGGTAAAATCCTCCATGATCGTTGCAAAGTGGTCAGCAACCTCAATATTAAAGGCATCCGGAGGGCAATAACAGGATGAAACGACTACTTTCTCAGCTCCACAAATAATTTCCACACAGATAAACTCAAAGGGCCCAGTAGAAGAAACAGCTATCGCCCTAGAGATAAGGTGGTCTTTAATGTAAATTGCGGTTCCTCCTAAAGCACGATCTTTGCGATCATTGCGATATAGCGTATAACCGGGAATACATACAGAAGCACTAGATACATAGTCCTTCAAACCCGATTCACTAACCAATATGACATGAGTGTTGGAGCCAGAAAATAATACGCGCAGTTCCGTCATTTTATTTCTCAGACTTTTTGCATTTAAATGACATACATGAAAACCTTCAATCCGGTCTCTAAAAGTAGTCAGAGCTCCTGTTGCGTCCAGTTCCAGATTTTTATCCATATTCAAAGACAATACATAAGGCGTGTTGACGAACCTTAAGGGTATAGGCAGATGATCCGTGAAAATCCGTTTGTAAAAAAGAAGAGAAAAAGGTTACATAATTTTGGCGCAAGATAAGTTCAAAACAATTCAAAACAGAGGGGACAAAGTTTACATAATTTTGGCGCAAGATTAATTCAAAACAATTAACGTAATTCAAAAGCATTAAGCAACAAACGTAATTCCAAAGCTTTAAATGCATTATGTTGAGTTGTAGAGTTGTAGACGAAGAAGAAGAGAGCTCCATTAGGTAGTTAAAGGTATGGAAGCTTTGATCACAAATTCCATCACAAGTAATATTGTCAAAATTTTTAATAGCCTTATGGCAGACACCGCATAGTGCGTAGGACATTGGTGAAGGAGAAGACATTGCACAAAACAGAACTGTAGTCACTGGGTCAAAAGAACACAAAAATCAGCGTTTTTAATTGAACAATGTCAAGTTAGCCGAGATAATTATTAATAATCCACTGATTATGTAATTTTAATAATATTAAGTGTTTTTAATTAGGTCAAGTTTGCACAGGTAATTATTGATAATTCACTGTTATGTAATTTATCAGTCATTAATTGCAAGTTAACAAAAACATAACGCAAATCGATTCACACAGCAAACAACAAATAATTAAATATAAACAGACGACCGGTAATATTAATTAAAAAGTAGAACGAAATAATTGGTTGATAAAAAATAATTATTTCGCGGAACAAAACAAAAAAAGACGTCTGTACTGTAGGACGGTTGGTTGTATTATATTGAATATGGTACCAGCCACCACAAGAACCTTCGCACTCCACTGCAAGGTCCTTATCGCCAATTTTTGTTTCTTTTTTGCATGTTATACACTTTGTATAACATGCAAAAAAAGAAACATGTTGCATGTTATACACTTTGTTCTTTGGAGTTAGCGACTCCACGGACCTGAGCTAACTATCCCCCTCTGGGATGGGGGCTGTAGAATTCACCCACAGCCAGTCCTGCTTGCCCTAAAAATGGCAAATGGACACTCACTGGATCATGGGCTTATCACCCGTGATCTTAAGACCTAAATGATACGAGAAACAGATACATCGCCTCGGATACGGACTGATTCTACGGTAACGACTTTTGGCATTCGAAAACGGACTATGATTGGCTTCTGGAACGTTCGAACATTGAATGACGGGGGAAGAGCTGGGGTTACTCGGTCCTTGCTCCGCCAATCGGTGATCGACCGTGAAATGGAGCACTATAACATCCAAATCTTGGGCTTGAGCGAGGTCAGGTGGACAGGATCAGGAGAAGAACGAACCCCTAGCGGAAACACTATTCTGTACATTGGCCCTGAAAGTGAAGCCAGAAATGGCGTGGCGTTCGTCCTTACACCGAGAGCGAGAAACAGTCTCATTAGCTGGGAACCAATCTCGGATAGGATTATCGTCGTCAGGCTCAGGACCAGTGTCAGAAACGTCACAATTCTGCAGTGCTACGCACCAACTAATACCGCAACACCTGGTGACAAAGAGGAGTTTTATAGCCAACTGAGTGCCACCTTCGAACGTGTTCCAAGAGGTGATATTATTATCATCTCAGGAGATATGAACGCCCAGGTTGGATCGGACAACACTGGACTAGAACACGTCATGGGAAGGCATGGTGACCCTTGGGCCGACGCGTCACGACCTTGGATTAAGAGACCCGAAAACGGCGAATTATTTGTGGACTTTTGTAGTACTCGGCAAATGGTCATCGGAGGGACCCTTTTTCCACACAAGAGTCATCATAAAACATCTTGGGTTTCCCCTGATGGTGTAACTCAGAACCAGATCGACCATTTGGCTATAAGTCGCCGATGGAGAAGATGTCTCCTCGATGTGCGAGCGAAACGTGGAGCTGACGTGGGGAGCGATCACCACTTGATGGTTGCCTGCTTGAGATTGTGTACAGCAGCTATCCGACGACCACAAATTCTTCAAATGAAGCGCAAGCTTAATGTGGATAAACTTAAAGATCCCAACAAAAACCGCGAATACACCACTATTCTACGCGAAAAGTCATCCACATTGGGTGAATATGAAATGCGCACACTGGACGCCAATTGGGAGGCAACCAAAAACACTTTTCTAACTAGTGCTGAAGAATCTGTGGGATATGTGCAAAGCGGTGAGAAACCCTGGATGTCACAAGACACATGGGACAAGGTTGACAATCGGAAAAAAGCCAAATTGGCAATCATCTCTCAACCCGATGTCAACCAACGAACGCCCGACTTGAGGCAGAACTACCGCGATGCTCATATACAGCTTAAGAGGGCTGTAAGACGCGACAAGAGAAAGGCCATTGAAGATCTGGCAAACAAGGCAGAATCTGCGGCTTACCTTGGGGATATGGGTTCACTTTTTAAAATCATGAAACAGTTGACGAACAGGAATTTCACCGCCAACCACCTGGTGAGAGATGTCAACGGAACTCTCCTTAATATGAGTGAACACCAGTTGCGGCGATGGAAGGAATACTTCTCTGATATTTTAAACATCTTGTCAGAGGAAGATATTCCGGAAACAGAACAACTACCAAACATCCAACCGCAACAATCCTCTATTAGGGATGATCCCCCAGATAAGGAAGAGATAGTTTCCGCCATTCGGTCAATGGCGGGAAGGAAAGCTCCAGGTATAGACGGACTACCAACGGAACTCCTTAAAGCGGACCCAGAAATCACAGCCGATATACTCCTCCCACTCTTCACTAAGGTGTGGACTGAGGAAAGATATCCGACTGAATGGAAGGAGGGCGTCATTGTGAAAATTCCGAAGAAGGGCGACCTTCGGGATTGTGGCAATTGGCGTGGTATATGTCTACTTACTGCCGTATCAAAAATTATGGCTAAGGTAATTCTCAATAGGATTAGTGATGTCGTCGAGAGCACTCTCGAAGTTTATCAGGCTGGATTCCGTAAAGGGTCGTCTTGTACCGACCACACAAATACCCTACGGATAATATTAGAGCAGTCAGCCGAAATGGGTTCGCCACTACATCTCATGTTTGTAGACTTCGAGAAGGCTTTCGACAGCGTTAAGCGAGATTACATATGGAATGCTTTGCGTAGGAGAGGTATTCCAGATAAGGTCATAGCTATGATTAAAGAATCCTACGAAGATGCAAGGTGTCGCGTCTTGCATAGAGGAGAGCTGTCCGAGAGCTTCCCTGTGCGAACGGGTGTCAGACAAGGCTGCATATTATCACCAGCCCTGTTTCTGGTGGTAATAAACGACATCTTGAAAGCTGCACTGGAAGGTGGGGAAGGTAAGGGTCTTCAATGGAGACTATTTAACATCTTGAGTCACCTTGATTATGCTGATGACGTGTGTTTGCTTGCACATAACCGTTCGGACTTAGAGTCAAATGTTCGCTCGTTGCATTCTAAATGCAAAGAGGCGGGACTGAAAATAAATGTGCGTAAAACCAAGTACATGCACATGGGTTCGAACGCAAGCACACCGATTGTTCTTAACGGACAGGATGTGGGAGAGGTGCAAGATTTTTGCAATCTTGGAAGCATTGTCAGCATGGACGGCGGAGCCGAAAAGGATGTTGAGGCTCGGCTAAATAAAGCTCGTCAGGCCTTCGGTATCCTTTCCCCTTTCTGGAGGTTAAGAGAGATCTCCCTTCGCACGAAGCTGCGAGTTTTTGACGCATGCGTCAAATCCGTGTTGTTGTATGGTTGCACTACGTGGAAAGTGACCGTTCGACTTACCAAGAAACTACAGACTTTCGTAAACCAATGCCTCCGGCGCATTTTAGGAATATTCTGGCCAGAAGTGATCTCCAACGACGAACTTTGGAGTACAACTGGCCAGACTAAAATAGGTATTGAGATTCAACGGCGGAAGTGGCAGTGGATCGGTCATACTTTGAGGAAACCAGAGCAAAATATCGCAAAACAGGCTCTGGATTATAATCCGCAAGGAAGACGTCGGGTTGGTCGACCATGTAACACATGGAAGGGAGCAGTTGAGCAGGAGGCCAGAGGAATAAATAAGTCCTGGCAACAGCTTAAGGCCGATGCCCAGGATCGCGCCTTGTGGAAGAGAGTTGTTTCTGTCCTATGCCCCTATAGGGGGTCTTAACAGGAATTTGATACACTTTGTAATTTTCAGTTCATTTACATTTATACTTTCCGTTATTTTGAACTTCACGGAAACTCCCTCGCTGGAATGCGAACGGCACTGCTCCGAAGTCCGTGCTTCACGTTTTCTGTCGAAAAACTCCTCGAAATGCAAAGATTTAGTAATTTCAATTTTTACTCCACGATTTCCAGATATTTTCACACAATTTTCAGAAAAATTAAATTTCAAATCGACTAAACGAACACGTCCGCACCGTCCTACAGTATATTTAATAAATTCAAATTTTTTTTTTTTTTAAATTCAAATTTTTATTTCTTTAATATTTAAACTAGCTGTCAATCTTCCGCCTCCTATAAACTCTTTCTTTAGCGCCTCCTGAATGACCATATCAGGCTCATTAAAAAAAGTGGATTTCATGCAATAAAAAAAAAACTCCCCGTTAATAATATTGGTTTTTAAAATTCCTTTATTTTTATTTAATAATTTTTTTCTTGTTAGTTCTTTCATTTCTTTTCTTTCATATTTTTTTTTTAAATTAAATTCTTTGTTTTTTTTTTTTTTTGTTTGGCGGTTGTCTTTTTTTTGCTTCGTCTTCTTCTTCCGTTTTCTTCTTAAACATAAACATTTATTTACTAAAAATATTAAAAAAAAAAAAAAAAAAATACAAATACAAATTAATATCTCTCGCTTGCTCGCTATTTCTTTGTTGTCTTTAGTTTTACAATCCCCGGTTTTAATTTCAATTTATTATTCCACCAGTAATCTTTTTTTTTTAAATTAAATTTTTTTTTTTTATATTTAATTTTTGATTTTTTCGTTTGTCACTTTAGTGTAGTAGTTGTGTTTTTTTTTGTTTTTTTTTTAATTATTTTCTTTTACTTATTTTATCATCAAAATATATCTGTATACATGTATTTATAGTTTATATTTAAGTGTGTATTTGTTTTTTATAGGTAATATACAATTTAGTAAAAATACTAGATTTCAGTTCGCATCCACAAAAAGTTTGGTTCTCAATATTTTTTTAATAATTTTTGTTTTTTTTTTTATCAAGAAGTCTTCATTGCTTTGTTCTTTGTTTGTTTTTTTTTTTTTTTGATTCAATTTTGTCTGTTTTTGTTCATGACTTTGTTTTTTGTTTAATATAGTTTTATATGTATAGCTGTAGAATATAATTTTGTTGTAATAAATATTGTTTTGTTTTTTTTTTTTTTGTGTTTTTTTATATTTTTTTATATAAACACCGTTTGTTTTGCTGATTGATTTTTTTTTTTTTTAATGTATATATATTTTATTTATTTTTGTTTTTTTTTGAAGTAATAATTTTTTTTTTACTTAATTTCGTTCTGTTTTAAATTACAAAAAAATATAATTTTATTTTTCTTGTATATGTATAATAATTTTTTTTTTTGTTGGGAGTTTTATTTGTTTTTATGTTTTCATGGTTGTTTTGATTTTTTTGTCTCCGGTTAATGTTTTAATGCAATTTTGAAAAATTTTGTTCTTAATCAAAATTTCAACGAATTTTGTTCTCTGATAGCTAAATATTTTTTTTTCTCTTTTACTAAATATGAAATGTTTTAATGTTTAGTTTTTTTTTTTAGACACAGACACTATACAACAACAATAACAGTATTTATTATAATATAATGTTTATTTAGAGGAGAAAAAAAAAATAGAATAATAATGTGACAGCCAAATTAACGTAATTGAAAATAATTTGATTGATTTAAATTGGCTTGAAATGGCGTTTACTAGTGAACAGAAAAAACTTTATTACTAGAAATAATAATAAATAGAAATTTAGCGTAAATAAATTAGAGTGTAAAAAAAAAACATCGAGTATACTGAAATATTATGAAATGTTATTAATCATTCCGGATTGATTACTTTTGATTTTATTTGTTTCATCGATGGGAATGGCAGAACTGCAAAACAAACCAATTCAAGATTTCTTCAAAAATGAAAACCAACTAAATTTTTCTTTAAGGAACAAATTTTCATCGAAAAAAAAATATATATCACAATTATCCAAATTAATCAATTATCACCTACTAATGCTTTAATACGTTGCAAACACAATCTCCCTTAAGGGGAGGGGATATTGGGATTAGGCAAGGCGGCTGTTCTGAGTATGCACCATGTATTCTATGTTTTTTGTTCTAGTTGTTGTTTTTTTTTAATGGTTCGACCCTACCAAAAATTTTGTGTGTCATGAAATTCGTTATCGTGAGTCTATCTCTTCTAATAGGCGTCCAATCTAATCTAAACTGAAGCTAGGGTGTAGCCTAGTAGGTAGCGTGTTGGTCTTGTAATGCAAAGGTCGTGAGTTCAAATCCCGGTCGACGCAATATATAATTCCAGCACATTGCCTGCTTGGTTACCTCAATCTATGAAAATGAAAAGTTCGTAGAAAGAGGGTTGTGCGAAGGGCTAACAACCCTTCCACAATAAGTTATATAAAATGTTTGGGTTGTAGCGCCATTGTAGAAGTTGTAGAATCTGAACTGAGCAATAGGCAAAAGAATGTCGACCAACTCGGGCCCGTTAGAAAAAAATCCGACAACTGAGTTCTGGGTGCCTGGTATTTCAGGTCGAATTTGTATGAGAAATCGTAAAATTTTGCAATCCCTCAACCATGAACTGGTGAAATTTGATGAGTTGATGATGAACGTAAGCAGGACAGCGACAGACGAAAATGAACCTTGCTCGTCTCCGTCTACATTTTGTCCAACACTTTGACACAAAAAAAAAACGAGTTCTAAACTATGGTCGCCTGGTATTTCGAATCGGATTCTTCATACGAAGCGGCCAGATTGCAGGCAGCATTTCTGCTCTGATTTTTCTTCAGTGGAGGGGGGTGGGGAGGTTAGTAGTTTTTCGGCTTGCGTTATTTTCATGGCGAGCAACCGAACTGTTCGAAATTCTTGTTTGTTATTGAATTATGTGCGTTTTTTCGTCCGGATTTTTGTGGATATGAGATGAATTTCAGGTCGCGTTTGATTGTTTTCCTCTTGCCAGTCGACACCCGAGATCTTTGCTTGCTACTGAATTATGGGTGCCGAGTATTTCAGATCCGATTTTGTATATGAAAGCTGGGCAATGTTTCGTGCGACACACAATGCAGAGCCAGGTCATGTTTGATTGTTTTCCTCTTGCCAGTCGACACCCGAGATCTTTGCTTGCTACTGAATTATGGGTGCCGAGTATTTCAGATCCGATTTTGTATGCGAAAACCAGGCAATGTTTCATGCGACACACAAGGCATAGCCAGGTCGTGTTTGATTTTTTTTTTTTTCACTTGCAAGTCGACACTCAAAACTTTTACTTGCTACTGAATTATGGGTGCCGAGTATTTCAGATCCGATTTTGTACGGGACAGCCAGGCAATGTTTCGTGCGACACACAAGGCAGAGTTAGGTCGCGTTTGATTGTTTTCCTCTTGCCAGTCGACACCCGAAATCTTTGCTTGCTACTGAATTATGGGTGCCGAGTATTTCAGATCCGATTTTGTATGTGAAAGCTGGGCAATGTTTCGTGCGACACACAAGGCAGAGTCAGGTCGTGTTTGAATGTTTTCCTCTTGCCAGTCGACACCCGAAATCTTTGCTTGCTACTGAATTATGGGTGCCGAGTATTTCAGATCCGATTTTGTATGTGAAAGCTGGGCAATGTTTCGTGCGACACACAAGGCAGAGCCAGGTCGTGTTTGAATGTTTTCCTCTTGCCAGTCGACACCCGAAATCTTTGCTTGCTACTGAATTATGGGTGCCGAGTATTTCAGATCCGATTTTGTATGCGAGATCCAGGCAATGTTTCGTGCGACACACAAGGCAGAGCCAGGTCGTGTTTGAATGTTTTCCTCTTGCCAGTCGACACCCGAAATCTTTGCTTGCTACTGAATTATGGATGCCGAGTATTTCAGATCCGATTTTGTATGCGAGATCTAGGCAATGTTTCTTGCGACACACAAGGCAGAGCCAGGTCGCGTTTGAATGTTTTCCTCTTGCCAGTCGACACCCGAAATCTTTGCTTGCTACTGAATTATGGGTGCCGAGTATTTCAGATCCGATTTTGTATGTGAAAGCTGGGCAATGTTTCGTGCGACACACAAGGCAGAGTCAGGTCGTGTTTGAATGTTTTCCTCTTGCCAGTCGACACCCGAAATCTTTGCTTGCTACTGAATTATGGGTGCCGAGTATTTCAGATCCGATTTTGTATGTGAAAGCTGGGCAATGTTTCGTGCGACACACAAGGCAGAGCCAGGTCGTGTTTGAATGTTTTCCTCTTGCCAGTCGACACCCGAAATCTTTGCTTGCTACTGAATTATGGGTGCCGAGTATTTCAGATCCGATTTTGTATGCGAGATCCAGGCAATGTTTCGTGCGACACACAAGGCAGAGCCAGGTCGTGTTTGAATGTTTTCCTCTTGCCAGTCGACACCCGAAATCTTTGCTTGCTACTGAATTATGGGTGCCGAGTATTTCAGATCCGATTTTGTATGCGAGATCCAGGCAATGTTTCGTGCGACACACAAGGCAGAGCCAGGTCGCGTTTGATTGTTTCCCTCTTGCCAGTCGACACCCGAGATCTTTGCTTGCTACTGAATTATGGATGCCGAGTATTTCAGATCCGATTTTGTATGCGAAAACCAGGCAATGTTTCGTGCGACATACTTAAAGTTGGATGAAATAGTTCACAGACTCGAGAGGACTTCTCGAAGTATACACAGCAATACAACGTGAAAACGTGTCTGTTTTTAATTTTTAAGTAATACCTTCAAATAAAAACATTTATTTCATTAAAAAATTAATGAATAAAAAAAATGTATAAAAATACAAAGACATATCCATCTTCCTTCCGTGCAACGGAGTTCATTTTTTTTTTATTGGAATAGCTTACAGCTTCTGGAGGATATGTTGAAGAAGGACATGATGACAAGGACAGGGGCGAAGCCGTTCTCAAAATTAATCGGAAAGCAAGGAGCAATTAAACGATTTTACACTGTTTTCGCTTCGTTGCTTGAATTTGATTTCTCAGATAACTTTTTTGTAGCGTTCCATCTACTGTATTACTCGGCGAAAGACACACTGAATGCGAGAAGCAATGCGTGTTTGTCGGCTGCTTACACACAGTTGAAGCGATGCGGGCAAAAGTTATATTTTTCATTCGATGCTCCAAATGATTTTCCGAAAGTTTGATTTACTTTGGCATTGGCATTTAGCTAAAATTTATTTGAATTGCATTTCGTTCATTTCGATGTTTAACTTGTAAATAGTTGAAGGGTTCGTGGATTAGGAGAACCGAGTTGTTCTTTCAGCCTTCCAATTTCTGCAAAAAAAACACCCCCAACTAAAGCTTCCTATTGGACAGTGTTGCATTAATGATTGGGGGGTTCCCTTTTCTTCCTCTATTAGGAATTAGCTGAATATTCGTAACTTTCCACATACGTACGATGTAAAAGTGAAACATTTCCACTGCAAGAAGGTCTCGGTAGATGGTTTCTGTTCGCTTTCTATCATTCACTCCCCCATAACATCTGCGAATATTTATCAGTAGCAGCCAGTACAACCGGAAAATATACCAGCTTCACCGCTCGGTACGGTCGTTCTCACCCCTTAACCTTCCCGATCCCATTCCTTTCCTCCATTAGTGATGTCAAGTTTCGTTACTTTTAGGTACCCAGTAACTATTCGTTACTTTCAGGAAAGTAATCGTTATATTTTATTCGTTACTAGGTACTCATTTATTTGAAATGACCCCCCATTATCATGTTACAGGGATGGGTAAGCCAGTTTGCAAATGAGAAATTAAAATAGAAGAAATCGCCTCTAGTAGCTCATCGCTTGGGAATCGCTCTTGATTTCGTTGGCCTAGTACGTGTACGCGATGCCAAGTCCGATTTCCTAATTATCCCTCTTCTAATTCCAAACATTAAAAATATTTACAATCTGGTATCTCTGATCCCATAATTCTAGCACTGTTAGCGATTGTCTGCCGTGCCGCGCGAGCCGATCGCCACAACTCTACTCGACGACATTCTTGGTGTTGAAAGGAACGAAACTAAAAGACACAGTAGAGTAAGAGTATTCCTTCTCGTTTTTACTTTGAAATGGCGGTACTAATTTATGCACAAGTGTAGATTTCCCCCTGTGACTGCACCGAAAAAAACAACTAAACTTTATTTTCGGTATAACTACTTGGAACGAATTACTGGAACGAATACTCGAGTAACGAAACGTTTTGACAGTTCAGTTACTTTTTCGGTAGCTCATTTCGTTACTTAAGTAACGAATATAAAACCTGCGTCGGTATTCGTTACTTTGATTTTCGGTCGGTAACGAGTACTCGTGTTACCTTTTTTGACATCACTATCCTCCATGACTGTGTTTGTGCATCGCACATAAAGACTGAAATCGCCTATAACACAGGTCATTCTGTAAAAAAAAAAATACGTGGAAAGCACATAGAAGATTAGGAAAGATAGAAAAGGTTGCGGAGAAGTTTAGCTAAAGAAGAGGAGAATATTTTAAGGGTAATGGGGGAATACCGTAGTTTAAAAGTAAAAAACAAAAAACATTTTCCTTCCGAAACGCATACGAAAGCTCACAGTCTGTGAATTGCTTCAGGGCAAGATAATAACAACTGTGAGATTTATGAAGAGAAAAATTCAAGGATCTGCCTAATTTATTCGAAGAATCCTTAATCGGTGTTATAATCAAAAATGTTGCAACTATGTGAAAAGGACATCTGAAAATTTCGCCACAATCCGAAATGAGACAGTCATTCGGTTCCTTACATCAATTCTAGATAATGCAGAAAGTTATCAAAGTACACATTCGCCGCAATGAAATCGCCATGTTATAATAAAATCACCGATCCTAGAAAGTAGCCAGGAAATCAATGATTATTAAATCGATGTTGTAATCGTTATAATTCCTAATGGGAACAAAGATCAACATCAAGCAAAATGGCTTCGTACCGATGAAAGCTTCCCGAACGCCTCGCGAATATCGATTGGTCGACCCCTTAGCAAACACTCTCGATAGATCAACGCTGTGCTTAGATATGCGCAACGGCTTCGATTTAGGTTGTACGAGGGTGGTTTCGTAGAACTACAATGCACTGGGGCCATCTAGTTGGGCCCATTGTACTCCCCGTATGGATTATAATATGGAAGTCACTCCTCTTGTTCTAGCCACTTGGTTCGGTTTGCGAACCGTAGCAGGCTCGAATGTTGGACGCCTCTGAGGTCGTCTAGCTCTGAGAAGAATCTAAGCAAAGGAGACGACAGTTGGAGATTCTTCGTCTTCCTTGCAACCTCTGCAAAGGCTCGCGATCCGCAACCTAAATGCGTGCAGCTTTAGCAAGCAATGACCTGTGGCCAGGCCAACAATAGTCCGGACGCTATAGGTACTACATACGTTGTAGCAGCTGAGCTGTAATATTTTTATTCGGTTCCTCCCAAAAGGACTTGGCCGTTCTGCAGCTGTCCAGCTGCCGCCACCCCGCCAAGAAAGAATCCAAAATAGTTTGTTTAAAGTTAGTCTTGAGCACTGTTAGCAGATCCTTGTCGTGCTGCCTCGTTACCTCACAGGCCGCTATGACCCGGTCTCCAAATTAGAAAAACTTCCCTTCGCGCAACGGTTTTCTTCGGCAGCCAATCAAATAGCCTGTCGTCAAACAACATGGCGTCGTGTTGATGAAAGCTTCCCGAATGCCCGAGAATATCGATTGGTCATCCCCTTAGCGAACACTCTCGCTTGATCAACGCCATCATGGCGGGGCTTCGATATCTAGCGGTTTTTTTTAGACAATGCTGCACTGCGGCGGCCAATCAAACCATCGCACAGAAAGCTCCCACTGGCTGAAACGACGGCGCTGCCATTGTGCTCGAGAAGGCGAAACAATTTACAGTGGCAAACAAATTTCGTCTTCTCGCGAAATTTGAACGTAAACCGGCTGTTTTGATCTTGTCATTAATTTTTCTCTTTTCTTAAATTCAAGATCCTTGTCGCAGGTAAGCAAGAATCTAAAACCGGTAGTTTGTAATTTATCACAAATTCATCTCAGATTCTCCGTGCGAAGATGAAATCGAAAATTTTGTCGTTGAGTGTGGTTAACCAAAGGAACGTTCCGAAGCACAACACTCTATCGATCTCTGTTTCGCCTGTGGTGGTTTTCTGAGACAGATTTTCGGTGTTTCGAAAATTTCCCCCCGGTTTTTCAAAAATGGCGCAGTTTCACACGTTGAATGTTGATTGCGAAAAATAACGAAAGTTGTGAGAGAATTTTTTTGCTGATTGACACTTTAGATATTCTGCAAAAATCTGTAGATCTCGTTGTTATCTCCATTGACAATAAAAATCTTAGCATACTCATTACCTGGTTCCGAGTCCCGGTGACGGGCACATCCTGATCTTAGCCGCATTTGGAAATTAACTTTTGTGGTATTCCGCAAAAAAGGATGTGGGCGGATTCCTCCTTGACTGAATCTGTTTGCTAATTTTTCTCTCAACCACTGTGTCCAGGATGTCCATATGAGGATTACTTTGTTTTTGTTCCTTTCAGTGATTGGAAGACGATCCAGGATTGCTGCCTTACTCTACATTTGTTAATAATTTTTTGCTCTTTGCTTTTAGTATGTCATCCTTGCGAAGTAGTAGCCCGTACTTCGCACAGTGTTATTGTTTTTGTAGTATTTTGCGAAGCCTTATGACTTTTTCCCCGGTAGCTTTTTCTGCGTCATGCTTGTTTGTCCTTTTGTTTTAAATCCTTTTATTACGAATAAGATTGATCGTTACTATGTCCCTGCACGGGAGAGTACTGGTCTAGGTGTAGCCTAGTAAGTAGCATGTTGGTCTTGTAATGCGAAAGTCGTGAGTTCAAATCCCGGTCGGCGCAATACATATTTCCGGCACATTGCCTGCTTGGATATACCTTGGTCACGTCAATTAAGAAAATGAAAAATTCGTAGAAAGAGGGTTGTACGAAGGGCTAACAACCCTTCGACAATAAGTAACAAAAAATTTTAAGGAGCCTGTATGTCAGGAGGCCAAGGTCCTATTTGGGCTGTAGCGCCATTGTAGAAGAAGTAGAAGAAAGCCTCAGCGATTCCAGTAAAGTTCTCCTTGGAGAGCTGAGCATTGTCGAAGTCATGCAAGAACTTAGACTGCATAGGGTGCGGTTGCAGCGACCCACGAAAGCTCCACCAAGGACTTTACACTTGGTACTGCGAGGGATGTGTCCGTGATCTCGAGGCATGTCGGTGGTATACAACGTGATATACGGGCTCGGCCGGACTGCATGAATATGTAGTCCTACGGAGCAGAATCTGTTTACGGATAAGAGCAGAACTGACTTGAGTGCGAGAATGGAGATGTAGAAAGAACGGATGAATAAACGGTGAAATTAGATGCTGATAAGAGTAGGAAACTGAACGGCACCGGCACAACTTACTAGCAAATGAATGGAAGCGAAATTCAAAGCTTAAATGAAGATAAAATGAGCTGTTGGTACAGAGTTGCGGAAGAGAGTAATGGCCTGGTAAGTGAGCGAGCCGAGGATGCGACGTGAAATCAGATGTGTCGATGTGATTGGTAGTACACGGCAGAAAATGCCAAACGTTTCGTGTCAAAATTTCATGACAATCTGACGTTTAGTTCAGAAGTGAAAGCGATACAAGTGACGCTATTCTTGTAATTTTCAATACAATGGAAAAATCTGAAGCATTGCTTCTTAATGGGAAAAAAATACCGTTCAAGCAAAGCAATTGCTTTACAAGTTTTATACGGACTTGGCTCCATCGAGACACATCGTAGAGAAGTGGTTTGCTGATTTGAAACATGGCCGTGCGAGCACCGATGTTGCTGAATGTTCTGGTCGCCCGGCTGTTGTTGCAGAAAACTTAAAAAAAAAAACGGTTTTGGCCGATCGCGAATTGAAGGTACGTGAGAGATAGCTGCCAAATTAAGCAGTGTATTCAGCATTTTACGTTAACATTTGTCCAGGCGAAAGCTCCGTTCGAAGTGGGTACCGCGACGGTGTGGTTGGATATGTGAATCCAAGTAATGGTACATACAAGCTGCAAAGTGATGCTGTCGCGTTGAGGGCGGCCACACACAGCGGTGTGAATTTGATGACATGGCATCGTCGACTTGGTCATTTTGGCATACGGCGACCTGATCAAGCTCAGGAGCATCGTCGATGGATTTAACATCGATGTAGAGCAAAGCGATTTGTCAAAATGTGTGTCGTGCTTGAAGCGGAAGCAGAGCCGCGAACCGTTTCGCCGCTCAGACATAGCAATAAAATCGAAGCGTGTTTTGGAGTTAGTGCACACAGACGTTTGCGGTCCGATGGAGAATGTGTCAGCCGGTGGCGCATTATATTTCGTGACATTCGTCGATGATTTCTCGAGGAAAATATTTGTTTACTTTGCCAAGAGGAAGAGTGAGATTCAGCAGCTGTTCGCGGAATGGAAGGCGATGGTCGAGACACAGACCGAATTGAAGTTAAAGGTGATACGTTCGGACAACGGCAAAGAGTATTTCGGTCAGTTTGATCGTATTTGCCGGGAGAGTGTCATCATTCATCAAACCAGCTGCTCGTACACACCTCAACAGAACGGAGTTGCCGAAAGAATGAATCGCACATTGGTTGAACGGGTAAAATGCATGTTATACGATGCTGGTTTAGAAATTCCGATGTGGGCCGAAGCGATCAATTGGGCTGCGTACGTGACAAATCGAACGATAAATCGGACATTGGGCAAGCGAGTGCCAGAAGAAGTCTGAACTGGACGGAAAGTCAACATTTCTGACATCCGCATATTTGGCACCAAAGTGATGGTACACATGCCGAAGCAAAAACGTCGCAAGTGGGACGCGAAATCAGGGTCGATGTTGTTCGTGGGAATCGCAGCGAATCACAAAGGCTGGAGATGTTTTAACAAAGAAACGAACGATATCTGCATCAGCCGTGATGTCAAGTTCATGGACCCGCCTGGAGTAAATGAAATTCAGTCGATCCAATTAACTGATATCCCGAATGATATCGTTCTAGTGGAGGATGTAAAAACCGAACCTCATACTGGAAACGATAACGAAATATCAAGGCTGGTAGACGATTCGGAGAGCTCGATTCAGTTGGGGAATTCACCAGAAACAGATGATCCTCTGACAGATGATTCGAATAAGGACTTTGAGGATGCAGACATGACGTACACCGATGATCTGAACGACGAGGATTACGTACCAACCTCATTTAACTCTTCACCGATCGGGCAACGACAAAAATCGGAGCGGCTAGCCAAAAGGGCCGCTGACACCTTGCTGGCATCGGCATATATTGCTGAAGCACTTGAACCTGAAACTGTGCGTGGTGCAATGGAATCGGGCAACAAACAGCATTGGATCGCTGCGATGAACGAGGAGATGGAGGCTCATGCTGAAAATGGAACTTGGAGCATGGTTGAGCTGCCACCTGGTCGCAATACAGTCAGGACCAAGTGGGTTTTCAAAGTCAAAGTTGGAGCTGATGGTCGTGTGGCTCGTTACAAGGCCAGACTTGTGGCGAAGGGTTGCTCCCAGAAATTTGGGATTGACTACGTAGAGACCTTCTCGCCGGTGGTGAGATATCAATCTATCCGAATTTTGATTGCACTCGCTGCCCGACATCGAATAGGAATTCATCAAATGGATACGGTGACCGCATTCCTGCAGGGAGAACTGGATGAGGAGATCTACACGGAACAATCGGAGCGATACGATGATGGCACTGGGCTTGTGTGTAAGTTGGAGCGGGCCATGTATGGTCTCAAGCAAGCTGGCAGACAGTGGAATCGTAGGCTGGACCGGGTACTGATCGGATTCGGGTTGACGAAGTCAAAACTCGATCCGTGCGCTTACGTAATTGTAGCCATTTATGTTGATGACATTTTGATTTTTTAGAGGAACCAACGTACCTTGGAGATGATCAAATCTCAGCTGTGTGCCGCATTCAAAATGAAGGATTTTGGACGGGCAGAACAATGCGTTGGACTGAAGATCGAATATGGCGCTGAAGCCATTCACCAAATCAGCTATATCGAAAGGGTGCTTGAGCGATTTGAGATGTCAAATTGCAAGGCTGCACCAACGCCCAGCGATCCGAGTCAAAAGCTGTCAATCACCATGAAGTAGACAAACGAGGAAATGTCGAGCATTCCGTATCAGGAAGCTGTGGGAAGTTTGCTGTATCTGGTACAGGGAACTAGACCCGACATTGCTTTCGCCGTGAATGACGTGAGCAGATTTAACGCAAATTACGGTGAAGCTCACTGGATTGCGGTGACGAGAATTATGCGATACCTGCGTGGAACGACCGAACTTCGCTTTCTATACCGCTACGGAGGTAGTCAACTGCGAGGTTTTTCGGACTCGGATTGGGCGTCGGACATCGAAAAAAGACGTTCATGTACCGGGTACGTGTTCACTAGAAGCGATGGCGCTGTGTCATGGGGCAGTTCGCGTCAACAAACAGTCGCTTTATCATCTACCGAAGCGGAGTATATGGCGCTTTCGGAGGCAACCAAGGAGACAATCTGGTTGCGTCAGTTCGTCGACTCGCCCAAGGATATCAATGGGCCAGTCGAAATCAAGTGCGATAACCAGGGAGCCATTTCATTGCCGATGGAGGATATGTTCCGCAAGAGAACGAAACACATCGATATCCGCCATCATCACATTAGAGACAGGATCGGCGACGGAACGATTAACATCATCTTTGTCGCATCAGAAGCCAACGCAGCAGACGCATTGACGAAGGCCATTTCTCGCATCATCATCCAGCGTGGACTGGACATTATGGGCATTGGCTCAAAGTAATATTTTGCATTGTTTCAATTGTTAAAGTAGAGTAGCTTAAATAGATAACTTTGCCCAATGAGTTGGGGTGTTGAAGTAAAATGTATGGCCATCTGGCAATACCTGGTGATTTTGTAACTGTCAAACTGAATAAATACGACTCGGGTCTCCTTTTACGAAACCTTCAAAGTGAACGGACGTGTTTGATTTTAACGCCTAACTTTCATTAATTTTTCCTTCTCTTCGATTCCGGCGCAACAAATTGCAACGTAAATAATGCGACGATTCAGTTACAATTTCGACTTGAATTGATGGTGTTTAGCGGAAGAAGTTGTAACGTTTGATCCATTACTCGCATACTTCCAACAAGAAGTTTTCGCTTCAGTTCAAGGAAAAACTTCAACTGCTGATGTCATAGTTGCGAATCAACGTAGCCTCTCAATTTGTAAGAAAAAAAAAACGGTGCAAAGAAATGTGAGAAAGAAATCCTAGTTACGCCGCTGGCGGCTTAACCAATGAGGCAGGTGAGCCACTGTTACACCAAAATCCATCTACGTAAAAACGTTAAAACTACAATCTTCTAGTTTCAGCAGCAAACGTTGAGGCATATAGTATTCATATATTTTTGGAATGCTAGGTGTCGCCTTTAAGGGAAGAGTTTCGATCTGGTATCCTCTCATTCAGAAGTTTTTAATTTTTTATTATCAAAAACTGACAAAAATCAAAGCAATATAAACAATATAGAAATTATGCGCGAATTACGATTTTTGAAAAGTTTAGGAGAAAATAGTAGTATCGCCTGTTGAAACTTCAATTTATATTGTTGTTAACATTTTTAGAGCTGTATGAAGTTTATTTAAAATTCCAGCCGCAGTAGATACAGCAGAGCGATTATTTTCAAAATTGAAAATAATCAAAAATTACCTACGATCTACTATGAGTCAAAAGAGAAATTGGCATATCTTGCAACTATTTCTATTGCGAGTGATATTTTGCAAAAAAATTAATCAATTTGCGAGATCTGGAAATTTTTCATTTTAATTCGAAATGGACTGGGAAACATTCTCCTAACCATCTTACTGTTTGATAAAGGTTCCCGATAGAATGATCACGTCCTCTCATTAGGTTTCAAAATCAATGCAGAAAGTTGATCACATTCCCTCCAATGACATCGCCATATTGATTCTGAATCGATGGAGTAATCGCTGGAATTCCTAATGGGAACAAAGACTAACATCAAGCAAAATGGCGTCGTACCGATAAAAGCTTTCCGACTGGCCCGCGAACATCGATTGGTCGACCCCTCAGTGAACACTCTCGATAGATCAACGTCGTTATGCAACGGTTTTTTCGACGGTGCTGAACGGCGATCAATGAAACCGCCTGGCGTCAAACAAAATGGCGTCAAACAAAATGGCGTCGACCTGACAAAAGCTTCCTGGATGCCCCGAGAACATCGATCCTCCTCGCACGGGGGGCAGTTGCATTGAGGAGGACTTTACCGAATCATGCAAATATTCTTGGAGACTTTAGCACCTCCACGGACTCGAGCTTATCGATAGGTGGGATTAACTCGGCAGCTTGCTGTCGGCTCCGAAACCTATCAGGATAGGGCGGAAAAAGCCGAAGTGCCTGTCTTGGGTTTCGAAACCTATCTATCGCAGGGAAGCAAGAGCTGGTTTAGAAAGCTAAGTGCGACTCCAGTAACTACTTTCGGGGTGGACCGTTCCCACGAACCTGAGGGATGTGACTGACCAGAGGTAATCTAGTACTTCGGGAGCTGAGGAGCCCATGGAAGGTTGCTTCCACCCCCAGCGATGGTTGAGGTCGTCTTGACGAAAACGAGGTGTCTTTGGTGGTCCATGTCACGGGCAGAGCGATTGCTCGGCGTAAGGTTGCGTGATCCTCAACCTGGTGCCATGACCGAAAGACTGGCAAAGATTTAGATAAGTCTAGCATCCAGCAGTATGAATACCGAGCTTGCATTTGGTATAGACTGCCACCTTCGGGGGCGTTAATGTTTGTCGACTTATACAAATCGTATTGTTAAAGACAACCGTGAGGTCAAATACAGACTGATACTGATTCCCTTAGCAAATACTCTCGAACATCCCCATAGTGAATACTCTCGATAGATCAACGCCGTCATGGTTGCAGATGCAACGATTTTCTTCGACAGTGCTGAACGGCGGCCAATCAAACAGCCTGGCGTCAAGCAACATCACCTTGTTGTGGTGACGAAAGCTTTGCAGAAGCCCCGAGAACATCGATTGGCCATCCCTTAGCGAATAACAAATTAAGTAATGATAATCTTCGATTTGAAAACTTTGGCGCCAAGTCGTGGAACGTGCAGTGTCCAATATTGGCGGGTCCGTTTGTATGCAGTAATGGCCCGTTCACGGTCGACTCGTCGGCTCATTCCTAGTGTTGTGCTAGTTCCGAAAGAGTTTGCCAGCACTACGAAAGTTGTCAAGGTTTTTCATTTCACAGGAATCACGAAAATTTCCCACTGAACGCATCCCACCCCACCATGTTCAGAAATGGTGTAGCTCCAGAAAAACAAAAAAATCATCATTTCTTCCAATAATGGGGTCGGTGATGAAGACAGAAACATTTCGCTTCCATAAAGCGCGATCCTGAGCATCGGACTTAATTTGTCGCCAGGACTTCTTTACTCCCCTGGCCTCATTCCTGCTCGCTTCCATGTGTACATTATCGAACAGTCTGACGTCATCTTTGAGTTTTCTCAAAGTGTGACCGATCCACTGCCAATTCCGCCTTTGAAGCTCAGTGCCTCTATTAGTCTGCCCATTTGTTGTACATAGCTCACCGCTGGAGATCATATCTGGCCAGAATATCCGTTGGCATTGGTTCACGAAAGTTTGCAGTTTCACGGCCACTTTCCAAATATTAAACAGTCCCCATTAAAGACCTTTATCTTACCGCTGCAATTCTGAAATCAAGTTCTCGAATCGCGAACAGAAAAATTGTTTCGAGTTGTTTTGATATCTCGTTTCGAAATGTCATGGCACTCGAAGTGTAGAAAACTATTAAAATATTGTTAAAAACGAATTCGCGTGTTTTTTCCTTGATACTCATTCTCTCCCCCTCCCCGCCACCTTTCACCCGCTCGATCGAGACTGACGACACCGAAACGAAACTACAAACGAGCTGGAAAACAATCGAAACGAGAAACTCGATTCGAGAAAATTTATTGAAATCATGTATTTTAGTCTTGAGCTTTTTAGGGATTGTTTTTGTTTTTTTTTTCTTAATACTCTAGACGAAATCCAGGATGTAGCCTAGTGGGTAGCGTGTTGGTCTACAATGCGAAGGTCTTGAGTTCAAATCCCGGTCGACGACAAATTCCAGCCTACTTGGATATACTTTGGTCACTTCAATCTATAAAAATGAAAAATTCGTAGATAGAGGGATGTGCGAAGGTCTAACAACCCTTCCACAATAAATAATAAAAAATTTTAAGGAACATGAAGGTCAGAAGGCCAAGGCTCGATTTGAGCTGTAGTGCCATTGTAGTAGATGAAATCTGAAAGTATTAGAAAATTGCCACAAAGTTTGTAACGCTAAGAAAAACGGCTCGGAGAAAAAAAAATGAATAACACAAAAGTTCATATTAAAAAACCGGATGTCTCTCCGTGCGCTTGAGAACGCGTTGATCTACGAAGTTTAAATTTTCAACACGTAATTTTTGACGAAGTTCGTAAACGAGCCAAATCGTTCCATCCCTTCTGCCCCCTCCCATACTAAATGACTCATTTTCAATTATTTGCAATAATCAGAATTTTCTCGGAAGCGATAAAAACAAATAATTTGAAATTTGGGAAATCTAGGGTATACAAATTATTCGAATTCCCCTCCCCACTCCTTCCACCACCTCCCATACAAACTGCACTTTTTCATGAAACACTATTAGAAACTTATTTTCTCAACATTTATCGAGTTTAAATTCTGTACTAAATAATTATTTAGCGTAACTATTAAGATTGAAATTTAATTGATTCGCTTCACGCCTTCTACCCCCTCCCATACAATGTAATACTTTCTCACAACTTTACCAAAAAAAAAATCAATTTTCTTGAAAAGTATCAATGATACAGGTCTGAAATTTGAAGGATATCAATTGCATAATATTGGTAGTTAGTATTACTACCACCTCCCATACAAACTACAATATTTCGTCAATTGTAATGCATTGATTTTCTTAGTACTTTTTCAATATCTGAAACTTAAATTTTGTATAAAATGTTATTGTAGCTAGTCAATGCGAAAAATTTGGTTCTCCCTTCTACCACCCCCCATACAAAAATTTCTGTTTCATCTAGAGTATCGTATGATTCCTGTTATCTACGAGATCCTTAATTGTATTTTGCCAAATCTTCAGATCTTAGAGTTTCAAATACTTGAACATATCGAATTGTTGATTTTCGAAGATTGATTTTTGACTGGAAGATTTGGGGGGGGGGAGGGGATTAGGTCGAGGGTCCTGTTGTGGTATGCCAGAACAAAAGGGTTTCAAATTTAGTTTTAACAGGCTGAATTTGAATTTCGAATCTGAATGAATATGTGAATGAATACCGCAACTTTCTTTTTCGAATATGAATACAAGGACGAGTATTAATTTCGGGGCTGAGTTTTCAAGCTGCGAGTTATTGTGTGTATTATTTTGGATCGGGTACTACCCAGAACTGTCTGTTAGATAATTTTTTTTCTTCGCCTTCGGTTTTTCTTTCTCATTTTTAATTCTATGATAGTATTTGGTCCTTATTTATTAGAAATAAAAATAATTAAAATCGAAATGATCAATTTAAATACGACTAAAATTAGTAAATTACTTAAAATCACTACCGTATCGCTACACTGTTATTTACATTTCGTCGACGTATCCAGCAGCTTCTTCCACAAGTCGAACTGTTCGTTTGTCTTGATCATATGAATGCTGATCGCCTTCCGGATATTGCAAGGATTGAAGGCGATTCGACGATTCAGGAACTCGTTCACGTGTATCCGCTTGATGTTGAGCATTTGCGCAACAATTCCGGTCGTGTAAACGTCCTCCAGCTTCAAATAGGTTTGCTCCAGCGACTTGAGGTAGAGATCGTGCACGATATCGGCGGTCATCAGATACGCCGGGCCCGTCGTGAATTGCGGAAAAATAACCGCCGAGAATTGAATCGGCGACACGTAATATTTCGATTTTTGATTTCGTATCGGTTTCCATTTTTTCGCCAGCCGACCGTAGATCGTGCGCTTGTCCGTCTGATGTTTGTCGACGAAGCTCAACAATTTCGGGACATTGATGAACATATCGTCGTCGGTTTTAAGTACAAATGTTGCGTGCGGACACGCATGATCGATCCATTCGAGTATCGAGATCGTTTTCAACGTTAGATTGTTGTAGCTATCGATGAAATGGCCGCGAATCAGATCGCCGTACAGATAATTCTCTGCATTCAGGGCATCCTCGATCGGTTGCGAGCCGGACCGGCCGAGTACGAAACCGATCGTTACGTCGCGTCGATTGCCGTAGTGTCCCCACGTCTGACGGATCGCGAGACGTGCATCGATATTTTTCGGTGCCGACGTGATCATGATCAGCAGCTTGACGGCATCGCCCTCTTCCGGACAGAGTTGCGGATTGACGTCCATGTGACCGGACTCGTACATATTTCCGGTTCGAATACCTTTCAGCGGATCGGTTTGAATTACTGTCGTCGATTTCGTTTGATTAACGGCCGCCGTCACGTTTATCGTCGAATTTGCGAATTTCGACGGTGGCTGTAGCCGTGACAATTGAACCGATGACGATGCTGTTGCATTCACAATTTTATCTGAAATTCGAATTCGAAATTAATTTTCCGATGAATACTTTACGAAATCGAAATATGAATACTTGTAATCGATACCGTTCCGGTAATCGGTTTTGGCACGCTATTTTGTGAAATATTCGAATTTGATTGAGATGGCTGCGGTCCGGCTCCAATATCCGGATACTGTTGTGGCTGCTGAACGTACGATGAATTACTATTTACATCGAAATCTGCAAAAAAAAAAAACCGTTTTCAAAAGTATTCAAAAAAAAGTATTCAAAAAAATATTCGAAAAAAAAATAAACGAACCACTATTCGATTTCAATCCCTTTCCGCTATTTTGCTTATCGACAACAATCAAATTGTTCGTACTATCGATAATTTGTTGCTGTTGTATGAGTTGCAGTTGATTGTTGCTTTTAACTAGGTCGCTATTAGCGACGAGAATCGATGATGCGGCCGCGGCGGCCGATGCATGCATTCGCGTTGGAAATGTCATCACAGTGTTGGAATAGTACGATGCGTAAATGAAAATTGTCAATAGAACTGCAGTCAGAACCATTAGAAATCGGAGGATACGATTCGGTTGTAGCGCCATTTTTTTCTTTTTTTTTTTGCACAGTTTATTTTAGTTTTTAAATTATTATTATTATTATTTTTTTTTTTAATTTCTTTATAATTATGAGAGTTGATTTTATATAATTTTGTTTTTATGTTTTTTTTTTAATTTTAAACTAAGTTAATTATTTATTTTTATAAATATAGGAAACAGGATAAAAAAAAACTAATGCATTCACAGATTTGTTGAGTTTAACTCGTAATATTTTTTTTTTTTTATTTATTATCTATTTAAATTTTTTTATGATTGTTTTTGGTTGGATGAGAACACAAAACAATTTTAATTTGTTTTTTTTACGTTTTAATTAATTAAGTTTTTTTTTTTTTGATTAACAAAATTAAATAATTAAGGCTTTCGAAATCTTAAAAAAAAAACAAAAAACTTTATTACGTATTTTGTCGCTTTTGTTAAGATAATTCTTTGCTTGTTTGTTTTGTTTTCGTTTTTTTTTTGTTTTAGGCTGAAAATAATGAAAAAAAAATTTTTTTTTTGTGTTAGAAACGATGGAATTTAATTAAAATTTTCGAATTAATTAAGAAAAAATCAAATAATTTTGAATAAGATAATAAAATCGCGTAACTGAAAATGTATCATACATTGTGTTCCCCACTGTAAAATATTTCTAAGAACAACTTTTTCTGTTTTTGCTTTTGAATTGCTATGGATGAGTAATACATGACAGTAAAACTGATGAAACTAACGGTACTACTTTGCGAAAAATGTGAATGGAGCTCAGTTTGAGCTGCGACATTCGTATGAGCGCATCGAGGAATTATTGAGTTTTGAACGGGAAATTTTAAGTTTTTTTTTGCAAATTTTGTTTTAAATAGCATTAAAGAATTTTCATTGAAGGTTTGTGCAGAATATATTTTGTAATATTATTTAGTATGAGCGTTGTTTTTGCAGCAATGCCTTCTGGGAGACGTTTTAATCAGTCATCTGGATGGTTGCGACGAGGTAGATGTAACTTTTTAGCAGGATAATGCATCCATTCATGCTTCGAGGCAAACCAAGGATTGGCTTTCGAACAAAAATATTCACACACTTGACTGGCCCGCTTGTAGTCCTGACTGTAATCCAATTGAGAGCCTTTGGGGGATTTCCGCTTGCAAAGTGAATGCAAATGGACGTCAGTTTGATAGCGTAAATGCCTTAAAAGCAGCCATTCGCACGTGCTGATCCGAAATTGGCCTGCATTGTCTAAATAATCTAACAAATTCAATGCCCAGCCGAATTTTTAGTGGCATTCAAAATAAAGGAGGATAAAAAAGTGCCAAAAATATGAACTTTTTTATTTTTTTTTTACTTATAAGTGACAAGTGCGTTCATTCGAATGTTTAACCATCAATTAGAATTTTGTTTTTTTTTAAATCCAAAAAAGAAAAAAAATTTGCCAAACATGAGTTCAAAACATTTCTTACCAAAGAAAACATAAAATATCTTTTTTTTTTCAAGAAATCTCTCAAAAAAATGCAGTGCGCTCATACGAATGTCAACCACTGTATGATTTAGGCGAACAGATTCCTGAAATTTACACTGTTCCAGTTTATTAGCCGTGACGTTTCGGTCTTTGCTGAGATCTTTATCAAACTGGCAGTTTCAGCAGAGACCGAAACGTCACGAATAATAAAGCGAAAGAGTGTAAGATCCTCTTTCTCCCGGTGGAATGGGGGCCAGTAGATTTCACCCATAGCCAGTCCCACTTGTTCTAAAAATGGCAAATGGACACTCACTGGATCATGGGCTTATCACTAGTGATGTCAAAAAAGTAACTACTCGATACCGACTGAAATCCGAAGAACGAGTACCGACGCAAATTTATATTCGTTACTTAAGTAACGAAAAAGGAAATGAACTGTTAAAACGTTTCGTTACTGTTTCGTTACTCGAGTATTCGTTTCACATACAAAAAAAGTACCTATACTGAAAGTAATGTTTAATTCCTTTTTTCGTTACATCACAGGAAGGAAACCTGCACTTGTGTAAAACGCCGTACCGCCATTCCGAAGCAAGAACGAGAAGGAATACTCTTACTCTGCGAAAATGCTGTGATTTTTTTTCGTTACGTTCCTCTCAACATCGAGAATTCCGTCGAGTAGAGTTGTGGCACTCGGCTCGAGCGGAGGGGCAGGCAGTCATTACTATTGTTAGGACTGTGGGATCAGTGATACCTGATTGTAGAATTGTTTAATGTTTGGGGTGATAAAGGAATTTTTTTTTTATCCATTTGAGGGATATTTGTTGAAGAAAATTTCGATTTAATAAAAGTTATTTCCTTCGCGTTGTCGTTTTATTTACGTTAGTGTTTAAAGGGATTTTCTACTTCGAATAGGGATAACTAAAAAATCGAACTTGGCATCATTGTGTTGATACACGTATTAAGCCAACGAAATCAAGACCGATTTTTAGTTGCGTATACAGGATGGCCCATCCAATGAGTCGCTTTACACTTGAACAACGTTCAAGTTCAAACGCCTTAGAGCAGGTGAAAAATCATCTTTTCTGACGAGGCGCATTTTCATCTCGGAGTTAACAAACGAAATTGCCTCATCTGGCATCTGGCGCTATTGTCAAGAAGCCAATGCATCCACGGAGAGTGACAGTTTGGTGCGGATTGTGGAGTGGTGGCATCATTGGACCATTTTTCTTCGAAAATGAGGCTGTGAACAACCTTTCGGTCAACGACGAACGTTACAGAGCCATGTTATCCAAATTTTTTATTACTGAAATTGAAGACATGGATTTGGACGACCTCTGGTTCATGCAGGATGGTGCGCCATACCACACAGCCCATGCCACAATCGATCTTTTACGAACTAAATTCCCAAATCGTGTTATCAGTCGTCCTGGCAATGTCAATTGGCCGCCTGGGGGCTGCGATTTCACCCCTTTGGACTTTTTTTTTCTGGGGAACCGTGAAGGATCGATGTTATGCCAACAATCCAGAAACGATTGAAGCACTTAAGGCCAATATCATCCAAGCAATCCGTGAGCTACAGCCCGAAACCATCGACATGGTCTTGGAAAATTGGAGCGACAGAATGCGCTACTGCGAAGCCAGCCGAGTCAGCCACTTGAACGAAGTTGTGTTCCATCATTAATGAGAATGTTTGCTCTTAATAATGAAGTCATAATACATGGAAAAAATTTAATTTTTGTTCACTTTATTGTATTTTTAAAAAGAAACTTGTATTTGGTCCACCCTGTAGATACTGTATGGAGCACTAGAGACGAGTTCTGCTATTTGAATTTATTATTTACAAAACTGGCTTATCCACCCCTGCAACATGATATGGCGGTCATTTCAAATAAACGAATACCTAGTAACGATTACTTTTCTTAAAGAATCGAATAGTTACTGGTACCGAAAAGTAACGAAACTTGACATCACTACTTATCACTCGTAATCTTAAATCCTAACTGATACGAGAAACGGATACAGCGCCTCGGATACGGACGGGTTTTACGGTAACGAGTTTTGGCATTCGAAAACGGACTATGATTGGCTTCTGGAACATTCGAACATTGAATGACGGGGGAAGAGCTGGGGTTACTCGGTCCTTGCACCGCCAATCAGTGATCGACCGTGAAATGAAGCACTATAACATCCAAATATTGGGCTTGAGCGACGTCAAGTGGACAGGATCAGGAGAAGAACAAATCCCGATCGGAAACACCATTCTGTACGTTGGTCGTGAGATTGAAGCCCAAAATCGAGTAGCGGTCGACTACAACGATAGCGAGAAACAGTCTCATCAAATGGTAACCAATCTCGGAAAGGAATATCATCGTCAGGCTTAGGACCAGTATCAGACCAACTAATTACACAACACCAGGTGACAAAGAGGAGTAGCCAACTGAGTGCCACCTTCGAGCGTGTTCCAAGAGGTGATGTGATTATCATCTCAGGAGATATGAACGCCCAGGTTGGCTCTAACAACACTGGACTAGAACGTGTCATGGGGAAGCATGGTAACGCGTCACGACCTTGGATTAAGAAACCCGAAAACGGCGAATTATTTGTGGAGTTTTGTAGTATTTGGCAAATGGTCATCGGAGGGACCCTTTTTCCACACAAGAGTCACCATAAAACATCTTCGGTTTTCCCTGATGGTGTTACTCAGAACCAAATCCACCATTTGGCTATAAGTCACCAATGAAGAAGATGTCTTCTCGATGTGCGAGCGATGCGTGAAGCTGACGTGAGGAGCGATATCACCACTTGAGATTGTGCACAGCAGCTACCCGACGGCCACAAATTCTTCAAATGAAGCGCACCCTTAATATGGATAAGCTTGGAGACCCCAACAAAAGATGCGAGTACACCATCAATCTACGCGAAAATCATGCACATTGGACGCCAATAGGGAGGCAACCAGAAATACGTTTCTAAATAGTTCTGAAGAATCCGTGAGAAATTTGCGAAGCGGTGAGAAGCCCTGGAAGTTGCAAGACACATGGGACAAGGCTGGTGATCGGAAAAAAAACCAAACTGGCAATCATCCCTTAATCCGATGTTAACCAAAGAACTCCTGAGTCAAGGCGGAACTACGGCGATTCTCATACATGTAGTATTGGGAATCCCGGCAGTAGGCGTGCATCGGGAAATATCGAATTCGAGAACAAACTTGACACTTGAGAAAAAAGGCTTTTTCTCTTGCTTCTTATACGGACGCTCGCCGAGGAAACATCTAGGAATATTAACCCAACATTAATTGTATTTCTAAAATTTAAAACATCAATAAAGAACAATATTACAAATCTGGGGGCTCAACCGGGATAATATTCCATTCAGCGGGCACGGAAAATTCAAGAAGCAGCAGAGATCAGCGGATTATTTTGGCGAACAGGTGGCAGCATAACCTGAAAAGTAAGATTGAAAACGGCAGCAGCCAACAAAAGGCCGAGAAAAGGTAAAACTTTTATAATTAAAAGCAAAACTGACCGAAAGTACAGTACCAAATCGGGTATCGGGCCTTTGTAAGCATTTGAGGTAAAAATAAAAAATAAAAATAAAAACTGAGTCAAGTGCCAAGATCAAGCAAATTGCCGGGTCGTATTTGCCGGGTCGTGTCTGTCAAGTCGTATCTTTCAAGTCGTGTCGGGCGAGTCGTCGTATCTGTCGAGTTATATTGGTCTAGTCGTAACCTGCGAGTCGTATTTGTTGGGCGTATCGGACGGGTAGCATGACGAGAAGACGGGACAGAAATAGAGCAAGAAATACCACAGTACTTGGAGATACCGGCGGTTTCGAAACGGTTATGGAAACGCCTAACGGAAATCGCAATAATAGTTTCGCTGCTGGGACAAGCCGTTTTACAAATACGGTTGAAGATGATCATCTGCGAGAGATGAGTCGACTAAGGGTAGTGAACGAGATGTTAAGAAATCGAGGTGAGCGTTTTTCGTTTAGAGATGTCCAGGGAACAATGGTAGATTTTGCGGGGAAACCCGAACAGGACGTTACAAATTGGATTAGAGACGTAGAAACGGTTGGAAGATCTCTTCATTGGACCGAGTTAGAACATTTTGTTTATATTCGAAAACTCCTAGTGGGCACGGCAAAACTAGCGCTCATGTCAGAACCGAACATCGACTCTTGGGCAAAACTTAAGTCATATTTGCTAGAGGAATTTGGTCGTAAGCTGAATAGTGCGGAGCTGCACCGACTTTTAACAAAAAGAAAGCAGTTGGAAGATGAATCGTTGCTGGATTATTTGTTTAAGATGAAGGAGCTAGCAGCAAGAGGATCATTGGACGAAGGTTTACTCATAAACTACGTTATAGACGGAATACACGATTCCACCAGGAACAAGCACTACTTTTTGGAGCGGTGAACTTGAAAGATTTCAAGCAGAAGATGGAGATCTACAACTCTTTCAAGGATAAAATGGGAGCGACTAAAGCGCCAACCAATAACGGAGGCAATAAAGGAAAAGGCAAATGTTTTAATTGCGAATTGTCGGGCCATAAGGCAAGTGAGTGTAAGGAAAAGACCAGAAGTTTCAAATGTTATTACTGTGGGTCAAGCGAGCACAAATCGAATGAATGCAGAGAGAAGTTAAAAGGTCCTAAGTGCTTTACTTGCGCCGAATCCGGACATAAGGCGATGAATTGTCCAAAAAGGAAAAGTGACACATGTGCCACAGTTAAAAGGTGTGATGAGGATATTTCTTCGAAGATGGTCAAAGTGAATGGATATCCAATGCAGGCTTTGGTAGATACTGGGAGTGACATTTCCTTGATTACGGCTCAAGAGTATGTGAAAATAGGAGCACCGAATTTGAAAAGTGCAAGTGCTTCCTTGCACGGATTTTCTGGAAACACGGTTACCACGTTGGGATCCTTCGGAGCTACGCTGGTGATAGATGGAGAGGATTATAGTACAGAGGTGCATATTATTTCTAATTTAGCTGGCGACCTGAAAATGCTGATAGGGAAAGATATTCTCAATGGGACTACGATCAGCCGAAGACGGAGTGAAAATAAAGAAAATTGAAAATTGTCTAATGAGTAAATTTAACGTTTCAGAAACCGAGCGAGACTATGTGGTAGGTAATCGCACATATCAGAGTGAAATCGATGAGCTAGTAAGAGATTATAAACCAACAATGCGAGAAGACCCTAAATATGAAATGAAGATAGTTCTGAAGACGGAAGAACCGATATATCAGCGCCCACGACGCTTATCCCCGGAAGAAAAGAAATGCGTGAGTAATCAGATTGAAAGATGGATGAAGGAGGGTATCATACAAGAAAGTTCATCAGAGTACGCTAGTCCTGTAGTACTGGCAAACAAGAAAGATAGTTCTAAGCGGCTTTGTGTGGATTACCGAGCTTTAAATAAAGTAATAGTAATGGAGAGGTATCCGCTTCCACTTATAGAAGACCAGATCGACAAGTTGTCGAAGACCAAAATATTTTCCACTTTAGATTTGGAGAATGGTTTCTTCCATGTCTCGTTATCGGCGAAAAGTCGAAAATTTACGTCATTCGTGACTTCAGATGGACAGTTTGAGTTCAACCGTGCACCATTTGGTCTCGCCACTTCACCTCAAAACTTTCAGAGGCTTATCAACAAAATTTTCAAGTCATTGGTTCAGAAAGGGTACAATCTACTGTACTTGGATGACATCGTCGTGCTGGGAAATAATGAAAATGAAGCTATGTCTAAAAATAGTTTTGAAATGTGCCGAAAGTCATGGCCTACGAATTAAGTGGTCAAAGTGCCCGTTTCTGTGTGATACTATAGAATATCTTGGATACACTGTGAGCGATGGTAAGATTCGACCATCGGATTCGAAGAAACAAGCTGTACAAGCATTTCCGATTCCTAAAAGCGTAAAGAAGATACAAAGTTTCTTAGGTCTCACCGGTTACTTCAGAAAATTTGTACCACGGTACAAAGAGTTGGCAAAGCCTTTGAGTGACCTATTGCGGAAAGGTGCAGTGTTAAAATTTTGGCGAACCACAATTAGCAGCCTTCCAGCAAATGAAGGAGATCTTGTGTGAAAAGCCTGTACTCGCGATCTACAGAGATGACGTCGAAACCGAACTACACACTGATGCTTCGAAATACGGCTACGGAGCGGTGCTGTTGCAGAAAAATAGCGAAGATGGACTGTTGCATCCTGTCGCATATCACTCGCGAAAAACTACACCAGCTGAAGAAAGATATAGTAGTTTCGATTTGGAGGTCCTAGCCATAGTGTCGGCTCTAAAGAAATTTCGCGTTTACTTATTGGGACTTCGGTTCACGATAATAACAGATTGTGCGGCTTTTAAAGGTACTATAGAGCGACCCTAGCTGGCTCAATGGGTAGAACGCTGGACTCTCACTGAAGAGGTACAGGGTTCCAATCCCAAGTACGGCTATTTTCTTCAATAAAAAGTTCGTCAATCCAGCTAGGGTAGATTGTCCGTTGGAAGATATTAATTCTGACGGACCCCCCCCACACCCCACCCCAATCCACTCCCATTACTAATACTAGCACCACACCACCCATCCACTAACCCCTACCCCTTACCAACCCGCATCGAGACAGCGTGGTAAGGTATTGTCTCACCCCCCCCCCCCCCACCCTTCCAAAAAACATGATAGTACACCAGAGGAAACGGCCCTCATTCTCCGTAGGCCCGAGTGGACCTAGGATAGGTAGCTCCCAGGAATCATCCGCAAGGGCAGAGGGTGCTAGGAATCCGCGGAGGTTAAACCGCTACCAACAACACCTAATAACGCTACACATAGCGACATATAATTGCCGATCGCTATCTTGCCAGGCAAGACTAATTGAACTAGAAGAAGAAACAACTAAGATTAAATGGGACATTATTGGTCTGAGCGAAACCAGACACAAAGAAGAAAACATGATTATACTAGAATCGGGCAACATCCTATATCACCAAGGGACTCAATCAGGTAGAACGAGCGGAGTAGGGTTCCTAATTAACAAAAAATTGGCAGACAAGATAGTCAACGTCACAGGTATCTCAGATCGAGTAGCCAGCTTAACACTCAGGCTCTCCCAGAGATACACAGTGCAAATCATTCAAGTCTATGCACCAACAACTAGCCACACAGACGAAGAAATTGAAGAGTTCTATAATGAAATAAACCAGGCTTGGGACAACAACAACAGCCACTTCAAATATCTAATAGGCTACTTCAATGCTATCATAGGAGGAAAGAAGGACCACGAAATCCTGGTAGTAAAATTTGGTTTGGGCACAAGGAACGAAAGAGGAGAAAGGCTGGTCCAATTCGCCCACCAGCATAACCTCTACATAGCAAACTCGCTCTTTAAGAAAGGCCGAAATAGGAAATGGACTTGGCAAGCCCCAAATGCAACCACCAAGAACGAAATCGACCTGATCCTAACCGACAAAATAAGAACAGTTAAAGATGTATCAATAATTAATTACTTCAAGACAGGAAGCGATCATCGTCTGGCTAGAGCAAAGATTGCCCTAGATCTAAAAGCAGAAAGACTCAGATTAGTTAGAAAACCAAGAAGACCAGGTATTAACACAGACAACATCAGAGACAACGCCAGGCTCTACCAAGAAATGCTAGATTCCGAAATGCGCACTAAGGACGCAACGTGCCTCGCAGCCGTCATCTTGAAATGTGCCGAAGAAGTAGGTGGACCAAGCATAGACAATAGACACCGCAAGCTCTCAAACGAAACAAAGGCTCTACTCAGGAAACGCAGGGAAATGAAATTATCATCGAACACCCAAAGGATTGAATACACCGAAACCTGCAAAACAGTCCGAAAGAAAATAACAGAAGATGTGAGGAAATATAACGAAAAACTAGTAGAGAACGCCATCGAGGGTAACAGGAGCCTCAAAAAGGCGAAAAGAGATACTGATTGGTAGAGAACAGGTGATTGCTATGCAACACAACAATGAAAGGATAACCGATAGGAAAAGAATACTAGAGATTATAACCAACTTCTATCAAGATCTCTACAAAGCCCCCGAAATAAGCCATACAATAGCAGCGACTACATCAGCAGCACCTGAAGAAGAGGTCCCAGAGGTGCCCATCGGCGAAGTGGAATCGGCGCTGAAACAAATGAAAAATGGTAAAGCAGCTGGTAATGACGACATCACAGTGGAATTGCTGAAATATGCGGGCAGAAAAATATGGAAGATTCTGGCCGACGTATTCACAAGCTGTATCAGAACCAGACAAATTCCTGAACAGTGGAACAGCGCCAACATAATTCTGATCCACAAGAAGGGCAGTAGGGAGGACATTAGGAACTATAGACCGATAAGTCTGCTCCCTGCGTTCTATAAAGTATTCACTAAAATCGTCAATAACAGAGTGCAATCAGCCCTAAATGCAGAACAGCCACGAGAACAGGCTGGCTTCAGGAGTGGCTTTAGCACTATAGATCACATCCACACACTGAGAGAGATCATGAGCAAAGCGAAAGAGTACGAACTTCCCCTCGCCCTGGCATACATTGAATTTGAGAAGGCCTTCGACTCAATATACCCCGAGGCAATAATAAGAGCACTTATAAGCCAAGGTATTGAGAAACCATATGTAGAAACACTGACCAACATCTACAAGACCGCCAAAGCGAGGGTCAAGGTGTTCGACGACACGCCAGAATTTCCCACACAAAGAGGTGTTAGACAGGGGGATACCATATCACCAAGACTCTTCAACGCCACCCTGGAAGAAATCTTTCGAGGCCTAGAGTGGGACAATAAAGGCTTAATCATAGATGGAGAGCGGCTAAGTCACCTACGATTCGCAGATGACATAGTCCTTATCGCCCAAAACCAAGATGAACTACAAACGCTACTCGAGACCTAAGCGCGGCTAGTGAGACAGCAGGACTGAGAATGAACCTCAATAAAACAAAGGTTATGTACAACGAACTCATAACGACAGGCCAGGATAAAATATCAATTAATAACACCGAATTGGAAGTGGTAGACGAATATGTGTATCTGGGCCAACCAAAAAGCAACTCAGGATCGCTACTACCCGAAATAAACAGAAGAATTAAGCTAGCCTGGAGCGCATTTGGGAGAAACTCCATAATCTTCAAATCAAGAATGAAACTACATCTGAAGAAGAAAGCCTTTGACGAATACATTCTGCCAGTCATGACCTATGGCTGTGAAACATGGACTCTAACAGCAGATACAATCAGAAAACTCCAGGTTGCCCAAAGAGCAATGGAAAGATGCATGTTGGGCATCACAAGAAGAGATAGAAAAAGACTAACCTGGATAAGAGCAAAAACACAGGTCACCGATGCGATCAATCAATGGCGGGAAGCAAACTCCCGAACTCCTCAAAGCGGACCCGGAAATATCAGTTCCACTCTTCCCTGTCGTGTGGAATGAAGGAAGATATCCGACTGAATTGAAGGAGGTCGTCATTGTTAAAACTCCCAAGAAGAGCGACTTTCGGAAATGTGGCAATTGGCGTGGTATATGTCTATCGGACTTTACGCCCAATCATTTTATACTCTAGATGAAATAGGAAAGAGTTTATTGTACCGGAAAATATGTCATCTCAAACTCTTTCTAATAGTGAATAGTGACTTTTGTATGGGAGGTGGTAAAAGCAGAAGGAGGAGATTTGTAATTTTTGTAACCGAAGGTAGTATATAAAATGCTTCGTGCTGAATTGAATGAAAGTTTGTAGGTTTGAAATTGAACAATTTTTGTCTGAATTTAAGACATTCGTATGGGAGGTGGCAGAGAAAGTGGAAGGTTTTGGATGATTTTGAGTCTGCTTATCATCATCCTAATCAGATTGCTTTGTGTAACAAAGTCGATAGCTCTCATATGTTCAAAGAAGAAATACTTTTCTTGAATTTCCAATACAAAAATTTGTATGGGAGGTGGTAGAAGGAATGAAGCGAAGTTCATATGTTTTTTAGCATTTATTACAATTGTTAAGGGACCAGTTCTGACAAAATTGTAATTTTGTACTTTTTCTAGTTTCAATGAAAATCGATTAAATGCATTTACGAAAATTGTGCATTTGTATGGGAGAGGGTATAAGGAGTATTGGAATCAAAACCAAATTTTTTAATATAAATGATATTTATAACACTATACTATTCTCAAGTTTTTTCCGGATTCGACACTGTTTGCTTTATTATGTGTAACGTTTCGGTCTCTGCTGAGACCTTCATCAAAATGTTTTCGAAACAGTTTGATAAAGGAGTCTCAGCAGAGACCAAAACGTCACGAATAATAAACAAAAAAATAATAATAATAAAATAAATAACTTACCTATGTATGAATTAAAGCCTCGTGAAAATTCCAATAACATTGCCGGAGTTTTATGCTATGCAAAAATTTATTTTCTTGTATAAATTTATTAAATTAATTATTTTTCCTTCATATGTCTCCCGATCTCTTTCATTCATTATTCTCTTCTTTCCTTTTCTTATTGCCGCAATTTTTAATTACGAAATTTTCTTCGGTATTTTTGAATTTTCTGGTTCAGTAGAATTTTACCGTGAATTTATTTTTTTTGGAAAATTCCTTTTGATTTTTAACTGTCGCGTAAAATCGCTGGACATGATTTTCGATTTCGGACAAAAATCTTTTTCGTTTTGTCTTTTATCTAAAAAATTTATTTACTTAAATTTTCTCCTTTAGAACAGATCTGGTTTTTGTTAAGTGGCTTTCAGTTTTCTCTTTTTTATCATTTCAGTTTATTACTTCGTTTGTTTTTTTTTGTATTTTAGTTGTTCTTTAATTAAATGATAAATAAATTAACTAAAAATATAAATTAATATTTCATCTATTTTTTATTTGTTATGGATGGACTCGTTTATATTTCTGTCAAAAAAAATTAGCGATACTGTGTAGTCAGACGTATGGAATACGTTTTAAATTTGCTTATGGGTACTTGAAGAGAATACGAGGTGATGTATAGTCTGAAAAGGAAACAAAATGAAAATTTTGTTAAATACGTAAATCGATTTTTGAATTGAAATTAAATTTATTCGATATAAAAAGAACGGAGAATGTGTAATTGAAAAAAAAAAAACAAAAAATCATATTGTTGCGAGCTAGGGGTTCGCCGGAATTTCAAGTAAAACACAATTCGTTTAAAAATAAGTGATAATTTATTTATTCGCACTTTAACTTAATTCGCACTATATGGCACCTATGTTGTTCTATCGCGTTCATGCACCGGTTCGCGTTCTTCCACAGATGTCGCTGAATGACTGACTCCCGTCTGACAGTTTCGTGCTTTTATACCAGTTTTTTCCCAATTCTCGTAGCTTCCGTCAGGTGTCGTTGGTTGTGTGTCTAGACTATTCGGGAAAGATCTTTAATTGCCTACTTTTTGGAGTATACTGTCGGGTGTATGTCTAGACAATACCGGAAGGTTCTAGATCTTTGATTATGGCTTTTTACATATTGGGAGACTGTTCTGGCATATTCGGGAAAGATCAATATTGCGTGGTTGCCAGATCTATTACAATATCTTTGTGGCTTCTGCTTCCGGTTGGCGATCATTTTTAAAAATTACTCCGGTACGTCCGGTGATGTGGTCGATTTTTCACGACGGCCGCCAGCCTATTCTGTTGAAATTTATCCGAACTATCGCGCAAATACACAGACACACTGTCGCGGAACCTCAAATAGTGGAACTCCGTCGAAAATTTTCGCGATCAAATTATGAACAAAAAAGGGAGATCTTGAGGAGGGAGGATCTTGAGAAATTCCCAAAATGTGACAAATTTTGCTGCGACATGATGACAAAGATTAACGCGTTTTCAGTCCTCATATCTTAGTGGATGAAATTTTGTGTGCAATTCACTCAAATTTCCTGAGCAATCACTCAAATTTGTGGGCATTTACTAAATCTTGTGTGTATTCACTCAAATTTTGTAAGCATTCACTCAAATTTTCTGAGCAATCACTCAAATTTGTGGGCATTTACTAAATTTCGTGTGTATTCACTCAAATTTTCTGAGCAATCACTCAAATTTGTGGGCATTTACTAAATTTCGTGTGTATTCACTCAAATTTTCTGAGCAATCACTCAAATTTGTGGGCATTTACTAAATTTCGTGTGTATTCACTCAAATTTTCTGAGCAATCACTCAAATTTGTGGGCATTTACTAAATTTCGTGTGTATTCACTCAAATTTTCTGAGCAATCACTCAAATTTGTGGGCATTTACAAAATTTTGAGTGTACTCTCAAATTTTGTAAGCATTCACTCAAATTTGTGTGCATTCCATTAAACTTTGTGTGCATTTGCTCAAATTTTGTGAGCATTTACTAAATCTTGTGTGCATTCACTTAAACTTTGTGTGCATTCATCCAAATTAGTGTGCATTCACGAATTTATAATAAAAGAAACTAAAAGTTTAATAATAATCTATGAAATTGGTTGGCAGTATTATAAAATTTTAACGCCACTCAATATTTGTCACAGTCGAGATCAACGCCGAAAGGTTACTGAAACAAATATTGAAAAATTTTGCAAATAGTGTGACAATACTGTCGCAAAAAAATTGACTGAAGTGGTAATAATTTAATTTTTTTAAGGCATCGCGTATACCCCGTAGGCCCTTCTTTGCCTTCAACGGCACTACAGCCCAAATCAGGCCTTGGTCTCCTGACCTTCAGATTCCTTAAAATTTTTCACTACTTATTGTGGATCCCTTCGCACAACCCTTTAGCTACGTATTTCCACGTTCGCAGATTGAGATGACCCAGATATACTCACTTAGGTAGTGTTCTGGAATTATACGTCGACCAGGCTTTGAACTCACGACCTTCGAATTTGAGACCAACACTCTACCCACTAGGCTACATCCTGGCTCTTACCCTTCAATGTTATATCCGGGAACAGAATAAAACTGTTCACTCGTACGAATAAAACTCTGCTTGAATTACAAATATTTGAAAACTTTTTTCTAAATTCATCTGCGGACTGTTCACTTTTGGCGTCTTGTTCCGGAAGAAAAAAGACTATTAACTTAAACAGCTCGGCGGTCAGCACAACCGCTTTACAATTGTAGATCTCCGGGTTCTAATCCAACTACCTGCACGGTATTCCTTTACCGCAGGGCCTGCCTACGCAAGTCTTACTGGCGTCGTAGTAAGCAGGCCCTGGGGCAAACACACTGCAATATCCACTCAAATGCTACAAGATACGCTTGAAGCAATCAATCTCTGACGTAATGCAATTTAAAATTGCTACTTTTGATTAAAAAAATAAATGCTAAAATTTCTTCTTAATCAGTTTTTTCCACCAAATTTTATCGATACCCGTAAAACCCTGTTTCCGTTCAAACTAGCCTCTTAAAATTAGAAGTAAAAATAAAAAAAAACGATAAGATAAAAATCGATCGCCTCATAAGTCAATCAGCTTGGACATTCATTTCCTCATCAGAGCATGTGCACATTATCTTACTAGAACACGCCATCCACAAAATTTTCTTATCTTAATTTTCATAAATCCGACTTTGAATTGAATGAAGAAAAAAAAAAATCGTCGCACTTGATTTTCGGAATAAATTAAGCAGTAAAGTTCGATAAGATAAAAATCGAAAAATTTTCTTAGAAAATTTAAAGATAAAAATACGAACATGTGCAGCATATCACAATTTATTTCTGAGAAAAAATTTGTTTGCCGGAATTTAATTTCCTTCTATAAATTAGGTCATTCCCGAAAAGAGTTTCGTGAGAATTTCGAGAAAAGATGAAAGATCGCATTACAGAGCGGTCCATTGTCATTGTGCCTGCACGGAAAATTAATGGTCTGTATACAAAATTAATTGCCTGCACACAAAATGTAATGGCCTGCACACAAAATCAATTGGCTTGCACTCAAAATGAATTGCCTGCACACAAAATTAAGGGCCTGCACAGAAGATTAAATGCCTTCACACAAAATTGAGTATCTGCGTATAAAGTGAAATGCCTCCACACAAAACTAACTACTACCACATAAAATTAATTTCCCACCCACAAAATTAGTAGCCTGGACACAAAATTATTCGCCTGCATACAAAAATTAATTGCCTGCACTCAAAATTAATTAAACAAAAATAATTGCCAGCAAACAAAATGAAGTGTCTGTGCACAAAATTAACTAGCCTGCACACAAAATGAAATGTCTACATACTAAGTTGAGTTAATCGAATCAATCAATGTATTTTTTTTTTACAAAATTGAGTGCATGCACACAAAATTATTTGTCTGCACTTAAAATTAACTGGCCTGCGCTCAAAATGAATTACCTGCACACAAAATTCACTGGCCTGCGCTCAAAATTAATTGCCTGCACACAAAATTAACTGGCCTGCGCTCAAAAATAACTGGCCTGCACACAAAATTAATTACCTGCACACAAAATCAAATCCGCGGAATATGTTGAATTATCTCATAGCATACTTACAAAATATGTTAAATATTTAAAAGTTAATTTCAGGATAATGTTTACGAAATGCATCCGCCGGTGCGATGGGGCAGTCCGAGTTCGCTCACAGCCAGTCTTGCTTATCGCGAGAATGGCACGAAGGTTGTGAGTTCAAATTCAGGTTGACGTATATTTTCAGAACACTTCCGGCTTGAATATATCTTGCTTACCTCAAACTTTTATTAATAAACAATGAAAATGTTAAGGAACCTGATGATCAGGATGCAAGGGCTCGATCACGTAGAGGAATGATCGAAGGAGTTCCTTGTTCATCTGTGTGTGTTTTCCTCCCCCTCATTGCACATTCTGCAGAGATTGTCCTCTGCGAGTCCAATTCTATAATGTGACAGATCTACCAACAGTTTGGTCAGATTTTCGTGCAATTCCAGATATTTAGAAGTTCTTTTGCTTGTTATCTGGTACCCTGCAGTACCGGTAAAGGGCAAAATGTGATCTTAGCCTGAAAGTTCACTGAGAGGTATCCCGTGGACCTGCTAGATCAGATTTGGATCCTGGATCTTGGCCAGCTTGCTCATTACCATCAAAGCCACAGTGTCCCGGATTCTAAATGAGCGCATTTATGTTTTTTTCCCTAGTCCTATAAGTGCCTGAAGGCAATCCCGCACAAGGTAAGATTGCCACCCTACTATCGGAGAAAATTGTAAATGTCCTGATATTCATATTGTTATATGCAGAACTGGCAACCCCGCAACTCGATCTCTCTCGAATAGACAAGAATTATGTAGAACAGTATACTCCACTATGCAGAAAGCCACAATTAAAGATCTAGAGCTTTCCAGTATAGTTCAGACATACACCCCGACGGAAGCTTCGATAATAGTCATGAATAGGGGGAGAAATGTATAAAAGCACGAAAGCTTTCAGTCGGGAAGTCGGGAGTAATTTGATGACCGAGACGCGAACCAGTGCAAGCGATAGAAAAAAGTACGCGGCAATATTGCCATTAAAGTGCGAATAAATAAATTGTCACTTATTTTTAAACGCATTGTATTTTACTTGAAATCCCGGCGAACCCCTAGCTCGCAACAATATTGTTCCCAACATACAGTTCTATTGCAAAAATTTCAACTTGAAAAACAGAACCAAGCGTATAAATACTGGCGTACTGGAATGTACTTCAAATATTCCTGTTTTTTAGACCATCTGTAGTTTTCTTAGATTGGATGTCTATTGGACACTCATTCCTTGACTGGAACGATCACCTTCAATGATTCTGTGGAACTGTGCACCTTGCTACCATGCAATCATCATCATCATCGTGAGTGGCGCCCAAGTCGGTCCTTGGCCTCCTGTATACTTCGTCTTCTATTTTCTCGGTCCAATGACCACGTCACTCATGTTGGCATTTTTAGAAGCAATTTGTTGTCGATTGAATTCTCCCAGCGTTTTCTCGAATTTCCGACTGGGCTGTTTCCTTTCGGCTTTCCTTTTTGTACACGTTTGGATATTTTTCGATCCTCCATACGTGACCAGCCAGAGTAGAGACTTATGGGTTCCTCATGGAATCAGGGATCGAGTGGTATCTCAAGAATTACTTCTTCAGAGAAGGGCACGCAATTTTGCGTTCTGCCCCATGTTCAGTGGAGAGCAGTCCGTGTATTGTATTACGGGCTTCCTCCTGTATTTCTAGATGTATCACTATCAGGATTCTTAATGCAAGGAGTTGCCATAAATCGATTCCAAATTTAAAAATTGAAAGTCGATTTAAAACAAGAAATTCACATACATCGGTGTCAACTAACGTTAAGTCTACGTCTTAAGCACTGCTTATCAATGAGAAGTCGAATACATCAGCATTCTTACTAACTTCTCTCTTTCTTTCTAAAAAAAAAAAATTTGCTACCCTGAAATTTTGTTTTTTCGCGTTTCATGATTAAATTAGCCTAAAAATGCAAAAAAAAAATCCGCCCCGCCGTACATATGGACTCATATCTCCGAGACCGTTAAAGGTAGAATGTTCGTTTTTGGGTGGATTGTTAATTGGATAAGTGAGGCTATCTACATTTTGGGGAGTGTCAGGTGGAACGCGAGGCGAGAGGAGGGAAAGAGTAAAAAATTACACTTCCTAATATCTCCACTAAGAATGCAGATAGTAAGCTGAAAATCGGCACAGGTATAGAAAGGATTATGGAACAAAATCTGAAAATAGTTTAATTTTTTTATCCATTGGCGTCCGAAAAGGGTGGTCGAATGCTAGTAAGGGTCACAGAGCGTAATCGTGATCTGGTACATGACGTAGCATAAATTCTGTGAAAAGCCCACTGTAAATACCATCAACAGCTCTGCTGCTGAATTTTATCTCCACCTCCCCGTTGTGGCCACCGGGTGTTTTATTCAAAACAGCAGACGAAGAAAGGTGAAGGCGAGTGTCCCGCGCCTCTAATCGGAACTGCCATCCAGACTGGCCCTCCAGGTTGGGGGTTGGGCGAAACGCTGACAACGTCTCCCCGGAAAAAACTCGCGTGTCCAGAAACCCGGATTACAGCCTCAGGTTGGACGGATCAAACGGCAACGACTACGGCAACGGAAAATGGACTATTCAAATTGGAGGACGCGGTCGTTGGACCGAGACAACTGGAGGAGGTACATCTGGGAGGCCAAGGCTCGATATGGGCTGTATTGCATCATCATCATCCGAAAAGGGGCTAGAAACAAATTGAGCGATTTTTTTTTTTTTTTTTTTTCAAATTATTATATTTATATAATTTTTCCTTGATAGTGCAGCAGTAGTACAAGTTAATTGGTTGATTGTGTTTTGTACATGCTTGGAGGGACTTATAAAAATGGAATATCAGCGCTATCAAGGAAAAATTTGAATTCGCACTTGTACTCCTCTGGTTCTTAGCTATTCTAATAAATATTGTTATAGATCTGGCAACCTCGCAATTCGATCTCTCTGGAATAGACAAGAATTATGTAGAACAGTATTCCCCAATATGTAAAAAGTCATAATTAAAGATCTAGAACTTTCCAGTATAGTTGAGACATACATCCGACGACATACAGGACGGAAGGTTCGAGACTAGGAGGAAAAATGTATAAAAGCACGAAGCTTTCAGTCGGGAATCAGTCATTGTGATGATCGAGATGCGAACCAGTACAAGCGATAGGAAAATTACGCGGCGGTAGTGCCATATAGTGCGAATCAAGTTAAAGTGCGAAGAAATAAATTATCAGTTATTTTTAAACGAATTGTGTTTTACTTGAAATCCTGGCGAACCCCTAGCTCGCAATAATATTTAGAAGAGAATTTCAGCTCGATAGATTTTATACGTAAAATAGTTAGTTAGTTACGATGACGCTACACCCCAAATCGGGCATTGGTCTCCTGAATATTTCGCCTCCATTCATCTACGTTCAGTGACCGCATCCTCAAGTTTGAGAATCTTATCCGGAAGGAAGGCAGTTTTAAAGAAAGGTAATAAAATGTTTGAGACGTGCAAATGCATATGTTTGTGGAAAACATTTCGAACATAACTAACCTTTTGCATTATAGTTCATAGTCCCTTTTTCATTCATAGTCCTTATATATATATAGTGTAGTGAAGCAAATATAAATAATAATAATATAAATAATTAAAATAAAATAAAATAGAAAACAAAGAAGTTCAGTGTTTAGTTATAATTAATAGTTAAAATACAATATACCAGGGGTGTAAATATGAAACCGGAATTTGATCATAGAGGGCCTCACTGGTCAATGTGGTTATTGTGAACACGCGTCAGTGGCGCCATTTTCTTGTTTTGACATCGGACAAAGATTGTCAACTCATAACACAGAATAGTTCTTAATAACAGTGAACATGTCGAACATTGTACCGCGAAACTACGATTTGCTGGCAACTTTAATTTTCTGTTACCATTTGCTGAATGGCATCGAATGCTTGTCGATGCTTACGGTGATCATGCTCTTGGTAAATCACAGTGCTTTGAGCGGTTTAAAATATTCAAAAGTGGAAATTTTGACGTGAGAAACGAAGAACGTGGAAAACCACCGAAAAAGTTTGAAGACAGCAGATTGCAAGCATTGTTGGATGAGGACGACGCTCAAACGCAACAACAACTGGCAGATCAGATAAACGTAACACGAGCAGCCGTCGTCATACGTTTGAAAGCCATGGAAAGAACATAAGAACCCTTAAAGATCTTTTATGCAGAATGTTGGGGCATAAAAAATTGATCTTGTAGCCATCACTCCTGAAATCTTCTGTAGAGCGACGATACATTGGATTTGAGGAATTCATCGAAAAATATCTCGAACTCAGAGGCGTCCTACATTCGAGCCTGCTTCGATTCGCAAACCGTACCAAGTCGCAAGCACAAGAGGAGTAACATCAATCCCATCATCGATATGGGGAGTACAACGGACCCAAATAGATAGTCCCAGTGCAATGTTGTTCTTCCCAAGCCGTTCTAATCTACCTACTATGGCGCTACAGCCTTAATCGGACCTTGGCCTCCTAATATTCAGTTTCCTTAACATTTTTTCATTACTTATTATGGAAGAGTTGTTAGCCCTTCACACAACCCTCTTTCTACGAAATTTTTCATTTTCGTAGAATGAGGTGACCAAGCTCAATATGCAAAAACTGAAGGACGACACAACGAAAGTGGAATACATGACCACAATCAAAGCACATATTGAAGCATTACCTCAGGCTGAGCCTGAGGAAAGTATTGACCAAATGTGGCAGAACATTAAGGATAGTATTCACCGCGCAGCAGAATACACTTTAGGACATTTAGAGCGGAGAAAACGAAATGACTGGTTCAATGAGGAATGCCAAGAAGCCATCACCAAGAAAAACGAAGCCTATCGACTGTTTCTCGAAAGACGACCACGAGCTAGAGAGGACAACTATCAACGGCTCAGGTGAAACGCCAAGAAGATCTGCAGACGAAAAGAACGCAAAATAAACAATGACAAAATTTTATCACTGGACGAAAACCTGAAGAAAAATAACGTGCGAGCAGCATTTAATACCGTGAAACAAATGAGACAAGGTTACAAACCGCAAACTACCCTCTGTAAGGACGAAGAAGGCAACATCACAAGCGACGCTACCGAAATCAATGCACGATGGGCTCAGTACTTCCGAACACTGTTAAATAGAACGACATCACAGACTGAACCTTTTATAATTCCGGAAGATCCAGATGGAGATCATCTGCCTATTGCACCAACTTATGATGAAGTAGAGACAGCCTTACATAATTTAAGATCGAACAAGGCGCCCGGAATTGACGGAATCCCTGCAGAGCTCTTGAAAGAAGGTGGAACCGGTAAGCTACCAGTCGAATATTTAGATTAATTGTTAAAATCTGGACAACTGAAAAATTACCCGACGACTGGCGGAAAAGCATTATATGTCCGGTATACAAAAAGGGTGACCGTTTGCGTTGCGAAAATTACAGAGGAATTTCATTGCTATGTACGTGTTACAAAATCTTAACTAAAATTATCGAACGAAGACTCAGTGAATACGCTAACAACATCATCGGAGAATATCAAGGTGGCTTTAGATCTGGACGATCGACAACGGACCAGCTATTCTCAGTAAAACATGTAATATGCACCAACTATTCATCAATTTTGCCAAGCATACGATAGTGTCGACCGTAATGCTCTGTACAGAATAACGATTGAACTAGATGACCCACCGAAACTAGTTCGGCTAATAAAAGCCACGATCGAAAACAATGATTGCCAAGTAAAAATCGAAAAGGAGTTGACTCAAAGCTTCCCAATGGGGTCAGGTCTCAAACAAGGAGATGGTATCGCCCCCACGCTCTTTAACTTGGTGCTCGAGTATGTCGTCAGGAAGGCAACTTCAGTAACCTCAGTGGACACCAGAGGTACGCTACTCGTGAAATCAGCACAGTTGGTGGCTTATGCAGACGACGTGGATATTCTGGCCCGATCAATACTTGGCGTTAAGGAGGTATTCCAAGAGTTGGAGTCGGCAGCGGGTGAAGTAGGGCTCAGGGTCAATGAAGCGAAAACTAAATACATGACCCAGACACGGAGGACTGTCCCAGAGAGGCAGAACATTACAATAGGCGAATACAACTTCGAGCAGGTGGATGAATTCGTATACCTGGGAGCCCTTCTCACAAAGGACGGCAATGAGCGACATGAAATTCAAAGAAGAATCACGGCAGCTAACAAAGCATTTTATGCGGTCCTCCCCATAATGAAACCAAGGAAGGTCCATCGAAACAATAAACTACGCATCTACAAGATATTAATTCGTCCTGTGCTGCTATATGGATGCGAAACGTGGACCTTGACGCGGTTTTCGGAGAAGTTAATCGACACTTTTGAGCAAAAAATTCTTCGGAAGGTATACGGAGCAGTTAAGGAAGGTGATGATTGGCGAATTCGATACAACCATGAGCTGTATCAACTATTTGACGACCCACCAGCATCTATAGTGATCAAACTGCGCAAGCTGCAATGGGCTGGCTACGTGGAACGAATGCATGAGGAACGAACGAATCCCAAAACGAGTGCTCAAGGGCAAAGCTCAAGGTAACCGACCGCAGGGAAAGCCACGAAAGCGATGGGAGGGCTCAGTCGACGCAGACTGCAGATCGTTTCTCAATTTTTCAAACTGGAGGACGCGGTCGTTGGACCGAGACAACTGGAGGAGGTGCATCCGGGAGGTCAAGGCTCGATATGGGCTGTAGAGCCAGTGCATCATCATCAGAATGAGGTGACCAAGGTATATCCAAGCAAGCAAAGTGCTGGAATTATATATTGCATCGACCGGGATTTGAACTCCCGACATTACAAGACCAACACGCTACCTACTAGGCTACACTCTAGCTAAGCCCTTGGATATAAAGAATACAGTAGGAGATAAGACGGAACCCTGAGGGCAAGTCGGAGTCGTGTAGTGTGCTCAGAAATAAAACTCCCAATCCACTGGGCAAGGGAAGCATTAGAGCCAATCGCCAACTGAAAGGGAATCATGCTATGATGGTGATGATGATGCAATGGCGCTAGCCTTGATCTCTCGGATGCACTTCCTCTAGTTGTCTCGGTCCAACGACCGCGTCCTTTAGTTTGAAAAATCGAGTAGCGATCTGCAATCTGCGTCGACTGAGTCCTCCCATCGCTTTTGTGGCTTCCCTGCGGTCGGTTGCCTTGAGTTTTGCCCTTGAGTACTCGTTTTGGAATTCGTTTCGCGTCCATTCGTGGCCAGCCCATAGTAGCTTGCGGAGTTTGATCACGAGAGATGCTGAGTGGGTCGTCAAATGGTTGATCGAACTCGCCAATCATCTCTTTCCTCAACTGCTTCGTAAATCTTCCGAAGAATTTTTCGCTCAAACGTGCCGATTAAATTCTCCGGAACACTCCACTTTTCGCATCCCATATAACAGCACAGAACGAATTAATATCTACTAGATGTGTAGTTCTTTGATTTCGTTACGGGAAATCGGGAATCTTCCTTGAATTTCATGTCGTTCATTGCCGTCCTTTGTGAGAAGGACTCACAGGAACACGAATTCATCCAGCTGTTTGAAGTTGTATTCGCCATAGTAATATTCTGCCTCTCTGGGACAGTCCTTCGTGTCTGGGTCATGTATTTAGTTTTTGCTTCATTGACCCTGAGCCCTACTTCACCCGCTGCTGACTCGCAACTCCTCGAATACCTACATAAAGTATTGTTCGGGGCAGTATACCCACGTCATCTGCGTACGCCACCAGCTGTGCGGATTTCACGAGTAGCGTGGTGTGGTGTCCTCAGATGTTACTGAAATTGCCTTCCTGACGACGACAAGTTGAAGAGCATGGAGGCATGATCTGAGCTTTGAGTCTACCTCACTTTTATTTTTACTTGGCACTCATTGTTTTCCATCGCGGCTTTTATTAACCGACCTAATTTCGGTGGGTCACTTAGTTTTAATCGTTATTCTGTACCGAGCATTACGGTCGATACTATCGTATGCTTGACAAAAATCGACGAACAGTTGGTGCACATTAATATCATGTTCCCAACATTTTGCCAGTTCCTGTTTTACTAAGAATAACTGTCTCGCGATAAGTTCAATAAATTTCAATTCAACTGTTTACGACATAAACTTTTCGAAAACGATTGAACGTTACAAACTAATTAAGTTTCGAATTGAAAGGAGACATTTTCGAATTTTACACTGTTTAATTTATTATACGTGACGTTTCGGTCTTTGCTGAGGCTTTTATCAAACTGTTTGAATTTAAATGAAGGTTTCTGGAATTTACACTGTTATGCTTTATTATCCGTGACGTTTCTATCTTTATTGAGATTTTTATCAAACTTTTTGATTTCAAATGAAAGATTTCCGGATTCCAGCCAGTTACGCTTTATTATTCGTGACGTTTTAGTCTCTGCTGAAACTTTTATAAAACTGTTTGAATTCGAATGAAAGATTTCCAGATTCCACGCCGTTACACTTTATTATTCGTGACTTTTCGGACTCTGCTGAGACCGATACGTTATACAAAATAAAGCGCAACAAAAATGCACTGTGAAAATATTCATCAAACCAATAATTAAGTTTCTCTAAATGTTTTTAGATTTCAAACAAAAACAAAATTAATAATAATTAATCACTTTAAATTTTAGTCCAGCTTAAGTTCAAAGTTTAAGCCGAAAATCGCCGGAACTTTAGATCGAACCGCACTATCGAAAAATTTCTCACAAAATCCGCAATTTCATAAATAAAATTGCAAAAATTTCGACCTAGTGTTAATTTTATCGTCAAATTGTTGGATTTTTGTTTTACTCGAATCGAATTAAGTCAACTAGGTCTGATTTTTTTTTATTATTATTATTTTTAATATTAACACACAACTTTTAAAACAAAAACAAAAAGCTACATAAATTAGTTCGATACTCACTCGCTCTCATAATATGAGATTACATCGCTTTTCGGAATTTTGAATTTTATTAATAATCAAAATAAATCAACAATTTCAAAAATTCGATTTTTCTCTCATTAAATCATCACTGCGATCATCACCATCACAAAACATCGCACCGAATACAATAAAACCGAATATCGAATATTTTACTCTCCATTAAAGTATTTTGTTTTTTTTTTTGTATTATTATTTTCTTCAAGAAGAGAAGAACTAACTACCTGTACGGACTATGAAAATATAATTAAAAAATAAAAAAAAATAAAAAATTATAAAAATATTCAGGTGGAAAGATATGTGGAGACGTAAAAAAAAAAAAAAAGTGAAAGCGTTTTATCGGTATTTCTTGAATCACAGCAGTAGAGCAACACCGACCTACCCCCCTCTTTGTAAATTTTTCTACTCTTGTTTCGTCGTAGTGCTCTCTTACTTAAGATGGAATGAAATTATACTAAGAAAAAAAAACAACAACAACAACAATTTAACATTTTATTCTTCTTTTTTCTCTGCAATTGTTGATAGGCATTGTAATTAGTGTTTATCGGTCTCATAATCAGGTTTCATACTATTTGGGTTTTTTTTTTTTTTTTTAAATTTTAGCGCCTAGATAAATGGCGCGCAGATAGGTAGGAAGGACGGTTAGTGAGTAAATAAGTATCCGTCATCTTCTTCACAGGGCTTAAGACTTTAAAAATGAAGATGATACATCGGATTTTGTTTTTCCTTTTTTATTCTATAATTATACAATCGATTGTGATTTCTTAATGGAAAATAATCAAGAAGAAATAAATAAGGAAAAAACCTTGGAATAAATTAAAAGAAAAAAAAAAAACAACAACGATAAAATAAGATATTGCACAAATCATCGATAGTTTTGAGATGCTTGATGTAATCCACTCAAATTGCTTTTACTAATTTTAGCATAGCGATGCTACTTATCTTGATTGGAGCGAGACGATGAAGAAGACGAAGAAGCTCTAAACGAAAATCATTCAATAAATTATTATCATCGTAAAAATTAACAATGAATCATTAAGAAAAAAAAAAAACATAATTGAAAATGAGCTCTGATCCAATCGTGAATTGAAAAATAAGAATTTTATGGCAATGTTTAAGAGGCAAGAAGATCTGCACCCTCCTGGGATTATAGCGTGTTGGTCTGGCAATGGCGAAGGTCGTGAGTTTAAATCCCGATCGTCAAAATTAGATCACATCAATCTACACAAAAGGAAAAATCGGATTCGGCGAAGGGCTAAGAACTATAGTAGACAATTTGATAAAGATCTCAGCAGAGACCGAAACGTCACGAATAATAAAGCGAAACAGTGTAGAATCCGGAAATCTATCCTTTCAATTCGAAATGCACCGTGAAAACATTCACCAAACCATTATAGTTGGCATTGCGAAAAAAAAAAACATAACACAATTATGATACTCTAGATGAAATACTTACTTACCTTTTGCTTGGGAGGTGGTAAGAACAGAGGGGGAGGTTTGTAATTTTCGTATATAACACCGAACGTACTATACAAAATGTTTCATGCTGACTTCAAAGTTTCTTACTTTCATAATTTTCGAGGAAATTGAACAATTTTTGTCTGAATTTATGGTATTTATATGGGAGGTGGCAGAGAAAGAGAAGGAATTTTGGTTGATTTTGAATCTGCTTATCTCACATCCTAATCACATTGCCTTGTTTCAATTTTTATGTCCATAGCTCTCATATGTTCGAAGGAGACAAAAAGTTTTCTTGAACTTCCAATAAAAAAATTTGTATGGGAGGTGGTAGAAAGAGTGGGGTGAAGGCGATATTTTTTTTTTAGCTTTCATTACAATTATTAAGGGACAAATTCTGGCAAAATTTCAAGTTTCTACTTCTTCTAGTTTCTATGAAAATCGGTTAAATACATTTACCAAAAATTCTGCATTTGTATGGGATGGGGTAGAAGGAATAACCGAATCAAAACCAAATTTTTTGACATCAATTATATTTAAAATAGTATACTTTTCTCAAAATTTTAAAGTTGATAGCCTTGACGGTTTTGAAGAATGAACTAATTTAATTGAAATTCCGAAATTTCGTAAAATTTGTATGGGAAGGGGTAGAAGGAGTAAGGGTAAAGTTGATAGTTTTTCCAAAATTAGTTGCAATTTTAATAAAATTAATTATGACAAAAATTGGTTCATTAGGCTTCGCTAGTTGCAATGCAAACCGAATAAATGCATTTTTGAAAATTGTGCATTTGTATGGGAGGTGGTAGAAGGAGTAAGGAGATCAGATCAATATTTCTGGAGGTTAATGATATTTATATCCTATGACCTAATTTTCAAGTCAATAGCTGAAATGGTTTTGGAGAAAAATCAATTTCTTTAAATTTCGAAATTTCATGAAATTTGTATGGGAGGGGGTAGAAGGAGTGGGGGCCCGTTCACGAACTTAAAGTTACTTTTTTGCTAAAAATGACATAAAACAAATTTCAGCGCGATAGGTCAAAGCTATCGAGAGTTAAGTGGTAGACAGACGAACGGACAGCAACTCGGAATCGAGGTTTTTGAGAGACAACAAATATTTATGTACCCTCGGCGGCTCTGTGGGAACATTATTTCTTAGTGTTACAAACGGTAAGGCGAACACAATATACTCTCATACTCATACTCATACTTGTTTATTGCTTTGGTCTTCTGCTCTTCCTTGAGGATTATAATCCAGAGACTGTTTCGCGATGTTTTGGTTTGGTTTTCTCAAACTGTAACCCATCCACTGCCATTTACGTCCTTGAAACTCAATGTTAGTCTCTCCAGTTGTACTCCAAAGTTCATCGTTGGAGATCACTTCTGGCCAAAATATCCCTAAAATACGTCAGATGCATTGATTCACGAAAGTTTGCAGCTTTTTGTTTAGTCGAACGGCCACTTCAAAGGTAGTACAACCATGTAACGACACGTCAAAGCGTTACAACTTCGTGGAAACGGACCTCCAGAAAGGAGAAAAGATACCGAAGGTCTGGCGAGCTTCATTTAGACGAACCTCAATATCTTTTTCGGTTCCGCCGTTCATGCTAATAATGCTTCCGAGATAACAAAAATCTTGCACCTCCTCCACGTCGTGTCCGTTATTTTCAGTTCTGCCTCTTTGCATTTCGAATACGAACATTTGACTCAAAGTCCAAACCGTTATGTGCAAGGAAACACACGTCATCAGCATAATCAAGGTGACTTAACATGTTGAACAGTCCCCACTGAAGACCACTACCTTCCCCAACCTCCAGTGCAGCTTTCAAGATGTCATTTGTAGCCACCTGAGGCTTCCGTGGCGTAGTGGGCAGAGTGCTTGTTTTTCAGTCAATAGGTCGTGGGCTCGATTCCCACTCCAGAGGGGAATTTTTAAGCACGAATTTTTCAGTTGCTACTGGCGATGATAAATTATTCGAAATAAAATGGGCAAACGGAATTAAAGTGAAACAATTCCACTTCAAGAAGGCCTAGATACTCAGTAGATGGTTTCTGTTCGCTTTCTATCATTCAGTCCCCCATAACATCTGCAAAAATATTTGTCAGTAGCAGCCAGTACAGCTGAAAAATATATATCAGCTTCTCCTCTCGTTACGGTCGTTCTCACTCCTCTTCCCCTACCTTCCTAATCCCATTCCCTCCCTCCATGACTGTGTTTGTGCATTGCACATAAAGACCGAAATTGCCTATAACACAGGTCATTCCGTAAAAAAAAGAAAAAAAGAAAAGAAACAGGGCTGGTGATAATGTGCAGCCTTGTCTGACACCCGTTCGCACAGGAAAGCTCTCGGGCAGCTCTCCTCTTGATAGGGATACTCATAGCTATGACCTTATCTGAAATACCTCTCCTACGTAGAGCATTCCTCATGTAATCTCGCTTAACGCTGTCGAAAGCCTTCTCCAAGTCCATAAACATGAGATGTAGTGGCGAATCCATTTCGGCTGACTGCTCCAATATTATCCGTAGGGTAGTTGTGTGGGCGGTGCAAGACGACCCTTTACGGAATCCAGCCTGATAAGATTCGAGAGTGCTCTCCACGACATCACTAATCCCATTGAGATTTACCTTAGCCGCAGTAAGTAGACATATACCATGCCAATTGCCACAATTCCGAAGGTCGTCCTTCCATTCAGTCGGATATCTTCCTTCATTCCACACATCAGTAAGGCGTGGGAGGAGTATATCGGCTGTTATTTCCGAGTCCATTTCGGTAGTCCGGGTGGTAGTCCATCTACACCTGGGGCTTTCCTTTCCACCATTGACCGAATGGCGGAAACTATATCTTTCTTCCCTAATAGAAGATTGTTGGCAATTGTTCGGTTCCATCCTCTGACGGAAGAGAAGTATTCTGTCCTTCGCCGTAACTGATGTTCACTCATATTAAGAAGTGTTCCTTCGACATCTCTCACCAGGTGGTTGGAGGTGAAATTCCTGTACGTCAAATGTTTCATAGCTTTAAATAGTGAACCCATATCCCTAAGGTAAGACGCAGATTTTCCCTTGTTGGCCAGATCTTCAATAACCTTTTCTTTTCGTGCCTTACAGCCTTCGTAGGTTGTACGAGGGCGATTCAAATATAATCGAGACAAACGCTCTGACACATTTATTTATTATCGAAAATATTTACAAAAATTTGCAGTTTTTCTAGGTAATTACCGTCACTAGTTACACATTTTTGACACCTCTCCGGAAGTTTTTTGATGCCGGTATCGAAGAATTTCTTGGGCAACTTGGACTTGTGCGCACAAACTCCTCTACCTCGTCGTCAGTGTTGAATCTTTGACCTCCGAGGGCTTTTTTCAGTGGTCCAAACATGTGGTAGTCGCAGGGTGAAAAATCCGGACTATAGGGGGGTACTAGAACACCTCCCGCCCCAATTCTGATATTGTATCGAGCGTGAGACGCGCGGTATGAGGGCGCGCGTTATCCTGGAGAAGAATAGCACTTCGCGCTGGAATGCTCCTCCGTTTCGAGCGATAAGCGGGTTTCACGTGTGTTTTCAGAAGGTTAGAGTAGTATGCAGCATTGATGGAACGTTGTGTGCGCAGGAAGTCAACGTACAGCACTCCCCGTCGGTCCCAGAATACAGTACACATAACCTTACCCGCGGACCTGGTTGTCTTCACTTTGACTGGCGCCCTTTCCTCCTTCTTCCTCCATTCTTTAGACGACACCTTGCTTTCGGGAGTGTAATAGTGTACCCATGTCTCGTCTGTAGTGAAGATTCGCGTCAAAAAACCATCCCCCTCCACCTCGTATCGCGTCAGCAAGCGGCGACAAACTTCCAACCGCATGAATTTTTGCTCGAAGTTCAACAGTTTGGGAAACCATCGCGCCGTTATTTTGCGATATTGAAGGTGTTCGTGGATGATAGACTCTACACTACCAATACTAATGCCGACTTTAGCCGAAATGTTTCGAACATTCAACCTACGGTCCTCCAAAATGAGTTGTTCTACGCGGCGAATGTTGTCTGGTGTGATGCTGGTTCGCGGTCGACGATCATGCGGCTCATTCTCGACGGTTTCGCGACCATCTTTGAACTCTTTGGCCCATTTAAACACAGCAGACCTACTCAGGCACTCACTACCGAACTGATTTCGCAAACGCCGAAGAATTTCCATGTTTTTAACGCCTTCCCAAACCGTTTTTTGGTTTGAATGACAATACGTTGCACAATGGCGGTCGGCACTTGATATTCCCTCATGGTCGTAGCACGCGCGTGAAACGTGCGTTCGCGACGAAAACTATGCCACACTATTTGTAAGGGACCCAGCTATCACATACTCAAGCCGCGAACTTCAAAACTTACAGGCGCGCCATCTACAGCGTTTGTCTCGATCAGATTTGAACCGCCCTCGTATATGAGCATCGCGGTAGTTCCATCTCACGTCGGGAGTTCTTTGGTCGACATTGGGATGAGAGATGATTGCCAATTTGGCTTCTTTCCGATCGCCAACCTTGTCACATGTGTCTTGCGATATCCAGGGTCTCTCACCGCAAGCACATATCCCATAGATTCTTCAGGACTAATTAGAAACGTGTTTCTGGTTGCCTCCCAGTTGGCGTCCAGTGAGCATATTTCATGTCCGTCCAATATGGATGACTTTTCGCGTGGAATGGTGGCATACATACTCGCGTTTTTTGTTTGGCTCTCCTAGCTTATCCACATTAAGTTTGCGCTTCATTTGAAAAATTTGTGGCCGTCGGATAGCTACTGTGCACAATCTCAAGTGATGATCGCTTCCCACAGCAGTTCCACGCTTCGCTCGCACATCGAAGATACATCTCCTCCATCGGCGACTTAAAGCCAAATGGTCGGTCTAGTTCTGAGTAACACCATCAGGGGAAACCCAAGATGTTTTAAGGTAACTCATGTGTCCCTCCAATGACCATTTGCCGAGTACTACAAAACTCCGTTTTCGAGTCGCTTAATCCAATGTCATGCCGCGTCGGCCCAGGAGTCACCATGCTTCCCAACGACGTGTTCTAGTCCTGTGTTGTCAGAGCTAACCTGGGCGTTCATATCTCCTGTTGTGGTATTAGTTGGCGTTGCACTGCAAAATTGTGACTGTTTCTCGCTCTCGTTGTAAGGACGACCGCTACTCCATTTTTGGCCACACTCTCACGACCAACGTACAGTATGGTGTTTCCGCTCGGAATATGTTCTTCTCCTGATCCTGTCCACCTGACCACACTCAAGCCCAAGATTTGGATGTTATAGTGCTCCATTTCACGGTCGATCACTGATTGGCGGTGCAAGGACCGACTGACCCCAGCCCTTCCCCCGTCATTCAATGTTCGAATGTTCCCAATGCCAATCATAGTCCGTCTTTGAATGTCCGAGGCGCTGTATTCGATTCTCGTATCAGTTAGGTTTTAAGATGACGAACTGTTTAAAAACGACAAAAAGTCATAACATTTTTCGAAGCTCTACAAATTTGGATAGAGGTCTCAGCAGAGACCCAAGCATAATAGCATGAAATCCGGCAATCTTTCCTTACAATCTCTAAGATTTTTTTTTGAGAGTGAAAATATGGCCGAGCGCTGTAAGGTATTGTGCCTCATCGCCCGAGTCTTTTCCCTTTCGTACGAGCCCATACGTGTGGTTGTTGTTGCTTTATTTTTAAGATGCTCATAAAGCATTTTCTTGTCGTACGAGTCTTTCCTCTATCAGTCGACTCTATACATATAGTTGTTGGTTTACATTCCAATCGAGTCCCATTTGGTGCAAGATGTTTTCTTGTCGGTCGAGTATTTTTCCTGTTGCCCATATGATTGTTGTTGTTGTTGAACATAGCGATCGCGTTGCATTTAGTGGCAGTTTTTCTTCAGAGTTGTTTTTGTTCTGTTCGGCCGAACGCTGTTAATTTTTCTATCAAAAATTTTCTTGTCGAGTTTTTTCCCTGACTTCCATGTGGTTGTTGTTGCTGTTAATTCCGATCGCATGGTATTTGGTGACAGATGTTCTTCATATTGTTTTTGTTCTTTTTTGCCGTACGCTGTTAATTGCTTCTATAAAGCATTGCTTTGTCGGTCGAGTCTTCTCCCTGTCGCACATGTGGTTATTGTTATTGAACATAGTGATCGTGTTGCATTTGGTGGCAGATGTTCTTCAGAGTTGTTTTTGTTCTTTTCGGCCGAGCGCTGCTGATTCTTTCGATCAAAAATTTTCTTGTCGGTCGAGTATTTTCCCTGTCGCCCATGTGATTGTTGTTGTTGTTGAACATAGCGATCGCGTTGCATTTAGTGGCAGTTTTTCTTCAGAGTTGTTTTTGTTCTGTTCGGCCGAACGCTGTTAATTTTTCTATCAAAAATTTTCTTGTCGAGTTTTTTCCCTGACTTCCATGTGGTTGTTGTTGCTGTTAATTCCGATCGCATGGTATTTGGTGACAGATGTTCTTCATATTGTTTTTGTTCTTTTCTGCCGTACGCCGTTAATTGCTTCTATAAAGCATTGCTTTGTCGGTCGAGTCTTCTACCTGTCGCACATGTGGTTATTGTTATTGAACATAGTGATCGTGTTGCATTTGGTGGCAGATGTTCTTCAGAGTTGTTTTTGTTCTTTTCGGCCGAGCGCTGCTGATTCTTTCCATCAAAAATTTTCTTGTCAGTCGAGTATTTTCCCTGTCGCCCATGTGATTGTTGTTGTTGTTGAACATAGCGATCGCGTTGCATTTAGTGGCAGTTTTTCTTCAGAGTTGTTTTTGTTCTGTTCGGCCGAACGCTGTTAATTTTTCTATCAAAAATTTTCTTGTCGAGTTTTTTCCCTGACTTCCATGTGGTTGTTGTTGCTGTTAATTCCGATCGCATGGTATTTGGTGACAGATGTTCTTCATATTGTTTTTGTTCTTTTCTGCCGTACGCTGTTAATTGCTTCTATAAAGCATTGCTTTGTCGGTCGAGTCTTCTCCCTGTCGCACATGTGGTTATTGTTATTGAACATAGTGATCGTGTTGCATTTGGTGGCAGATGTTCTTCAGAGTTGTTTTTGTTCTTTTCGGCCGAGCGCTGCTGATTCTTTCCATCAAAAATTTTCTTGTCAGTCGAGTATTTTCCCTGTTGCCCGTGTGATTGTTGTTGTTGTTGAACATAGTGATCTCGTTGCATTTAGTGGCAGTTGTTCTTCAGAGTTGTCTTTGTTCTGTTCGGCCGAACCCTGTTAATTTTTCTATCAAAAATTTTATTGTCGAGTCTTTTCCCTGTCGTCCATGTGGTTATTGTTGCTGTCCAATCGCGTAGTATTTGGTGGCAGATATTCTTCATAGAGTTTTTGTTCTTCTCGGCCGAGCGCTATTAATTCTTTCTATAAAAAATATTTCTTGTCGATCGAGTCTTTTCCCTATTGCCCGTGTGCTTGTTGTGGCTGGAAATTTCGATCGCGTCGTATTCGGTGGCAGATGGTCTTCATATTGTTTTTGTTCTTTTTTGCCGTGCGCTGTTAATTGCTTCTATAAAGCATTGCTTTGTCGGTCGAGTCTTTTCCCTATCGTCCGTGTGGTTGTTGTTGCTGAACATTCCGGTCGCTTCGCATTTGAGACCTTGAATATTCCAATCAAGTTCATGCAGGTGTTCCTTATAAAGTTCGTACGCGCGCATTAATTTGCTTCAGTTTTATTTAATAGATGATAAAAGCACGTAGAGCTGACATTTCGCATTACTTTCGAGTACAGTGGAATTACTTTCGAGTACAGTAAAAGAAAGTGTACATTTGATGAACGACTAGGGCTAACATGCAACATTATGAAACCAACATTAACGCAAATATTCTGGATTAAAGAAAGATTTTCTACTTTATTAATCGTAACGTTTCGGTCTCTGCTAAGAACGTGTGTTTTTTTCTATTGAACTTATCCTGATCTTAGGTCTTAGCAGAGACCGAAACTATCACGGATTAAAGAAGCAAAACAGTTCCGAAATCTTTCGTTTAAATCGTTTCAACAAATCAAATATTCAGAATTCTCAGATTCTGGTAATTGAATTTTTTTGCTCGCTGTGCTCTTTGAAGCCCCCCTTCCTCCCACCCCTTCCCACAATAATTGCAAAATTACCAAAAATAATACTGAGAGCGCAAATATCTCGGTATTTTGGCGAATATTTCATTTTTAAGGAAATCTATTCTTTCAATTCGAAATGCACATCCACGAAACCAATAGAGCTTGTTTAGCTCCGTCTTCGTCAATGTGTGACCGATCCAATGCCATTTCCGCCTTTAAGAACGACAAAAAGTCATAAAATTTGTTGGATAAAGGTTTCAGCGGAGACCGAAGCATAACAGCGTGAAATCCAGAAATCTTGCTTTCATATCCCTGCAATTTTTTTTCTGACTGAAAATGTGGCTGATCGGGGTCAAATAAAAATAAAAAAAAACAGAACAGAATTGGGCTGTATGCCCAATCATAGGGTACTCTAGATGAAATGGAAAAGAGTTTAATGTTCCTTCTTCAAATTCTTTCGAATAGTGAATTGTGACTTTTGTATGGGAGGTGGTAGAATGGGAAAGATTTGTAATTTTTTATATGACATTGAACGTGGCATGCGAAATATTTCGTAAAGTTTGTAGTTTTCATTATTTTCAAAGAAATTTCGCATAGTTTTTCCCGACCGTAATACACGCTCCAATGCCGTAATTTAAAACCTAGTAACTTCCCAAATTGGTTGATTTTTTTTAAATAGTCGACCCAGAATAGTACGCAACCGAAACTCGTCGGTTCAATTATCGTCCGAAGTTTGAAGCCAGCCAGGCGATGCCGTGAATCACAGAACCCACCTCGAAGTCCTGCGATGCACTTACAACTCATAAAGTTTCAATTAATATTCCTGTAAAGCTGTTTCAATTATTTCAATAATAGCTTCCACCTGCCAAACTTTTCTTTGTCTTTTCCGAGCTAGCTAATTCGCCTCCCGGGCATCCTGATAATCATATGATTCGGGGCGACACCGCAAACACCATAGCCGTATTCAAAGGATCAACACCGGATATTAGGAACTTCTATCATCATCATCCAGCTCTGTCTCTCTATTACAAATAATAACCAATTAAATTCATTAAGCCTTATCCTTCGTCCTTACACGGAAAACTAAGAGGAATGTGTTTGTACTATCTCTCCGGTTGCGATCATCCTTCGGTTTCCTCGTTTTTTTTTTTGCTTTGAAGGAAAAAAATTATCAGAATCGAGCCGAAAGGAAAAAAAGGACATAGAAGGCAAACTAAAATTGGCATCAGATTCAGATTTTGCCCGGGACTTTAACTGCAAAATTACTTTGGAAAAGTTTTTTTTGGATGTTCGGGGTCGGGTGATACAGGAGAAGGGCTAGATCGGAGGTTAAGGAGTCATAAAGGACATAATCACTTCCGGAAAAATAAGTAATTATATCTATCGGAACTTGATTCCTGTCTAAAGTCACACGCGCATTTTATTTATGTATTTATGTATTTTTTTATCGGGTTTCGTGTTACAGAAGAACTTCCTTGTCGAAATAATCTCTACACGCTAAAGTTTCTATTGTCCTTTTTCTGCCACTGGACTTAGTTTCCGGATAGACTACTTAGCACCATTTGATACTTACTCGGGCTCGCCTCGAATAATTATAAATTGTCCGTTGAGTGGAGTCTGGTGGGGGGTGGGGGGGGGATGATGGAAGGACGCACAAAGTAATAAGAAAGCTAAGGAGGCGGACTCTTACGCGGGAGGAATCAGGTCTCGCTAAATATCGAAATAAGTAAGTTTAGCGGGTGTTCAATCGTAGCAATAATTTAGCATACGTAAGTTAAACGTTGTTTCAATTTATTCAAAATAAGGTTGATTGGTTTATGTGCCAATTCAGCATTAAGCAGCTAGTTACGGCAACAAGAGCCCTAACTAATAACTCATAGATTCGATTTGGGTAAAGGAACCCAATTAAACATTGGTGACCCCGACGTGATCTGTCGGTAAGCTGGACCTAATCAAGTGGAACAGCGCAGGCAGAGAACATCAATCTTGAAATCAGCATTCGAACATCATCCAATCAACATGGAGGACTTGGCGTTGAAACAAACCGCAACGGGCAAGGAAATTCAACGTGTCATCGCAAATTTCAAAAAGGATTCCGAAGGAAGGAAGACAAGAAATATTTCCAGGAACGACTGGACCTACCCGAAACTTTATGGTCCAACTTCGAGCGCGTGAACTGCAGTATCCAACTATTAGAAGGCTCATACAAGGATCATCCCTATTTTCTCCAAAATTACTGTGGAGAAATAGCTCAACTCTATGAAAGATATCGAGGTATCTTTCTGCATGAAGTAAAAAAAATTCGAGGACATCGAAACGCTGCTTGATGACACTTCGCAGCGGAATACTAGTGAGAAGGAAGCTGTAAGGAAGTTGCCGTTAAAGGTTGTAACTAGTCAGGACATAGAGTTACAACGAAACTTCCGGCGACAAAAGGCAGTCATTAGCTCCTTATCGCGACTCTTATCAACTGTTTCGTCGACACGTGGACCACAACCGGCTCAATACTATAAGATCACCATCAAGACAATTCAGCAACAATGGGCTCAAGTGGAAGAGCTCAATTACAGAATTTGGGAAGGCGCAGATGAACCAACCGATCACGGTTATGATGTCGACGAATATTTAAAACTAGAAGAAAATGTTCAGAAGTGCATCATTCAGCTGTCAATCGCAACAACACCAGATTCAACATATGCAACAGCAACAATAGACGCTCCGTCAAGTCATCAGACAGTTCTACATTTGCCAAGATTACTGTACCAACCTTCGACGGAGATTATGCGAAACGGCGGCAATTTGCAGACTTGTTTGAACAGTTAGTACATCATCAGAACATTGCAAAATGTCAAAAAATGTGTAATCTAACAGGAGAAGCAGAAAAACTGGTACGCCATTTATCATTATCAAATGAAAATTATCTGACAGCGTGGAAAATGCTGCACGATAGATACGAGAACCAAAGATTACTAGTTTCCACTTTGGTGAACAAACCTTTGGTCTCAGCCAACACACAATTTCGAGGCTGAGGCAAATTCAATAAAGAGTCTACATGATACGACTCAGGAATGCATATTGGGACTCGAGAATCTAGGAGTTCCAACAGTCAATTGGGATCCACTATTGCTAAACGTGCTGATTAAAAAATTAGATAAAGTTACACATACTTTATATGAACAGTCGCTGGAAAATCCCAAGGCATTACAATCTATCGACCATTTTTTGAAGTTTTTGGAGATACGCTTTCAATCACTAGAAGCACTTGGATTGAAGGGTAACCGGTCCAATGATAAAACGACAACGAATAGATCAGCCAGATCACTTACATCGATATCATCAACTCCAACATGCGTGGAATGCAAGCAAAATCATCATGTGTACAATTGCAAGATATTCCTCGATTTGACTCCAAGTAACAGATTAAGTTTCGCACGGAAACACAGTTTGTGCATTAATTGTCTCAGCCCCGGACATTATGCAAAATTCTGCACGGCTGGAAAGTGTCGGAAATGTGAAAAAAAAACATAATATCTTGTTGCACATGGATGAAGTTTCCAAACCAAACACTCCATCCGCAAGGACTACCAGAACTGAAGGAAGACAATCAGCACATCAGCAGCCCACATCCACAGGCAATACATGTATATAATTTTAAAGGATAATAATGTTTCAGTTTTAGGGAGCTTGTGTTAATAAGACACTCGAGATGGGCGAGCAGAGGATGAGTTCGAAATTGTAGCGAAGGACGAACGAGCCAAAAATGCGCCTTTAATAAAAAATCGCCGTATGTTTGCGTCTTCAGTTATTCTCAAGCAACAACAATCACACGCGCACCCAAATTCCGATGGCATTGGATCAATAGTCATCAGTGATTCGGCAAGAAAAGCGATTCGGCATTGAAAGCGATTCGACAAGGAAAGCGATTCGGGAAATGAAGCAATACGGCATGGAAAGCGAGTCAACGAGCACTTGCAACGGTTGGTTGTACTGATATAAAAAAGGGCGAGCATTCGTGAAAGCAGTTCGATTGTGAGTTAGTTAGTATTTGAAAGGGATAGTAAGCGGATAAGTCCTGTGATCAACAGACGGAGGTCAACAAGCGACAAGTCGTAGCATCGTCGGTGGAGATTAGAAGCCGAAATCAGATCATCGCATGGGAACTCGCGATGGGAATCAGTCTAAATTAGGAAACGAAAGAGTTGAGATCGAGCAGTCGATGGATTCAGTTGAAAAAATAAAATTTCAGATAATTTTTAAATTAAAAAGCAAACTTGTTTCATTTTTACTTGAAATCCAACCCATATTTTCCAATAACTTGATCAGATGTAACTTCTATTGAAAACGTCTGAATTATTGAAATGATTAGGAGGCAATGTCGTAAATTTTGTTGTCATATCTTTTTTATGGTTTGTGAGATACTCATTTCTTTGCAAAAAAAAAAAAACAATAATTCTTCTTTAAAAACAGTTTCGATACCCCAAATTTAACAATGTACCATTCAAATGAAACGTCTAAATGTTTGCAATCGAACCTCATTTTTAGTTTTTCAATTTAATTTAGTGAAACGTTAGAAACCGAAAGGAAATTCGCAGATTTTCATATTTACATGCCTCAACCTCCCTCCCGAAGCTAGCTAGTAGGTAGTGTGTTGGTCTTGTAATGCGAAGGTCGTGAGTTCAAATCCCGGTCGGCGCAATATATAATTCCGGCACATTGCCTGCTTGGATATACCTTGGTCACCTCAATCTAAGAAAATGAAAAAATTCGTAGAAAGAGGGTTTTGCGAAGGACTAACAACCCTTCCACAATAAGTAATGAAAAATGTTAAGGAACCTGAATATCAGGAGGCCAAGGTCCGATTTGGGCTATAGCGCCATTGTAGAAGTAGAACTGCCCTCCCGTGTTCAGAGTATTTTTATCGTGCTTTTCGCAGAAAAACAATGAGGTAAAAAAAAAACAACAACAAAGGGATTCGCCCCAAAATTCTAATCTGACTGTGTTCCGACCTTTCCCTTTTTCCTTTCCACGAATCCATCACACTGTATACCAGTTAGCACTTTTTCTTTCCCTCATTTCAAACATTTATGACTCAGTAGAAAGAGTCAGGTAAAGAACGCGGCAATAAAATCCGAAAGGGATTAATCGTTTGGATTTTCCCCAGTAGGATAAGGGCCAACATCTGGCAGCCAGATGTGTTCTTTCTACTGAGTCGGCTACAGGTATCTTTTTATAGTCCCCAATAAATGCACCTTTATCTTTCCTCCGAAAACGTACCTTTCCTTTTGAGTCAAAAAAGAATTTTTGTCACTCCGAAACTGTCCGCCGAACAAGCCAGACCAAACTTACAAATAAAAAGCAATATACAAAAAAAAAGAATATCCTTTAATTTTTAAATACCTTCTCACAATAACCTTTGAGAAGGAAGTTCGTCAACTGGGCACCATTTTTTTAATTTTAATTTTGGTAATTGGTTACGACAGACTGGACGTTTTATTGTAGCACTAAAGAAATACTTTAATGTAGGTGACTGATTAGGGGCAGCTAGTCAATCAGCAACTCTAAATTAAGTGCTGAATTTCAAGTAAAATTAAGACCACCCGTTTAAAAAGTTCACTTCAATTTTACCCCTAAGATTCACAATTTTAACTCTTTCTAAATAACAACTGACACGTCGATCGCTCCAAACTGGACTGAACAGGATATCAAAAACGCTCACCTTCTTATATTGCTCTTTTGGTACGAATCATTTGTCGTTTGAATCTTTTTCATCTCGGCCGAGCACTATTAATTGCTTCTGTAAAATATTACGCCTCGTCGCCCGAGTCTTTTCCCTTTCGTACGATTTTATACGTGTGGTTGTTGTTGTTTTCTATGACGTATTTTATCGTCGTACTAATCTATTTACTGTATGTGATTGTTGATTTATTGTTTAAGAGCTCACAGATGTTCATAAAGCATTTTCTTGTAGTACGAGTCTTTCCTATATCAGTCGACTCTATACGTATAGTTGTTGGTTTACATTCCAATCGAGTCGCATTTGGTGCCAGATGTTTTTCATATTGTTTTTGTTCTTTTCGGCCGAGCGCTGCTGATTTTTTCGATCAAAAATTTTCTTATCGGTCGAGTATTTTCCCTGTCGCACATGTGGTTGTTGTTATTGAACATAGTGATCGTGATGCATTTGGTGGCAGATGTTTTTCAGAGTTGTTTTTGTTCTTCTCGGCCGAGCGCTATTAATTCTTTCTATAAAAATTTTTCTTGTCGGTCGAGTCTCTTCCCTATTGCCCGTGTGCTTGTTGTTGCTGGAAATTTCGATCGCGTCGCATTTGGTGGCAGATGTTCTTCAGAGTTGTTTTTGTTCTTTTCGGCCGAGTGCTGTTAATTGCTTCCATAAAGCATTGCCTGGTCGGTCAAGTCTTTGCCCTGTCGTTCGTGTGGTTGTTGTTGCTGAACATTACGATCCTTCGGTTTTGGTTGGTAGATGATAAAAGCACGTAGAACTGAGATTTCGTATTGTTTTCGAGTATAGTGGAAGACAGTGGATATTTGATGAACGACGAGGGCTAACATGCAATATTGAAGCAAATATTCAGGATTAAAGGAAAGATTTTCGGACTTTATTAATCGCAACGTTTGAGTCTCTGCTAAGAACTTGTGAGTTTTTTTTTTTTTGAATTGATCCCAATCTTAGGTCTTAGCAGAGACCGAAACCATCACGGATTAATGAAGCAAAATAGTTCCAAAATTTTTCGTTTAAATCGATTCAACAAATCAATCAGGATCTATGCGTTCTTAGATTCAGGTATTTGATTTTTTTCCACACTGTTCCCTTTGAAGCCCCTTCTCTCCCACCCCTTCCCTCAATAATCGCAAAATTGCACAAAATGACACTGAGAGTGCAAGTATGCCGGTATTTTGGGCGATTATTCTATTGTAAGGGGTTGGTCGCGCTGAGCTCTATCTTGAAGAATTTTCCGCACTAAACGATAGGAGTACAGAACAATGTCTCTTTGTGTATGCAAAACGTTCGTCATTCAAAAACAAAAATGAAAAAGAAAAACAAAAAAATATGCAAAAACTAAAATCGCGTAAACCGTACTGAGAACAAATGCAAAAATTTATTATGCAAACACAGCCCTCCTGATAATAGTATGAAATTTTTCATTTATGTGTGTCAGCCAGGTATTTCTTTAATCACCATTAATCAAAACATTTAGCACACACTGCACTGTATAGATTAATCGCTTCACTAATAACAAGTGTGCCCTTGCATTTTAGTATTTTAATTACTATTTTCGTTAAATCGTTTGTTAGCAACGACCATATATCGTCTTATCGCGCACCTATTTCGATTGGGGTCCCGATAAAATCAGTTTTCTTTACATTTTATAATTTATGAATTTAGTTTTTTTTTTATTGCGTAAATAAAAAACAATTCTGGTCAATTTTCCAATTGATTAAACCGATTGGTGGAAGAAAAATGTGAAGGAAATCCTGCCACTTAAGAGAGTCATGGTACTCCCACCGTTTTACTTATTTTCCATTCGATTTGAAGTTTTTATAGAGTCAAGTTCTTTCGGGCGATTTTTCTTTGCAACTAAATGCGATAAATAGAGAATTTGAAGGATTATTTCGGAATTGTGAGAGTGAAAAATGCTTGTAGGGATATCGATTACACTAATGATACAAGAAAGATCGATTACAACATTCAATTAATTAAGTCGCGTCGCAACAGCTTTTAGTCCATGGACATCTGGCAATAAAATGCGATATTCGAATTATTTTTTTTTTTCCATTTGTTAATTTTTGTTGTTGTTGTTTTAATTGCAAGCTATCAGCTTTCTGTAATGCAAAATATGCGCGATAATTTTGCAAATATAGAAAATGCAATGAAGGGTATGATGTCATACCTAATTGCAGACAGAGAGATAAAAGATTGAATTAATTAATTGTCTTCTATACTCGTTGCGATTGGAACTGTGTTCTAGCATCTGCAATATTGCTTCCTCCATTACGATTGGGTTCTCCGGATCTTGCCCTCGATTTTTTCTACTTTGCTGATTAAGAAGTATTTTTCTCTACGCCAATCGTCCCGGCTTTGTTTCGGGCATCCTTCAGTCATTCAAATGAATCGAATCCCTTACTATTGTTAAAGTTTAGGATATCTCGGAGACCAATCGCCAATGCGCTCAGGTATCCTTAATCAAAACGATCAACCCTGTTGCTCACAAGAGGTCACCATCAAAGCTGTTTCCCCCTTCCTTATTGCAAGGAGAAAGAAATTGTCCTTCCAAAAGTCCAATTATACCAAGATGTTGCTTCGTATTGTTGCGAGCTAGGGGTTCGCCTGGATTTCAAGTAAAAACACAATTCGTTTAAAAATAAGTGATAATTTATTTATTCGCACTCTAATATAATTTCCCGATCACTTCGTTTTTGTTGACAACACCGCTGCGTGTTTTACTATCGCACTTTACTGGTTCGCGTCTTTCATGAATATCGCTGAATAACTGACTGCTCGCTGAGAGCTACCGTGTATTTATACCATTTTCACTAATTCTCGAAGCTTCCGTCGGGTGTCGTTGGGTGTATGTCTAGACTATACTGGAAGATTCTAGATTTTGATTATGGGTGTTTACATATTGGGGGACTATTCTATAAGATTCTGGCATATTCGGGAAAGATCTATAACAGTATGATAGTGTCCAGATAGAAGGAGCAAACGAGAAATGATCCTCGAATTGTCGCATACTAAGAGATTTCCAAAGAAATTCAGAGCAAATATTTCAGGATTAAACCCTAATCGAAGGTAAATACCAGGCGCCCATAATTCAGGAGCAAGGGAAATTTCTGGAGAAATCAAAAATTTGAAAATTTAAACATTTTCCAACATTTCATGTTGGCAATCGTTAGTTTATTGCACAAATCGTTGATGTCAGAGCTATATACAAGTATTTGTATCGCCTGTGGTTGAAATTCGACCTGTGCGTTTCAAATAACGAAATCAATCATTAGTTCCAAAGAAATTCTTAATTCTTCCATATAAGTTTCATTCCTCTCCTTTAAACATTAAAAAAAAATGCCACAATTTTTGATTTTCACGTTGTAGGAAGGTTGGTAGAGGTGGCTGCCCAGCTTCAAGTCCGGGCGCACATAGACCATAGGCTGGTCCGTTGTGATGTCACAGGATCTCAGAAGAGACTCCAACTCGGTGACCCAACCGGAGCTTTCAATGAAGCGTTGAAGGCTCCTGCCCGATTGTCGAAAATTTATGTGCATTCACTCAAATTTGTGTGCATCCAACCAAATTTGTATGCATTTGCGGCGGCTTATACTGCATCACTACTAACCGTCTCTAAGTCGTGGGATCTGGATAGCTCAGTGGCCAGCACGGCTGCTTTGTAACTCGAAAATTCCCGGGTTCAAATCTCAATACCTGTATGGTATTCCCTTAGCTAGGGCGTATCCTAGTGGGTAGCGTGTTGGTTTTGTAATATGAAGGTCGTGAGTTCAAATCCCGGTCGGCCCAATACATAATTCCAGCACATTGCCTGCTTGGATATACCCTGGTCACCTCGATCTACGAAAATGAAAAATTCGTAGAAAAAGGGTTGTGCGAAGCGCTAACAACCCTTCCACAATGAGTAATGCAAAATGTTAAGGAACCTGAATATCAGGAGGCCAAGGTCCGATTTGGGCTGTAGTGCCATTGCAGAAGAAGATTTCCTTAGCGTCTGAGACGAGACCGTTCTAAGCAGGCGTTGGACGAAACGCAAGAAAGCGCAGTAGCCGCTCACTCGCTGCACATTCACTCAAATTTGTGTGCATTTCATCAAATTTGTGTTCATTAAATCAGATTAGTGTACATTTAATGAAATTTGCGAAAATCTAACGAGCTGCTCCGCCTATAAGTGGACAGTGGCCATCGATGAATTCATCAAGACATTTAGCAGAAGTCGTTCTGAGAGTCCAGAGAGGTCAGACTGTTGTGATGGGGTATCTCATATGACGGAGTTACCCGGCTTCATCCTGTGGGTTGGGCAACCTATCAGGCGCGTCCTCAGGTGGTGGATGGAGGACTCCGCGGTGTGTCGCAAAACCCTCGTCCGCGGTTAGCATGGCAATAGCAAGGAATTAAGTTTGACAGTTATTCTCTCTTCAACAAGCTCATCGGACACACGTAGGCAACCGCCACGTTGTGAGCCTAAATGAATGAACATGTTGAGGAGGATATGGCGTCAAATATCTTTCGTGTAAAAACCATGCCATGAACCAGCCCAGAAAAAAACTATGAGATGTAGTCCACCCGTATTGGCCCTCAGTCCCCGGGAAAAGAGGGTGATAAAATCACCGGGTCCGAACGCGGTTCGGGAGCTACTAGAGCGGTGCAACCAGGTTCTAGTAGTGCTGTGCTGATGTCAAAGCTCAGTGATCTCGCTTTTATAATGGCATTAGGGGATGCAGACTCAGAACCGAGTTAGCCGATGGAGATGTGTATAGATGTTGGTCACGCTTCGACGTCGACAATATCCTGCACAACTATCTCTGCTGACCTTGCTTCTGAGACGATCCAAACCCCTCAAGGCGGAATTAGCAACCGAGCCCGTCGCCGTGCTAAAACCACCCTAAAAAGGAAAACTGCAAAAGCGAAGTTTGACAATGCGGTAGAGGCTAAAGTGGCTGCAATTCTGAGTCGACGGACGATTCACGAGCTGCAGAAGCTTCACGCCCAGCCAGCGTGCCGGCCGAAGTGATCAGAGTCGAGGCGAAAGGTCTTAGGACCCCAGCAATGTCTCCGATTAATAAAGCTAGTACTTCCGAAGCGAATGTGAACAGAGTAGTAAGGCCTCCAGCGAAAGAGTCCTTACAAGCTCAGACCACTCCGCTGAAAGGAGTATCAAACATTGCAACGGATAGCGCGTGGTTCAGAAACGGTCGGCAACAAAAAGGAGAAATATGCTGAGAAGGGCAGCCCAACGAAACAAGACTCATAGCTTGAATCCGGGTCCCCAGTCAGCTGCGACTCCCATTTTGCAGCCGTCAGTGGAAAATGTCGAAGTGGTTCAAATAGTTTCATCCCCGCTGGCTTCGGGACGATCGGTTCATGGCACCGCCTCTGGCAAAGCCAAAGAACCCTCGTCCGCGGGCACAGTCGCCGGTAAGAAGCTTGAACCACTGAAGCAGAAACATAAGCGTATCCGATCGGACGATAGTAATACGCCGATACCTGCAGCAAAAAAGAAGCAGCCGAGATCGGCTACCTATAGCGACGTCGCTAGGAGTTCCCTCCAGACAACAGTCATCAATACCAATGACTTGCTAGGCATCATACCAGAGTCGGTGAGGGCTCAGATCTACTCTTCATTGAGGAACATTCTGAGGGAACACCTCTTAGGTAATCCACGAGCTAAACCAAGCTTTTTGAATTATGACTTCGAGCCAGGTTATCTTAGGATAACTTGTGCTGACCAAAATACTCTGGTCTTTCTTCAGGAGGCGGTTCCCAAGATGAACGAGCTCTTGAAGGACATTAAGCTACAGGTGGTGGAAGGAGCCGAGGCTCCTAGACTGACAAAAGTGTCTGTATAGATTCCGGATATCATTGAAGACCCTGAAATCCTATTGCAGGATATTAAGCTGCAAAATAACCTTTCTACGGAGGTATGGAAGCATTTCCATAGAGAACAAAAATATAAGGGCCAATTTCTTGTTCTCGGAATCGACCAAAGCTCCACGGAAAGGTTGTCTGTAGCGAAAGGTTTCGCGGATTGTGGATTCAACAAGGTCCACTTCAAACCACCGAAACCAAACGCGGCCAACCTCAGAAGCCGGCAAACTGAGAGTGGTTCAAGCCAATCTACATCACAGTAGAGCGGCGACAGCCACTCTCCAACAACACCTCTGAAGAGGTTACTCGGATGTTGCACTTGTCCAGGAACCGTGGTTAAGTGGCTCTAACCACATTCTAGGATGGTGCAATAAAACTTTTACGGTCGTTCACGGACCCCAAACAGGTAAGCTACGGACATGTGTCGTTGCGAAAAAAGCACTAAAATTAACTTTAATTCCGCAATTCAGCAGCCCAGACCAAACAACGACGCTTTGGGAGAGGTCTCTTAACGGAACACCGCAGCCAGTTACGCTGGTTTCATCATACCAGCCATACGACGCAAGGGTTGTTCCAACGACTGACCTGTGCCAGCTTGTCCAGTCCAACACAGGGGACTTGGTAATAGGTTGTGATGCCAATGCCCATCACACCTACTGGTCTAGCACAGACTGCAACGATCGCGGTAAGTCAATTCTAGAATTTCTTAGCATGAACAATCCAAATGTTTGTAATGTTGGTAACAGTCCCACCTTCATAAATAGAGCAAGAAGCGAGGTTATCGACCTGACTCTTGCAACTAACTCTAAATCACTAACTGTCCACAACTGGGAAGTTTCGAAAGAACCATCCTTGTCAGACCACATGTGGGTAAGAATTGAAATAGTGGGATCAGCCGGTTGTACAGGAATCCAGCAAGAACTGATTGGGTTAAATATCAGGAGCTAATGAACCAAAGACTACCGGCAATAGTTCCTTACCCAATAAAAACAACAGATTCCTTAGATAAAAGAGTGGGTATCTTAACAAATATACTAACACCCTCATACAAGAGTTCCTGCCCTCAGAAGTCTGCCAAAGATAGTAAGAACACTGTCTGGTGGAATAACGATCTCGATATCCTGAAAAAACGAGCAAGGAAACTCTTTAATAAAGCTAACTCCAGCAAACTTGACACAGACAGGGACAAATACAAAGCAGCACTTACACTGTATAAAAAACAGCTAAGAGCCGTCAAACGAAATTTATGGAAGAGATTCTGCGATGAAATCGATAACGTCAACGAAACTGCTAGGATAAAGAGGACCCTATCCAAGGACCCATACATGCCTGAATTACTGGATAAAGGCGAGGGTTCATGAACGGGGTCTAGTGGCGAGTCACTTGAACTTTTAATGCAAACGCATTTTCCTGGTTGCTTTGAGCCCCCACCACAAAGTTCATGTGCCGATCGCATTCTAGCTAACTCAGAACTAGTAGATACAGTCGTGACATCAGGAAACATTGGAATGGCGTTCAGTTCCTTCAAACCTTACAAGTCACCAGGGCTGGACGAAGTCTATCCCGCAATGATCCAGAACGCGGATGAAACAATAATTCAGTACCTGGTAGACATATATAAAGCATGCATCAGTCTTTGTTACATACCGAAGCTATGGCAAGAGGTTAAGGTTGTTTTCATACCTAAACCAGATAGAGCCTCCCACAACATCCCGAAGGTTTTTCGACCCATCAGCCTGACTTCGTTCCTTCTTAAAGGCCTAGAAAGACTGGTGGACAGTTACCTGTGGGCAAATCTGAACCTCTCGGTAAGATGCTCCCACCAACACGCCTATCTGAAAGGTAGATCCACTGTCCACGTCAACATTGATGCCATACTTGAGGCCTTGCGCAGCCATAGTGTGGAACCTCTCCTGACTGCATGGATAGCAAAGCTTCTTCGTTCACGGAAAATCGTAGCACGAATGGGTGAAGAGACAAGAAAAGGCTCTGTTCACAAAGGAACGCCACAGGGCGGTATAATATTACCTCTCCTGTGGGTCCTAACAGTGAATGAACCCCTTTCCATCTTAAATCAGAACGGCTACCCCACAAATGGTAAGTTTGAGCAAGTTCTAGGAGACCTCATGCAATCCGCTATACAACTGTTAGATAGCTGGGCACTAGATAAAGGACTTACTATTAACCCACAAAAAACAGATCTGGTCCTCTTCTCCAGAAGAAGAAGACCATATGCTTTCAATCCACCAAACATTCGAGGAATCAAAATGGTCCTCTCGAATTAAGCTAAATATTTAGGTCTGATTCTTGATAGCAAATTATCCTGGAAGGCCAATATTCAGGAACGAGCAAAAAAGGCTACGGTAGCCTTCTTCGCTTGCAAGAAGACATTCGGTTTGAGATGGGGCCTTAAGCCGCACCTCATCCACTGGATGTATACCAGTATTGTTAGACCAATTATTTGCTATGGTGCGCTGGTGTGGTGGCCGGCGGTGGTACTAAAAACCAACCTGGCACCCTTACAGCTGATCCAACGGATGGCATGTCTGTGCATAACAGGTGCCCTTAGAACTACACCGACTGCAGCTCTGGAGGTGATCCTCTCACTAGCCCCACTTGATCTTTTTATAAAACAAGCAGCGGGCCTGGCAGCCATTCGATTGAAAACCACTAAATCGTGGTCAGCGCCACAAATTGGTTATGGACAAATTCTTAACGTCATTAGAAACGCAAACTCCCTTTTAGACCGCGAGTATGATTGCATGAACCAACCGCAGGTTGAGAAACGGAAGTTTCACATTAAGTTCCCTGAACGAAACGAATGAGCAACAAGCACGATACTGAGCACCTGGACAGGTCCTCTATACGGACGAATCTAAAACTAGCCAGGGGACAGGTGCAGGGATTTATTCCCACGACCTCGACATCCAAACTTCATTTCATCTTCCAAGCAGAAGTATTAGCAATTAACGAGTGTGAAAAAATTATTCTTGATAAGCAAAACAGTCTCGGAAATTGTTACATTTTCTCGGACAGCAGGGCTGCGCTTCAGGCACTCCAATCCTACAGGACTACATCCAAACTAGTGTCCATCTGTAGACACAGTTAAAATCGCCTAGCGGCCATTACGGACGTTTTTCTAATTTGGATACCGGGTCATAGTGACCTGCTAGGTAACGAGGCGGCAGATACGCTTGCACGGCAAGGATCTGCCAACATCAATTCCACTAGGAAGTCAGTCGATGTAGCACCAACAGTGCTGAAGGACTAGCTTCAAACAGACTATTTTGGATTCTTTCTTGGCGGGGTGGCGGCAGCTGGAAAGCTGTAAAACGGTCAAATCCTTTTGGGAAGAACCAAACAGAAATATTACAGCTCAGCTGTTACAACGTAGTCGCTATAGTATCCGAACTATTGTCGATCTGACCACTGGCCATTGCTTGCTAAGGCTGCACGCATTTAGGATGCGAATCGCGAGCGACAGCTTGTGCAGAGGTTGCGAGGAAGACGAAGAATCTATCGAACATTATCTTTGTCACTGTCCGCAAATCTCCAACAGTCGTCTCTTTTGTTTAGACTCTTTAGATTCTTCTCAGAACTAGACGGCCTCAGAGACGTCCAACATTCGAGCCTGCAAACCGAACCAAGTGGTTAGAGCAAGAGGAGTGACTTCCAACTTATAACTATAGGGGGAGTACAATGGGCCCAACTAAATGGCCTCAGTGCTTGTGGTTCCGTGCAACCACCCTCCTTAAACCTAAACCTAATCAAATTTGTGTTCATTTTATCAAATTTGTGTTCATTTGATCAAATTTGCGTTCACTTAATCAAATTTATGTTCATTTTATCAAACTTGTGTGCATTTAATCAAATTTGTGTTCATTTTATCAAATTTTTGTTCATTTTATCAAATTTGTGTTCATTTGATCAAATTTGCGTTCACTTAATCAAATTTATGTTCATTTTATCAAACTTGTGTGCATTTAATCAAATTTGTATGCATTCAATCAAATTTATGTGCACTCACACAAATTTGCGAAAATCTAACGAGCTGCTCCGCCTGTAAGTGGACAGTGGCCATCGATGAATTCATCAAGACATTTAGCAGAAGTCGTTCTGAGAGTCCAGAGAGGTCAGACTGTAGTGATGGTATGGTGGGAGTATCTCATATGACGGAGCTACCGAGCTTAATTTTTGCGAAAAGGAGGTCAAAGCTTTGCCCCTTAAAAACCGTTTTTAAAGCTCTGTGAAGCCGCTCAACTCGATAATGTTCGAAAAAAAACCATGGGCCTTTCAACAAAGGCAAAAATTTGCCAATCCATGTTCCGGACTTCCTTGCACCAGCCGAATGGCCCGCTGGTAGCCCAGACATGAATCCTTTGGACTACAAATTGTGGTCCGTCTTAGAGGCTATGGCTTGCTCTACTCGTTACCCCAATATCGAGTCTCTAAATTACACCCTCGTCCGATCAATCAGAAATTTTTCCAGGTACTGTTAGCGTGCTGGAGAGCATAAGGTGACCATTTCGAAGAAGTTCTTCTACGATTTGTAAGTATTAAATAGGGAAATAAATTGAAAAAAAAATTCGAAAACTCTCTTGTCGTTGCCAATTTATCGCAAAAAAATCGTGTGTCAATATTTATGCACGGATTAGGTTGACGCTTTTCCATTTCCGCATTTACTGCCTTAAAGAGCTTGCGTAAAAGCTCAATGCAGTGCACTGGATCTACCGGTATTCGGCCGATCACCGAAGTCAAGTAGCACTGGACACGTGTAGTACTGAAATGGCATCTTGTATGTTCCCACTTTATTTTCAGTTTGCGCACATCTACGGCACAGTACCTTTTTAATGATGTAAGTTTCATTCTACAATACGTCTACAATGGCACTACAGCCCAAATCGGGCCTTGGTCTCCTGACCATCAGGTTCCTTAAAATTTTCATTACTTATTGTGCAAGTGTTGTTAGTCCTTCGCACAACCCACTATCTACGATTTTTTTCATTTCCGTAGATTGAGGTGACCAAGGTATATCCAAGCTGGCAGTGTGCTGGGATTATACGTCAACCGGGATTTGAACTCACGATCTTTGCATTGTAGACCAATACGCTACCCACTAGGCTACACCCTAGCTAAGTTTCCTCCTTTTATAATAAATAATAAAAAAAATTCACGAACAATTTTCAATGCTCACGTAATAATATTTAAGATTATCGATTTTCTTTGTATCGAAAAACACTCACTGCGTTTCGATGCTCACCACAGCCACTTAAGAACTTTGCTCGTTCTTGGAAGATTGCAATCGACTAGCAAGACACACTACTAGCAAATGCCCAATTAATTTTTTCCTGTTTTACGCGTAGTACTCTCTCGTAGAAGGAAAAATTGCAGATTCTTGCACTGCGAACTATCTTGACGAGTTTCAGTTTTTCTCTTAAACGGCAATTTTGAAGAAAAACTTGTGAAGAATTCTTATGTCCAAGATTAAATCTTTCTTGCTGATTATGATTCGTCCAAGAGCCCTTGAATCCTTGAATAGTTCATCACAAACGAAAGATACAAGTGTAATTTTTTTTTTTTTCTTGAGTAGATTTACGATTCCTAAGAATCTGATTAGAGTGGTTCTTCAGAAAAAAAAAAAAAAACAAGGTTATAATGTTTTATGATGAGAGTATTTTAAGATGTATACAGGTCCGATGAAAGTTTAATCAGCTCAATTTCATTTTTATAAATTATTGAATAAGAAAAAGTAGATTCCGTTGCATATTCGGTCTGTGTGTTAACACGATAACTCGAGAAAAACTCAACAAAAAAAGATTGGCGTGATCCCAAAAGATGAATCCCATTAACGGATAGGCCAGGATTGATTTTGGAATGTCGATCGTCAACCGGAAGCTGAAGCTATAAGGATTCAATCAAACGAAAAAATTCTAAATATTTTTTTTTTATGACAAAGATGTGGAGCATCTTAATACAATTTGTTATGTTTTTTATCGTTTTTTCATAAATGTGCCATTTCGGTCTCTGCTGAGACCCTTATCTCAGCAGAGAACGAATCGTCACAGAGGGAAATCCGAAAATCTTTCCATTTAATTCGAAACGCACTATGAAAACATTTATCAAACCACGACTGAATTAAATCAATTTTCCAATTTATCAATCGCTCATCCAGATACGATAAAATTCTCGGGAAAGTAAATTACAAAAAATTTTGTTCAATTGAGAAAAATCCTTAGATACCTTGATTTACAGATAAACACAACTATAAACCACTTCTAAGAAAAAACCGGCTCAATTATTTTTTTGTGTAATTCTAAATTTAGCCTAATTTTATGCCCATTGAATGTGTGGCAATGTTTATCGTAAATTAAAGAAAACACAAGATTCAAAAGATTCACGAAACTTGCTCAACTTCCTGTCGTTGAAACCGGACTTAGAGGAAGTTTGTGGCACGCTTCAAGAAATTTTGAGAAGAATACAAAAAAAAAATGATCCTCTGAAATCAAATGTGACTCATTAACAATCAAAATTTGTTTCTGCTCATCTTGCAAACTTAATATTTTTCGTTAATTAATCGCGCGAAAAAAAAATGAACGAACCCAATTTATGAATTTTACGCAAGGCTGGCGAGATAAGAAAAATTTATGATTATAATAAAAAACAAAAAAAACTATTTTGGTTGCGTGAGACAAAGTTTGGTTGAGATATCAAATATAGTAATTTATCGGAGGCCTAGTTTAAAGGAAATACAATTACTATGTTGTTCATGTTCGGACACCTAAAATTCCGAAAAGTTGAAGATTTTTGGGCGTGAAATATCAGAAGTTGGGTGTAGCATCGTAGATATATGTAGCTCACGAACGAACTAATTCATTTGAACTATTCACAGTATTGAACTAAACGAATTATTCATTTTAGTTCGAAATGAACTGATAGTGAGCTGAATTCTAAGTTCGGAAGTACATACAAGAGAAACTTCATCTTTAAACAGATTCGCAAAAGCAGCATTCCAATCCATACAGCACACAATTGTGTAATCGTCATAACTAGTTCTTATCTCAGCTCTCGCGCAGAGAACGAACTATATCTTTTATGAATCTTCACGACGTATATCCAGCTCTATTACGACAAGGAGTTCGGAAAACGAGTTGCCATTCCGTTGTCGCTCAAGAAACATCGCTTGGTTGGATTCTGTCTGAAGTCTGCGCTGGTGATTCCCGCAAATCCGCCTTACTGGCATTCCACAGCATAGCCGAACTCAACGAACAACTCCGCCAATTCTGGGAGATAGAAGAGGTGGAATGTATTCCAGCACCAAATGTCGAAGCCTGCGAGGCATTTTATAAAGCTACCACATCTAGACGGGAATACGGTCGTTACATCGTACGTCTTCCATTTCGTTCTCATCCACCACCACTCTCATTCTCCCGATATACAGCCGCGTCTCAAACGAATTCGTTGGAGAGACGATTCGAACGCAACCAGACCCTCATCTTAAACATTTTGGTCCGTCGAGCCGGCAGCAATGTCGGCCAAAATTTCGCCGAACGCAATGTCATGAGTTAAGCGTACGACGAACTGTCAGCTGCCCGACGAGAACTTCTCGTACATGATCAAAGGAGCCATTTCGCGCTCAAGAAATGGAACACTTAACGAACGAAATCGCTCTTCAAAACAGCGCGATTAAATCATTGAACCCCTTCTTGGACGGAAATGGGCTTTTGCGAGTGGGAGGACGTCTTCACTTGGCCAATATGCCGTATGATGAAAAACATCCCATCATATTATCCCATTCCATCCGTTTAACTAAATTAAAAGTACATCAATCGCATCAGGACACCATGCACGGAACCATAACGCTGATGCTCGGCACCATCCGCCAGCAATTTTGGATCACAAGACTCCGCAGCCTCATAAAAGCGTGCATTCATGGGCGTGTAAAATGCTTCCGCCTTCGGAGTCAGGTGCAAACTCAATTAATGGGTAGTTTGCCCACAACGCGAACTGAAATCACTCGATTATGCGGGTCCGATTTCTTTACGGGTATCAAAGGGACGAGGTGGCAAAACCTACAAAGGATATCTTGCAATTTTCGTTTGCGTTTCCACAAAAGCAATACACATCGAGGCGGTTAGTGATCTCACCAGCGAAGCATTTCTTGCGGCTCTTCGACGATTCATATCTCGGCGCGGATTTTGTTGCCGCATTTATTCTGACTGTGGTACCAATTTCGTTGGAGCAAATACGAAACTCCAACGAGACCAAAACTCATTCCTGAAGCTGATAGAGAGTGAATGCATACCGCTCCTAGCCACCAAAGGAATCGAATGGCATTTCATTCCTCCCGCTTCCCCACACTTTGGAGGTGTGAAATCGATCAAGCATCACTTACGACGCGTGGTTTGGAGAAATCACATTAACATACGAGGAGATGACTACCGTCCTAACTCAGATCGAAGCCTGCCTCAATTCGAGGCCTCTTTGTCCACTAACAGAAAACCCGGAAGATTTCTCTGCCCTCACTCCGGGCCATTTTCTGATCGGAAGCTCACTGCTTTCACCGCCAGAAGGAAGCTTGCAGGACGATAACTCTCATTGTCTTCGTAAGTGGCAATTGCTGCAGAAACTTCGCCAAGATTTTTGGCATAAGTGGTCGAGCGAATATCTCTCGCGCTTACAACAACGCCCCTAAATGGACTGAAAGCCGCACTGACATTAAACTAAACGATCTGATGATAGTGCGCGACGAACGATTCCCTCCGTTTAGATGGAATCTCGGGCAAATCGTAGCCGTACATCCGGGAAAGGACGGGCGAACGCGCGTGGCCAACGTCAAGACTGCTTCTGCTCTTTTCAAGGGGCTGTGCCAACTACCCGCGAGTTTTTTGCACTAACGATTGCAATCGCGCGCCTTACGATCCGTAACTATTTAATCGATTATTTTTTTGGCTTTTTCCCTTCTTTTCCCTCCCATCCTTCCCTCCTCAGCCAGGCGAGACGAGGCGCCTCCAAACCTTCAACTGGTTCCAAGGAAATGTGGGACCCCTCATCATCTGCACAACCACACCGATTCAACGCCGGGGAGAAAAATGATGCACTTACCCGCAACTCCATAACAGTCTTGAAACTGACGTTCCAACGCCGGGGAGAATGTTCCGCTCACCTGTGAACACGGCCTAATGGTTCCCCCGTGACCATGAGGCGAATCGTCAGCTAACAGATGACGGCTGCGTTCCATTTCCAGTCATTCTTCGGCCGTCATAGCTTATTATACGGACGACGAACTCAAAATTTTTCCAGATGAGGATGAAAATGGTTCCAGATGAGGATCTGAAACTTTATAGGAAAAGGAAAAGAAAAAGCAAAGCAAAAAATTCTGATTAGAACCTCTGGGTAATAAACGTTGAAATTTAAATCGAATTGTTTGCTTTGCTTTTTCTTTTCCTTTTCTTATAAAGTTTCAGATCCTCATCTGGAACCATTTTCATCCTCATCTGGAAACACACATTGTATTATGAAACTAAACTGCCCTTATATCTAAAAATTTAGTTCACGAACGAACTATGAGCTCAAACGAACTATGAGCTCACTTGTTTTTTCAATTTGATTCGTTTTTGATAAGTGCATAAACGAACTATTAGCTTTTCAGATTTATTTTTTTTTGCTACTCTACTTAGATATTCGAACTGAGTCGGGTGCTCCGTTTTAGTTCATTTTTCAATTTGAGTTAATCGTAAAAAAAAAATCGTCTTACGAGATTCAGTTTGACTCGATTATTTGCAAAATAGAAATGAGTTTTGAAGTTTTTTGCACGAATTTCGAGAACGGCCGCTCGGATTGAGCCAGGCATGATTATTTTTTTCGTATTATTTCCTTTTTTTTTTTTTTTTTTGAGTATCTGCGGTATCTTATTTAGCATCCTGAGAACGGCTGAATCGAGTCGGGTGTGTTTTTATTCATCGTATTTCGTTTTTAATTCGACAAGTTTGCGAAAATTTGTGTTCGCAGATTGTGGCATATATCTCGCGAACTTCCGCTCATATTGAGTATTTTTTGACTCGAGATTTCTTGCTGAATTTTGAATTTTTTTTAACAAACATCTCGAGAATGACTGCTCGTATCGAGTCGAGTCTGTTTTTGTACCCAAGATATCCGCAAAAGGCTGAATTTTGCAAACGAAATTAATTAAATTAAAAATACTAACGAAAGAACTAGTTCTTTAAGTGATTAAGAACTAGTGAACTAGTTCAGCAACTATTTTGCCAAGTGATATTTGATCCACAATGCGAAGATCGTGAGTTCAAATCCTGGTCGACATAAAACAAAAAAATATATATATCTCAATATCACATCAATATTTAGAAAATAAAAATTCGTAGCGGGTCTTGCGAATCCGTTCGCATAATATCAAAAGTAATAATCTTAAACAACCTGAAGGTCAGAAGGACAAGTACCGATTTACGACTGTAGTACCATTGAACAAAAACAAGACGAGAACAATATCATCTCAGTATCCTTAACAGAGTATCCGTAAAACCAAACTAATCGAAATTCGTCACGCCGAATGACGGAATGACAGGTGAGATGTGTAAAGGCATCTGGCGTGCCATTCCTGAGTGCGTAACTCGCGTTTTCAACCGATGCTTTAAGGATCGTGTTTTTCCTACAGGTTGGAAGATTGCACGTGTGATCGTCCTCCTTAAGTCACCCGATAAGGTTAGGAGTAATCCTCGGTCATACAGAGGCATTTCTCTTCTCCCGGTCCTTGGCAAGGTCCTGGAGAGGATTATGGTTCGGAGACTCAAGGACAAAACTAACCATCTGGCGTCTGAATGGCCGGGAAAAGTACGGAGGATGCGTGGATGCACGTGAAAAACTGCGTCACTCTGAGTGCTAGCAAGTACGTCCTTGGAATCTTTGTAGATTTCAAGGGCGCATTTGACTATTTAAGTTGGGACGTGGTGATTGAGAAACTTCGATCCTGTGACTGTCAGGAAATAGCCCCCCTGTGGAGGAGCTATTTCTCTGACAGAACAGCGTATGAGGGGTCTCTGCGACACTGAATGGAAGGTAGTGGAGCGTGGCTGTCCGCAGGGCTCCATCAGTGGCCCATTCATTTGGAACCTAATGGAACCTATTGGTGCAGCTCGCGGATTCATGCAGTTTCGCGGCCTACGCTGACGATCTGCTGATACTGGTGGTGGGAAACGCCAGAATTGAGCTTGAGCGTAAGGGTGAGGCTTTGATGTCAACCGTTCGGGAATGGGGTATGAGGGTAGGTGTGGCAATATCGAGGGAGTAAGACGGTGACAATGATGCTGAAGGGCTCATTGCCACAAAATCGTCATTCCTCGGTAAAGCTGGAAGGTAGAGGGCTCAGGTATGTGACGGAAGTCAAGTACCTGGGCATTAAGGTTTCTGAGCGGTTGGGATTCAAGCCTCATCTGCGAGAGCTCTGGGGGCGTCTCCTCCCCAGTGTTAATCAGATCCGCAGGGTGTTGCGTTGTGAGTGGGGTCTCTCCAGGCGATCTGTTCGTACCTCGTACCATATACGATGGTCTATTCGTTGCTTGTGCAACGTATAGATCGGCGATATGGTATGGAACATTGGCGACTGGTGAAGGCACCAACTCGATTAACTCATGCCAAAGAGTAGTCTTGAGTGCATGTTTGCCTGTATGCCGCACGGTTTCCACCGCGGCCATGCAGATACTCATGGGTGCTCTGCCATTGGACTTGGAGGTGAAGCGTCGTGCTATCACCTACAAGATCCGGAAGGGACTCCCATTGCTGGTTAGCGATTGGTTAACTTCAGACGAGGTTAGGGAGAGGAGCCTTCGCGAATGCAAAGAGCTCCTCGAACTTAAGGTCACGTCACTGTGGCAAGCCAGATGGGACGGTACCGAGAAGGGAAGGGTGACGCACATATTTATTGCGACCGCGAACTTCGCGAGGGATAACCGAGACTTCGACTTTTGTCTGAGTCTGGGTTATCTCTTGACGGGCCATGGCAGTATGAACGGGTTCCTTTTCAGGGTGGGCAAATCCGAAACGAGCGGATGTGCGTGTGGTACACCGGTGGAGAGTTGGCTGCATATATTGGCCGAATGTCCAAGATATGCAGACATCAGACAGTTAGAGGACATGGGGGCTGTAGTGGATGGGGCGGGGCTGGACGTTGGCAGAGGCACCTCCCAGCAAAGAAAGTTTCGAGTGCCTCCGTGTGTTCGTACGGGAGGCGTTCAGAAGAAGAAGGGCGGAAGCAGGTCAGGGCAGGGATTAATTGTTGCAATACTTGGTGTTGTGTCGTCTTGTCCGTCCCCTACATGTTATAAGTTTTCCTTTACACGCAAGGAAGGGATAACTTCGGCTATCAAATACCGGGTGAACGACCAAGGTCAATTCCGGTATTACCTTTTGGGGAGCACCGCCCCCACGTACCTTAGGTGTGCGACCAGTCACGAGTTGCAAGAAACTCAACTGGAGTAACCTGCACGGTTACGAAGCCTCACCAGAGGTTATCTGGTACCACGGGAGTCGGGGAGCCCATGGAAGTTTGCTTCCACCCCCGGCAATGGTTGAGGTCCGCTTAACGGAACACGTGGTGGTTGTGGTAGCCCACATCGCGGACAGAGTTCCTCGGAGCTCGACGTGGAGTTGAGTTCTCCAACCCGGTGCCCTGACCGACAGACTGGCAGAGATTTAGATAGGTCTCGCATCCAGCAGTATGCTACCTTCGGGGGCGTTTATGATTGTCGTCACAAAAACAATCCGCGATTGCTAAAGACAGCCGTGAACTCGTGGCTTTCTGTCGGAACGTTCACGTTAAGCGTTTAAGATATGGTATGGTATGTAGTACCATTGAACAAAAACAATATCGTCTCAGTATGCTCAACAGAGTATCCGTAAAACCGAATTAATCGAAATTCGTCACGCCGAATGACCCCTAGTCCATGATCTCAGCTTAAGCGTCTTCCTGGTATTTAAAATGCTTCATCACAATCTACGCTAAAAAAAAAAAACTTACTACAAAAGAAACGACAGAAAAAAAAAACCCACATCAGCTTGAACTCTCAAGAATCTCGAAAAATATTTGGGCAGGTGCTGTGACCTTGCCGATTGGAATTTTTTAATGTGTGCTCCTCCTCTTCACATAAAATCAATCGCACGTATTGTACACGATTTAAATTTAAAGGGAAACGAATCAAATTAAAGATGGATCCCAACAAAAAAAAAATCCATTTAAATAAAAGACTTCGTCACACTTCTTATTCGTACGGAAGAGGAATTAAAAATCGTTAACAAATAAGAAAAAAAAAACTGAGCACAGAAAAAACACATCATCTCAGTAGTTGAAGATTCTATACAAGAAAAATTACCATCAGGTTGGTAGCGCGCTCTTAAAACTCAAGTACTCCGTACCTGTAATCTTAAGAATTTTTCGATGGGACTTAAGTATGAACGATTCTTTTTTTTTTCCTTAACGAGTCCCTGAGTTCTTTTCATGCCACCCAGTAGCTGCAATTCATACTCGAAATGAAATCGTCAAGAAGTCTTTTAAAGCTTAGAAACAAAGCTCTCGGTGGTCCTTATTCCCGTCTGTCCGTACGCTCACTAGCTCGAAAATGCCTGAATATTTAATGTTCAAATTTTCTACTTTCCGAAGAAGTCCGGTCAAGTTCGGCCTGTACACAAAATTAATTGCCTGCACACAAAATTCATCGCCAGCCCTCAAAATTTATTGGCTGCACACAAAATTAATTGCCAACATACAAAATGAATCGCCCGCATTCTAAATTAATCGTCTGCACACAAAATTAATTGACTGCAAGCAAAATTAGTTGCGTGCACACAAAATTAATTGCCTGCACACAAAATGAATCGCTTGCATACAAAAATTAGTTGCCTGCACACAAAATTATTTGCATGCACACGAAATTAGTTGCCTGCACACAAAATTAGTTGCCTGCACACAAAATCATTTGCATGCACACAAAATTAGTTGTGCCAGCAACTAAAATTAACAAAATTAATTGCCTGTACTCAAAATTGCATGCACACAAAATGAATCGCCCGCATTCTAAATTAATCACCTGCACACAAAATTATTTGCATGCATACGAAATTAGTTGCCTGCACACAAAATTAGTTGCCTGCACACAAAATTATTTGCATGCACACAAAATTATTTGCATGCACACGAAATTAGTTGCCTGCACACAAAATTAGTTGTGCCAGCAACTAAAATTAACAAAATTAATTGCCTGTACTCAAAATTGCATGCACACAAAATGAATCGCCCGCATTCTAAATTAATCACCTGCACACAAAATTATTTGCATGCATACGAAATTAGTTGCCTGCACACAAAATTAGTTGCCTGCACACAAAATTATTTGCATGCACACAAAATTATTTGCATGCACACGAAATTAGTTGCCTGCACACAAAATTAGTTGTGCCAGCAACTAAAATTAACAAAATTAATTGCCTGTACTCAAAATTGCATGCACACAAAATGAATCGCCCGCATTCTAAATTAATCACCTGCACACAAAATTATTTGCATGCATACGAAATTAGTTGCCTGCACACAAAATTAGTTGCCTGCACACAAAATTATTTGCATGCACACAAAATTATTTGCATGCACACGAAATTAGTTGCCTGCACACAAAATTAGTTGTGCCAGCAACTAAAATTAACAAAATTAATTGCCTGTACTCAAAATTGCATGCACACAAAATGAATCGCCCGCATTCTAAATTAATCACCTGCACACAAAATTATTTGCATGCATACGAAATTAGTTGCCTGCACACAAAATTAGTTGCCTGCACACAAAATTATTTGCATGCACACAAAATTATTTGCATGCACACGAAATTAGTTGCCTGCACACAAAATTATTTGCATGTACACAAAATTAGTTGTGCCAGCAACTAAAATTAACAAAATTAATTGCCTGTACTCGAAATTGCATGAACACAAAATGAATCGCCCGCATTCTAAATTAATCGCCTGCACACAAAATTAATTTACTACAAACAAAATTAGTTGCGTGCACGCAAAATTAATTGCCTGCACACAAAATGGATTGCTTGAATACAAAATTAAATTGCTTGCACACAAAAATTACCGGCCTGCACACAAAATGGTGTACCTGCACAAACATATTAGCTGCCTGCACGCAAAATTAATTGCCTGCATACAAAATGAGTCGCCTGCATACAAAATTAATTGCCTGCACACAAAGCTAGTTGTCTGTACACAAAAAATTAATTGTCTACACACAAAATTGATTGCCTGCACCTAAAATTCATTGCCTGCACACAAAATTAATCGACGCACTCTAAATTAATTCCCTGCCTGAAAAATTAATTGCCTGCACACAAAATGAATTGCTTGCATACAAAATTAATTGCTTGCACACAAAAATTTCCAACCTGCACACAAAATTTTGTACCTGCACACAATATTAGCTGCCTGCACGCAAAATTAATTGACTGCACACAAAGCTAGTTGTCTGTACACAAAATTAATTGCCAACACACAAAATTGAGTCCCTGCACTCTAAATTATTTCCCTGCATGCAAAATTAGTTGCCTGCACACAAAATTAGTTGCATGCAAACAAAATTATAAATAATTCATCTGGTGCTGAAATTAGGAGGATGTAGCCTAGTGGGTTGCGTATTGGTCTCTACAAAGCAAAGGTCGGGAGTTCAAATCCCGGTCAACGTATAATTTCAGTAGACCATTTGAGTGTGTCTATCTTCGCCACAACAATCTGCGAAAAAGAAATTTCGTAGATTGAGGGCTGTGGGTTAACCACTCCCTTTCACAATAGCAAATAAAATGTTAAGGAGGCCGAAGCCCGATTTGGGCTATCGTTCCATGGAAGAAGAAGCAGAAGGCGCCTCATCCCTCAAAGACCGGATACGTTTCGGGGCGCAATCCGTTCGGGGACGCCATGATAAAACCCTCAACATACTGGGTCCGACCCCCATTGCGGATGTTATTGTAGTGTGTAGAAATTTCCACCTCAAAATTTCCACTATGAATGTTATCCGCGAAAAATTCCCCGTACCTGAAAACCTCAAAAATCGTCTCAAGATCACACAAAGCAACCGAAGTAACGTCACCCGGTCCAAGTAGTTAACGTTAACGAAAAGATTGGATTTACGCAATTAATAAATTACGTGCTTTCTGGCTCGTTTCCATGAGGCATATTGAAAACCGACGCCCGTCCCCGCCTATCTGCCGCCTACCTGCCGCCTGTATGTGATCTCGTCGTAATTTGTGGTCAAACATAAACCAGACAAGGTCAAACAGAAGACGTGTTTTAATTTTTTTTTTTTCATTTTATATTTTCTTTACGCAAGCAATTAGCCATCAAATTACAAGATGGAGCAATAGCACGTAGACGTGAGAATTCCAAGAGAGAAATAACGACTCGTCATCGAAAAAATATTTCAGAAAAAATGAAGAAAAGATTAAGAAAAAGAGGGCACGGGCAAGGCTGTAGGTCAAGGGACTTAAGATATACCCTCTGAAAAATTTGATTAGAGGGCACCAGATACCCCAAGGTAGCTAGCGTATAGCCTAGTGGGTAGTGTGTTGGTCTTGTAATGCGAAGGTCGTGAGTTCAAATCCCGGTCGACGCAATATATAATTCCAGCACATTGCCTGCTTGAGTATACCTCGGTCACCTCAATCTACGAAAATGAAAAATTCGTAGAAAGAGGATTGTGCGAAGGGTTAACAACCCTTCTACAATAAGTAATGAAAAATGGAACTTGAATGTCAGGAGGCCGAGGTCCGATTTCGACTGTAGCGCCATTGTAGTAGAAGATACCCCAAGGTATACGCTAGGAAGAATTGAAGTTAACACATTGTGGATCCAGTATCCAATCCCAGTTCTACGCGACTATCTATTTCGGCGTAATGCAGGGGCTAAGATCGCTTTTAGAGTATACTTCCGCTCCCTCTATTCCTTACCTTGTACAAAATTGCCCAGGGGTAGATTAAGGTTCTCATGCAGAGAATCGATCAGGCTATGGGCCCAGTTGAATAGCTCACTGCACTCACTGCAAATCGACTGTCTTTCTCCGCTACTCGTGCGATTATTATGTGCTGGAATAACCCTTGGGGTAAAAAATCAAACCTCTCTGTTAAAATGCCGGAAGAAAGCATGGATCCCTTCGAGCCACAAAGTATGACTTTGGCCACGAAACCCGGTCTCGAAATGTGCACTGCGAAGACTATGGCTTCGAAATCTGGTCCAAGTAGTACGCACAAGGACTCCAACGAGCCAGCATCTGGATTATTGGACCCTAAAACTGGATCTGAGGCTTAGGGCACATTGGGAAAAAATCTTGTTCCGCCAAGTCAAGTGCAGATAGCACACAACCGATGTAGTCAAAGGAGACCAAACCTGGACCCAGCAGTGGCTTGTACAGTGAGAATATCTAGCCAAATCCTCGGCGGGTACATCAGGGGAGAATCGAAGGATTCCATTATCTAAACAGAGTGCGGCCTGAGGCTCTTAAGTCGCCTTGAGAATACCACGGAACTGAAAAGCATCGTCGAAGGTACAGATTCTCCCTCGGCCGGTAAGCGTATGATATATAAGAAGCAAAGAGGCCGAAAACAGGTCAGCACTGGTACTGGGATTATTTTAAGGTCCTTTAGCGACGTCCGTAAAGAAAGCCTTCTAGTGGCGATTACCGATAAAAGTGATGCAGATTGAAGCATACATAAGCGCTGAAGCAAAGCCGCTAGCTTTTAGCCAACTTCCAAAGTATCATGCGAGTGTGCATTCTGGCACCAAGATCACGTGAAACTGATCTACAGTGTGCCGATCAAAGGTCCGCTGATTTATACAGCATCGCGCAGTCATTAGGATTCAAGGGATGAGATTCCAAGCCCCGTTCTCCAGCACTCTTGGAACCGAGTGATGCGTGAGTGAATTTTGGATATTATTGAGTCCGGCAACCCAAATCTTTAGACCCATAATTGAAGCCTCGGGAAGTTGAAGAAGGAAGCGGCATCTGAACCCGATCCAGTTTTCAACATAGTTGACCTCTATTAGCAAATACGACGTACAGTCGTTAGGCTTACAGATTCAGGACGAGTTTATATCCGCTCAGCGAGGGAACACATTCAGATACCGAAGTTTCTGTAGATTGGTCCAAGTACAGGAAAATTGTGCTACTCTCCGAACTTCCAAGCCTTGCTAACACCACTACTGCTCTTAATTGGATTGTTTCTACCCTCACAAGGGTTGTATAGGTAAATGGGGGGCATCATGCTCTTGTCCTACAAGAGAAGCCACCGTGGTGGAGTGACGACTATTTAAGAAGGCCAAGCGAACGAAACAGACCTCAGACTGGGAGTCATGCACGCAAGATCTTTGTTGTTAAAAAAAAGGGGCTTGTGCAAATCCATCCCCATGTTATATCCACGTCCACATGGACATCCGAAGCGCCAAAACTTCGAAAAATTCTCTCTACCTCCACCTCAGTGCCCAGCTACATGAAGAAATCCGACGGGTCCAGGACCTACTCGAGAGACGAAATTATTGATCTTCGCCTCCGGGGGTAGCTAAACAGTCGCCCTGCATCGAGAAGAACACAAACTCAAGCCTCCAACTGGTGACTCTGAAATCATTCTCGCGCATAATAAAATCGCTTTGGGCAGTGGAAGCTGTGCTCCACCCACCTAAATCCCTAGGACCGGACATATCTGATTGCCTGCGATTGGTCAACCACATTCCTGAAATATGGAAGGAGACAAAAGCAGTTTTTATCCCCAAAGTGGGAAGAAGGTCTAATACATGTCCGTCCGCTAAAAACCTTAGAAAGATTGATAGATATCCATCTCTAGGCAGCTACATCGATCAGCGGACATTGTCAACGGCCCAACACGCATCCTGGAAGGGAAGATACGTCGAAAAATCACTGTGACACCGGTACGTGGCTCTATTGTTCTATGTGACACCGGTACCGTTTAGGAGGATCCGAAAGGTGAATCCAAAACGTGCAAAATGGTGGAATGCAGAACTCGCAGCAAAGCGCACTCGAGTACGAGCCCTAAGGAAGAAATTCCAAAGAGCACGTGTAAGAGGTCAAGCTTACACGAACCAGCTCAAACTTGACTACCAGCGAGACATGTACGAGTACCGAGCTCTGATCATGTCATCCAAGGAGGAGGATTGCAAGCGTTTCGTCCGAGCAAACTCACGTGACCCTTGGGGTCAAGTCTATAAGATCGTGGTCCTAAAGTCGCCAGAGAAAGTCAGAAGTAACCCTCGGTCTTATTGGGTCATATCTCTTCTCCGGGTCCTTGGCAAGGTCCTGGAGAGGATTATGATACGAAGATTGAGTGAGAAAGTAGCCCATCTGGCTTTGGAATGGCAGTACGGCTTCCGCGCCGGGAGATGCACGGACGATGCGTGGAGACATGTTAAGGACTCGGTGGCGAGGAATGCTAGCAAATACGTCCTTGGAATCTTTGTAGATTTCAAGAGCGCGTTTGACTATTTGAGCAGGGACGTCGTGATGGATAAGCTACGCGACTGCGGCTGTCAAGAAATGGCTTTGTGGCAGAGCTATTTCTCTGGCAGGACAAGCTGAACATTTGCGACTTTCCATGTCTGCGACTAACAGATGTTTCCATTACCTTTGAAAGCACTGAGGTTTTTTTTTTTTTAAAAAAAAGCCAAACACAGTTTAGGGGGTCACCCTTTAATGTAAATTACACATTCATGTCGGTAAGGGAAAAAAAGGAGTTAAGGAGTTGAGGTTAGTCGGGATTAAAAGGATGGAAAAGCCTAAAATGCCGGTGGACGTTGAGTTTGAAACGTCGAAGGTCGTACAATGGGAAGACATCCTTAGGCAATGCATTCCAGAGCTTAGAAGTTCGGGGTATGAATGACCGCCTATATTTCACTGTGCGGGAGGTCGGAATCTTAACAGTTAACTCGTGTGCACTTGACGATAGGCGTGTGTTTCTAGGAAATTAGTGCAGAGGAGGAATAAGTTTAGCGAGTTCCTCACTGCATTTACCATGAAAGTAGCGGTAGTAAATGTTTAGTACACCAACATTTCTGCGATGCTCTAGGGAGTCTATAGAAACCGTGTTAGCTTCATCTCAAATTAGTCGGAACGCCTGTCTCTGGACACGGTCGAGCATTGCAAGTTGCGTTTTGGGTGCGCCCCAGCCCATAAATGAGAATTGTACTCGAGGCGTGGTCTAATGTAGTTCTTATAGATATTTGCTAAGTCACTGGGAGTAAAATATTTTTTACATCTTCGGAGAACTCCTAGGCGTTTGGAAGCGTCAAGTGTTACGTCAAGTATCTGCTGGTTCCAATTAAGGTGGTTATTTATTTTGATGCCAAGGAGTGAGAAGTATTCGGAGGAGTTTAGTAGGACATCACCGAAGGTTACATTAGGAACCGACGACGGGACATCACAGGCCTGCGTTTTTGAAGTGTTGAACTCTACTCTATTTATCCTGCCCCATTCCAAGATTAGGTTCAGGTCAGAGTTCAATGATCCAAATAGTTCAACACGTTTAGATGCTACCGGGACACGGTGAGCGTTAGTAATCGAGTCGAATTCATAGATGTTATCCAGGGTACTGTCGTCTGCAAAGCAATGAATCCGATTGAGCGTTGACGACAGAAGGTCATTGATAAAAATAAGAAAGAGTGTGGGTGATAAAACAGAGCCTTGGGGGACTCCGGAATCTATGGTAAAGGGAGAAGGTGCCACGCCATCCAATACGACTTGTATGGAGCGTTCATGTATGAAACTCTCGATCCATTTTACAAAGTTATTATTAAAGCCGACTGCTTTGAGCTTCTCCACAATTGTGCCAAACTCTGTCGAACGCTTTATCGATGTCAAGCGCCAGAACTTGACCTTCGCCAAATTTATGGATGCAAGAGTTCCAACGGTCAGTCAGATAAACCAAGAGGTCACCTGTAGATCGTCCGGAACGGAATCCGTATTGTCGATCATTGATAAGTTTGTTATCTTCAAGATAGCGAACTATTTTGCGATTCACAGCCGTTTCCATCACTTTCGACAGAACGGAAGTAATGGCGATGGGGCGATAGTTGGCGGGCAACGCTTTGTTACCTTTCTTGGGAATCGGCTGAACATTCGCCATTTTCCACGTGCGCGGAAAATGTCCAGAAGAGCAAAAGAGATGGAATAAATCTCGCAGCGGTTTAGCCAGGGACGCAAAACAATTTTTTAGGACTAGGGCGGTAATACCATCGGGACCTGCGTTTAGCTCACGAAGAATTCGGGATATAAGTCGTGTGCGAAAATGGATCTCAGGTAGACGAAATCCAGATGGTGATACCGGCGGGGGAGACTGGTTTGTCGCTGGTAGCCTGAAGTTTCGTGCGAAACTTGCTGCGAGAAGATTGGCTTTCTCAACAGGATGGAATACAATTCGATCCCCATCTAGAAGAGGTGGTGTAGATGATTTAGCATGGTTTCTGTTAACCGTTTTAAGGTAATGGCAATAGGGTGATAGTTAGCGGGGTTCACTTTGCATCCCTTCTTGGGAATAGGCTAAGCATTCACGACTTTGTAGGACTGCGACTAGCAGTAGTTTCCATTACCTTTAAAAACACTGAGGGCGATAGTTAGCGGGGTTCGCTTTGCATCCTTTCTTGGAAATAAGCTGAACATTTGCGACCTTCCACGTCTGCGACTAACAGCAGTTTCCCTTACCTTTGAAAGGACTGTGGTAATGGCAAACGGGCGACTTTCCACGTCTGCGACTAACAGATGTTTCCATTGCCTTTGAAAGCACTGAGGTAATGGCAATAGGGCGATAGTTAGCGGGGTTCCCTTTGCATCCTTTCTTGGGAATAAGCTGAACATTTGCGACTTTCCACGTCTGCGACTAACAGATGCTTCCTTTACCTTTGAAAGCACCGAGGTAATGGCAATAAGGCGATAGTTAGCGGGGTTCGCTTTGCATCCTTTATTGGGAATAGGCTCAGCATTCACGGCTTTGTAGGACTGCGACTAACAGCAGCTTCCATTACCTTTGAAAGCACTGAGGGCGATAGTTAGCGGGGTTCGCTTTGCATCCTTTCTTGGGAATAAGCTGAACATTTGCGACTTCCCACGTCTGCGACTAACAGATGTTTCCTTTACCTTTGAAAGCACCGAGGTAATGGCAATAGGGTGATAGTTAGCGGGGTTCGCTTTGCATCCCTTCTTGGGAATAGGCTGAGCATTCACGACTTTGTAGGACTGCGACTAGCAGTAGTTTCCATTACCTTTGAAAGCACTGAGGGCGATAGTTAGCGGGGTTCGCTTTGCATCCTTTCTTGGGAATAAGCTGAACATTTGCGACTTCCCACGTCTGCGACTAACAGATGTTTCCTTTACCTTTGAAAGCACCGAGGTAATGGCAATAGGGTGATAGTTAGCGGGGTTCGCTTTGCATCCCTTCTTGGGAATAGGCTGAGCATTCACGACTTTGTAGGACTGCGACTAGCAGTAGTTTCCATTACCTTTGAAAGCACTGAGGGCGATAGTTAGCGGGGTTCGCTTTGCATCCTTTCTTGGGAATAAGCTGAACATTTGCGACTTCCCACGTCTGCGACTAACAGATGTTTCCTTTACCTTTGAAAGCACCGAGGTAATGGCAATAGGGTGATAGTTAGCGGGGTTCGCTTTGCATCCCTTCTTGGGAATAGGCTGAGCATTCACGACTTTGTAGGACTGCGACTAGCAGTAGTTTCCATTACCTTTGAAAGCACTGAGGGCGATAGTTAGCGGGGTTCGCTTTGCATCCTTTCTTGGAAATAAGCTGAACATTTGCGACCTTCCACGTCTGCGACTAACAGCAGTTTCCCTTACCTTTGAAAGGACTGTGGTAATGGCAAACGGGCGACTTTCCACGTCTGCGACTAACAGATGTTTCCATTGCCTTTGAAAGCACTGAGGTAATGGCAATAGGGCGATAGTTAGCGGGGTTCCCTTTGCATCCTTTCTTGGGAATAAGCTGAACATTTGCGACTTTCCACGTCTGCGACTAACAGATGCTTCCAATACCTTTGAAAGCACTGAGGTAATGGCAATAAGGCGATAGTTAGCGGGGTTCGCTTTGCATCCTTTATTGTGAATAGGCTCAGCATTCACGGCTTTGTAGGACTGCGACTAACAGCAGCTTCCATTACCTTTGAATGCACTGAGGGCGATAGTTAGCGGGGTTCGCTTTGCATCCTTTCTTGGGAATAAGCTGAACATTTGCGACTTCGCACGTCTGCGACTAACAGATGTTTCCTTTACCTTTGAAAGCACCGAGGTAATGGCAATAGGGTGATAGTTAGCGGGGTTCGCTTTGCATCCCTTCTTGGGAATAGGCTGAGCATTCACGACTTTGTAGGACTGCGACTAGCAGTAGTTTCCATTACCGTTGAAAGCACTGAGGGTGATAGTTAGCGGGGTTCGCTTTGCGTCCTCTCTTGGAAATAGGCTGAGCATTCACGACTTTGTAGGACTGCGACTAACAGACGTTTCCATTACCTTTGAAAGCACTGAGGGCGATAGCTAGCGGGGTTCGCTTTGCATCCTTTCTTGGAAATAAGCTGAACATTTGCGACCTTCCACGTCTGCGACTAACAGCAGTTTCCCTTACCTTTGAAAGGACTGTGGTAATGGCAAACGGGCGACTTTCCACGTCTGCGACTAACAGATGTTTCCATTGCCTTTGAAAGCACTGAGGTAATGGCAATAGGGCGATAGTTAGCGGGGTTCCCTTTGCATCCTTTCTTGGGAATAAGCTGAACATTTGCGACTTTCCACGTTTGCGACTAACAGATGTTTCCTTTACCTTTGAAAGCACCGAGGTAATGGCAATAAGGCGATAGTTAGCGGGGTTCGCTTTGCATCCTTTATTGGGAATAGGCTCAGCATTCACGGCTTTGTAGGACTGCGACTAACAGCAGCTTCCATTACCTTTGAAAGCACTGAGGGCGATAGTTAGCGGGGTTCGCTTTGCATCGCTTCTTGGGAATAAGCTGAGCATTCACGAATTTGTAGGACTGCGACTAGCAGTAGTTTCCATTACCTTTGAAAGCACTGAGGGCGATAGTTAGCGGGGTTCGCTTTGCATCCCTTCTTGGGAATAAGCTGAGCATTCACGAATTTGTAGGACTGCGACTAGCAGTAGTTTCCATTACCTTTGAAAGCACTGAGGGCGATAGTTAGCGGGGTTCGCTTTGCGTCCCTTCTTGGGAATAGGCTGAGCATTCACGAATTTGTTGGACTGCGACTAACAGCAGTTTCCATTACCTTTGAAAGCACTGAGGGCGATAGTTAGCGGGGTTCGCTTTGCATCCCTTCTTGGGAATAAGCTGAGCATTCACGAATTTGTAGGACTGCGACTAGCAGTAGTTTCCATTACCTTTGAAAGCACTGAGGGCGATAGTTAGCGGGGTTCGCTTTGCGTCCCTTCTTGGGAATAGGCTGAGCATTCACGAATTTGTTGGACTGCGACTAACAGCAGTTTCCATTACCTTTGAAAGCACTGAGGGCGATAGTTAGCGGGGTTCGCTTTGCATCGCTTCTTGGGAATAAGCTGAACATTTGCGAATTCCCACGTTTGCGACTAACAGATGTTTCCATTACCTTTGAAAGCACTGAGGTAATGGCAATAGGGCGATAGTTAGCGGGGTTCGCTTTGCATCCCTTCTTGGGAATAAACTGAACATTCGCGTCTTTCCAGATGGGTGTAAAGCCTCCTGAAGAGTATGAAAGATGATAAAGATTGCGAAGTGGTTTAGTCAGAGAGGAAGCGAATTTCTTAAGGATAATGGGGGAGGGGCGATTCTATCCGGATTAACAGACTCCTAGTTAGTTGAATGAAAATTTGTAGATAAGAGGGTTGTGTGACGGGCTAACAACTTTTTCACAATAGCAATTAAAATGTTGAGGAACGCGAAGGTCAGGATGCCAAGATCCAGGCTGTAGTGTCAATAAAGAATGAAGAAGAATTGTGTTGGACTATCTAGACCATCTCCTTATTTCGTTGGTTTGTGAGATGGGCTAATATTTGGTAATAGCCCAAAGGTCACGAGGTTAAAACCCTTTGCGGATTGTGGCCCCCACTAGAGAAGAATAAGCTGGCTACAATAATATGAAAATCTGTCTTCTACTCCTCCTAGTACAGATAACTTTGTCAACTATACCAACACGAATTTAATTTCATTATCGCACAAACCTAATATAAATACGCCGCGTCGTGTACATATGTTTATGATTTAATTTTTAATTGAAATATTATTGATCTCTGCGTAGAGTTGTATAGATAGTGACGACACACCAGCAAAAAAAAAAAAAACAAAAAACGATAAAAACCAAATGTTTAACAAGATAGACGGGAAAAAAATCGAATTTAGTTAATTAACAATGACTAACCTTGTTTGTTACGGTCTTCTTTTTTTCGTCTTCTCCTTTTCTTCTTCTTCGTCGTTTTCTTGTATTTCCTATCAAATCCAAAGGCTTGCTGCTGTTGTTGTTTTTGTCGTTTTCGTTTTTATTGTTTTTATTCTTTTTATAATAATTAACAACATTTTTTTCATTAAAAATTCTTTTAATTAAATAAACAAACATAAGAGAAGAAACTAAATTTAAATAAATAAATAAAATAATAAAAAATTTATTTGTTTTTGTTAATTTTCTTATTTTCTTTTTCTTTTGTTTATGTTGTTTTCAAGTCACTTCATTCATTATTTCAGAGAAAACTTGAAGATTTTTCGTTTTTACATCGAATATAAAATTTAAATTGAATAAAAATTACGAAAAACATTGCATTTTTTGGTTTATAACAAATTCACATTGTAACATTTTGTTTTGTTAATTATCGAAAGGGGTGGAACAGGTGGAGAAAGGTTGAGGCTGACTTTCATTTTTAATTTGATTTGATTTTTTTTTCGGAACTTTTTTTTTATTTAGGAAGTAGAAAAGGAAACCGATTCGTTTTTATTAATTTTTTTTTTTTTTAACACACAATTTTAATAATTATTTGAATTTTTAATTTTCTGCATGTTTTATATTGGATTAAGAAAAACTAAAAAAAAAAAAAATTAACACAACACTCAGGGGGGCGGCAATCAGAAGAATTCACACACTAAACACCCACAAAATTAAAACTTTTCCTTTTGTTTTTATTTTTTTAAATAATTTTTATATTTTAAGACAATTGTGCTTAAAAACAATTTTTATTTTTACCGTAACATAATTTCGATTATTGTTGTTGTATAAATTTTATAAAAAAAAAATAAATTATTATTTCTTTAATAGTTATAAATTTTTTCTATTTCTTTTTTATTATTTTATTTAGTGTCTAAATAATTAAAAAAAAAAAATTTATGAGTCGGAATGGATGTGTTGAAGGTTTTTTTTTTTTAATTTTTTTTTGTTTTTATATCGTCGAATTTATTCGCGTTAAATTTTTAATGATTTATAGAAAAAATTTTCGTTAATTTTCTTATAAGTTTGTTATTATTTTTGATAGTTTTTTTTTTTTTTGTTTTGTTTTAATAGAAAAATTATTTGTAATTTTTATATACAAATATATAACTGATTTTTTTTCTATCTATATACAATTATATAGATATTGCGCGGCGACAAAACGCACACTACACACTAAAAAAGCGAAAAGAGAAATACAAAACTATTTTAGGTAAATTAATAATAAATAAGTGGAAAAATGTACAAAAAAGAAGATGGGAAAAAAAAACCCGAAAATTTTCCCCGCAATTTAAAAGTCTTCATATCACAGAAGCTACTTGTTCACTACTTGAATATAAGAAAAAAAAAAAAATTCCCCAACTATTCAATACACATGTTGGTTTTAATTTTTTTTTTTTCGATATAAAGAGCGCTGGCATACGACGGTTTTATATAAAAGAAATTATCATAGAAAATAAGAAAAGAGCTAAAGATAATAGTAGTGCTGAATGCTGCGCTGATCCTGATGATGGTGAGGAAAATCCATACCATGAAACTACGTCACGCTATACATACTGTGCTGCGCTCGTAAATATCATTGTAGGGAAACCCGAAAAGTGTTTCGTTTAGTGTTTCTATTGTAGCGCAACGAAATCTTTTCACGAATCCCAGATATTACTTGAGATCTGGCAGCACTAGTATGGATTGTAAAGGAAGCGAAATAGAAAGAGTTCACGATTCCCAACTCGAAGGGGGACAGGAAAGGATAATAATCTGTGACATTTTGTCACAGTTAATCAATCAATTTCCGGTTTAGACGCCACTCCCCTAACCCTATAGGGGCAAAGGACAGAAATAGCAATCTTTCATGAGGCACGATTCCGAGAATTACCAATTCCTCTAACTTTGTTAAATAAAAATTTGTCACGTTTCACGGTGTCGTAAGATTTCGAACCACTGTGACAAAATTGAAAATTTTTTTTTTGTATAGAAAATTTCACATTAGAAAACTATGCGTTGACCCTGTCCACCAATTTCTGTGACAACAACTTATACCAGAATAACAAGGGAAAGCCTACTACTTCCGAAAGTATCTGAATTTATCGAACGGAAAATCCCGAAATACATGCAGTTGAAAAAAACCAATTGCCTGTTACGAATATTTGAAGTAAGGCATATCGTATGTCGAAAACTACCTGTCGACCCTGTCCACCATTTCTGTGACAAAATCGTACTCCAGAAGAATGTCACACTTACTGCTTCCAATAGTATCTGAATATATCGAACGAAAAATCCCAGTGATTCATACAGCTGATAAGGGTCTCAGCAAAGACCGAAATGTCACAAATAATAAAGCGTAACAGTGTAGAATCCGGAAATCGTTTCTTTCAATTCATACACGGTGTCACAAAATTTTTCGTAAGATTTCGAACCAGTGTGACAAAATTGAAAATTTTTTTTTTGCTTAGAAAATTTCACAGAGGAAAATAGCATATCAGATGTCGAAAACTATGCGTTGACCCTGTCCACCAATTTCTGTGACAAGGGAGAGCCTACTGCAATCAATTTCCGGTTTAGACGCCACTCCCCTAACCCAATAGGGGCAAAGGACAGAAATAGCACTCTTTCATCAGGCACGATTCTGTGAATCGCCAATTCCTCTAACGTTGTTAAATAAAAACCTGTCACGTTTCACGGTGTCACAAAATTTTTCGTAAGATTTCGAACCAGTGTGACAAAATTGAAAAATTTTTTTTTGTTTAGAAAATTTCACAGAGGAAAATATCACATCAGATGTCGAAAACTATGCGTTGACCCTGTCCACCAATTTCTGAGACAAGGGAGAGCCTAATGCAATCAATTTCCGGTTTAGACGCCACTCCTGTAACCCTATAGGGGCAAAGGACAGAAATGGCACTCTTTCATCAGGCACGATTCTGAGAATCGCCAATTCCTCTAAAGTTGTTAAATAAAAACCTGTCACGTTTCACGGTGTCACAAAATTTTTCGTAGGATTTCGAACCAGTGTGACAAAATTGAAATTTTTTTTTTGTTTAGAAAATTTCACAGAAGAAAATATCACATCAGATGTCGAAAACTATGCGTTGACCCTGTCCACCAATTTCTGTGACAAGGGAGAGCCTACTGCAATCAATTTCCGGTTTAGACGCCACTCTTCTAACCCTATAGGGGCAAAGAAAAGAAATTGCACTCTTCCATCAGGCACGATTCTGAGAATCGCCAATTCCTCTAACGTTGTTAAATAAAAACCTGTCACGTTTCACGGTGTCACAAAATTTTTCGTAAGATTTCGAACCAGTGTGACAAAATTGAAATTTTTTTTTTGTTTAGAAAATTTCACAGAAGAAAATATCACATCAGATGTCGAAAACTATGCGTTGACCCTGTCCACCAATTTCTGTGACAAGGGAGAGCCTACTGCAATCAATTTCCGGTTTAGACGCCACTCCCCTAACCCAATAGGGGCAAAGGACAGAAATAGCACTTTTTCATCAGGCACGATTCTGTGAATCGCCAATTCCTCTAACGTTGTTAAATAAAAACCTGTCACGTTTCACGGTGTCACAAAATTTTTCGTAAGATTTCGAACCAGTGTGACAAAATTGAAAAATTTTTTTTTGTTTAGAAAATTTCACAGAGGAAAATATCACATCAGATGTCGAAAACTATGCGTTGACCCTGTCCACCAATTTCTGTGACAAGGGAGAGCCTACTGCTTCCGAAAGTATCTGAGTTAATCGAACGAAAAATCCCGAAATACATGCAGTTGAAAAAAAACCAATTGCCTGTTACGAATATTTGAAATAATGCCTATCGTATGTCGAGAACGACCTGTCCACGATTTCTGTGACAAAATCGTATTCCAGAAGAATGTCACACTTACTGCTTCCAAAAATATCTGAATATATCGAACGAAAAATCCCGGTGATTCATATAGTTGATAAGGGTCTCAGCAGAGACCGAAACGTCACGAATAATAAAGCGTAGCAGCGTAGAAGCTAGGGAGTAGTCTAGTGGGTAACGTGTTTGATTCACAATGCGAAGGTCGTGAGTTCAATCCCGGTCGACGCATAATTTCAGCACACTACCTGGTTGAAAATACCTTGGTTACCTCAATCTACGAAAATGAAAAATTCGTAGATAAAGGGTTGTAGCTCTTCGCACAACCCAACTCTTCCGCAATAAATAATGAAAATGTTAAGGAACCTGAAGGTCAGGAGGCCAAGGCCCGATTTGGGCTGTAGTGCCATTGAAGAAGAAGAAGCAGCGTAGAATCTGGAAATCTTTTCTTTCAATTCATACAGTTGTGAAATCACCTATCAGATGTTGAAAATTACGCGTACACTCTGTTTGCTATTTCCTATTAATTTTTGTGAAAAATTTTACATCAGATTGTCACTGCTACTGCTTCCGAAAGTATCCCGGATTTTTTCAAAGATAATCCCGAGATTTGAATGGAAAAAAGCAATCGCCTGTTGTGAATATTTGAAATAAATGCATATTCATAGTGAATTTGATTGATTTCGCGTAATTCTGTAAGCCAGATACTTTAACGAAAGTAATGACTTTCATTTCAACTTAATTTCGGTACATTTGTAATGAAAGTAATGAGATACCTGGCTCTGTTTATACTCTAGATGAAATCAGAGAGTATATTGTGTTTGCCTTACCGTTTGTAACGCTAAGAAATAACGCTCGTACAGAGCCGCCAAGGGTACAGAAATATTTGTTGTCGCTCAAAAACCTCGATTCCGAGTGACCATCTGTCCGTCTGTCTGTCTGTCTTTCTGTCCGTCTGTGTGTCTGTCTACAGCATAACTTTCGAAAGCTTTGAGCTATAGTGCCAAAAATTTGCGTGTGTCGTTTTTAGGGCTACATCCCCCCACTCCTTCTACCCCCTCCCATACAAATTTCATGAAATTTCGAAATTTAAGAAATTGATTTTTCCTTGAAACTGTTTAAGCTATCGACTTGAAATTTAGGTCAGAGTATTATGATTTAGATGTCACTAACATCACGGAATATTGACCCGATCCCCTTACTCCTTCTACCACCACCCATACAAATGGACAATTTTGAAAAATACATATTTTCGATTTTCATTGAAACTAGTAAAGCTGAAAAGACGAAATTTTGTCAGAATTAATTCTACTATAATTGCAAGTTATTTTAATAATAGTTATCAACTTCACCATACTCCTTCTACCCCCTCCCATACAAATTTCACGAAATTTTAAAATTTAAATTAAATTAATTTTCTTCGAAACTGTTAAAGCTTTCAACTTGATATTTTGTATAAGGTATACAAATACAAATATTAATAATGCAAAAAAAATTTGTTTTGATCCGTACACTCCTTCTACCCCCTCCCATACAAATGCATTATTTTTGTTAAATGCATTATTTCGATTTCTATTAAAACTAGAAAAAAAACAAACTTCAAATTTTGCCAGAATTTGTTTCTTAATAATTGAAATAAGTGTTAGAAAAGATTGTCAGCTCCGCTTCACTCCTTCTACCACCTCCCATACAAATATCTGTATTATAAATTCAAGAAAAGCATTTCTCCTTCAAGTATATGAAAGCTATCGACTTTGAATTTGAATCAAAGCATGTTGATAAGGATGATGATAAGCAGTTTCAAAATCATCTTAAACGCTCCACTTCCTCTGCCACCTCCCATAGAAATGCCTCAATTTCAGGAAAACTATGACCAATTTCTTTAAAAATAATGAAAACTAAAAACTTTAATTTCAGCAAAATACATTTTGCATGCCATGTTCGATGCCATATACGAAAAATATAAACCTCCCCCTCTACTTCTACCACCTCCCATGCAAAAGTCTCTATTCACTTTTCGAAAGAATTTGAGATGACATATTTTCCGGTATACAAAAGTCATTTCCATCTCATCTAGAGTATCATATGTGTTGCTGATTAAGCTGATGACGATAAGCTGGTTTTGTGAGGGCAAAAATGTTAAATTAAGACTCTTGAGTTTACTAAACGTTATAATATTTATTGAATTAATGTGCTTGGGTCGACGATTGATTTAGAACAGACTGAAAAATATTGACATGTTTAATATTCAATTGTTTCTGCTTTTTTCATAGCAACTAGATTGAGTTATTTTCTCAATTGTGTCCATCCTCCGGCCTCCTGCCAGCTGTGGCTGGCAGTAAGGGTAGTACAGCAATCTTTGTAATTGGCCGATCGAATGAACCTCCATTAGTCTGGATCTTGACGACTCTAACTCTTCCATCTCGACCTGGATAGCATTCGGATATTCGACCCAACATCCATTTAGAGGAAAGCACGTTATACTCCTTTACCACAACGATGGTTCCCGGTGTCAAGTCTATCTTCTCCCTTGACCACTTTCCGCGATGTTGTAGTGAAGTCAGATAGGATTGGTACCATCGTTTCCAAAAACTCTGTTTAAGTTGTTCGGGAATAGTTGTATATGGTTGTCCGATTAAAAAATGTGCTGGAGTAAGTACATCATAGTCTGAGTCGGATATAGAGTATAGTGGTCTTGAGTTAAGTAGTGCTTCTATTTCAGTAAGAAGCATATACATCTCCTCATACGTCAATATTTGGTTTCCAATCACAGTCTTAAGGTGTGATTTCATAGACTTCACGTTGGATTCCCATAATCCACCAAAATGTGGAGCACCAGGTGGTATAAAATGCCATGATATGCCGTCATTTGCCAAACTTTCCATGACAATTCGATTATGAGCTTCCGAGAGAATATGCTTGTGCATATCGGAAAGCATTCGGTACGCACCCTTGAAGTTGGTCCCATTATCGCTGAAGATCTCTAAGCATTTACCTCTTCTAGAAGTAAAACGACGCAGTGCTGCTAAAAATGCTTCTGATGACAGATCGGATACAAGTTCCAAATGCAAAGCCTTTGTTGTAAAGCAGGTAAATAGAGCGATGTAACCTTTTGTAAATTTTGGGTTTCTTCCTCGAGCCAATCGTAGAGTCAAAGGACCAGCATAGTCAACACCAACACGAGCAAATGGTCTTGCATATGTCACCCTCTCTTCAGGAAGTTGTCCCATAAGTTGACTGGATGTTGCCTTCCGTTGTCGAAAACAAGCTATGCAATTAAAAACAATACTGCGAATTAAGTTACGGCAACCGAATATCCAATACTCTTGACGAAGAATAGTGAACAGTTCTCCAACTCCAACATGAAGGTATTTTTTATGCGTAAATTCGGCGATCAGGTTTGTAATACGATTACCCTTCGGTAATATTATAGGATATGTCACCGCATAAGATAAATGTGCTTATTGAATACGTCCACCAACACGTAGTAAGCCATTTGGGTCCAAAATTGGTGATAACTGAAGAAGTTTGCTTTTAGTAGGCAGTTCTCCTTGTTCTTGGAGTATCTTTAGTTCCATCGCAAAGGAAGATCTTTGACAGAATTTCAGACAGATAATTTTTGCACTGAATAATTCATTAGTATTAAGTGGATTGATATTCCGATTACTAGCAATAGTACGCATATTGCTTATAAAACGTTGACAATATGCAACTGTACGGATCAATTTCGTCCAGGAAGAAACTCGATCGATTAAAATAACGAGAAAATGATCGTTAAGTATACATAAATTCGATTGAGTAACTATTCGACCAAGATGAGAGCTACTCTTTCGACATCCTTCATTCACAACATGTTGTTCAGCGTTTGTTAGATATATTCGAGGAACTGACCAGGTTGATTCTGCTAACCTTAAGAAGTCAGGTCCGTTCCACCAAAGAGAATAGTTTAACAGAGAAGTTGGTAATAAGCCACGTGAAGCACAATCCGCTGGATTAAGATTCGAGGATACGTGGTTCCAGCACGATCGTGGAAGGACGTTTAGTATTTCTGCCGTCCGGTTGGCCATAAAAGTCTTAAGAGTCCGCGGTTCTACGGATAACCAAGCTAGTACAATTTGAGAATCGGACCACGCGAAGCACTTTTCTAACTCAATTTGTAACGATGTTTTAATGGATTCAAATAATCAAGATAGCAATACAGCTGCGCAGAGTTCGAGTTTTGCAATTGTAATTTGCTTGAGAGGCGCTACCTTTGTTTTTGCAGCCACTAATACGACACGGAAGCTACCCGATAAGTAGTTACGACAGTATATTACCGCGAAGTACGCCTTTTCGGAGGCATCACAAAATCCATGATATTCACATGCATGAGAATTAACGATTTTACGCGGAACGCGAATTTTGTCAAGTAGCGGCAGTTGACTACGAATTTCATTCCATTGCTTTTTTATGTCATACGGTATGTCGTCATCCCATCCAATCTTGTGCAGTCAAAGATCCTGAAATAAGATCTTTGCCAGAATGATTGCCGGTGCCAAAAATCCTAGTGGGTTAAATATTCTGGCAGCATCAGATAGGAATGATCGTTTTGTATAGATATACGCGCTTGGCAATAAGACCTTATAGGAGAAATTTTGAAAATGCAAATTTTTGCTACCCTGAAATTTTGTTTTTTCGCGTTTCATGACTAAATTAGCCTAAAAATGCAAAAAAAAAAAATTCCGTCCCGCCGTACGCCGTATATATGGACTCGTACCTCCAAGACCGTTAAAGGAAGAATGTTGGTTTTTGGGTGAATTTTTAATTTGGTAAGTGAGCTCCATTATCCAAATTTTGGGGAGTGTCAGGTGGAAGGGGGAGGTGGAGGGATGGAAAAAGCCAAAAAATACACTTGCTAATATCTTCACCACGAATGCAGATAGGAAGATGAAAATCAGCATACGTATAGCAAGGGTTGTGGGACAAACTCCAAAAGTAATTTAATTTTTTTACCCATTGGCGTCCGAAAAGGGGGGGGGGGGGGCTAAAAACCAATTTGTCGGCCGTTGAAATGGTTATGTCTTCGAAACTACTTACCATAAAAAATTCATGTTTTGGGACCATTAATATAGATATAGATCCACCAAAATCAGCTTAGAAATAGGCTAATTATTGTAAGGGGGAGGGTCAGGGGGGGGTGCAAAGAAAAAAACTTAAGAATTAATATCTCAACTATCTCTTAAGCTATGTAATTGAAACTTAAAACATATACTAAGCTATACTAGTGAAATAACAAAAAAATATAAAATTTGATCATAATAGTAGTGGGGGGAAATGGGGAGCATTTCAAAAATGGCGCACTTTTCAAAATTACAAATCCTTATATCTCAAAAAATAGTACAGATATCGAATCGAAAATTCGTCAGATTATAGAACTATATAATTTATAATTTTGATGAAAAATTTAAGTTGTTGGGGTGTAAAGGGAGGGAGGAGGTAAGCTAAAATGTCGAAAATTTTGAATGATTTTTTTAGGACTCTGGTCAAAGATAGAAACTTTAAATTTTGCATGTGGATACATCTATTTGATATACATAGAAAAAACATAACATAGTCTAGATGAAAGAGAAATTTTTGTATCTTAAGAAATTTTGTAGGGGAGGTGGTAGAGGGGGAGACGACATTGAACTAATTTTTTCACATGACGTTAAGGTTGCTATCAAATTGTTTTATGCAAAATTTAGGATTTAAAAATTTAATAGGTACTGAGAAAATTAGTGTATTGGATGTAGTGAAGTAGTGCAGTTTGTATGGGAGGTGATAGAATGAGAGTCGAGTTTTTAATGTTCAGAAATAACTATAAACATCATGCTTTTGACATGTTTTAAATTGCAGATGAGTAGCATTCATACTTTTCAGGAAAATCGACTTTTTATAAAGTTGTGTAATTGTGTCATTTTGTATGGGAGGGGGCAGAAGGGGTAAGGCTATTCGTCTAATTTTTTTGGTTTTATTAATAATTATAAATAAATAGTTACTACACAATTTCAGCTCAATCAATTGTATACGCACTGAGTAAATTGGTTGCAGTTTGTATGGGAGGTGGTGGAAGAAGAGGGAGGACGCAAATAATTTTTACACAGGAGATTGATATCATCATAAAAGTATCTCATTCCAATTTTCAGATCAATAGCATTTATACTTTTCGAGTAAATCCGTTTATTGTCAAATTGCGAAACTGTGTAGTTTTGTATGGGAGGGGTAGAAGGGGTGGAGCAATTTGGCCCGTTCACGAACTTAACCTTACTTTTTTGTTAAAAACGACGTGTACAAAATTTCAATAATCTAGGTCAACGCGTTCTCAAGCTAGAGAGGACACGGACAGACGGACGGACAGTCGGACGAACAGACGGACGGACAGACGGACGGACAGACGGACGGACAGACGGACGGACAGACGGACGGACAGACGGACGGACAGACGGACGGACATCCGGTTTTGAGATTTTTGAGTGATTATATGAACTTCTGTAGCATTTCTTGGCGTTGCAAACTTTGTGGCAAACTTATAATACTATCAGATTTCATCTAGAGTAAAAAAATAATAATTTGATCCACAATTGTTACGAACCGACCACCCCGGTCTAACGGGCACAAGGTGTTTCATGTGCAGCGAAAAAAACACGAAAACTGAAAATTTTTAGATGTCAATTTTAAGGTAGAAACTTGAAAATTTGGGAAATACATTTTAAAAAAATCCCTAAAAGTATGAATTATTAACTGGTCGAATACTTACAAAACTTCTACCCCCTCCCATACAAAATTATTTTTTCGACCATTTCTAAGAAATCAATTATCACCTAACTATTAAAAGCTATCAATTTGCCATTTACTATAAAAACTTACAAAAATAATTGAAATGAAATTCTTTTAAAAGTTTTGCAATCGCGCTTGCCCTTCTACCCCCTCCCACACGAAACTATGATTTCGACCAATTTCATTAAATCAACTAATAACCAACAAATTAAAAGCTACAAACTTGAAATTTTGTACGAGAACAATATAACAGAAAGGAAATAAAATTGTGTCACAATTTTTACAATTCCCCTACCTCCTCTACCCCCTCCCATACAAATGTTTGGTTTCGTGAATGTAAAATACACAGAATCTTATTAAAATTCTATGCAACTTCGTCTATGAAACTGACATTCTATACAAAGAATATTGGACGTGATTCAAGCAATCAATTAATAAAACTATCAACATCTACCCACTCTTACTATCACGCCTCACCCCTCCTCTCATAAAAACTCAAACTTGCATAAATAAAGGAACGAAATGTTGATTGTAAGTACTGGAGCTTTTGAACGTTTTCGCAAAGTGTTAAATTGACAACTGCCCTGCCCAAGAACCCCCTTTCACTTAGTCTTCCCTAACCACTCTAACCTGCATATTGACTTTCCACGCATCCGCAACTTGTCCCAAGAATAATAAAGTTTCGCCCGACTTGTTGGCAGTTTATTTTTCAATTGTAGAGCCAACTCCGTCCTGAGTGTGCATTCAATCAAAGTTGTGTTCATCCAATCAAATTTGTGTTCATTATATCCTTGATAAAGTTTGATAAAGGTCTCAGCAGAGACCGAAACGTCACGAATAATAAAGCGTAACAGTGTAGAATCCGGAAATCTTTTCTTTTAATTCAAAATGCACTGTGAAAACATTCACCAAACCATTATATCCTTGTTCTCTTGATATTCAGGTTCCTTAAAATTTTTTATTACTTATTGTGGAAGGGTTGTTAGCCCTTTGCCAACCCTCTTTCTACGAATTTTCAATTTTCGTAGATTGAGGTGACCAAGGTGCATCCAAGCAGGCAATGTGCTGGAATTATGTGTTGCTTCGACCGAGATTTGAACTCGCGACCCTCGCATTACAGGACCAACATACTACCCACTAGGCTACACCCTAGCTTTGTTGCTAGTTTTGTGTACATTTAATTAAATTTGTGGTCATTCAATCAAATTTATGTGCATTCAATTAAAGTTGTGTGCAATAAATCAATTTTTTTTTTTTATGTGACACGTGGGCTAGAGGGGTTGCCCTTTTGTACTGAAGCACAGCTCCGGTGAGGGGGGAAGGATATTGGTTTTTGGGAATTAAAAGGATAGAGACGGAAGTGTCTATGAATATTTTCCTTGAATTGCTGAATATTGTAGTCATGTGGGAACACCGAGATGGGCAGTGAGTTCCATATTCGAACAGTCCGGTTTAAAAACGAATCACGAAATTTGACAGTGCGACCGAAGGTGGTGTTGAGAGAATACTTATGAGCGCGCGAAGCAGCTCTAGTATTACGGGGTAAGGGCATACATGGGGGCAAGAGCTTAAAGATTTCGTCCGAACTATCTCGAATGTAGTAGCTATACAAAACGGCTAGGGAGCTTACAGTTCGTCTATGCTCGAGTGAATCGAGCGAAGAAGTGATGTCAGAATTTCCTATAATTTTAATAGTCCGAGACTGGATACTATCCAGATAGGAGAGAGAAGTTTTTGCAGCTCCCGCCCATACGTGGGAATTAAATTCAAGACGTGGTCTAATATAGGCCTTATAAATTGTTAGTAACCCAGAAGCGGTGGAGGAGTTTTTACACCGTTTTAGGTAGCCCAAGCATTTAGATACTTCCTTGGCGATGTTGTATATATGATCGTTCCAAGATAAGTTATCTGTGATTTGGATACCTAACATCTTAACACTTGAAGAAGTGGTTAGTGGCTGACCTCCGAAGGTGATTGGGCCAAGGATAGAGTCATGTTTGTGGGACACAAGACAGCACTGGATTTTCGAAGCATTAAACTCAATTTGATTCTTATTGCCCCAACTAAGAATTTTAGCCAAGTCGTCATTCAATGACTGAACCATGTACCTACGTTGTTCTACTAAGCTAGTACATCGGGCTAAGAACGCACTGTTGAAGCGATAGGAGAAGTCTAAAGTGCTGTCATCGGTGAAGCTATGTATAGGATTGAAAGTTGAAGATAGCAGGTCATTAATAAATATCAGCAAAAGGGTGGGAGAAAGAACCGAGCCCTGAGGGACACCAGCGTTAATTTTATAAGAAGAGGAAACCACACCATCCAATACCACACGCATTGAACGATTGGCTAAAAAACTTTCAATCCAGGAAATAAAAGAGTCGCCCAAACCAATAGTTTTAAGTTTGATTAAAAAGGCAGTGTGCTATACTCTGCCAAAAGCCTTGGAAATATCAAGAGCGATAATACAAGATTGACCAAACTGGTGAATGCTCTTGTTCCAGCGTTCAGTGAGGGTGGTTAAAAGGTCTCCTGTGGAACGTTTTTTGCGGAATCCATACTGTTTGTCGTCAATAATATCATTTATGTTGAGATATTCTATTACTCTATTGTTGATGATTGTTTCCATGACCTTGGACAGAATTGAGGTTATTGCTATTGTGCGATAATTAGCGAGATTGGTGCGTTCTCCTTTTTTTTGGAACTGGCTGAACATTTGCAAGCTTCCATGAAGATGGGACAGTGGAGGACGATAAAGAGAGACGGTAAAGTTTGCATAGAGGTTTAGCTAGAGAAGCGCAGCAATTTTTAAGGACAAGGGCAGGGATTCCATTTGGACCGGACGATTTGTTAGCATCTAGACTCTTAAGAACTCGGTATACGTTTCGCGGACGATTACTAATCTGTCCTAAGGAGGAATTTAGCGTAGTATACGTTGGAAGATTTGAGTCCGATGGTGGTAAAGAAGAGTTGGCAGCGAATTGATCCGCTAAGATGTTTGCCTTCATGTTAGGATCCGTAATAACCTCATTGTTGTAGATTAAAGATGGAATCGATGATGCAGAACTACCTCTTATGGAACGAGCGAGAGACCAGAAACTTTTGCTGCCCTAAGGACTTCTCAAAATTTTTTGCCTCATTTTCTGGTCATGCAAATATTTTTCTCGTTGTAAGCTGGATTTACAGAGGTTCCTTTCTTTTTTGAAATTAATCCAATTAACTTCGAAAGGCAGCTGCTTATAAGCACGGTAAGCTGCCTCTTTCGCCCTTATCGCAGTACTACAATTTTCATTAAACCAAGCCTTAGAACTGGGCTTGACTGGTTTGTAGCTTTGGGGGATGAAAAGTCTCATGCCCAACAATATGGTCTTAACTACTGCATATTGACCAATCAAATGTATAATAAAATTGCTTAAGATTGGACCAATCGGCACTTTCGTAATGCCATACCAACTTTTTTAGAGCTGGTGTAATTGGCGTCGAGATGGAAACTGGGAAACAGGCGGAAATTAAGCAATGGTCTGAGCTTCCGAGTGGAGAATGAACAGAAGTCGAGAATTTAGCTGGGTCTGAAGTTAAGAAAAGATCAAGAAGATAAGATCCTTGGCCTGCAACGTCAGGGATACGAGTAACTCTGTCTACAGTTTGGCATAGGTTATTCGATGATGCGAATAGTTCAACAAATCGGCCGACTGGAGATGTGTTACGGGAGTGACGAAGCCAATTTATATTATGGACATTAAAATCGCCCGCTACTATTGTGGAAGGGTTGTTAGCCCTTCGCACAACCCTCTTTCTACGAATTTTTCATTTTCGTAGATTGAGGTGACCAAGGTATATCCAAGCAGGCAATGTGCTGGAATTATGTATTGCGTCGACCGAGATTTGAACTCACGACCTTCGCATTACAAGACCAACATACGATCCACTAGGCTACATCCTAGCTTTGTTGCTAATTTTGTGTACATTTAATCAAATTTGTGGTCATTCAATCAAATTTATGTGAATTCAATTAAATTTGTGTGAATTCAATCAAATTTGGGTGCATTCAATCAAATCTGTGTGTATTCTGTTGAATTTGTGTGGATTCACTGTAATTTGTGTGCATTCGATCAATTTTTTATGCATTTAATCAAAATTGTGTGCATTTAATTAAATTTGTGTTCATTTAATTAAGTTCTGTGTAAATTTAATCAAATTTGTGGTCATTCAATCAAATTTGTGTGTAATCAATGAAATTTGTCTGCAATCAATCACATTTATGTGCATTAAATTAAATTTGAGTGCATTCACTCAAATTTACGTGGATTCCGTTGAATTTCACTCAAATTTCTGTTCATTAAATCAAAGTTGTGTGCATTCATTTGAATTTGTGTGTGCTTTTGGCCTATTGTGCGCTTATTGCCTCCCCCCCTCGCCCCGTTTACTATTCCTAAGCTCGATGGATTTGGCAAATCTATGTCTGAAGGAAACCTTTTCTTCGAAGATTTTGTCTTTTCCTTGCTACCGCTTCGCAGTGACATAGGATGTGTTCTGTCCTTTCTGAGTCTTCAAGGCAGAGGAGGCTGATGTAGGTTTCAGACCCCCATACTTTTAAGGTGATGTTTCAATCTACTGTGGCCCGTCAAAGGTCGATCAGAATACAAATATCGCTCTTGCTGAATTTTAGAATATCCTCGACTTTGTTTTCTTTTTGTGAATCAATTTTTTTTTAAGATTGAGGCTTCCGTGGCGTAGTGGGCAGCGTGCTTGCTTCTCAGTCGATAGGTCGTGGGTTCGATTCCCACTCCAGACGGGATTTTTTTAAGCGCAAATTTTTCAGTTGCTACTGGTGTTAAAAAATTATTCGCAATAAAATGGGAAACGGTGTAAAAGTGAAACAGTTCCATTTCAAGAAGGCCTAGATTTTTTTTTTTTTTAAGGCACCGAATATAACTTAGGGGGGTCACCCTTTAATGCTATTGCACAGTTATGACGGTATAGGAAGAGGATGAAACTTGGTAGTGTTATGGGAATTTTGGGGAAGAGAGACGGAAGTGGCGATGGACATTACTTTTGAAATGCTGAAGGTTATACTTGCTTGGAAACATACTAGCAGGCAATGCGTTCCAAAGTCTGGACGTTCGGAGGATGAATGACTGCCTATATTTCACTGTACGAGTAGGAATAGGGTTAACAGTAAACTCGTGCGCGCGTTTAGCTTGACGAGTATTACGGGGAAAGGTGTAAAGTGGAGGAATGAGTGATCTAAGTTCCGCGCTACATTTACCATGAAAATAGCGATAGTAAATGCTGAGTACTGCAACGTTCCTACGATGCTCGAGGGAATCAATAGAAATCGTGATGTTGTCATCTCCGAATAGTCGGAACGCATGTTTTTGGATTCGATCGAGCAGCGCAAAGTGTGTTTTGGGAGCCCCAGCCCACAAATGCGAATTGTACTCTAAACGAGGTCTAATGTAAGCCTTGTAGATGGTAGCTAAGTCGTGAGGCGTAAAATATTTTTTGCATTTGCGAAGAATACCTAGGCGTTTGGAGGTATCAAGTGCAACATCATAGATATGTTTGCTCCAATCAAGATGGTTATTTAACTTTACGCCTAAAACGACAAATTCCTCTAAAGGGCTAATTGGTACTCCATTAAAAGCTAAATTAGACGACGATGCTGGAACATCACGTTTAAGAGAAAGATGACAGGCCTGTGTTTTAGCAGCGTTGAACTCTACTCTATTTTTCCTGCCCCATTCCAGGATTAAGCCGAGTTTGGAGTCCAGCGAACTGAATAACTCCCTGCGTTTGGAAGCAATTGATTGCTTGTGAGAATCCGCAGCAGAGTTAAATTCAAAGGTGTTATTTAAGGTACTGTCATCTGCAAAACTATGGATTGGATTGAGAGTAGAAGACAAAAGGTCGTTAATGAATACTAAGAACAGAGTAGGTGATAGGACAGAACCCTGAGGAACACCAGAATTAGTTAGGAAAGAAGAAGTAACGCCATCTAATACGACTCGTATAGTGCGTTCGGACAGGAAACTCTCAATCCATCGAATGAGGGTAGCATCGAGACCGATGGCCTTTAGCTTAACAAGGAAACATTCATGCTAAACTCTGTCAAAAGCTTTTGCAATGTCAAGAGCAAGAACTTGACCTTCGCCGTATTTGTGCAAGCAAGAGTTCCAACGTTCTGTCAGGTAGACCAAGAGATCTCCCGTCGACCTTCCAGAACGGAAACCGTATTGGCGATCGTGTATAAGCTGCTTATCCTCGAGATAGTGAATTATTTTGCAATTAACAGCAGTTTCCATCACTTTCGAGAGCACTGAAGTGATGGCTATCGGGCAGTAGTTAGCGGGGTTCGCTTTGTTTCCTTTCTTGCGAATTGGCTGAACATTCGCGACTTTCCACAATCGTGGAAAGCACCCAGAAGAGTAAGATAAATAAAAAAGATTGCGAAGAGGTTTAGCCAGAGAAGAGGAGGCTTAGCCAGAGATACTCAGTAGATGGTTTCTGTTCGCTTGCTATCATTCAGTCCCCCATAACATCTGAAAATATTTGTCAGTAAGCAGCCAGTACAACTGAACAATATACCAGCTTCTCCACTCGCTACGGTCGTTCTCACTCCCCTTCCCCAACCTTCCCAATCCCATTCCTTCCCTCCATGACTGTGTTTGTGCATTGCACATAAAGGCCGAAATTGCCTATAACACAGGTCATTCTGTAAAAACAAAACAACCTGAAAGTCTATTCCTGTAGATTCAATGCTCTTCCTCAACCCACTTTCTAAGCATGAGTGGAGTATCCTGTTGGTTTTTTCCGCAGTATGGCTTTGTTTCAATAAAAAAAATTTCTGTGCCGTTTTTTGAAAGGCGGCCTGCCTCTCCCGGGACTCACATTAAGGTTACTCTGTTCCTTTTTCCCGGGATAATTAGGTTTTGAAGGCGATTCCGAACTAACCTCGATTCGTATTTGTTGGATGCTAGGTCATTGAGAACTGGCTGATCGTAGTTTTATAGCGATGAGCTCTCCTAATATTCTCCTGGATACAAAGCTCCATTGCAATAAGTCATCATCCTGGAAGATTCTGGCTTCTTAACCGAGTGGTTCAGACCCCTTCGAGGTGCGCAAACCATCCAGATGGTTGATCCTTCTTCCATATCAGGTACCGTCGTGTTGCCAGTCTTAACATGATTATAACTTTGAAGGAGGGATTCAAACTTGAATTCTGGAGGCATAGTGTCCGGGGCTAGAACCACTATTTCGGGGTTTCTTAGAATTTTGAGGTGACTATCCATCTGTACGGGAAACACCTCTTTGACAGCCTCCATTTTTATTTCGAGATGTTTCGGAGGGATGCTTAGGAACTATTCCCTTGCCAAAACAGGTCAGGCCGGCTCCTGTGATAATAAAACAAGCTTAAGACTTTGGACTGCCAATTATTTCATAACAATTTTTTTCAACTATCTTAAGTGTGTTTGTGTGTGTGTGTTTCTTTCTTGATCCACTTTTTTTAGATCCTTGTTCCTTTTCAGTCACTGTGGGTGACGCTATTGTTCACATCATTGATCAGAATGAGAATAGGATTCTCCTGAAGAATCTGAATTTTTAGTTAAATAAATTTTTTTCCCAATTTTTCTTCCCTTGTTTCGTCACTCAGCTTTATGACCTCCTCCTGGGAAAATCAAATTTTTTTCCCAATTTTTCTTCCCTTGTTTCGTCACTCAGCTTTATGACCTCCTCCTGGTAGAATCAAAATTTTGAGTTAAGTAAATTTGTTTCCCAATTTTTCTTCCCTTGTTGCGCCACTCAGCTTTATGACCTCCTCCTGGGAAAATCAAATTTTTTTCCCAATTTTTCTTCCCTTGTTTCGCCACTCAACTTTATGACCTCCTCCTGGTAGAATCAAAATTTTGAGTTAAGTAAATTTGTTTCCCAATTTTTCTTCCCTTGTTGCGCCACTCAGCTTTATGACCTCCTCCTGGGAAAATCAAATTTTTTTCCCAATTTTTCTTCCCTTGTTTCGCCACTCAACTTTATGACCTCCTCCTGGGAAAATCGAAATTTTCGCTCCAACTAGGACGTGATATTTTCTAACGGCGAGAATATCTAACACGTGACAAAAAACAAAAATCTACATAGCTGGCAGCCCGAAAATAAAATCTCATAAAATATAGATAGTGAGTTTTTTGGGTGAGTGAGCTCTGAGTGTTTGTTACACATAATAAATATTAAATGACTGTGACTGTGACGGTGGCGGCTCGATTTTCACAAAATGTTGCTTTGGCTTAAATGAGGGGTAGCCAGCAGCCATAGCTGCCATTTGTATATAAAGATACTCACGGAAGAAATCGATTCGTGCGCATGATTATCGCTGCCACCTTTTATATACTCGAGCAGATGGTAACCTGGGTGGTGTATCTAAAAGATATTCGAGCACCTGGTCCGTGGGATCTAATTGCGCCGTGTGCGATAAACGGACGGGAAACATGTTTAAAGGGTTTTTATGTTATTCCGGTTAGAGATACGGATAAGAAACAATAAGATAACTGCGATCCCTTGAAATTTTCAACGATTCTTCAAAATACTGAAAATAAAGCGATACGTAGCACGCATACATGCCGGAATATAATTTGTACAGTCCGAGCTCTCTGGGGTATATAGCCTACAACTCCCGGTCCAAGTTAGAATGAGATTTTTCGCATATCGCATCGCACAGCCTAACCTCCAATACCGATAGGCATGTTGGTTAGGCTCCGTTCTTATGTGAATGTCCACTAATTTCTCCATTGTTTTGACAAAGAAGTAGGTAAGACTTATAGGGCGATATGACTTTGGCTGTTCGCTGGGACGGTTCTCTGCCTTCGGTACAAATACCACTCTCGATTTCCTCCAGATTTTTGGGATGTATCCCCATACAAAACTGGCTTTAACCGAACTGAACTGTAATCATGAGGGACCGCACGGCCGACACGCGGTTCCGCCGCGGATAAATTTCATCCGTCACCGACTGTCGGCCGACTTGCGGTGCGGTCCCGAGGAGTATTGGTAGTTTTCGGCCGCCGGTGATTATTATGAGATTGTGTTCTGTAGTTTGAGTTATTGCTTGCTTCGGGATCGTTACTGTCATTGAGCAGTAAGGGGTGATGTCCGAAACTACAACCATTCCGTCCACAACTGTTGCCCGATTTTGAAAATTACATGCGAACCTTTTTCACTTGCCGAACAAGTGTTTTTGTCCACTGCCTCTGGGTTCTTCGGTAGTGATGCAGGTGTTGTATGGATCCGGCGCCGACTGACCCAGAACGATTCTACAATAGCAAAATGGCGCCAGACACAAAAGTGGTTCGAATCTTGGCTGCAGTCGAACTAACGGCACAATACTGGTATTTTTCGGACGCCGCGTCTACAAAATGGCAATACCAAACGGCTGTCACTGGTGCATACGTCTCTTCTATCATCATTTAGCGTGAGGAGAGACAGTTCCATCGAATGGGGAATGTGGCGATAAAGATGTAACACGTAAAAACAAGAAAAGAACAAAACAGACAACATTCGCACCTGCTGTATCCCCGCGAGAATCGTGTAAGTTGACCAGCACCTGTTTTGCTCTCTCCTGATTGGCGGATTTTCCAATATCCTTGGAAAGAGTTTTGTGAAAGTTCCCGATACAAAAGCAACAGGCCAATATTTTGGTTTTTTTTTTTACGAAAAGCAATATAACATTTTTTTTTTAAATAAATTCGACGTCTATGTAGATTTGTAGTTAATAGTAATTTTCGAATAATTAATAATAACAAAAAATAAAGCCACCATGGAAGAGACACTCGTTCTTATTTTGCTTGTTATTGTGATGCTGGTCGGTTCCTATTTGGCTGGCAACATTCCTTTAGTTGTTAATTGGTCCGAGGTAAGTTTGTTCGAGGAGAATCAGTTTGCCGGCGTTTCACACATTTTTATTTTTTTTTGTCGTTTCAGGAGAAACTTAAGGTTGTGACTGTTTTTGGTGCGGGCCTTCTTGTTGGAACCGCTTTGACTGTGATAATTCCCGAGGGTATTCGGGCTCTCTATGAGGATGGCATTTCTCATGCTGCTCCTGTTCAACAGCAACATCTTGCCAAATTCGCGGCTGCAATTAGTGCACCGAGCGCTAGTCTGCCACAACAAAATGCAGATCCTTTGGTTAGCAGCAATCTGGAGACGGAAGACGTTCATAACGATCATTCGGCAACCATTGGACTTTCTTTGGTTTTGGGTAAAACATTGTTTTTCCATTAATTTTTTGAGAATCGCAAGAATTTTGGTTTTTTTTTTGGCAGGATTCATTTTTATGATGCTCGTCGAACAAATTTCTCTGAGACGGAGCGGAGGCGGTCCAACCGAACGTAATATTACAGCAACGCTAGGCCTTGTCGTTCATGCTGCAGGTATGTAGAATTAATGAGGATGATTTTCATCAGATGGATGCAAGTTTTTTCATTTACGAAACCTGACCGGAAGTTTTGTGGGTACCAGGGATGTTGGGCAAGCTAGGGTGTAGCCTAGTGGGTAGCGTGTTGGTATTGTAATGCGGAGGTCGTGAGTTCAAATCCCGGTCGGCGCAATATAAAATTCCAGCACATTGCCTGCTTGGATATACCTTGGTCACCTCAATCTACGAAAATGAAAAATTCGTAGAAAGAGGGTTGTGCAAAGGGCTAACAACTAGAGATGGTGCGCTATTTCACATACCTGCGATTTTTTCACTGCTATTTGAAAAGAGCAATCGCATACTGCGATTGAAAATTTAAAAGAGCTGCGATTAGAAGAGCAGAGCAAATGCATACTGCTTACGTTCTATCACCAATAAAATTGCCGCAATGATTATCGCTACAAATCCCAGAGTTTTTGTTCGCGCTCGCACATTAATCCCGCAGCTCACGCATTCCACGTAACCCCGACGAGATCGTAGCTCAGAATAAAGCTCGTCAAACAAACTCGTTTGGTTCAATTGAGTAATTCTATTTTCCCATCGTAATTTTCCTCCATCTATCAATCAGGCAAGACTCAATCTCATAGCTCAGCATAGTGAACACTTTCCCCATTTCCCCCTGGGAATGGAAAGGTTTTCTTTTACTATCCAAAGCAATTGAGTCAGGATGGCAAAAATGTCAATCGCATTTCATAAACACAAGCCAAATAAAAAAAAACACCCGGTCATCGAACGCATGGCATATACCACCTTGATCAAAAAGTTCCCGGAATTTATTGAGAAAATTAAAAATACAAGTTTATTCATCTAAATCTATATTGTCCCCTTCAAAGTAATCCCCATCGACTGCAACACACTTGTGCCAGCGCCTGATCCAATCCTCGAAACATTTTTTATATTCGGTTTTCGGTATGACCATCAGTGCTCCCTGCGATTTTTCCATTACTTCCTCTCGGCTGCTGAAACGCGTTCCCCGTAGTGTTTTTTTTAACTCGATTGAACAGAAAGAAGTCACAGGGAGCCAAATCAGGTGAATTCGGTGGCTGTTGGATGGTATTTGTTGCTTTTTTCGTCAAAAAATTGCGAATAATGATGGCACTGTGCGACGGTGAGACGGTCCCCGCAATGGGGTAGTTGTAGTATGAGGTTTTACCAATTCCTGCAACTATCTTTGGAGTTAGCGACTCCACGGACCTGAGCTAACTATCCCCCTCTGGGATGGGGGTTGTAGAATTCACCCACAGCCAGTCGTGCTTGCCCTAAAAATGGCAAATGGACACTCACTGGATCATGGGCTTATCACCCGTGATCTTAAGACCTAAATGATACGAGAAACGGATACATCGCCTCGGATACGGACTGATCCTACGGTAACGACTTTTGGCATTCGAAAACGGACTATGATTGGCTTCTGGAACATTTGAACATTGAATGACGGGGGAAGAGCTGGGGTTACTCGGTCCTTGCACCGCCAATCAGTGATCGACCGTGAAATGAAGCACTATAACATCCAAATCTTGGGCTTGAGCGAGGTCAGGTGGACAGGATCAGGAGAAGAACGAACCCCTAGCGGAAACACTATTCTGTACATTGGCCATAAAAGTGAAGCCAGAAATGGCGTGGCGTTCGTCCTTACGTCGAGAGCGAGAAACAGTCTCATTAGCTGGGAACCAATCTCGGATAGGATTATCGTCGTCAGGCTCAGGACCAGTGGCAGAAACGTCTCAATTCGCACCAACTAATACCGCAACATCTGGTGACAAAGAAGAGTTTTATAGCCAACTGAGTTCCACCTTCGAACGTGTTCCAAGAGGTGATATTATTATCATCTCGGGAGATATGAACGCCCAGGTTGGATCAGACAACACTGGACTAGAACACGTCATGGGGAGGCATGGTGACCCTTGGGTCGACCCTTCACGACCTTGGATTAAGAGACCCGAAAACGGCGAATTATTTGTGGAGTTCTGTAGTACTCGGCAAATGGTCATCGGAGGGACCCTTTTTCCACACAAGAGTCATCATAAAACATCTTGGGTTTCCCCTGATGGTGTTACTCAGAACCAGATCGACCATTTGGCTATAAGTCGCCGATGGAGAAGATGTCTCCTCGATGTGCGAGCGAAACGTGGAGCTGACGTGGGGAGCGATCACCACTTGATGGTTGCCTGCTTGAGATTGTGTACAGCAGCTATCCGACGACCACAAATTCTTCAAATGAAGCGCAAGCTTAATGTGGATAAACTCAGAGATCCCAACAAAAAACTCGAATACACAACCATTCTACGCGAAAAGTCATCCACATTGGGTGAACATGAAATGCGCACACTGGACGCCAATTGGGAGGCAACCAGAAACACTTTTCTAACTAGTGCTGAAGAATCTGTGGGATATGCGCAAAGCGGTGAGAAACCCTGGATGTCACAAGACACATGGGACAAGGTTGGCAATCGGAAAAAAGCCAAATTGGCAATCATCTCTCAACCCGATGTCAACCAACGAACGCCCGGCTTGAGGCAGAACTACCGCGATGCTCATATACAGCTTAAAAAGGCTGTTAGACGCGACAAGAGAAAGGCCATTGAAGATCTGGCAAACAAGGCAGAATCTGCGGCTTACCTTGGGGATATGGGTTCACTTTTCAAAATCATGAAACAGTTGACGAACAGGAATTTCACCGCCAACCACCTGGTGAGAGATGTCAACGGAACTCTCCTTAATATGAGTGAACACCAGTTGCGACGATGGAAGGAATACTTCTCTGATATTTTAAACATCTTGTCAGATGAAGATATTTCGGAAACAGAACAACTTCCAAACATCCAACCGCAACAATCCTCTATTAGGGACGATCCCCCAGATAAGGAAGAGATAGTTTCCGCCATTCGGTCAATGGCGGGAAGGAAAGCTCCAGGTATAGACGGACTACCAACCGAACTCCTCAAAGCGGACCCGGAAATAACAGCCGATATACTCCTCCCACTCTTCACTAAGGTGTGGAATGAGGGAAGATATCCGACTGAATGGAAGGAGGGCGTCATTGTGAAAATTCCGAAGAAGGGCGACCTTCGGGATTGTGGCAATTGGCGTGGTATATGTCTACTTACTGCCGTATCAAAAATTATGGCTAAGGTAATTCTCAATAGGATTAGTGATGTCGTCGAGAGCACTCTCGAAGTTTATCAGGCTGGATTCCGTAAAGGGTCGTCTTGTACCGACCACACAAATACCCTACGGATAATATTAGAGCAGTCAGCCGAAATGGGTTCGCCACTACATCTCATGTTTGTGGACATCGAGAAGGCTTTCGACAGCGTTAAGCGAGATTACATATGGAATGCTTTGCGTAGGAGAGGTATTCCAGATAAGGTCATAGCTATGATTAAAGAATCCTACGAAGATGCAAAGTGTCGCGTCTTGCATAGAGGAGAGCTGTCCGAGAGCTTTCCTGTGCGAACGGGTGTCAGACAAGGCTGCATATTATCACCAGCCCTGTTTCTGGTGGTAATAAATGACATCTTAAAAGCTGCACTGGAAAGTGGGGAAGGTAAAGGTCTTCAATGGAGACTATTTAACATCTTAAGTCACCTTGATTATGCTGATGACGTGTGTTTGCTTGCACATACCCGTTCGGACTTAGAGTCAAATGTTCGCTCATTGCATTCTAAATGCAAAGAGGCGGGACTGAAAATAAATGTGCGTAAAACCAAGTACATGCACATGGGTTCGAACGCAAACACACCGATTGTTCTTGATGGACAGGATATGGAAGAGGTGCAAGATTTTTGCTATCTCGGAAGCATTGTCAGCATGGACGGCGGAGCCGAAAAGGATGTTGAGGCTCGCCTAAATAAAGCTCGTCAGGCCTTCGGTATCCTTTCCCCTTTCTGGAGGTTTAGAGAGATCTCCCTTCGCACGAAGCTGCGAGTTTTTGACGCATGCGTCAAATCCGTGTTGTTATATGGTTGTACTACGTGGAAAGTGACCGTTCGACTTACCAAGAAACTACAGACTTTCGTAAACCAATGCCTTCAGCGCATTTTAGGAATATTCTGGCTAGAAGTAATCTCCAACGACGAACTTTGGAGTACAACTCGCCAGACTAAAATAGGTATTGAGATTCAACGGCAAAAGTGGCAGTGGATCGGTCATACTTTGAGGAAACCAGAGCGAAACATCGCAAAACAGGCTCTGGATTATAACCCTCAAGGAAGACGTCGGGTTGGTCGACCATGTAACACATGGAAGCGAGCAGTTGAGCAGGAGGCCAGAGGAATAAACAAGTCCTGGCAATAGCTTAAAGCCGATGCTCAGGATCGCGCCTTGTGGAAGAGAGTTGTTTCTGTCCTATGCCCCTATAGGGGGTCTTAACAGGAATTTGATTGATGGCACTGTGCGACGGTGCGTTATCATGGTGCAAAATCCACGAGTTTTCTGCCCACAATTCTGGTCTATTTCGGCGAATTGCTTCACGCAAACGTCTCATAACACCCAAATAATACTTTTTGCTTACTGTCTGGCCTTCTGACAAAAATTCATGATGCACTACACCAAAAGCCCTCTATAGTAGAAAGCCGAGTAACTGAATCCAACAACAACACGTTGGAGTCATAACAAACTTGACAGTTCCATACAAATTCGCGCGCTTTTGTATGGAGCAGACACGGCGGGCTTCGTAAGAATCGCGTTTATTCTTAAATGCAGTATTAAAGATAGTTTAGCTTTCTAAGGTACTTTAATAATAGTGCTCGGCATGTAATTATGACACGTTGATATGAGTGCAATAGATTTTTAATTGAAAAAAGTGCGATCAAAGTTAAATCTCGGCTTCTCACACCGAAGAAGATCTGTCACTCATATTGTACAGAGTTCTCCGGTTAATTTTCACACAGAAAATTGTAAAATTTTAATTACTGCGAAAAAGTGTGCACTCGCGTAATATTTCCGTGCTTAATTTGATTTAATTATGCTTTTGTGTTGTTTCCGGTAAAAAGTGTTTTTACGACAAGTTCGTCAAAAATAATACAGGTGGTCCTTTGGAATGGAAAAATCCATGACGTCACACCCGCTGGACATTACTCTTCAAGTCCACCCAACTAGTAGCATACGCTGACGACATTAACATTCTAGCAAGATCCTTCCCTAGTGCTAAGGAGGTATTTGTCAATCTTGACTCGGCCGCAAAAGAAGTCGGGTTGCGCATTAACGAAAACAAAACAAAAGTAATGACGCAAACAAGAAGGAGAACGCCAATCAGACAAAACATAACAATTGCGGAATATAATTTGGAGAGTGTGGACAACTTCATATATCTTGGGGCTAATCTAGCAAAGGACGGTAATGAAACAGACGAACTCAAACGACGGATAATATTAGCAAATAAGACGTATTATTCGGTACTTCCAATAATGAAATCCAAGAAAGTGCACAGGAACAATAAGCTGCGGATTTATAAAACTATTATACGACCTGTGCTCTGTTATGGCAGCGAGACATGGACATTAACGCGAACTTCCGAAAAAGCAGTTAACGCATTCGAAAGAAAGGTCCTCCGAAGAATTTTGGGACCTGTGAAGGAAGGAACGGAATGGCGAATAAGATACAACCATGAGTTGTATCAACTCTACGACGAGCCAGAAGCTTCAACGTTCATCAAGTTACGTAAACTGCAGTGGGCTGGCCATGTAGAGCGAATGGAAGACAGAAGAATCCCCAAACGTGCTCTTAAAGGCAAAGCGAGTGGTAACCGGCCAGTAGGCAAACCACGCAAGCGATGGGAAGACTCGGTTGATGAAGACAGCAAAGCCATTCTAAAAATTAGCAGCTGGAGGACGCGGTCTTTGGATCGAGACGATTGGAGGCGACGACTTCAGGAGGCCAGGGCCCGATTTGGGCTGTCGCGCCATTGATGATGACACCCGCTGGAGTCGTTCAAGATGGCTGCTACGTCAGTTCTGCCCAGCTTGAGATGTAGAAAGCTTTGACTACACCGTTGTAATCCATGAAAACCGTGAGCATTGCCTTCTTTTTTGACTGAAAACGAGGTGGTTTCACGACCACTTTTGAACCGCTCGTGCCACTGGTAACCGACCGTTTTCTTTAGAGAATCGTTGCCGAAACACTTTTCCAACATTTCCAACGTTCGCGCACCATTAAATCCGTTTTTTACGCAAAATTTAATACAAGTTCGTTGTTGCAAATTTAAATCCATTTCTAAAATTGTAAAAAATCGCCAACACACACAGAGATAGATGTACTCTTGGCTACGTAACTTTTGCAAATTTTAAGCTATGACACTAAGATTTAGAGGGAATGTTAACAACAGATGTACCTACTTAACAAAAAAAAAACAGAAATCAAACCGGAACAATAAAAGCGCCACACGGTGGTTATTCCGGGAACTTTTTGATCAAGGTGGTATACAAGCAAAATAAAAAAAAAACCGGTCATAGAAAACCAAGCCAAAATGGTCTTTTGTTTTCTTTTTTTACCACACAAGCAATTTCATCATGAACAACGTAAAGCTCTTATCAGATCCCGAAACCCATGGAAGTCGAATTTTACCCAAGTCCCACCGCTAAATATCAATCGCGCGAAGAAAGAGCTTGAACGTTGTTATTCCGATTGCTCTCGATTGCTCTTTCGTTGCTGTTATATCGCTTGCGATCAGCTATATATCAGCTCTGTGATATTAAAGACTATCAATCATATAAGCTATCCCAAACCGATATTTGGTGATTGATATTGACACTGAGAGCGCGAGCAGTGTCTGCTCTCAGTGATGTTGCTTTAGCCTAATGAATGAATGAATTGGAGCTATGTAGATGAAACGATTGCGATTTGATAAGGGATTTGTTTAGCGATATTTTGATCGGTGGGATCTGATCTGATAGGTGAGGTGTGGAACGTCCGAAGTGGTCAATGATGCGCTTTGCTAAAGTTTTTTTGGCGGATTTTGTTCTGAGTTTCGATCTGGTCGGTTGGTAGGACATGTTGCGGCTATCGCAAGTTTCGCCGATTTATGTTGCGGTCCACCATGTCGATAAGAGCTTTACGTTCTTCATGATGAAATTGCTTGTGTGAGGTAATGTGTGAAAAAAGTAAACAGTAGACCCTTTTGGTTTGGTTTTCTATGACCGGGTGTTTTTTTTTTATTTGACTTGTATATATGCGATGCGATCGATTACCGGGCGGTTATTTGGCTTGTGTATATGAAATGCGATTGACATTTTTGCCATCCTGACTCCATTGCGATCGATCGTTTTTTCGTACATTGGATACTAAAAGAAAACCTTTTCATTCCCAGGAGGAAATGGGGGAAGTGTTCACCATGCGCACTGAGCTGGTGGTACTGAGAGATTGGATCTGCCTGATTGTTAGATGCAGGATTTCGCAGAAAATTACTATTTTGTCTCTTTTTTTTAATTTCGCACTAGCATGGATAATAGAGGTGGAAAAATCACTGCTATTGGAAGAGCTGCTCTTTTTCACAGATATTGAAAAAGAGCACTCGCAGTGGATCACTGCGATTGGAAAAGAGCAGATTTTGCCATCCCTACTAACAACCCTTCCACAATAAGTAATGAAAAAAAATGTTAAGGAACCTGAATGTCAGGAGGCCAAGGTCCGATTTGGGCTGTAGTTCCATTGTAGAAGTAGAAGTAGGAGGGGTGTTGGGGGGGATTGAGTGAAGCCTGTAACGTTTGAGCGGTTACTATGTTGCGTTTCGTCTCAAGCCTGCTTACGACAGACTCATCAGTGTGGCTTGTGTAAGCAGATCTTGGGATAAACGTTAAGGGGATACCGTGCAGGTAGTTGAATTAGAACCCGGTGCTCTAAAGATGTAAAGCGGCCGAGCTAACTAGGCCCACTGCTTAGTAGGTGTATTTTCTGCAGGACTCGATGGCATGAATGCTGACTGTCCACTGCGTGTAGTAGTATCACCTGAATCACCTGTTTTTTTATCACCGGATTTCTTGCCGCCAATGAAGAGCTTGTGGCAGATTTGCTCCACACAGAAAAGGTAGAAATTGATTTAAATTTTTGTTTGAACGCACGCACGGAAATCTCATGACGTACCCACAAACATGTGATATATCCGGTCTGTACATAGCAAGAACATCGATGCTCTTGTCTTTCAGCTGCAACGAAAAGTTTGAAATTTTTAAGTTATCAAGCTCCTGTCCCGGGCCACTAGTGGTCAAGCAACATTTCCGATACCATCGTCTTCGTCGAACCTAATCCGTAAACTGCTTGAAGCCGTGATATCATCATCAATGGCGCGAGAGCCTAAATCGGGCCCTGGCCTCCTGAAGTCGTCGCCTCCAATCGTCTCGATCCAAAGACCGCGTCCTCCAGCTGCTAATTTTTAGAATGGCTTTGCTGTCTTCATCAACCGAGTCTTCCCATCGCTTGCGTGGTTTGCCTACTGGCCGGTTACCACTCGCTTTGCCTTTAAGAGCACGTTTGGGGATTCTTCTGTCTTCCATTCGCTCTACATGGCCAGCCCACTGCAGTTTACGTAACTTGATGAACGTTGAAGCTTCTGGCTCGTTGTAGAGTTGATACAACTCATGGTTGTATCTTATTCGCCATTCCGTTCCTTCCTTCACAGGTCCCAAAATTCTTCGGAGGACCTTTCTTTCGAATGCGTTAACTGCTTTTTCGGAAGTTCGCGTTAATGTCCACGTCTCGCTGCCATAACAGAGCACAGGTCGTATAATAGTTTTATAAATCCGCAGCTTATTGTTCCTGTGCACTTTCTTGGATTTCATTATTGGAAGTACCGAATAATACGTCTTATTTGCTAGTATTATCCGTCGTTTGATTTCGTCTGTTTCATTACCGTCCTTTGTTAGATTAGCCCCAAGATATATGAAGTTGTCCACACTCTCCAAATTATATTCCGCAATTGTTATGTTTTGTCTGATTGGCGTTCTCCTTCTTGTTTGCGTCATTACTTTTGTTTTGTTTTCGTTAATGCGCAACCCGACTTCTTTTGCGGCGGAGTCAAGATTGACAAATACCTCCTTAGCACTAGGGAAGGATCTTGCTTGGATGTTAATGTCGTCAGAGTATGCTACTAGTTGGGTGGACTTGAATAGTAGTGTCCCGTTGGTGTCGACTGGGATTTTTCGGACGACATACTCTAGTGCCAAGTTGAAAAGCATAGGAGCGAGACCATCTCCCTGCTTTAAACCACATTCCGTTCGAAAGCTGGTTGTGGAATCGGTTTGTATTCTCACTTGGGATTCAGTGTTCGTCATTGTGAGTCTTGTTAGTCGGACTAGTTTTGGAGGAATTCCAAAGTCAAGCATGATTTGGTACAGTACGCTCCTGTCGATACTGTCGTATGCTTGTTTAAAATCTACGAAGATTTGGTGCACGTCTGTGTTATATTCCCAGCATTTCTCAAGCACCTGTTTCACCGAGAATATCTGGTCTGTTGTAGATCGTCCGGTTCTGAGTCCGCCTTGGTATTCGCCAATTATTTGATTAGTATAGGGCTTAATACGACGTTCAATTATTTTTGTCAGTATTTTATAGGACGTACACAACAATGATATACCTCTGTAGTTCTCACAGCAGAGTTTGTCTCCTTTCTTGTAAATTGGACATATGATGCTTTTTCGCCAGTCGTCGGGTATGATTTCCTCTGTCCAAATTTTGCATATCATGCTGTGCAGTATTTCAGCGACACAGTTTCCACCGTTTTTCAGAAGTTCAACTGGTATTTCGTCAATTACCGGCGCTTTGTTTCGTTTTTGGTCACATAGGGCTGCTTTGATTTCAGGAAGCGTGGGTGGTGTCGATGATGGTTCATCTTCGTCAGTTGAGGCTTGAATTGAAATGTTGTCTGTCGTTATCGGTGCTACTGGGATGGGTTTCAAAAGATGTTGAAAGTAGGAAGCCCATCTCCTTTGGATTTCTTGTGCGTCGCTGATGATGTTGCCCTCCACGTCTTTGCAGAGACTGGTTTTTGGTTTATATCCCTTTTTCAAGTCTTTTACTATGGCGTATGCGTCCCGCGTATTATTTTTTCTCATGTCGTCGTCCATTTTTTGTATCTTGTCATTATGGTACTTCCTTTGTTTTCGTCTGCAGGTCTTTTTCGCATATCGCCTAAGCTCGTCATATCTTTCTTTTTTGGCTCGTTTTGGTCGTTCAGTAAAAATTTTGTAAGCTTCGTTCTTTCTATCTATTGCGTCGCGACATTCTTGGTCGAACCAATCATCATTTTTTCGCCGTTCTTTATATCCTTATACCTCTTCCGCGGAGGATTTGATGCCGTCTCATATTTTCAGCCACGCATTCTCCACTGGCATATTTTGGATATCTTCATATATTGGTGTCAGGTGTTTATTACATGCTAACATGTAAGCCTGCGCCACCGTTTCATCGTTAAGCTTGTCGACATTGAATTTGCGAGCTCTACTCGTTTTCGAATATCCACGACAAGCTATTTTGCATCGATACTTAGCTCTGACTAGATAGTGATCAGAGTCACAATTCGCACCGCGGAGAGTTCGTACATCAAATATGCTGGAAGGAGCCCTGGTCTATTTGGTTGAAGGTGTGAACATCTGGTGATGCCCACGTTCGTTTGTGAATATCGCGATGTGGGAAGCACGTAGAGCTTACTATGATATTTTTGCTGCTTGCGAAATCAATAAGATGTTGGCCATTGTCGTTGGTTATGTCATGGAGACTGTGCCCTCTATGAGCCTCCTCTTTTCCGACTTTTGCATTAAAATCCCCTAAGACAATTTTTAGGTCATTCGAGGGCAGTGAATCATAGGTTGTCTCTAGGGTGGCATAAAATTCGTCTTTAGTTATATCGTCCTTGTCTTCTGTTGGTGCGTGAACGTTGATCAACCAAGTGTTGAAAAATTTAGTCCTTATTCGGATTGCACACAATCTTTCACTTACTGGTCTGAAGCTCGTGACCTGCTGTTTAAATTTTTTGTCAACGACAAAAGCGACTCCAAACTCTCTGCTTCCCGACAATTTTCCACTTGGATAGATTGTGTGTGATCTCATGTCCATGATTTCGCTACCGAGCCATTTCGTTTCTTGGATGGCAGTTATGTTGATGTTGTGTTTTGCCACTTCTTCGAGGAACTCTTTCAGAGCTCCTGTCCTAAATAAGGATCGAACATTCCAAGATCCAATAGAGTAGTCCATTTTCCGTTTGCGGGGTCGTTGCCGTTGAGTCCATCCTTTCCGAGGCTGTTCTTCAGGTTTCTGGACAGTGTTCTTTTTCCGGTGATGCGTTGTCGGCGCCTCGCCCAACCCCCGACCTGGAGGACCGGTCCTACTTATTTATTACACCCTAGTAGAAAAAGGGTGGGAGTTTTGAGCTAAATATGACATGCTGGAGTTCTCACAGCTATGCTGCAAGTCCAACTATGCCATACTTTTTGCCTACTTCCTGAGACGCACTGGTGTTACTGGCCATTCAGGCGACAAAGTTATGCTATCGCAGCATCGGGTCCTACAATAGTATGGCGCTGTGCGCTTGTTGAGTGAAAAAATGTAAATTTTTAAAATTTTAAATTAAGTAGCGAAAATAAATTTTATTATTTTCGATTGTGTGTGCCCGCAAACTTAACAACTTTCTTTTTTCTTTTTCCACAGCCGATGGCGTAGCATTGGGCGCAGCAGCAACAACCTCCCATCAGGACGTCGAAATGATCGTCTTTCTCGCGATCATGCTACACAAAGCTCCCGCTGCATTCGGTCTGGTCAGCTTTCTCCTGCACGAAGGTGTCGAACGGCAACGAATTCGCAAACATCTAGCAATATTCTCGCTATCCGCGCCCCTCTTAACCCTTCTGACGTACTTCTGTATCGGGCAGGAACAAAAGGAAACATTGAATTCGGTCAATGCAACCGGAATCGCAATGCTCTTTTCGGCCGGTACTTTTCTCTATGTCGCCACAGTTCATGTCCTGCCGGAATTAACGCAAAATTCTGGTGCGGCCGGACATCATAATAAGCGATCGCCATCGTCGTCGACGTCATCATCATCAGCAGCGAACGTGCACTATAGTCATCTCGAGGAGCAACCGTTAACGAAAGGCTATTCGGGATTACGTAATACCGAATTGTTTATTATGATTTGTGGCGCACTGTTACCGTTAGTTATAACTATTGGACATCATCATTAATAATAAAAAAAAAAAAAAAACAAATTAATTTACAATAAAATATGTACGAGGTTATTTATTCACCGATGTCTATTTTGTCGCCATATCGGGATGCTTCTCCCTCGAACGCTCCCGTAAATTCACTTTCTGGTTTCATGTGGCACAACTACGATTTCGAGATTCTCCAATCTGCTGGTGTACAATCCATACAAGAATAATGCGGCTATCGGCCGTGAACTGATATTCAACGCAAGAATTCCACGAAAGACGAGATTTTATTCAAATTCAAGTTCTGCTCTCGACGTCTACTCCCGAACTGGCCGGCAACTAACCAGTAGCAACAGGTACCGAACTCAATGTAAAAGGGCAACGGTTCTTATCTCGGTACATGATTGAATTTAATTTAACTAGAAAAAACCAAAGAACTAACTGAGTTTAGGATTTATGTACAAGAATATGACTGAGTTGCCAGGCCGGAATTGTGAACATTAAAAATTGTGATTATAACAAACAATTCGATGAATATGATTTTGAGAGGCCCAAACAGCTGGTAACACTCCAACTCCTTGAATTTTCCTTCCGCATTTATGAATCAATCATCAGGATTGGACTACTCCTAGCATTTCCAACGTCTGCTTCTCATTTCTTCCGATTGCAAAATTAAATGCACTCGTCCAGTTTCAGTTTAGTCGTCGTGCTATAGAGAACTTATCGCAAGCCGTGTCTAAAGTAAATTGTTTCGCAGCGCAAAACCAGTTTTTAAACACCATTTTTGCCATTACGATGGCGCTACAACCCAAATCGGACTTTGGCCTCCTGAATGCTTTGCCTTTATCCATCTCGGTTCAGTGACCGCGTCCTCCAGTTTGAAAAGCTTAGCAGTGATTTGCTGTCTGCGTCAATCGAATCCTCCCAGCGTTTTCGTGGTCTTCCGACCAGTCTTTGTCTGTTGACTTTCCCTTTTAGTGTGCGTTTGGGAATTCTTCCGTCATCCATCCGCTCCACATGGCCAGCCCATTGTAACTTTTTAAATTTTATGAGGGTTGACACTTCTGGATTGTCGAAGATGGCATACAATTCTCTATTGTATCGTATTCTCCAGATCGAGTCTTCCCTCACATGTCCGAGGATTCTTCTGAGGACCTTTCTTTCAAAGGCGTTAAGTAGTTTTTCGGACGCCTGAGTTAATGTCCACGTTTCGCTGCCATAGCAAAGTTACGGACAATAAAAATGAAAACCGCTACGCGATTCTGGAAAATTTGTGCGAAGGCGCCAATGAAACCGTCGAATGTATTGTTCCCGCGGTTAAATCCAAAACACATATTCCACCTTTCGTTGTCACTGCAAGTCGGTAAAAGCTCTGCTTCAGTTCTGTGAAATTAGTGACTATACCGTTCAACATATGTCCGTCGGTATAAAACTAAAAGTGGATTCCGCAACTGACTAGGACTCATTAACCAAAGCCATGATTGATCAGAATATTGAGTTCTATTCTCACTCTAATAAATAAGATAGACCTATTAAAATAGTTCTAAGCGAACTGCACTCCATTGAGGTCAATGCTCTCAAATCTCATCTCACTAACAATACATGTGGTATTTTGATGTGAATAAAAGAAAATCGATTAATAAATAAATGACAGCTCTTGATTTCAATTTCTTGCGATTTACTTTGAGAGGTCTCCGATCCACGTCCACGATGTTGCTCTGTTGTCGTAAGAAGAGATCGAAAAAGAAGATGGTAGTCGTGATGGAAGCTCCATGAAGTCAGGGTTGTCCTAATACAATCCTACATACATAGGTCTGTGATGAACACCATAGTCCAGTGGCGATTGATATACAGGTCCGACTCAATGCCGCAACTGTCAAAAGTACGGCTACGGTTCATCGAAATGCAACCTACGACCGGGATGCATGATCTGCGGCGAACAGCAGAAGGGCGACACATGCGACGCGGACCAGGAAACCCAAATCAAGTGTTCCACCTGTGACGAAAACCATCTAGCCAACGATCCTAGCTGCGCGATCAGAAAGCATTACATCGACATCAGGATCAAACTAAATGCCAGCTATAATCGAAACCCGCGCAGAGCTCCTGTTTCAGTTGTACCCAACCTCGGAGTTAGTGATTTCCACGCGTTACGACGACTGATGTTGATGATGATTTTGGATTAATATAATCAAGATAAAGATGACAAAAACTTATGGTGACGAGGATTTCAAATAAAACACGATGTGACACTCTCAACGACGGTCCTCAAGGACCTCAAGGTCCAAGGGGTGATAATGGACCCACTGGCGAAATGGGTGATATCGGTTTTCCAGGATTAAGTATGCCCGGACCACAAGGAAATAAGGGACACATAGGCGTATTAGGAGACCAAGGACCCGTCGGACCTACTGGAGCGGACGGTCAACCTGGAATTCACGGACTGGACGGAGGTCTCGGACAGAAGGGACAATGCGGTGATGCTGGACTATATATTTTAAGCGGAGATCTCGGTTCAGAAGGTGGAATGGGTGCGAAAGGTTTACAAGGAGAAAAAGGTTATGCAGGATATTCCGGGCGGACTGGACCACCTGGAACAAAGGGTGGCAAAATCAAGATGTTAAGTGTAATACAAATAAACTTGCATCACAGTATCCCGGCTTCGGCTGAGCTACTGCTCACCTTAGAAGAAGAGAAGTATGATGTGGCATTGATACAAGAGCCGTGGCTATCCGGAAGCGGAGAGATCAAGGGCCTTAAGTCACACAACTTTAACTTATTCGTATCTCAAAAGGAAGGTAAGAAGCGTTCGGCCATTATGGTCAGAAAATGTTTTAATGTTTTCCTAAAGTCTAACTACAGCACAGCTGACCTAGCGGTCGCACTGATCGAGGGAAAAAACCGACAACCGCCACTGCTATTAGCATCAGCATACATGGCCCATGATATGCCATCTCCAACAGAGGAACTGCGGACGCTGGCGAAGGAAGCAGCACGGGCAAAGCTGAACTTAGTAATCGGCGCCGACGCGAACTCTCATCATACAATATGGGGAAGTAAGGACACCAACGAAAGGGGTGAGTCTCTACTACTTTTCTTGTTAAAATCTAACTTACTAATCGGGAACCGCGGAAGTGTGCCAACCTATAAAGGCCCTAATAGCGAGAACGTTCTCGACATAACACTACATACGGACTCGGATGAATGTAGGCTGGAAAATTGGAAAGTCCTCGACAAACCATCACTTTCCGACCATAACTACATAGAATTTGAGGTGGGCAGCATTCCAAATAAGGATGTTAAAGCGTATAGAAACCCGGCAAAAGCGGACTGGAATCTATACTCAAATATAGTCTTAGGCAAACTAGGAAATAGGAAGCCGGACTATATTTGGAATACACAAAAGTTGGATGACGCCACCACTTTTCTAACAAACACTATGAAACATGCCTTTGCAAAGGCGTGCCCTTTAAAGTATCCGCCAAAAAGATCCCAACCACCATGGTGGAATAGGGAGCTGGGCGAAGTTCGTAAAAAAGTTCATTCGCTTTTTACCATCGCAAAGCGCACAGGGCAGACCGAAGCATGGACTGAATATAGGAGCTCCCTAAAAGTCTTCAAAAGGGAACTGAGAAAAGCCAAAAGAATAGGCTGGAGAGAATTCTGTAGCCGTATAGAGCAAACCTCAGAAGCCTCTAGACTTCGGAAGCTGCTATCCAAAAATCCAGCTTCGCCAGCCTTACTAAAAAACACGGATGGATGCTGGACAAATGACAGCAAGGGTACGCTTGAGGCTCTCTTAAGCACTCACTTTCCAGGATGTCAGGACCCCGGCGCCACCCGCCAAGAGGTAAACAATGAACGCCTGGAGAATGTTCCAGGGCTCTTCTCACCACATAGACTAAGGTGGGCAATTGGCTCGTTCGATCCGTATAAGTCGCCGGGACCGGATGGGATAATACCAGCCATGATACAAAATGTAGAAGGACTGGTTGCACCATGGCTCGCGGCGATTTTTAAGGGATGCCTTAGACTAAACTACGTACCCCAACTATGGAGGGAAGCACGGGTTGTTTTCATACCGAAAGCAGGTATGGGCAATCACGTTAACCCTAAGGACTATCGGCCCATTAGTCTTACGTCCTTCTTGTTAAAAACATTAGAAAGGGTCCTTGATGTATACATCAGGGATAAGATGAACCCAGAACATCTATCCCAAGCTCAACACGCATACATGAGAGGGAAATCGGTGGAGACTGCCATCCACGAGGTGGTGATAAACATTGAAAAATCACTGCAGTATAAAGAGTACACTCTAGGCACTTTCCTAGACATAGAGGGAGCTTTCAATAATGTCACAACGGATGCCATTGGGGAAGCTCTCCGCTCTGCTCAAGTTAACAAAACGATCAGCGCATGGATCGAGACTATGCTTAAAAATCGAACCATAGCGTCGGAATGGGGTAATGCTAGTTCTCGCAAACAAAGCTGTAGGGGAACGCCACAAGGAGGGGTACTATCTCCACTCCTGTGGGTTCTGACTCTCAATAACATACTTAAGGTCCTAAGCAGTTCAGGGGTAAACGTGGTGGCCTACGCTGACGACGTAGTGATACTGGTATCAGGCAAGTACACAAACACGTTATACGAGCTCACGGAAGGAGCACTCAGAAAACTATATGACTGGGCGAAAAGCGCCGGACTAAACGTAAACCCGCTAAAAACGGAACTAGTTCTGTTCACGAGAAAAATTAAAACTCCGGAGTTTAGGCTACCTAAAATAGGAAGCACCGAACTAACTCTGACCAGCCACGCAAAGTATCTGGGACTGATCCTAGATAGTAAGCTAACCTGGAAACTAAACATTGAAGAGCGTTCAAAAAAGGCTAGTATCGCTTTTTACTCGTGCAAAAGGATGTTCGGAAGAAGCTGGGGACTAGACCCGAGTATAACGCACTGGATATATACGGCTATCGTAAGGCCAATTCTCCTGTATGGCATAATGATATGGTGGCCCGCTCTAAATAAGACGACCTACAGGCAAAGATTGGAAAAAGTACAAAGGCAGGCATGTCTGGGAATCACTGGCGCTCTTAGGACCACGCCCTCCGATTCACTGAACGTGTTACTGTATTTACCACCAATAGACTTGGTCGCATTAAACGTGGCATCCAAGAGTGCTCTACGACTCAAGGAGCACAGGCAACTTAGTACACGACCGTACGGTCACAGCAACATAAGTCTACCCGCAGGAAACACGGACTCGATGATTGCGAAGTCAGTTTTCGACAGGAGTTTCTCGATACGTATACCGGATAGGGAATACTGGTCAACAAGAACCGGAGACCCTAGGGGAGCGATAAATATCTATACTGATGGATCCAAAATGGAAGGAGGGGTGGGCGCAGCAGTGCACACACCTGACCTCACAACGGATTTAGTTCTCAGGTTACCAAACGACTGCAGTATCTTTCAGGCGGAAATCCTGGCAATCCAGAGAGCAGCCGAGATCGCCAGCAGATCGTCGCGAAATGGTAACGAAAGAATAATTATATACACAGATAGTCAGGCTGCCCTAAAGGCACTAGAAGCCTGTACTATAAAGTCTAGGGTAGTCTTTAACTGTCATCGCGCGTTACAGAATCTATGTGTCAACAGAAGGGTAGAACTCTGCTGGGTTCCAGGCCACAGTGGCATAACAGGTAATGAGGCCGCGGACGATCTGGCGAAAAGAGGGGCAAATCTTGACCACGAACTCGCAGAAAACGTACCACCGCCTATAATGATCATCAAAGGATATTTGGACACACAGTTCACGAATCTAGCCGAAGCTAGATGGCATACCATCACAACTTGTAGAACCACAAAATCAATGTGGAACAAGTATGATGCAAAGAAAACAAAACTCTTGTTATCACTACCCAGGAAGCAATGTGCGACAATGGTTGGCATCATCACTGGCCATTGTCTTATAGGAGCACATGCCTATAGGATGGGTTTGGTAACCCATGATCGCTGCAGGAATTGCAACCAGCCGGGAGAAAGAGAGACAATGGAGCACGTGCTATGTAAGTGTCCGGCGCTTGCTAGAAGAAGGCTTAAAACCCTCGGCTCTCCGTTCTTCTCCGACCTCAAACAGGTATCGAGCTGTAGTATGCGAAACGTTCTGAACTTTGCGGCAGCAGCGAAATCCTTTGAGCTCAACAAGGAACTCGCAATACCAGCGATCCATTAGGTTCTCCCTATTGTCCGATGTGGTATCACTATGGATCCCAAAGGGTCTATGTGGGCTAAGGCCGCCACTCTAACCTAACCTAACCTAAGGGTGGCAAAGGCGAAAAGGGAAATTTCGGACCGAGAGGAATGCCTGGAATGACGGGTAACAAAGGACCACGAGGAGATATAGTTATGGGTGATATGGGAATGCCAGGATTACCAGGAACTGATGGAAGTGTAGCGCCTTATGGAGCTAAAGGAGCGAAGGGGGATATGGGGCATTATGGACCTATCGGCTCATATGGTTCTAAAGGTGACATTGGTTATCCCGGTCGAATTGGATGGCCCGGTGATGCAGGTCCCAAAGGAGATGTGGGAGTTACTGGATCCTACGGTTACACAGGTATTTTTGGAGAACAAGGCGAACGAGGTGATTTCGGAGCAGATGGTCGTCCAGGATACCCAGGACGGAGAGGCATTGCTGGCCTGATTGGAAGTAAGGGTAAACAAGGAGATATTGGTCCTTTCGGAAGATCTGGCTATGATGGTATACCTGGACGCAAAGGTGAAAGAGGTGATTTCGGTTTCACTAGCTTAAAAGGTACTAAGGGTGAAAGATCATTCAGCGGTCTCAAGGGAGAAATAGGCGAGGAGGGTATGACCGGACCACCCGGATACTACGGTAAACCTGGTCTCCAAGGCTTGAAAGGAGAAGAAGGTGATGCTGGTATTGTAATCGACGGAGTACAAGGCGTAAAAGGAGAATCCGGTGTACCTGGCAGATTAGGATATGACGGATTATTTGGAATAAAAGGCGAACGAGGAGACCAAGGAGAAATTGGATTAACTGGAGAAGTTGGCGAAACTGACATGATTGGTTATTCTGGAATGAACGGCAAAAATGGTTTACCTGGACTCCCCGGTGAAATGGGCGACCCTGGCTTAGACGGCGACATTGGAGAACAAGGTGAAACGGGTGAATCAGGTTTCCCTGGTAGGTACGGCGAAAGGGGTGACCTTGGCGACTTTGGAGCACCAGGATCTATAGGAGCAAAAGGCGAACCCGGTGAATTGGGATTCCCTGGAGTGCCCGGTCGTCAACTTAGAATGCTTGCACCGAAGGGTGCTAAAGGTAGCGTAGGGTTGCGAGGCAGCAATGGTTTGCCGGGAGAGACTGGCCGCGCTGGTCCAATGGGATATAGCGGACGCAAAGGTGCAAGCGGAGATGCTGGCTTCCCAGGAGCGCCAGGGCCAGACGGTTTAATGGGAACCAAGGGCGAAATGGGAGACAGAGGACTCCGCGGGTTGCCTGGATTCGCAGCTGATTTCGTTGAAAGTGGCGAGGAGGGTGCTGCTGGCTATGATGGCTTGCCTGGTAGACCAGGACATCAAGGACCCAAAGGTGCGCCAGGAAGCTACGGTGACAATGGACTTGACGGATTAATTGGTTATCCTGGTATTTCCATACCAGGCATGAAAGGAGATATGGGTGAAGAAGGCTACCCTGGAAATACAGGTAGACCTGGATTAAATGGCTTACAAGGTTCACAAGGCTATCGAGGTGATCAAGGTGCTAAAGGTATCCGAGGTGATCAAGGATACTCACTTCGCGGGCAGCTTGCTGACGTTGGTGATGCTGGTGCTCCGGGCTATCCAGGCGCGGCAGGTGTTAAAGGTGAAGAAGGCGATTCCGGCATATCAGGTTTCACTGGAGCACGCGGCTTTAAGGGTGCTCGAGGCGAAGTAGGTGAGGAAGGTTGGAGCGGAATCGATGGTATCGACGGAGTGAAGGGAGGTAAAGGAGAACGTGGCTACACGGTACCGTACGAGTTTGCACCAGCTGGTCGACCTGGTGTTGATGGATTTCCCGGTCTTAAAGGAATGCTAGGTGATACCGGTGCTGACGGCCAACCTGGAAGATTTGGTGTACAAGGAATGAAAGGATTCAGAGGCGAAATTGGCATTGCAGGTTTCACCGGCCCTCAAGGTTTCAAAGGAGAAATTGGATATCCAGGTGCACCGGGCAATAATGGTCTAGATGGATACCGTGGAAGTAAAGGTATGCAAGGTAATCCAGCTCCCCAGTAACCACATGTGCAAGAAGCGGTAGCGTCCACCTTACGCTAGTCAGACCACATCGACTACCACACCAGAGAGAGCCTATTTTGCATCTGTTACACGCAACGCGCCCCCAGCACCAGCACTGGCTGGAAACAACGATGGACCTATTTATTTAACTAGCGAAATCATCGAACAGACAAGTGAAGTTCTTACTAGCGTAGCTAAATGTAAAAACAAGCAAGAACAATTGCAAGTCATTGTAAAACTCGTCTCCAAGTATATTTATGGCCAACCACGCTCTTAAATGCTCAGAGCGTCCGAAACAAGAAAAAAAAAACGGAACAAAACGGGTAAGCTTTTATTCAATGAAATAACCAAGTCCAATTTTTTCGTTCATCCCCGAACTCGCTAAAAATCCAAAGATTACTTAGTAACTTCATAGACCTCACTAACCTTAATGTTGCACAAGTAACAACCAGCGATATGGATAAAACTGTTGAATCCTTCGCAACAAACATTCACGAAATAGCCAATAGATGTACACCTAAAATTGATGTAAAAAGCAACGCTATTGCTTTGAACGAAGTCAGTTTCTTATAACTGCAAGAAATGCCTGTAGAAGAAAGTGGCGACGAACGGGTATCCGATCATTCAAAACCCAAGCCAATAGACTACAGAAATTGATCAACGCTTAAATTACTTCGATAAGAAACGCAAGCTGGAATAATATGCTCTCCGACCTTAAAAACTCTTCTGGGAAGCTACGGCAATTGAGTAAATTTCGTGAAAGGAAAGGCGGCAGCATAATTTACCTTCGCGATGACTCCAAAGATCTGTACCAACCTGCTGAATAATCCGAACTCATTGCTGACAAATTTCACTCTGCCCATCTTATCTCTTGAAACTTTAGCTATGTTGCACTAGATTTATCTGGCGCAGCATCGCTAACAATTTTTTAATTGTTTTAAAATAAAACGATGAAATGATTTTTGTATTTAATGTTTTTTTATTATTAATTCGTTTTTTAAAAACTTCTCTCTTCATAATAATTTTCAATCTATCTTATTTTTTTTATTTTTTTTATCAAAGCTTGCTGAGAATGAATTTTTTTTAAAACTTTAAAAAATGACCAAATTTTTACAAAATTAAATTCGACTATAGTAGTCTACTCTAACTCTACTACACAGTGAATTGAAAATGAAAAATGTCGCCACAGTATTTTTGCGAGCTAAGGGTTCGCCGGGATTTCAAGTAAAAACACAATTCGTTTAAAAATAAGTGATAATTTATTTATTTGGACTTTAATTCAATTTTCCGCTCAATTCGCACTGTATGACAATACCGCCGCGTGCTTTTCTATCGCTTTCACTAACGTTCACGTCTCCGTAATAAAAATTACTGACTCACTCTCTCGCTGAAAGCTTCCGTGCATTTATACATCTCTTCCCATAATCATGACTGTTCTCGAAGCTTCCTTCTGTGTGTATGTGTGAACTATACTGGAAAGCTCTAGAACTTTAATTGTGGCTTTCTACATAGTTGAGTATACTGTTCTACATAATTCTTGTCTATTCGAGAAAGATCGAGTTGCGGGGCTGCCAGGTCTGCATGTAACAGTATTTAAGTCATCCCTAGTTTTAAGTTTAACAAGATTTTTTTGCTTTCCGTTTTCCTTGACCTAAAATAAATTATTTACACACACAAGAATTTTCTCTAAGGCACAAGCCAACAACTATCATCAAAAGTTGAGACGTATCAAATTTTCCCAGACTAAGCACTATTTATAAACAATAGATTCAATAAATAAAATAAAATAAATGCATTCTTGCTGCAGTTTATTCTCTATTGTAAGAATGGCCGAGTCGTTACCCGTCAACTGAGCATCCAAAATGGCGCTAAAACGTTGCCGACATGTGTGCCAACATGACTGCGCCCTAATCTACGGCAACGTTGCAGAACAGTTCAACGAAACGGTTGAAAGAGCCCGCAAATCTTACAAATTTAAATCAAACATTTTAATTTATGAAATAAATATCGTTTAAAACTTTATTAAGTGGCAGTAAACATGTTAAAAAAAAATTCAAAATTCTCCATTAAAAGCGCGGGAAGGAGTGGCAAGAAAGAAAGAACTCCTCCCTCCTTCTCCCAGACCATCCTCTTAGCACGTACTCGTCCCATACCCGGACTGCTCCAATCCACTCAATCGCGAACAAAACGAATCCGCAATACTCACCGTTCCCGGAAACGAAATAATCCGAATATCGCCGGCCGACGAAATCTGCAACGAATTGTACAGTGCCGCATAATTCAACAGTCCGCCAACGAAATTGCCGATTCCGCCGCCCCGACTATACTGTGTCGCAACGGTCGCCTGATTTTGCAATTCGCCGGTAATCGGATTATAAAGGCTGCATCGCGTCCTTGCCAGTATACAACTCGTCACGTTCGTGAAGAAAGCAACTCGGTTCGCTTCGACCGTGAGATCGCGATTCGGTAAATTCTCGACAAAGCATCCGTCAATCTGAAAAACCGCAAAATTTGTTTAAATAAAATTCGAATGTTTTGGCGCCAAACCGCTATCACCAAATTGTTCGCATTAATGCGCCGAACGCATCGCACAAAGTCACAATAGCCGGTATAGCAGGCCGTTACGGCGGCGACCAGCGGTCGGGAAACCTGCTGGAAAACGTGAAGAATTCAATCGGAAGCAACGAATTGAAAGAGCGAGCGTACCGAAAGCTGTGCCGTACAGACTGCATACTCGGTCCCGGTTAGGTAGAGTGCGGCGCATTGACCGAGCGCCGTTAGCTGCGTCGAGCCGCCGGAAAGACTGCCCGCCCGGAAGAAGCAGCCGTAGCATGCGTCACGTGTCTGAATCGACGTCGTTTGCGTTGCATTGCACAGAATGTTTAGGATCGAAAGTAATCGATTGCTGGAATTGAGACGGAAATTGAAAGGAAAAAATTTTCGCGGTTTTTTTTTTTTCAATTTGAATGGCCCTCGGGTCTTGGCCTTATTAAGTTCGTTAACGCTTAGTTTGTTATTGTGAAGGGATTTTGTGCACAAATATAGGGTGGGCAATTCAGTGGTTTCTTTTTAAATCATAGGTTATTTTGACACTGAAAGCTGTTTCCCGCTCGAAATCTGGACAGAAAGTCAGTATCATACCTCCGCGGAACGAAATGAGTCGCTTTACACTTAAACAACGTTGGGAAATATTGAAAACTTATTTGCAAAGTGAGTGCTGTGTAGCCCAAACAGTGCGTTTTTTGGCGTTTTTTGACGTTTGTCGATGTCAGTTGGTTGCCTCGGAGCTGCGATTTGACCCCTTTGGAATTTTTTTTTTCTGGGAAACCGTGGAGGACCGATATTATGCCAATAATCCAGAAACGATTCAAGCACTTAAGGCCAAGCAATCCGTGAGCTACACCCCGAAACCATCGACATGGTCTTGGAAAATTGGAGTGACAGAATGCGCTACTGCGCAGCCAGCCGAGGCAGCCACTTGAACAAAGTTGTATTTCATCATTAATGGGAATGTTTGCGCTTACTAATAAAGCCTTAATACATGGAAAAAAAATAATTTTGTTCATTTTATTGCATTTTTAAAAAGAAACTTGTATTTGGCCCACCCTCTATATCAAGGCGGCAGTTAGTGTGCTGAAAATGTACGTCGATCGGCATTCGGAAATCACAAACTTCGCGATGAAGACACTCCCCACAAAATCCAAGCTCCTTTTCTTTTCGCCGAAGAAAAATTCGAACGGAAATCCAAGCCGGAAATCAGAAAGGAAATCGCGCGAAAATCCAAATCGATAGTTGACAGCGCCCGAAAGAAAATTCGCGTTCAAAATTGGACTAAAAATCGATTTCTGTTCAATTTTCCACTTGGATTTCCCGACTCAGATTTCCTTTCCATTCAATTCCGTTTTCAATTTCCGTTTTCTTCTCCGAATCGAGGCAAAAATTCAAAGGAAATCGAGGTGCGACGTTGAAATGAAATTCAATACCGGAAATCCGCGTTCATAATTCAAATTTTAGGCGGTTATTTAGGTTTTTGCCTTTCCTTTTCCTTGAAAGAATTAAAATTAACTACCTAAGCTTAAGCGTAGATTTATCTATGAATTGAAAATACCTCTGATCTGAACGCCGAATATCAATTATATGTAAGAAAAATATAAACAAATCTAAATCTAATTTAAATTTGAAAATCAGAAATTTCATTCAATTGATTTCAGTTTTCCACTTGGATTTCAAATAATTCTAATTTATGCCCTCGCCGATTTGGTTTCCATTTTTCCAGTGCGGAACTCTTCTCAATTTCGTTTTTCTCAATGAAATTGGAAATCCCAGTCCAAAGAAACTCCTGTTCACACTTCAAACATCGAAAATGTTTGAAATCGAGCGAAATTTCGAAAAATTTGAAAGGCAACCGAATTTCAAAATTCCGACCGGAAATCCAAGTCAGGGACAAAAATTTCTCTCGAAATTCCACCTACTTATGCGTACTACACGAATTCTGTCCGGTAAGACCCTTCTTCCAGCCGAAACAGCTCCGACTCGGTACGAAAACTCCAACAATCAGCGACACCACGATCGCCAAAAAACCGAACCAACGCGAAGTTACCATAGCGACCGGCCGAAATGCAAGCTCGAACTGAACGGCGCGCCGCTTCGATCAGGAAGCCGGTCCGACCGCGAGCGACGGTTCACTGATGCCATTACGCAGCCATGCGCGACACTTTCCCAACTAATAAGCGCGACCAATTACCAACGAAATTCTTTTATTCAATTATTTAACGCATAATCATACGGGAGTACAATTATGGGTGAAATTTTGTAAAGAATTATTTATAATTTTTTTTTTTTGTCGCCATATTAGAAATTAGCGCTATTAATGCCGGAATGTGCATTATCGTGTAATCTAAATGGGTTGAGGAAAAAAAACAAAAAAAAAAGATTGAATAGGTGCGCCAGATGAAAAGATCTGACCAACCGTGACAGAGCGGAAAAAACCGGCAATTTTTCGCTACGGAATTCCAAGTGGGAAAAAAGAATGGAATTCGATGCTGGAATTGTCTGTCGTATTCAGGACCTACCAGATTGGTGAATGTCAAACAAATCGCAGATAAGGTGGAACCTGGCGAACAAAATGTCAATTTACAAATAATAACGATCATTGTTCTCCATCTAATGTCCGGAGAACGAAGCTCGTTTTAAAATTTTGAGAAAAATAGCAAGTTTTGAAAATTTATTTGTTTTTATTTTTATTTTATTTTTTTTTTTTTCTTTAATTGCATCAAATAGTTTTAACGAAAACCCAAATTGCTTTGGGCTGTAGCGCCATTATAGATGAGATGAGATCCATCGGATACGAATCTAGAGCGTGAAGAATGAAAAATGATTGAAATTTCTATGTGTTCGGACACACCGAACATAGAAGTAAAAAATTTAATGTGATTGGGTGAATGATCGAACATGCAACATAATCATATTTAAGTAAAGCATATCCGATCATTCAACCCAACGTACCTTATGACATGTGAATGGGTGAACGATTGAGCATAAAATGTGTCAACATTTTCCAGAAAGTATTTCTTGTTAATAACCTACCAATTCCCATACCCAAGCCCATTCGTGTATCTTTAAAACCATTAAGATACACGAATTCCTTCCTCCGTACCAATGACTGGTGTGGTCGGCTGAGTACAGTTCTTGAAAACGCGCTCCACTCCGCCGAAACATTGGTCCGTCGAGCCGGATAAACATCGTTACGTCGAACATCAGCGAATCCTTTCGTACACGAATTCAGACGCGAGGTTCTACGAATCGTTTACTGAGACGCGTTTATAACGGTGCTTAGACATCAATACGTATCAGCGATTCTTTGCTTCAGTGAACTCAAACGCCAAGTTCTACAATCAATTGCTGAGCCATTTTATATGACCCTTCCAAACGTAATGGATTCAGAGGTCAACAAAATTATTGAGGATCAGCAGGCGATAGCTGAATCCTTGAAAAACTTAGGAGTTATTTACCGCAAAGACGGTAGCTCCAGAAAAACAGAGGAGTACTACTCCAAAAAACTAAGAGACCTAGATTGTCACTGGGGATCATTCCTTAAAAATCACGAAGAGATCGTGAATCAAGTACCAGAAGACCATTCATACGTCACAACCAAGATATTGGAAGAAGAAGAGCTTCTGTACGGCCAAACGAAGGCCATTTACAAGACTGGACAATTAGCCATCATGAAGCTTCCAGAGACTAGTGCCAGAAACCAAATAGCGTCCACCGTCACAACTTCATCGATCGGATTGCCTGCTACCACATCCTCGACGTGGGCATCCACTAACACAACAACGAGTACATCAACCGCCGCTATGGACACCATCCAACAAACAAGTTTGCCGTACTACGAAGATTATCCAAGGTTCACTGACTATAGTTTGCCTAGACTACCTGCACTAGAAATTCCCAGATTCAACAGAGACTACAGGAAGTGGCAGAATTTTAGTGACATGTTTAAGAATGTCATACATGACAACCCAACAATTGGGAAAATACAGAAGATGCAATATCTTCTAAGCTATTTGGATGGACACGCCCGAGAATCCATCACACATCTGCAACTAGACGCTTCAAACTATGAAGCTGCTATAATAATCTTACAAGAGCGATTTTGCAATAATAGAAAAATGATCACGACTTACATTGACACTCTACTCGATGCTGACAGAATTGGACACAGATGTCCAGCAGGATTGCTAAAACTGCACGATATACTTAGAAACTGCTTGGCAGCATTAAAAAAAAAACATGTGTGCAGTGCACACGTGGTAGAAGTGAAACCTTCGGAAAACTGATGCAGTATCAGGACTGGGATAGTTATAGGGTTTATTTATAATAATATTGAAACAAAGTTTAAAAATTTTTCCACATTTTATTATTCAGTCTCCATGTTTTCGATTTCAATAAATGACACGAATGGCTTATGATAACTAAAGTATGAAATGAATGGTTTGGTTTGAATTTGATCAATATATCTTTGAAATACAGCGTCAATTACTGTTTTTTTTTTTTTATGTGTATAATACACCACGCTGGCTATGACGCTTTTTTGTTTGTTTTTAGTGTCGCTTTTTCGTTTCATCGATTTTCAAATAACAACGAGGCTAAAGGAGTTTTCACTTCAAAAATCGACGGTACAAAACCGAAGAGTGGGATCCAATCGTAGTACGGATCGCAATGCGAAAGCTTGATGGCGAAAACGCACGGCTCTTTGAAGAAAGCATTGATAATTCCAAAGAGATGCCAACCTTAGATCAGCTTTACAAATTTCTAATGGAGCGACATCAAATTCTAACATTAACGAGACCACAACAGACTGGCACACCACAGACGATGGAAAGGGGATCATTCGCAACGACTGCACAATCAACGCACCAGCAGCCTAGAGCAAATTCTCCTGCATCTACTGCAAATACAGCTCTCATCCGATTTTTCGTTGCGAAAAATTCCAAAAATTAACAGTGGATGATCAACTAAAGTTTGTCACAAACAACAATCTGTGCAAGAATTGCATTTGGCACGCCAAAACTACGAAATGTAAAAGCAAACATACCTGCTTCGAGTGCAACAAGCCACACCATCCATTACTACACGTTACGAAGACATCTCCAGCAACTATTGCAGTCAATATGGCCACAGTCAAAAATGAAAAGAGAACTCAACAAAAAAAAAATAGTTCTTGGGCACAGCGGTGCGATCTGCTGGCAACCGCGCTTATCAATGTCAATTCCAAAACCGGACAAAAAATATCACTCCGAGCACTAATCGATCCAGGATCTCAAACAACATTCATATCAACTAAAGCTGCCAAGCAAATCGGTATACAATTCGAAGACGTACTAGCCAGTATCACAGGGATAGGATGTCTTGAAACCAAAACCATTCGGAAGAAGATAACAATCACTATCACTCCGAGATTTTCATCGAACTTCAGTATTGTAACTGAAGCTCTTATCATGCCCAAACTAACATCGGTACTACCAGAGCAGCTAATAAACATAGACAAATCAAATCCAGTTTGGTCACTGAAGCTGGCAGATCCTTATTTCAATACACCAGGTAATGTCGATCTCATTCTTGGAGCAGACATATTCGAAGAAATAATAGAAAACGGCTTGAAGAAAGAAAACCCTCTATTATGTCAGAAAATCAAACTTGGATGGATAATATCTGGAAAGGTCATGAAGGCTACCGAACAAACTCAAAAAATTACATCAATGGTCACCATGGCAGAATTTCATAAATAGATAGAAAATTTTTTTGAGATTTACAGCGAGGATGGCCAAAGAGGACCTTCGCCATCTGAAACAAGATGTGAAGAAATTTTTTAAGTCACTCACAAAAGAGATGATAATGGACGATATGTGGTTCATCTTCCCTTTAAAGATGACATTGACTTAAAACCATTGGGCGAGTCACGAAATATGGCAATGCTTAGATATCGACAAGTTGAGAATAGGTTGCGGAAGAACCCAGAATTGGAGAAAAGCTATAATGCGTTCTTGGAAGAATACTTGGAGCTTGGACACATGGAGAGAGTGTTACCGTACGTCGGAGGTGAGAGAAACGTATTGTTGCGAGCTAGGGGTTTCGCCGGATTTCAAAGAAAACACAATTCGTTTAAAAATAAAGAATAGATAATTTATTTATTCGCACTTTTCACTTAATTTACACTTTTACTTAATTCGCCTATTGTACGGCACCACTGATATTGTTTTCTATCGCTTTCACTACCGTTCGCGTTCAAATGTCGCTGACTGACTAACTCCTCGCTGAGAGTTATCGTGCTTTTATACCTTCCCTAGTTCTCGTCAGATGTCATTGGGACTATTCGGGAGAATTCTGGAGTTGGGTGTGCGTCTATACTAGAATGTTCCGGAACTTTGTTTATGGCTTTTTACATGTTGAGGAACTTTTCTGGATGTTTCTGGGAACATCCCAATTTCGTGGTTGCCAGATTTATAACAGTATATTATTTACCCCATCATCCTGTGTTCAAGGAAGACAGCACTACAACAAAACTCCGTGTCGTGTTTGATGCTTCAGCCAAGACGTTAAATGGAAACAGCCTCAACGAGTTACTACATATCGGTGCAAAGCTACAACAGGACTTATATCAGATTTTACTTCGCTGGAGAATATACAAGTACGTATACACCGCTGACATCGAAAAAATGTTTCGACAGATTCAGGTGGCGGAAACCGATCGCGACTACCAGAGAATTCTTTGGAGACGTGATAAAAATAGTATTGTTGAAGAGTATCGCCTCAATACAGTAACTTACGGCACGGCCGCCGCTACATTCCTATCAGTGAGATCACTGATGCAGCTAGCTGAAGACGAAGGGAAGAATTACCCCGATGCTGCTGCAATACTTAAAAACAACTTTTACGTCGACGACATGATGACCGGCGCTCACACATCAAAAGGTGCAATGAAACCGCAGGTTGAAATATCAAATCTATTGAAAGGAGGTGGCTTCAATCTAAGGAAGTGGACCACCAACTCGCCGGAATTGTTATCAATGATACCAAAAGATGCCAAGGAGCAAGGACTATTGAAAATCTCGGACGACTAATCTATAAGAACATTAGGACTAAATTGGCACCCATCTAAGGACGAATTTCAATTCAAAATTACGGAATTCAGCAAATCCAAAAAATTAACAAAGAGACAATTATTGTCGAACATCGCTACTATTTACGACCCGCTTCAATGGCTTGCACCAGTTACAATCAAAGCCAAACTCCTAATGCAGAAAATTTGGAAATCAGGCATTGGCTGGGATTAGGTTCCTGCTAATGACATTCTGATTGAGTTGAATAAATTTGATGCAGAGCTGCATTTTCTAGAACATATAAAAATCCCACGACGGATTAACTACGAAGTTGAATCCAAAATAGAACTTCATGGCTTTTGTGATGCATCTGAAGTAGCATACGCCGCAGCAAAATCATTGACAGCTCAGGAACTATAACAATGCAACTTCTATGTGCGAAAACACGGGTCACTCCAATTAAAGCAAAATTATCTCTTCCGAAACTTGAATTGAACGGTGCTTTACTTTTGGCAAATTTAGTACATCAAACAGTCGATTCAATGAATCTGACATCAGTTCCAATATATACATCGTCTGATTCAATCATTCTACTCGCTTGGTTGGAAAAGGATGCAGCAACGTTAGAGACCTATATTGCAAACAGAGTTTCGAAAATTCAAAAACTTCACCAACGGAATTGGAAGTGGAGCCACATAAGGTCCGAAGAAAACCCAGCCGCAAGGCGCATCACTCCCAAGGAGTTGAAGAAACGCACTCTTTGGTGGAATGGTCAAAAGTGGTTAAAAACACAAACGGAAATTGGAAACCGCACTAACATATTGTTGCGAGCTAGGGGATCGCCGATTTCAAAGGAAAACACAATTCGTTTAAAAATAATGAATAATTTTATTTAATCTCACTTTTCTTTATTTCTTGATCACTTCACTAAATTCGCTCTAAAACTTAATTCGTACAACCCAGGAACACTGCCAATCTATCGCTTGTACCGATTCGCGTTCTTCCACCGATAGGTGTCACCAAAATGACTAACTGGTTGTCTGAAAGTTGGCGGCTATTTATACTAAGTCTCCCAGACAGGTGTCGTTGTGTGTGTGTGTCTAGAAAGATTGCCTACATTGTGGAGTTCGGTAGAAGTTGCTGGAAACATGTTTATAGCGTTTGACATGTTGATAGACTTTTCTCGATATTGCTGGGGACGTCGAGGTTGTCAGATTTATAACATTACCCTCTCCTTAGTCCCTGTTCGTCCCGAACAGAGTTGTTCACTTCCTCCATGGCACCCTGGTACTTTGTTAGTCGGTCTAGATGTACCACTTTCATTTTAGTGCGAGGTTTTTGATGTAGTTGAATCCGATAGACGACATCATTTAATCGGTTGATGATCTGGTAAGGGCCTTCCCAGTTGCGCTGTAGTTTCGGCGATCTGCCCTTCTGTCGTTTGGGATTGTATAACCAAACCAACTCGCCCTCTTGGAATCCTGATGAGTTCGCCCGTTGATCATACCTCGTCTTCATGCGGTCGGACGCCAAATCAATTTTATCTCTGACCAGGTTATAAATTGTCTTTAGTCGACATCGAAGATCCGAGACATAATCTTTAGCATTGGTTGGTTGGTCTGGTGGCACTCCAAACATTAGCTCCGCAGGGACTCGAATATTTCTTCCAAAAATGACTCGGGACGGAGTTTCTCCTGTTGTTGAATGCACCGATGTTCTATAGGCCATTAAAAATAGAGGGATGTGCTGGTCCCAGTCCTGTTGCCTCTCGCTGACGAGTTTGGATAGGTTTGAGTTCAATGTCCTGTTGAAACGTTCCACCATTCCATCGGACTGTGGGTGTAATGGAGTTGTCCTCGTTTTGTTTATTCCCAGCATTTGGCACACGTGTTTGAATATTTGAGATTCAAAATTGCGCCCTTGATCGGAGTGTAGTTCGCGTGGCGCTCCAAATCTGCTCACCCAGTTAGTAACAATTTGTTCTGCGACGGTTACTGCTTCTTGGTTTGGAATTGCGTAAGCTTCTGGCCACTTGCTGAAATAATCAATGACCACTAGAATGTAGCGATTACCATTTTCTGATTCCGGAAATGGCCCAGCAATATCCACAGCAATTCTCTCGAATGGGACTCCCACGTTGTATTGTTGCATTTCTCCCTTTGATCTGCGGTGTGGGCCCTGACTCGATGCACACGTAGTACATTTACGGCACCAGTTTTCGACATCATCTCGGAGATGGATCCAATAGAACCTTTCTCGTATCTTTGCCAAGGTTCTGTTTACTCCCAAATGCCCACCGGAGGTACCTCCATGATATTCCTTCAAAACCTCCTCGACTTTACAATGCGGGACGATGGTTTGCATGTGATACGACTTTCCATCAGCGTTCTCCCATTTCCGTTTTAATAATCCGCCGTCTAGGTGAAGGGAGTTCCATTGTGCCCAATAACACTTTAAGGTTTCACTGAATTGTGAGATGTCTTTCCACTCAGGCCGTTTCATTTCGTCCTTCCATGCTATGATCGGTGAAATATCTGGATCTTTACGTTGGGCATCTTCCAGTTCTTGCTGATTCCATCCAGTCTTTGGTTCGGTCGTTATCCTCTGAATGGTTTCTACGGCTTCTTTTCCTTCTACACGGTGACAATGCTTGCAGTTCGGTGGACAAGGACGACGTGAAAGCGCGTCGGCATTACCGTGGATTCTTCCTCTTCGATGAACAATCTCGAAATCGTAGGATTCGAGCCTTTCGATCCATCTGGCTACTTGGCCTTCGGGGTTCTTAAACTGAAGTAGCCATTTAAGCGATGCGTGATCCGTTCGAAGAAGGAACTTTTGACCATAGAGGTATTTGTGAAAATGTTTTGTTGCTTCTACTATGGCTAGTAGCTCTCGGCGAGTTACGCAATAGTTCCTTTCTGATTTTGAGAGTACTCGGCTGTAGTAAGATAGCACTCTCTCCTGCCCATCGATCTCTTGTGATAGTACTGCTCCGATACCGACATTGCTGGCGTCAGTGTCTATGATGAAACCATGACCTGGTTTTGGATACGCCAGAACTGGGGAGTCGCAGAGTTGGTCTTTTATCCTCTCGAATGCTTCCTGGCACTGTTGACTCCATGTAAATGGCTTCCCTTTTTCTGTTAACTGATGCAGATATTTCGCCGTGTTAGCAAAGTCTTTTACAAATCGTCGGTAATATGTCGCTAAGCCTAGGAAGCTGCGCAACTGGTGTTTATCACTCGGAGTAGGCCAATTTTTCACCGCCAGTATCTTCTCCGGATCTGTCTTTACGCCATCAGCTGAAACGATGTGACCCAAGTACTTGACTTCTGCACTAAACAAAGTGCACTTTTTCGGGCTCAGCTTTAATTTTGCCGCTCGCAGTCGCTGGAAGACTTCCTGCAGATTTTTTAGGTGTTCATTGAATGTTTTTCCGATAACGATCACATCATCTAGGTAAACGAGACAAGTTTTCCAACTCAGACCACGCAAAACGAATTCCATCAGTCTTTCGAACGTAGCTGGAACATTGCACAGGCCAAATGGCATTACGATGAACTGCCACAGTCCACTGCCGACAGAGAATGCTGTCTTCTCTCTATCTTTTTCATCTATCTCCACTTGCCAGTAACCACTCTTCAGGTCCAACGTTGAGAACCATTTAGCATCGGTCAGAGTGTCCATGATGTCGTCGATTCTAGGTAGTGGATAGCTATCCTTTTTCGTAACATCATTTAGTCGCCTGTAGTCCACACAAAAACGCGTACTGCCGTCTTTCTTCTTTACCAGCGCTACTGGCGATATCCACGGGCTCTTTGATTCTTCGATGATTCCCTGATGCTCCATAGTTTTGACCATTGAATTGTTTCGCTAATGGTACTCTTCTTGGAGGTTGACGTATCGGTGTAGCACTTCCGGTATCTATACGATGTTTCACTAAGTTTGTTCTGCCATAGTCGTCATCACCGGTGGAAAAGACGTCGCTAAATCCTTCGATTAGATCTACTGCTTGCTTGTGTTGTTCTCCTCTAAGGTTGCTTGACTGAAGAAGTGTTGATGTTACATTGTCCTTCCTTCTTGTCTTATTTTTAGAGGGTACGTTATGTGGTTCTGCCTTGTCGATACTCGTCACCGCCGATATTGGTTCACAGCTGCCAATTACATCTCCTTTCTTTACGCTGGTAGTGCTGTCCGCAACGTTCAGGACTCTTATTGGTACCATCATTCTCTCATTCCTTTTTACGAGCGTTTTTCCTAGTATCAGATTTCGTAATGCAGGTGTCGTTTCCGGTTCTATGAGGTAGAATCGGTGGTTCCCGGGATCAACATCGAGCTCTGCCCAAATAACATTCTCAGATGACTTTGGTATGTCCGCATCTTCGCATAATACAACTCGCAGCTTTGTTGATTTGGAGGATGTTATTTCCATCGGGATTTCAATATTCCGCCACTTCATTATTCGTTGTCCTAAGTCCAGCTGGATACCGTGTGGTTTCAGAAAATCCATTCCAAGGATACACTCATCGGTAATGTCAGCTACCACGAATACATGCGAGAAGGTCAAATCCCCAAGTTGTATGTCACGGGCTATTTCTCCATGGACCGTTGTAGTTTCTCCTGTAGCAGTGCGAAGTGCGTACTTCTTGGTGTTGTGAAGCCAAGTACGATCTACGAGGTCAGATCTTAGCACTGACCGTGTTGCGCCTGTGTCGACTGTTATGATGCAGTTTAATTTGCCGACTCGACCACTCATACATAAGTCGTTTTCACAACGATGTAGTCGAGAAACTGCGATGATGGTTCCGGGGGCGTCGATTCTACCAGCCAACTTCTGCCCCATGAAGTTGGCCTTTACTCGTTTCCCGGACTGTCACTAGGCGAAGCGTGCTCTCGTGACGGTTCGCCCCTCCCTCCTCTTTGTTTAGCAGCGCAGCCGGAACAATAGGTGATCGCTTTTCTGGGTTTGCGGCAGTCGCGTCTTAAGTGTCCTGCCTGTCCACAATTCCAGCATCGGGGAGCACCAGATCCTTCGCTCCGCTTGGTGTACTCGGCTTTCTGGCACACACATTCTTCTACTATTTCTCGAACTCGATAGTTACTCCGCGAGCTTTGCTTGGCAGCTTCGAACGTCAGCCCATATACTAAGGCTTCGCCAATCGTTTTCTTACCTGCCAGTTTTAACGCCTGTTGCAGCTCTCTGTCCTGTACAGCATTGTTAAATGCGAAAACAGCTGTATCGTTGCGTTGCTCTGTTTGCGCATTGGGCAGCGATAATAGTGTGAGTCGTTCAATATCGCGTGCCAGCTCTTGAAGTGTTTCACCGTTCTTTTGAGTTCGGTTGTAAAGTTGCGTTTTGTAGATCTCTCGCATGTGGTCACTGCCATAATGAAGATCCAATGTCTGGACTAAGGTTGAAAAGTCTTGTTGTTGCTCCTGCGGAATCGTTTGAAGAACCTCTGCTGGTGGACCTCTTAGCGCCAATATAAGAGCTGTTCCCCGTTCTAGATCATTCCAATGGTTGTTTCTTGCGGCGGCTTCAAATTGGGTCTTATAAATAGCCCACGGTGTTTGTCCATCGAAGATTGGAGCCTTGAGACCCTTATGCGTAACGTGCTCTGCTTTCATGACTCCGACTGCTTTCACGTTATCCAAGTCCCTTTTTAGGCGTTCGACTTCTTGTACAATCCCGGATATCTTTTCCGTAATTTGTTCTTCGAAGATTCGAAGTTTCTTTTCAACGTTTTCTTCTATGGCCTTACCCATGGTGTCTATTTTATCATTTTGCAGCTCCAATTTTTGGTTAAGGTCCTTTGAAGTCTGGTCTAATTTCTCTAGTTTCTGATTAATGTCCGCTGATTGTTGTTTAATGTCCACCGATTGTTGTTCAAATTTCTGATGCATGTCCGCTGATTGTTGTTCTAATTTCCGATTCATGTCCGTTGTCACAGCTGATTGTTGCTCTAATTTCTGATTAATGTCTGCTGATTGTTGATCCAAGTTGTGCATCATTTGTTGCATTAACTGTGTCAGAGCATTCGATGCACCAGAACACTCCTCTGCACGAGTTTCTTCGATTTGGAACTCAAATTTATCTGCATCCTCACCCTCAGCCTGGAGTGTCTCGATCATACGGCTGACAAGTTCAGACTTGCTCCCTGTCGTAGATAACTCGCGTCTTCTGAGCTCTTCCTTCAGCTCCGTTACTTTTAAGTCTTTTAAATAACGCGGCATTTTCACTACCGATTATTTCCAGTTTTTCCGCGATTCGAATTCACTTAAATTTACGTCACTGCTCACTAAATCACTCGAGATTATTCGATTTCAGAAAATTCTCACTGTCCGTTCGAGAATTTTAATTTCACTCGCGATTTTTAACCCGAATTTATCCTTGAAATCCCACCCTTCTGACACCAATTGTTGCGAGCTAGGGGATCGCCGATTTCAAAGGAAAACACAATTCGTTTAAAAATAATGAATAATTTTATTTAATCTCACTTTTCTTTATTTCTTGATCACTTCACTAAATTCGCTCTAAAACTTAATTCGTACAACCCAGGAACACTGCCAATCTATCGCTTGTACCGATTCGCGTTCTTCCACCGATAGGTGTCACCAAAATGACTAACTGGTTGTCTGAAAGTTGGCGGCTATTTATACTAAGTCTCCCAGACAGGTGTCGTTGTGTGTGTGTGTCTAGAAAGATTGCCTACATTGTGGAGTTCGGTAGAAGTTGCTGGAAACATGTTTATAGCGTTTGACATGTTGATAGACTTTTCTCGATATTGCTGGGGACGTCGAGGTTGTCAGATTTATAACAATATCATCAATGCTCTCAACTCAGGTTAATATCGAACTTTTAGAGCGCTACTCCAACTTCACGCAGCTCAATCGAATCGTTGCCTGAGATTCATAAATAATGCCAAAAGGCCAAGAGACTTAAGGAAATCCGGAAGAATCGGCTCAGATGAATAAAAATAAAAAAAATAATCATTCTCACTCAACAAGCTGAATTTCAAGAAGAAATAAAACAACTTATGAAAGTACGAACGAGTAATACTCTCAGACCGCTGAATCATTTATTGACAGTCATGGCTGTGGTGCGATAGTCTCTATTCGTATAGATTTTCATAATGAGCAGGATTCGCAAATAACTACTGTAATTTTTCTTTACAGGCGAATCCTGACTCTAAATAAAAAATCGTAAAAAATAAAAAAAAATAAATTAGTTGAAAAAAGTTTGTTGAATGAAAAGGATTTAAAAAATATTATTTGGTTAAAAATAAATATCTGTTTAAATATTAAAAAATATTAAAATAAAAAGACCTAAATAATTGTTAATAAATAATTACTTAAAAGTGAATGTTAATAAAAACGAAAATTAAATAAATGTACTAAAGGAAAATTATTTTAAAAATGATTATTTAATTAGGGGTAAAAGTTTTAAAATCTGCGAGTTGGCGGCAGACTCCGAAATGCGGACATTTCGAAAGATGCCAAGCACCCAATGCTGTTGCCTCAACGTCATCACGTCACGTATTTAATCGTAGGAGACGCACATAAAAAAACAATGCACGAAGGTCTTCAACTCGTGCGAAATTATCTGAGGCTGAGGTACTGGATAATCAATGACCAGAAAATCATTCGATATGAGATTCATCGGTGCCTATCATGCTGTAAGCACGCCAATAATCCAACTTGTCAACTTATGGGAAACTTACCAGCCGTCCGTATAACACCAGCAAATGCATTCACATACTGTGGAGTCGACTATGCAGGACCATTCAAAACACGTATGTCAAAAGGGCGCGGCGCAACAACATTGAAAGGCTACATTGCATTATTCATTTGCATGGTAACAAAAGCTATACACTTAGAGCTTGTTAGCGACATGACAACCGAAGCCTTCTTCGCTGCCTTCAAACGCTTCACCAGTCGAAGAGGACTCTGTCTCGAAATATACAGTGATAATGGCACTAACTTCGTGGGTGACAATAACAAACTAGACAAAGATATTCAAGAGGCCATCAAAAACTCTTCCAATCAAATTGCCAAAATATCGGCAAAGGATAAAATCTGCCAAAGATCACTTGAAACGCGTTCTTGACGAGACAACCTTTGAAGAATTCTCAACCATACTTTGCCAGTTTGAAGCTTGTCTAAACTCTCGACCGATTACGCCAATGTCCAGTGATCCAAATGATCTCCAGGCCTTAACTCCTGGACGTCTTCTCATCGGGCGACCACTTCTTCCATTTCCTGAACCAGATAAAACATTCAAGAATCTACACGAACGTTGGCAGATTCTCACCGCAGTACATCAAACATTCTGGAAAAGATGGTCGACCGAATATCTCCACACTCTTCAACGACGGTCCAAGTGGACGAAAGAAATCGCAAACCCCGCAGTAGTGTGAAATGGTTCTTATTAAGGAACACGATGTTCCTCCTACAAAATGGCCTCTCGGACGAATTCACAAAGTGCACGCTGGATCAGATGGAAAGATTCGAATGGTGACCGTAAGATACCACGGAAACCAATTGAAGCAAACTGCTATCACAAACCTCTGTCAACTAACCATAACAGTACCATCACAAGATCCGCCACCAATTAAATCCCATCTCTCAAGGCTTAAAAAAACAACACGTTATATATTGTTGCGAGCTAGGGGTTCGCCGATTTCAAGTAAAACACAATTCGTTTTAAAATATAAGGATAATTTATTTAATTGCACTTTTACACAATTTCCCGATCACTTCACTAAATTCGCTCTAAAAACTTAATTCGCACAACCCAGTAACACCGCCGATCTATCGCTTTCGCTTACTTACACCGGTTGGTGTCTTCCATGAACTTCGTTCAAAGACTGACTGCTATCTGGTAGTTGCATTCTTTTTATAGTAAACATCCGTCAGGCGATTTTAGGCGTGTGTCTTAACTAGAATGTTTGGGACTATTCGAGGCAATTCTGGGTGTGTGTCTATACTAGAATGTTCCGGGTTTTGCTTGAACGTTCTAGATGGCGTTTTACACAGTAGGGGATAATGTTCTACGTCATTCTCGACCATTCGAAAAGAGAGATCGAATTGCGTGGTTGCCAGATTCATAACAATATCAAAGCCGGTAGACTCGAAACAGATCTCATCCACGCCTCCAACGTCGCGCAACCAAAAAAGACCGACTAGTACACCGCATTCATCGCATCGCAAAAAAATGAGAATTGCACCATGCACATGGGCTGGGAAATTACTAAACATGACACTTCTCATGCTTTCACTGTTGTCAATGGGAATCGCCAATAAACAATTAAGCAGTCAATATGAGATCATCAAACACATTGGAGATTTTTACAGTGAGAGATTACGACATGCACAAATCAGCTCGAGGAAAACTGAGACTAGAAGTGAGCTTTCCTATCGAAAGCTTTTTGAGAGATGAAGAGCACGTCGTATTCACTCTAAAAGAAGTACAAGAGATGTGTACTAAATCAAAGGAGTTGTCATCACTAACCCATTGTGATACACTCACTCTACACATGGAATCAAGGCAAAAGGAACTAGTCAACGAAATACGGGAACTCAAAGAGACTTCATACTCCAGGAAAAGAAGGATTCTTCTTGGAAAACTACTAATTACAGTTTTTGGTGTCAACGATGAGGTCTATACTGACATTAACACATTAGAACATAATCAACACTCCCTATTGGAAACAGTTAACCAACAAACTTTGTTATTGAACACACGGATATCGGAGTCAAATACCGTGATGACGAATAAGCTCAAGAACTTGGTTGAAAAGATGAACCAAGTTATCACCTCAATCAACAGCATGAGCTATTGGTACACCAGAGTCGATCACAACGCAATCGGAATACAAGTGATGTCGACCTATCTAACCGCAATGGACTACTACGATGAAGTCCAACTTAAATATTCAAGGCTAACAAAGGCACTATATGGGCATGAAAGCATATTAAGTTTCCTACCTGTAGACACCATTAACAACGCATTAAAAAATGCTCTAACGAAAATTGGTCTCAACCTCAAAATCCTGAACACTCCCGAAAGGGAAATTTCTTTGAAACACGACAAAAATGAATTCAACTTATATGGATACTTCACAATAATTGAGATTCACAAATATGAATTAATTCACGTGTCAGTTCTGATCGGGCATCCGCCAAGCGTAGTCGTTCCTCGCGCGGTCGAAATCATAGCTGATCAGTGACAGCCGGTCGTTTACAAGTGTGCAATAATTTTTTAGGCTAAAATTTGTTCCCCTTTTTTGCCAGGGCGGCATCCTTGGGGACAGCAGTGTTTTTTTCCGGCGGGTGCATAGTCACACTCGCGCATTCGGACGGGCTTCCAGCCACCGAGTGCTAATTCCTCCCCAAGTGGGAGGAAGTGTTATTTAAGTGTTTGGGACGGACATTAGAAGAGCCCACCACTACAAGCTTCTTAAAGACGTGAAATAGCCTTAATCTTCGAATTAATTCAAGAAACCCGCGATGAGCAAACATAAGTCCACAGCAGGCAATCGCTTTAGTTTGCTAGAATTGAATGAGGATCCAGCAACAAAGCCCCCACCGCCGAAACGGTCATGCGATCAAACTTTTCCGCCTCTCCGGACTGCGGAGCCCAGCGAGGATAATTTCGCCCGCTACCTAATCGTTTCCTCAACAGATAAAAAAGACAACGAGTCGGTAGCTATATGCAACTTTAACCCATTTAGAATAAATAAGAGCCTTGAAGCTATTTCTAAAAAGATTTTAGAAGTTAAGGCAATGAGATCAGGTGACTTATTACTCAAAGTGCCATCTCGTGCAGTAGCCGAAAAATTTATTAAAACTACCAAACTCGACGGGATAAATGTTTCCATCACCTCTCACAACACCCTCAACTCTATCCAAGCTCGTTTCTTTTCAAGAAATACCATCTTAATTGATGAGGACACGCTCTTGAAAGAATTGGCTGATCAAAACGTCACCAAAGTTCGAAAGATCAACAAGCGAGTTGGTGAAAAATTTATTCCTACCGGAGCGGTAATCGTGACAATCGACAAAATCCGCCGCCCAGAATACATTAAAATAGGTTGGGAAAGAGTTAAGCTTGATGAGTTTATACCTAATCCTATGCGCTGCATTTCATGTCAGAAAATAGGTCACACGAAAAATCATTGCAGAAATACCGTTGTATGTTCGGAATGCTGCCTACCACCTCACACACTATCCTGCACACGAATATTTTGCGTTAACTGTGAGTCCGATACTCATAAACCGTACGACCAGTCCTGCCCTACCTTTTTACGCCACAAATCGGTAAATAAAATAAAGGCAGAAAATAGGTGCACAGCTAGGGAAGCTTGGTTAATCTTCAACGCAAACCCAGAATATTATTTAATAAAATCGCCTGCAAATCGAAATGCAACGAAACCAACCATTGCCGAAGTCATCAGAAAAACTACAACACCAGACAGTACTGCTGCTTCCACATCGCAAATGAGACCCACTACTACAGAAATTATTTCTGAAACCAAACAACCCAACCCTCTTCCGACAGCTAACACTGACACCCAATCAAACCCTAACATAACCAACTCTACCTCTAATGATCACATCATCTTAAAAAAAGCTCAAAAAATGTCAGTAATACCTAGGAATACATCTATACAAGACAATGAAAGCACAATCCCGTTATTCCCTCCAACAACCTCTACAACACCACAGTACAATAAAATGGAAACTGACCAAATAACAGAAACTCTTAACGATCCAAATTATGAAACCGTAGCATTAAATGACGACATAGACGAAAATAACAAAAAACATCAGTGTATACAACAATCAATTACGGAAAACAAAACCCCGATATCTTCTCATTGCCACGGAAAAACTTCTGGAAAAGACATGGTCAATGATCTCATCCCAACGCACAAAGACATTTCTCCTACGACAGCAGCAACCACGGATTTTTTAAATCAATTTCAAGAAATTAAAAGTAAATCTTCTCCGAAAACGCTTAGGAAAAATGTAATAGCCTGTTCCACGTCCAACCACTCCAAACAATAAAGAACCAACCATCGCTAATTTCATTATGACTCTTCCAAACCTCCTCATCCTTCAATGGAACATCCAAGGCTATATGAACAATAAACATGCCCTGGAACAACTCATTTGCCACTATAACCCCGATATCATCGCTCTACAAGAAACCCACATCATCCAACGCTCTCTTCACCTGTTTAAACATCCGCAATATAAATCGTATCACCATAACCATTCATATCCTACCTCCCGCGGTGGAATCGGCTTTTTAGTCAAGACTACTATCCCAACTCTCCCCAGTGCTGATCCCTCTACATCTGAACTTCTTCACCTTACAATTACCATTCCCACTCAACCACGCATCCTTGTAACTAACATTTACTGCGAAACCAACGTAAATATTACGTCACAAATGCTGAATGGAGTACCAAATCCTTCTGGGATACCCCATATAGTGTTAGGAGACTTCAATGCGGCGAACCCTCTCTGGGGATCCGCACATTTATCAACTCCCGGACAGACATACCAGGACTTTATCGATGATCGGGATCTGGTAGTGCTGAACGATGGCTCGCCCACACATTTCAGCACCAGAAACACATTAACCGCAATAGATGTATCGCTCTCTACTGCCGATCTAGCTCCACTACTTGAATGGAGTGTTCACTTTTGAAAGTAGTGACCATCTCCCCATCCTTATTAGCACCTCCCCGATAGTTCAACCAAATTTTCTCACCCCGCATCCCAAAAAACACATTCCTAGGTTCAGAGAAAATCTGGCCGACTGGGAAATTTTTCAAGCCACCACACAACTCCTTTGCGACCAATCTCCACCATCCACGAACCCAAATCAAGAGGCAGCTAAACTTAAAAAAATTCTCCGATCTGCTGCATCCAAATCTATACCAGTATCCCGTCCGTCCCAACGACCACGCAAGCAGCCACTCTGGTTTACTCCACACATCAACGAACTGGTAAAATCAAAGAACGCTTGCTGGATACAATTTAAGCGCTCTCCAACCTCTTTGAACGTCATAAAATACCGCAAGGCTCAATCCCTTCTACGTCGCGAATCTAAGAATGCAAAACGTGATTCCTGGGTAAAATTCGTCAACTCCCTGGACCCCTCTCTTGATTCACGCACGCTTTGGGGTAAAGTCAAAAGCCTCAAGTCGAACAGGCCACCCGCCAGTTTCCCACATATTACACATGATGCTTCCATCATAACCGACCCCATTCAGATATCTAACCTTCTCGCCGCTAAATGGAGCCAGTATAGCTCCGACTCTTCTTTCCCCTCCCACTTAATAGAACAGAAACTTTGCTTCAATCCCAATTCTCTTACACAACAACCTCTGGCATATGAAAGCCTCCAGGCCCCATTCACAATGACTGAGTTGCATCATCAACTCAGCATTGCCAAAAACACAGCGCCTAGAGAAGACAAAATATCATACGCCATGTTGAAACACTCCTCCATGGAATTCAAATCCCGGCTTCTTCTCCTTTACAACAATATCTTATCTACCGGCATCTTCCCTCATTCCTGGAAATCCGCCACCCTAATACCCATCCCAAAAAGTGGAAAAGATACGCACATGCTTGATAGTTACCGTCCCATCTCTCTCCTGCCTGTCCTCTCTAAGATCTTGGAGAAGATCTTGACCAGAAGGATCAGTAGTGCTACTGAGCTTCACTTGGAGAACGAGCAACACGGCTTCCGACCAGGACGTGGAGTGCATACCATTGTGCACTTACTCGAGCACCAAATGGTACAGAATCTGAAAGCGGTCAAACATAGCGTACTTTTGTCTATTGACATAGAAAAGGCATTTGAGCGTGTACTCTTGACACCAACACTTGTCCAACTACACGCTTGGGGTATCCCCAGCAAATGCCTTACACTTTTGCAATCTTTCCTCTCGTCGAGAGTAATTAAAGTGCAAATTGACGGCCACTACTCCCAATCCCTTCCCGTAGATAATGGGGTTCCCCAAGGATCCTCACTATCGGTCGTCCTCTACAACAGCTATGCCAACCTCCTCATTCGGCACCTAACAAATTCCTTCTCTAACTTGGACTTCGTGGGGGCCTACGCCGACAACTTCTATTTTCTTGCCTCAGGTAGCCCCGCTGCTGTCCAGAGCAAACTTCAGAGCGTTCATCGGTCACTCAACATATGGGCACAGCAAATTGGTGCAATCGTCCCAACATCCAAAATTGAAGCCCTTCACCTCTGCCGCAAAACGTCCTGTATATCTCATTCTATTGAAATTGATAACTCCACAATTCCCCTGCAAAAACACCTTCGAATCCTTGGCGTTATCTTTACTTCTAATCTATCCTGGAATCCCCATGTTGAATCCCTCTTCAATCGCCTTAAATCCATCCATAACCTGCTAAAGATGCTATGCTCCAGAAAGAATGGTCCTCATTTAGAGGTTGCATTGCATCTCTCGAAGGTCCTAACTGGAGGCAGTCTACAGCACGGCATCTCGTCATATTCCTGGACCACTAAAAAAAACCTAAATAAGTTGAATGTTGCGATTAACAAATGTCATCGAACAGCGACAGGAGCACTTCGTGCAACCCCTATTCCATCTTTGCGCATCGAAGCACAATTCACTAGCTTTGAAGATACCGCCCTCTCTCACTCCATCACACTAGCTAGTAAAGCACTGGTCTCTGAATCTCACCCACTTCATAATATTCTGCTGCGAGAATATGAAATCCTTGCAGATCCTATCCCTTCCCGACGAAAAGGCAAACTCACCTCATCCCTATCTAGAATTGCATCCCACCTCTTCACTCAAAATTACCCCCTCCCACAATCTAAGCAAACCTTTCCCCCAAACCCAGACGCCATCACAATCAGAATTTTTCCCTACCAACCCATTATCGATATTTCACTTGCGGCGCACCCCAAAAACGCCACTCCAGCTTACATATACCATTCCCTTCACAAACTTTCACTGGAAAACTCCCGCAATAAGCTAATCCTCTATACCGACGGTTCCTATATCCAATCCACCCCTTCTTACGCAGTAGTTAAAAAAGGTGTAGAGCAACCAACTATCACTCTCCATCAAGCCCTTCTCCCTCTGTACTCAGGTAGCTACGTCGCCGAGATGGCAGCCATTCTGACTGCCATCCAAATTGCTAATCGTCAGAACTTAGCAACAGTTATATATAGCGATAATCTCAGTATACTCCTCGCCCTATACAATCCCTATAATAAATGCCCCTCAGTCTCTACCGTCCGAAACGCTTTGTCTCTATCTCCCTCCATCTCTCTAGCCTGGGTTCCAGGTCATATCGGTATAGTGGGCAATGAAGCAGCAGATGCAGCAGCCAGAGAGGCCCTTACAATGCCTCTTGTTACAGAATCCCCCAACTTGCATCTCATCATCTCCCGTATTCATAAACATCTTTCGCATACTCTTCTCCAAAACACCTGGTCAATCAACAACTCCTTCCTTCGCTCCCACAATGCCCTCACCACCCGACCTATTTACCATCCCTTTTACTCGCGACAGGACTGTATCACGATACTTCGTATGCGACTCGGACGAACGCTGTTCAGCTGTGAGCACTACTATGGGCATCCCCCAAATTTGTGCTCAAGTTGTAACAGGACACTAACTGTTCGTCACACTATCCAGGACTGCCCCCTCTCCAGGATCACGACCGACGAAGACCTCCCCATCAATTTGCAAACCTCCATTCTTCTCGATCCTAGCTCCCTCCACACAATCTCAAATATTAAACGTGCTACACTGCCGCATGATTTATGGCAAAAAATATAATCTGTGATACTTAGTATTACGAACTTGAATAGCACTCATTGCTCTTAATAAACAATATGAAATAAAAATTATAGAATATATAACAATAAATATAGTATATTATAAATATAATATATTAATTATAAATTCAAAACATATAGACTAATATAGGTTATAATTAAGACCATTGAATTATAAGAACCGTGTACATTTAGTTGAATACAGCCATAAGAGTAACGATATATATAAAAAAAAAAAAGGATCTATATTAAATTAGTTATTTACAAAGATCATAAAATATAAAAAAAGAGACGAATGTATGCAAATTAATATAGTAGTCATAAAAATTATGAAAAAAAAAAACATATTTATCATATAAAGTCTAAAATAAGTATAAATTAAAAGTAAGCTTAGATTTAGATTAACACTTCAATTTTGACTAATTAACACTTAAGCTAGTTGTACGAATTACGATTAAAACAAAAACCTATTAAACGGCATCGTATGGCCTTAGATGCCCCTGATGCCTCTATAAAATGGCTTTATATTTATATGCAGTCATTTATCTTAAATAAATAAATAAAATAATTCACGTGACAGCGATTCCACACAAAATACGAGAAGGACGCTACCTAATACCAACCATAAATGGACCAGCAACACTGGCTATAAGTTTCAACCAACAGCTTTACTTTAGCATGGATGAAGCACAGCTAAAGTCTTGCAGGATTGAAGGAGACCTACATCTTTGTTTTCCAGATCTAATTGCGCCATCAATGAAATCTACGAAAGGCACGAAAAAACACCATGTCCAGCCATCGAAACAACGGCTACTCAAATTCAATGGAAGGAGTTAATGATGAAAAACACATGGCTGTTCATTGCAGAAAAACCAACAAGAGCGGACATTATACATATAACTTAACAGTCAAACCTGAAACAATTAAGTCGATGGTCTAATGTAACTAGTACTTAATTTGCGTACTTTAATTTTTATATTAATATTGTTATAAATCTGACAACCTCGACGTCCCCAGCAACATCGAGAGAAGTCCATCAACATTTCAAACGCCATAAACATGTTTCCAGCAACTTCTACCGAACTCCACAATGTAGGCAATCTTTCTAGACACACACACACAACGACACCTGTCTGGGAGACTTAGTATAAATACCGGCCAACTTTCAGACAACGAGTTAGTCATTTTGGTGACACCTATCGGTGGAAGAACGCGAATCGGTACAAGTGATAGATTGGCAGTGTTCCTGAGTTGTACGAATTAAGTTTTAGAGCGAATTTAGTGAAGTGATCGGGAAATTGTGTATAAAGTGCGATTAAATAAAATTATTCATTATTTTTAAACGAATTGTGTTTTCCTTTGAAATCGGCGATCCCCTAGCTCGCAACAATATATTAATTAAATAAAATAAATAAATAAATAAATAACATTAAACTTATCATTAAACGGTGTCATGGCGGTGGGCCCGATAATCCAAGATGATCTCTTTTCGATAGTCCTACGCTTTCGCAAGTACAATATAGTATTAACTGCCGATATTACAAACATGTATCGGCAAGTATTGCTGAATGAGGATCATAGGGATCTGCAACGAATCTTATGGCGCTCGACTCCGCAAGAAGAGTTACAGGAATATCAGTTAAAAACCGTTACATATGGTACAGCCTTTGCATCATTTCTGGTCAAAAGCAAACCCACTATAACTCTAATTTCCAATAGCGCAAATAATTTGCTTGAACGATTTTCATCTTTTACCAAGTTGGTAAGGATCACAGCCTATTGTCTGCGATTTAAAAATAATAGCAGCTCAAAGCTGGGAGATAGAATTGTCGGCAACATTTCGGTGGCCGAATTGAACCTTGCAACTAGTAGTCTGATCAAATTAACTCAACTCGAAGAATTTCAGGCAGACCTTCGATCCCTTACTAAAACTGGTGAAGTAACATACAGCAGTAAGTTAAAATCATTGAACCCTTTCATTGATGCAGAGGGAATAATCCGAGTAGGGGTTAGACTGCGACATTCTAGCCTTCCCTTCGATCATAAGCACCCCATAGTTTCGCCCTCGAAAAACAAGTTCACTACGCTGTTGATCGAACACGAACACAAGAAAAACTTGCATTCTAGATTACAGAAGATTCTAGCCACAATCCGACAAACTTATTGGCCACTCCAGGTTCGACAAACCATCAGAAGCATATTGAGAAAATGCATCACCTGTTTTCGGGCAAAACCCACTATCACACACCCACAGATGGGAAATTTACCATCTAAAAGGATAACGCCAAGTCGAGTTTTCGAAAATCTAGGAGTCGATTACGCCGGACCTTTCCTTTGTAAGAACAGAAAGTGTCGGAACCGTAAGATAATCAAGTCCTATTTGTGTTTATTCATTTGCCTCACCACCAGGGCCGTTCATTTGGAATTCGTAAGCGACCTGACTACTGAGGGTTTTCTGAGTGCTTTAAAACGATTTGTCTCACGACGGGGATTATGTAGAAGTATTCATAGCGATAGTGGCACAAATTTTGTAGGAGCCAATAGGGAGCTCCAGAAAATCATAGCATTTCAATCAGATCAAAATATTAGGTCCTTCCTCAATGAAAACCAGATCGAATGGCATTTTATACCGCCCGGGTCGCCTCACATGGGCGGCCGCGATAAAATCTACAAAAAATCATTTGAAACGAATTTCGTATGAAACGCCGTTAACGTACGAAGAGTTCACGACCTTATTACATCAAATTGAAGTAGTATTGAATTCCCGTCCACTATGTTCGTTGTCCGAAGATCCTAATGACCTTGAGTAGTAAGGAAGGGTCCTCCCCTAAGCATTTCACGTCGAGCGATAGGGACAGGCTATTTTGGAGGCACCTCGGAACCTGTTTTTTAACTTGTTTTTCTATGGACAAAATCTCAAAATAAATGGTGGCACCTCGGGAATGTATGGACGGTGCCAACAAAATATTGTAAACAAAGCCTGTGGAAATGAGAGAACTATATGCAGAAAGCAGTCTAGCAATATGCAAAACTAGTCTACCAACATCCAGAAAGTAGTTTAACAACTATCTATTTTGCATGCATGGCCAGCTCCACTTTGTATCTTTAATATTAGAGCGAAGAGTTAGACAGGCTCTAACTCTGTCGATTAATTGTAAGCAAACTTTGTAAACACCTTTCACTTTCTGCCGGTATCATAACGCAACTGGTAGTTGCTTATCTACTTTAACACGTGTTTTCTTTTTTTTTCAACAAACATGCCGGCATTACCTTTATTTATAAACAATACCTCTCACTTTCTGCCGGTATCATAGCACAACTGGAAGTCACTTATTGACTTTTCATGCCGGCTATGACGTATTAACTAGCATGTGCTTTTAGACAGGTTTATAAGTATGCCGATCTTGAATGTAGAGTCTTTCAATAGTTGCTAAGAAAAATTGCATGCAAGGCACTGACCTAGTCACTTGCAGCCGGTTTGTTTATGATATGTACATATGTTGATCTGTTATCGCGGTAATGAGATCTTTTTGTGTCTTCCATTTTTCTTAGCCTATGGGTGTAGTAATAAAACAGATTTTAGTGTATAAGGTTTTTATTGTGTATTTATAGAGTTATGTTATATCATGTCTGGGTAGTGATAAAACAAGTTTTCAGTTTATACAGTTAATATCTTAAGAGTTATTATTTTGATTACAGTATTTGTTATATTTCTTAATTAAAATAGGTTGTAGTAATTCCTCCATTGATAAAATTTTGCGTTGAAACCTGAGTCGGTCTAATACATAGCTCTGCCAATTACCCTTTCTGCTAGATCGATATGCATAATCCCAGGTAATCATGTATTTGACCGAAACAAGATCAGAAAAGCGAACGTGTTTAAAATCTGTAGATGGCATCGTATAGGCTGATGATCTCGATCGCCATAAAAAATATCAGAAATATCAGTGTAATAAACTTTAGTACGGTAGAAAATGATGGTAGATAGGATTTGTATGATTTTTTAAGCGGCTGTAATTATAAATTACCTGATGTTAAGAAAGTATTATGTGATGGGGGAGGTTGGTAATAAAACAAGTTTTGGTGAATAAGGTTTTTTCTTTTTATTGCAATTTTTATGTAACTTTTTTTAAAAATCTTATTTTCAAAAATCCGCCACGAGTCTCGTCAACCCCATCAAACACCATATACTGATCTGATGCTTGGTTCAGATCGTCCACCTGACGTTGGGTCTTTACTTTTTCCGAAAATCGAGGCGGCAAAAAACAAAAGACACCGTCATCCAGATGGACTGTCAGTCTAAGACCGAATCTTGTCTTTAACAATCGGAAAAATTTCACATGGTGATGCTTTCCGATATCTAGAGAGCTTGCGGACACCATAGTATCCCCATCACCTCCGACAGCCGACGACAAAAGTTCAAAAGTATTCTAAAAACAGAAAAAAAAGCAATTAGTTAAAAATACCAAGAACATCAGAGCATACAAACACTTACCATTTTGTACAGTTCGAGTCTCAAGAATGATATGATATTCCTCAGGAAGTTTGTATGCTTTTATATCTAATCGGAATATAGTACAACTTTGCAGATACGAATATTGTTAACTATGAATTTATATTTTATGTGAAAAGATGGAATGACCTGATAAAAGATCTTTGATCATATAAAAGATCTCTGTAAAATAACCTTGATATTATGTATAAAAACAGCGAGTGAAGCTGCTAGAGAATATTGTCGTCCAGAACGTCACCCTGGTGGAATATTACAGGAAATACAGCGGAATGAAGTAATGGAATTAGTAGAAGATACAGGTGTTTCCAGAAAAACTACTGGTAACAGGTCGTCTGCAGAAAATGGAGTATTACAGGAAATACAGAGAGGCGAAGTATCAGTTCAGACTGGTGAGGGGTTAGAAAGAAATATTGAGATTTTATCAAGAGAGGAGACTTTTTTTAAAAATTTCAACATGAGACGGGTAAAGATGGTGTTCCGACTAAAAGAGTTCAGACAGACCACTGAGGATCCTGTTAAAGAACTTGAGAGCATATTTGACAAGATAGTAGAAGAGTTAGCTTCCAGCTCAGTTCAGGGAAGTAAAATTAGTCTATCTATTGAACTTCCTGATTCACCTGATGTGAAACCTATCTGGGCCAGTTTACGACCTGTAAGTGAGATGAGTGGTGCTACGATTATAGGACTAATCTCAAATGTGAATCAGTCCAATACATCTTTTCTATCGGATGAGGTTATGCAAATAAAGGCAAATATTATAAACTTCCCCTAAGTTTAAAGTATTGTTTTCTCAAAAATATATAAATGTGTATAAATAATACTGTCTTTCACTTTATTGCACTACACCTTACCACAAACATGAGCAGTTTTATTTTCGATATACAGTTTGTCACAGGGAATTGTGGTCAGTATTTTGCTAAAGAGCTTGCCATACTACCTTTTGGTTCGATATATCCAATGCTCTATCACTTTCTACCCCCATACTCCTATCAGGAATTGAGTGTAAAAGCTGATCAGCAACAAAAGTATGAACGAGAAAACATCAACGGCTTGCACTGGAATGGTGGTGAGACATATTACAACAGTCTACCCGATATTCTGAAGGACTTTACCAACTCTACTATACAGGGTGTTTGGTACTCCGTGCATAACCTTGTAAGGGGTTATTCCTGGATATATTTTGAGCAAAAAATTGTTTTACGGAGATGGTCAATTTTCAATATCCACGGAGATACAGGGTGATCAAGAAAAGTCCTTCGGACATGTACCCTCACTCACTCAAAACGCTATATCTTGAAAACTAATAATCACAATTCAAAGTGTTATAGCATGTTTTTTAGGGAATTAAATTACCTTTCATTTGCTGTAATAGTCCGCATTGTAACTGTATCCAATTCTGAGATATTTGCTTCAGAACACAAATTTTTGACACTTTGACCCTCAAAATTCTAGGATCAATGTAGTTTTTCTCTAAAAAACCCATTATAAAAATGTCATTTTAATATTGTTTTCTTATGTGCCATATTATTGCCTACAAAAGATGTATACACTTGCATTGCATAAGTCTTATAGTTTAGAAGAAATTATCATTCCAATAATGTAGCACTTTTGTCAAAAAAGCAAGAATAGGTTGATCAACACTCTCCGCTTCAACTAAAAGAACTTAAGAATGGTTTTTATGGTTTATTTCAAATTTCCTTAATTACAATAAATGTTCAAAATGGCTACCTTCATTTTGAATGCACGCTAAAGCTCGTTTTGCCAGTGTTTTCTTTGTGTTCATACTCCTCAACTGCTGCCTTACTTCTGTTGCTGCCGCATCGATTCTGGTGTTTAGATCCTGCAACGTTACTACTTCCGTTGCGTAGACAAGGTCCTTCATCCGTCCCCATACAAAGAAATCCATAATAGTTAAATCAGGAGATCTTGCAGGCCAGTGTATCGGTCCATTTCTTCCGATCCAGCGATTGCTATAATTGGAATTTAACCAATTTCTGATTTGCCGGCCGTAATGAGCTGGAGCACCATCGTGTTGGTAAAACATGGAAGCCAATCGTTGCAGTGGCACATCATTCAATAACTCTTGTAGATCATTTGTCAAAAACTGCAAGTAATTGGAACTATTTAGGGTAGGCGGAAGCCTAATAGGACCAATAAAATCGTTGCCAATCACACCTGCCCATAAATTTACACTGAATCTGTGCTGAAATGATGCCTCTTTTCTTGTATGTGGATTGCTCTCAGCCCATGTGTGTAAGTTGTGGAAGTTTGTGGTACCGTCCCTGGTGAATTGGGACTCATCACTCCAAAGAATGTTGTTCATAAAATTCTCGTCACTTATTTGTCGTTCAAGGAGCCAATTGCAAAACTCCATCCTTTTGGGCAAATCAATGGGTACCAGCTCCTGCACTGGTGTGTGGTGGTAGGAATGCAATCGCTCTGCTTTGAGGACACTCCAAACTTTCCACGTAGAGACGTTTACTTGCAATGCCAAGCGTCGAACAGCGTCGTTGTGTTGAAACTCATTTTAATTTAATTCATTTCCTCGATAATTTAAATACTACTTAAAGGACATTCACTGATAATTTAAATAGTAATTAAAGGACACAAAGAATATTTCAGTTTAACAACATTTCAGGTAGTTTTTTTTAGAACGAGGGTTGGTTTATGGCATATTTTATTTTTAAGCCATAGGTATTTTCGCTTATTACCTGGAAAACGGGAAAACCTAAGTCATAACTCTGTATGCATCTTTTGTAGGCAATAATATGGCACATAAAACAACATCATCAAAATGACATTTTTATAATGCGTTTTTTTGAGAAAAACTACATTGATCACAGAATTTTGAGGGTCAAAGTATCAAAAATTTGTGGTCTGAAGCGAATACCTCAGGATTGGGTACAGGTACAATACGGACTATTACACCAAATGAAAGGTAATTTGATTCCCTATAAAACAAGCTATAACACTTTGAAATGCAATTATTAGTTTTCAAGATATATCGTTTTGAGTGAGTGAGGGTACAGGTCCGAAACACTTTTCTTGGTCACCCTGTATCTCCGCGGATATTGAAAATTGACCATCTCCGTAGAACAATTTTTTGCTCAAAATATATCCAGGAATAACCCCTTACAAGGTTATGCACGGAGTACCAAACACCCTGTATACGTGAAGGGGCTTGTGAAAGAGAACTTCATCAGAAAATACTTACCAGACGTTGAAATAATACAACTTGAAATCCCAAAAATAAAAGATCTTCAACATTTCCAAACAATCTGTAAAAACCATAGTGAAGCCCGACCTACACGTTGTGCTGCACAAAATTGTGTAAACATTTATCTATTTATGCTAATGAATAAAATTTATATATAAAATAAAAAAAAAAAGTTGTTGTTTCACTATATTTTTTATTTAAGCAATCGTTATATTAAAAATAATTCTAGCACTACAAAACCATGGAATTTCATAAAACAGTCTTGAATAGTTAATGTGTACATATGAAGTGCGTGGAGGTATAAAAAAGTCATCATTTGACAGCTGTAATACATCTTTCTCCTTACATCTGGCCGCGTACTGATCGAAATACTCTGCAACACTTTCTGCAGCGTTGTTATTGTGAAACATAACAATATTGAAGAATTCCATCTTTTCGAATAAATTTAAAAGATGCTGGGGTGTCAGCCGAATACTGCCTTTGTCGATCGGTATAATGTATTCCTTTTTTAAATTAGCTTGATTTGCACGAATAAGTTCGCCATCTTTTTGCTTCATCTTAACCAGATGACTGTATAATGAAGTCCATCCGGAGTAGTTTGTCGACATAGAAAAACGTCCAGTGTGACTAAAGATTATTTTCGCCTCAAATGTGAACGGATCAAAGCCCAATACTACCTTTCGGTTTTCACAACCGTCTAGATAGTATGTGTAGTTTAGTAGAGCACCTTCACCAGGAACCTCGGATCTTTTCTGCTTGGTCTTCTTATTAGCAGATTCAGCCGATGTTTCTGATTTTTTTCTTTTATTAGCTTGTTGCTGCTTTGTGACATCCTCGTTTTTTGTAATATCTGGAGTCATATTGTTCGGAAGAATTTGAGAGAAAAAACTGAAAGTCGGGTGTTTCAACTTGGTGCTTTTATACTTTCAGCCTCCGATTTACAATGTTGGTTACGACAAATGCCTCCACTTTGTGTATTTGAAAAAATATGGTGGTATAAATTAACTACCTTGGCATCGTTATGTGTAAAGTCTTTTGAAGAAAACTGTTTAAGAAATAACTTTAGATCCTTCCCCCGGCAGCGAAAATATATGTATACGCAACAATATTTACCGCATGTAGACGAAAATAGTCCTGGTATTCTCTTTTTATTATTTCTAAACACCTTTGAGTTGTCATGTAAGAACTTTTTAAAATATTTATTTACTGGATATCTTCCGAAAGAGTCGAAATATTCAGCAGGACCATTCTTCGGTAGATAAAAAGCTACCCAGTGGGTACCGCCTTTATGAGAAGGATCTGTGTTTGCTATAATGTATGCAGGCTTTTTTATTTTACGGGGTAGGTGGTTGCAGGGGAAGACCCCTCTGAATAAATTTTTAGTGACATCATTTTCTTTTAGAACGCGTGCAAGTTCGATCGTGTTCATTCCTGACTTTCTGAAATTACGTTTTCAAGATTTATGATCTTTGTATAAGAAGTGACGTAGCTTTGTAAGAATTCCTTTGATGATTTGCCATTAACGAAAACTGTTGAAAATTTTGCCAATGTTTTGATAAGATCTTCATCTAGTCGTTTCAGCTCCAAGTTTCCACACACCCCCGTTTGATCTGTAGAAGTGGTTGAAGTTGTAGGATATTTATATATAATCTCTTTTGAGTAGAGCTTATTCTGTGTGTTGAAACCTGCAAGTGATATTTTCTTAAAGAAGGTTAAATTACCTTCTGACACGTATTCAACATTTACCAAGCAATTTGACATGTTTGCTTTTTCGTACCTAGTTTGATACTGATAATTTACCTCCACTCTGTGTAAGATAGTACCGCGTGTAGTGTGCATTCATCTTATCAAACAAGAATGTTACATAAAACCCGTTCTAGAACTATTTAAACATCTATCAAATGTGAATATATATAGCTTTCTTAGCATCGTTTGAAGTGCAACATTATATAGGTGGGTGTATAACTTGAATTGAAGTTAACTAATTCGCCTTGTTGGTCTGTAATTTTGATAGAAATACTCTCAATAAAGGTTTTTTCCAATGGACAGTACTCCACATGATCAAATCTGAAAACACTATCACAATCCATCAAAGGAATCACTCGAAGATTCCGCACCAGCTTATTTCCTATAATTCTAGGTTTAATGATATCTGTGTAAACGTGTATTAACCTGATTTCACTACATGCATCAGCAACTGTTTTCCGGCCAATTCTCTTTTCTGGTTCAGGACCAGATGCATCCATTTCTTTGGAGCTAACCATAATTACTTCTGTTTCCTTTACTGTTTTGTCAACTAATACAGGATCGCGTTTATCAACTGGTGTTTTTAAAAAGGCATCAACAAATAATTCCCCAATTTTTTCTGTTGTAGTCACATCGATTTTTACCGGTGTTACTCCTATAGTTCCATCAGCTTTCGTGTAAGGTACGTCTAGAACCGTTCCTTCTACTGGGACCCAATCGTCAGGTAATATTTTTACACCTGCTTCTCTTACCGCATTAGATATTGAATGACGAATTGAGTTCAACACATCATTGAAAATCTGTTTTTTTACATTATATTCGGACATGCCTAGTAGTCTAGACTTGTTCACTATGACTCTTTGATCGTATTGTATACTACTCATTAATAGAGCTATGAAATCAGGAATGTTAATCGGAGATTTAATCGGGAGTTTCAGATCAAGGTTTACCCCGTAATCTTTTAGATGGTATGTGTGAGAAGGCTTAGACTTTTTCGCTCTACCCATATGAATGCTATTTTCTGGCGGTATAAAATCATCAATCATCGTTATTAATTCTTCGTGTTTTCTACGCGATCTCGGTATCTGACCGATTATGTAATCAAAAAGAAGCTGTACTGATTTGAATTGTTTACCTAACTCCAGATAAACAGTGACTGCCTTTTTATCCTTTTGATAAACGTGTAAACGAAAATTTCCTGTTATTTTTTTGTCACTAATATCAGGTATATGCTTCTTATCCTTATCTTTGTAAACATGGTTGAAAATGTCTCGTTTAACATAGGACAAGTATCGTTTTGAGTCAAATGCCGTTGAAATTGATGCTAAGAATATTCCGAAATTAATGTCATTACTTTCATAACATAACTTTTGTAATTCGGCTTCAGTCCAATTTAAGTATAAGCTACTTTTCTCATATATTGTAGCCCTTAAACTTTTTGAAGCAGGGTCTGATTTCTTTGTTGTTGTGTCTGCCCGACGAAAACGTTTATGTTCATTTTCACGTTCAGAATCAATAGATCGCTTAGATCTACCGGATGGTCCACTCTTTTCTATGTTTCGTCTCGGTAATGCGATCTCGGTTATTCCAACACTCCATTCACTACCAAACTTGCATGTTCGCGGTAGAATATTCTCAAATGACGATAGTGTATTTTCAGGGTAAATATCTAGAGAACTGTTGCTTAGCAGGCAAACGTAGAATTCTTTTTCTGTTATAGTTACAGGCATTTCTTAAAGTCTCTCCCAAATCGGTTTATTTCTGCTGGAGGTGCTCTCTGACTTATTCCTCAGCCTTTCACTATGTCTTGTAACACGTCTAATAGGAAAGTCGGTCTCAGCAGGTCTTAATATAGATTGTCTAGGTCTGTTTAATACTAGTTCATCTTGCTGACTTTCTTCCTGACCCCCCGCATCACTAACTAGCATCGTGGGTGTACCTTCACCGTCCTCATTGTCGTATGTATTGAAAACATCATCCAACTCGTCAGCACTCATGTCAAGTGGAACTGTATATTGAGTTATACCGTCATCGCCGGTTACTATCTTATAATCTCTTTTCGGTATATCCAGTCTTTTCTGAAATTTTGATGGGGGCTTAAGAGTTTTTGCAATACCACTTGCCGATAATCGTCTCTTGAAAGTGGACGGCATTTCTTTTTTTGGAGGTGTTAGATCTATCATTGATTCAAATATCTCTTCCCCCCGCATCGGTGAAGATTGTGTTGATTTGTCGTCGCTGAATTTAATTCTAGTTTGAGTAGTACTGTCACGCATACTTTTATATTGTTGTTGTTTTGATAGGCTGGTGGCTGGTCTACTTTTAGGTTTCATTTCCAAGAATGTGTTATTCCTACGTCGCATATTAAAAAATTTTATAAGCTCGTTCCGGTATTGATACCATTTGCTTTTATCACCAATACTCTTACTCTTCAAAATCTTGTTAATGGCTTTATCAAACAAAGTTTGAGTCTTTGTATTTTCAATTGTCTCCTTTAAGTTTTCATACACTTCAGGAGGCAGAAGCAACATTTTATTTAGATTAGTATTTTTAGACATATTTTTCAATTAACGATCCTATAACACCAGAAAGCACACTTCCTAACAGCACTGGTAGAAACCCACCGTGTTGAATTAATACTTTACGCTGTCGCTGTACAGAATGCTTAGCATCCACTAACTTACGCATACCCTTTTTATATTTGCTAAGTTGTGAATGTTTTTTCCCGCGAGGTAGATGATTACCTTTTAATGTATTCAGGGTAATTTCACAAAGAGTTTTAATTACCTCCGGATGTGCTGTTCTTATTATAGATTTTCTCAAACAAGGACTTGCGCTTTTAAGTACGTACAACATATGCTTGTTGTCCTTCAATCTTTTCATTCGAGACACCATTCTCTTCTGTCAGACTATCAGTAGAGCAGTAACACGTTAGGAAATTTTTATTAAAAATATCTGACCTAAATCTCAATATATCATTTATATCTTGAGTTAGATCTACCATTAAATAGCTATGTGGTTGTTGAGTAATTCCTTTATATATTCTCATAAGCTCGGAACTATTTTCAGGGTATATTTGTTTCGCCAGGTGTTGAAATTGACTTTTGTCTCGCGGGTTCTTGAAACATACTAGGTATTTACAATTAAGAGATATATCACGACAAAATTTACCTTGATGAAATACATTCTGTGTTACTAGAATGACGGAGAGATTACGATGATGGGATCCCTTTGTAAATAATTCGCACTTGTCTTGAAAATGCATTAAGCATCATATCGTCTAACACAATTAGTATCGGTTCATTTGTATCGTTTGAAAATTCATCAGGAATTGAGTTTAAATACTCTATCTTTTTTAATGATTTCTGTGCTGGTATAGCACTTTGCTCAGCATTGCACCACATGACTTTTTTTACTTTAGGTTGTATCATTGCTTCGTTTACAAGAAGATTTTCTATAAAGGTCGTTTTTCCACATCCAGATGGCCCTGCAACCATCATTGTGAATGGATGCCTAAACTGCATCATTTTTCTTATACGTGTGATTACAAGGATTATATTTCGGATATAAATATATATAGTCAGTGAGGGCATATTTAAAAACTTTATTGTGATGAGTAGACAACAAGTTGTTAATGAGCTACATAGACCTGCTCGAAGAGGATTCTTTCGTCGACGGGTTACTATTAGGGGTATAGATGATTTATGGCAAGCAGACCTGGTTGATATGAGTGCATTCTCAACAGAAAATCGAGGTTTTAACTTTCTTTTAACTGTAATTGACTGTTTTTCTAAATATGCATGGGCTATACCTGTTAAAAATAAAAGTGCAGGTGTAGTAGCAGATGCTATGAAAAATATTTTTAAACACAGACGAATACCAAAGAATCTACAAACCGATGACGGTAAGGAATTTTTTAATAAGGTATTTCGTCACATGATGAAGTATTATGAAATCAATCATTACTCTACATTCAGCTCGTTGAAAGCTTCCATTGTAGAGAGATTTGAAAATATCATGTGGAAAGAATTTAGTATGAACGGTAATTATCACTGGATTGGTATATTACCTAAGCTGATTAATAAGTACAATAAGACAAAACATCGTACTATTAAGATGCGACCTATAGATGTTAACACATCAAACGAGGTACAACTACTATCATCTTTTTTTAGAAAAGTTAAGGTTGTTTCAAAACCTAAATATAAAATCGGTAATTATGTTCGAATAAGCAAGTACAAACATGTTTTTGAAAAAGGTTACACACCAAACTGGTCGACAGAAATATTCAAGATAAAAGAAGTAAGAAAAACACAACCCCGAACATACTTCCTTGAAGACTATCAAGGTAATATTATCCAAGGAGGTTTTTATGAAACAGAATTGACAAAAGTCAAACACCCCGATGTATATCTTGTGGAAAAGATTTTGAAACGCAAACAAGATCGTGTGTTTGTAAAGTGGCTTGGGTTTCCATCATCTCATAATTCCTGGATTGATATAAAAGATGTTCTATAACCCGTGAACTTTCAGTCAAAATGTTAAACTTAAGGTATGAATACGATCGTCACAAGACTTTCAAAAATTTAAATCTAGAGGAAAGAAAAGTTCATAAACTTGTAAAAAGTGGTTTCTATCACACCAACTTGAAGGATTACGTCAAGTGCTATTTTTGTTCCTTGATAATGAGTGCATTTTCTTCACCATCTGCTGTGGAAGCTGAACATTTACGTTTGTCTCCAGATTGTGTGTTTGCAAGCGGTAGAGACGTCTGCGGTCCATATGAAAAACCGCTTAAAAAATCATACAAATCCTATCTACCATCATTTTCTACCGTACTAAAGTTTATTACACTGATATTTCTGATATTTTTTATGGCGATAGAGTTCATCAACCTATACGATGTCATCTACAGATTTTAAACACGTTCGCTTTTCTGATCTTGTTTCGGTCAAATACATGATTACCTGGGATTATGCATATCGATCTAGCAGAAAGGGTAATTGGCAGAGCTATGTATTAGACCGACTCAGGTTTCAACGCAAAATTTTATCAATGGAGGAATTACTACAACCTATTTTAATTAAGAAATATAACAAATACTGTAATCAAAATAATAACTCTTAAGATATTAACTGTATAAACTGAAAACTTGTTTTATCACTACCCAGACATGATATAACATAACTCTATAAATACACAATAAAAACCTTATACACTAAAATCTGTTTTATTACTACACCCATAGGCTAAGAAAAATGGAAGACACAAAAAGATCTCATTACCGCGATAACAGATCAACATATGTACATATCATAAACAAACCGGCTGCAAGTGACTAGGTCAGTGCCTTGCATGCAATTTTTCTTAGCAACTATTGAAAGACTCTACATTCAAGATCGGCATACTTATAAACCTGTCTAAAAGCACATGCTAGTTAATACGTCATAGCCGGCATGAAAAGTCAATAAGTGACTTCCAGTTGTGCTATGATACCGGCAGAAAGTGAGAGGTATTGTTTATAAATAAAGGTAATGCCGGCATGTTTGTTGAAAAAAAAAGAAAACACGTGTTAAAGTAGATAAGCAACTACCAGTTGCGTTATGATACCGGCAGAAAGTGAAAGGTGTTTACAAAGTTTGCTTACAATTAATCGACAGAGTTAGAGCCTGTCTAACTCTTCGCTCTAATATTAAAGATACAAAGTGGAGCTGGCCATGCATGCAAAATAGATAGTTGTTAAACTACTTTCTGGATGTTGGTAGACTAGTTTTGCATATTGCTAGACTGCTTTCTGCATATAGTTCTCTCATTTCCACAGGCTTTGTTTACAATATTTTGTTGGCACCGTCCATACATTCCCGAGGTGCCACCATTTATTTTGAGATTTTGTCCATCGAAAAACAGGTTAAAAAACAGGTTCCGAGGTGCCTCCAAAATAGCCTGTCCCTATCGCTCGACGTGAAATGCTTAGGGGAGGACCCTTCCTTACTACTACCTTGAATCCCTCACTCCTGGCCATTTTATCATCGGATCCGCTCTCAATGCCATACCGCAACGAGACTTCTCGGAAACTCCATGCAATCGCATCAATCGTTATCAATATCTACAGCAAATGCTACAACACTTCTGGAAGCGCTGGAGCAGCGAATATTTGCACACCTTACAACAACGAAACAAATGGCAGATTGACTCCAACAAACGTAAAATAATTGGGTCACTCGTGCTGATCAAGGACGAAAGTCTTCCACCGCTACTCTGGCTTCTTGGTCGGATCATCGAATCGAGTCCCGGAAATGACGGCATCACCCGCGTTGTCAGCATCAAAACTCGGAACGGAACCATCAAGCGGTCCATGGCAAAAATATGTATGTTGCCACTCGACTAAGAAGAACATCATCTATACCATTTTTTTGTCGACTTATTTGAATTTCACATCTAATTGTATAACGTAAGTTGAATTGTATAACGTAATTTGAGTTCCACATCGTTAACGGTATAACGTGACCCCGAATGAAACACACATCATGGCGTCATCTGTCTCGTTGAAAGCCAGTTCTTTCAAGGCCGGCGGTATGTTCGAAATCGCATCACAAGCATTATCAACGAAACAAACACCCCACTTCTACGTGGCAATCAGCCACAAAGGACCGGTTTCGGTCTCGTTCGCGCCGGGTCCCGCCGCGAACAAGAGGTCAGTCTGAGTACATCGAAGCGCGCGAACAGTCGCAACAAGGCAATCAACCGCATGGTCCGTCGAGAAGAAAAAACACAGTAAATGTAAAGCTCAAGTCAATTAATAAATCCAATGAATTAAAAACAACGAGTGTACAAAAATTATTCTTGATAAGCAGAACAGTCTCGGAGATTGTTACATTTTCTCGGACAGCAGGGCTGCGCTTCAGGCACTCCAATCCTACAGGAACTAGTGTACATTTGTAGACACAACTTAAATCGCCTAGCGGCCATAACGGAAGTTTTTCTAATTTGTATACCGGGTCATGGCGACCTGCTAGGTAACGAGGCGGCAGACACGCTTGCACGGAACGGATCAATTCCACTAGGAAGTCAGTCGATGTAACAGTGCTGAGGGACTAGCTTCAAACAGACTATTTTGGATTCTTTCTTGGCGGGGTGGCGGCAGCTGGAAAGCTGTAAAACGGCCAAATCCTTTTGGGAAGAACCGAACAAAAATATTACAGCTCAGCTGTTACAACGTAGTCGCTATAGTATCCGAACTATTGTCGGCCTGACCACAGGCCATTGCTTGCTAGGGCTGCACGCATTTAGGATGCGGATCGCGAGCGACATCTTGTGCAGAGGTTGCGAGGAAGACGAAGAATCTATCAAACATTATCTTTCTCAGTGTCCGCAAATCTCCAACAGCCATCTCCTTTGCTTAGGCTCTAGATTCTTCTCAGAACTAGACGACCTCAGAGGCGTCCATCATTCGACCAAGTGGTTAGAGCAAGAGGAGCAACTTATAACAATAGGGGGAGTACAATGGGCCCAACGAGATGGCCTCAGTGCTTGTGGTTTTCGTGGAACCACCCTCCTACAACCTAAACCTAGAGCGTGAAGAATGGAAAATGATTGAAATTTCCAGGGAAAGGAATTTGCTATTAGAATGAAGGAAAAATTAAACTCAAAATTTTTGTGTTTTTTTTTTCTTGAATATTTTACAATTTTTTTTTTATTCATTTTGTGTTTTTTTTTGTTTTTTTTTATTTATACGTTAATGTTTATAATGTTGGGTTTGTTCACCCGTTTGTTTGGTTTAGTCTGATTTTATCTGCACATATAAATTAATTATGTTTTTTGATTAGTTGTTGTGTTTTCGTCAGTTGTTGATTTTGATTTCTGTTCAAGTTTAACGTTGTTGTTTTGTTTTTTTTTTTTTTTTTCGAGTATGATAAAGATTTGGAAGTGTTTCATGTTGGTTTTTGCCTCTTTTGTCCTTCGGTTGTTTGGTTGCTTAGACACGTTTCATTGTTGTGTTGTTGTTTTCTTTTTTTTTTCTTATTGTTGTTAGTTTTCGGTTATTTTGTTGTTCTATTAAGAGTTTTTATTATTTATTAGTTGTTTGTTTTTTTTTTTTTTTTAATATTTTATTATGTACTTATTTATTTTTACACAATAATTAATTTCTGTTTTTTTTTGCCGAGATATTCTGACAAAATTTTCACACGCATATTCAATTCGGAAAAAGGTAAATGTTGTTGTTTTTCGGGACTTTCTTTTTGTTTTGTTTTAAATGTTTAAATAGAGACATCTATAATATTTATTTAAATATAGAAATTGTTTTAGTTTGGTTGTTTGTTTTTTTTTTCAATTCTTGTCACTTTTAAAGGCATAGTAAATTACCGTTACGCGAGAAAGATGAGGAGAGAGATTTTCTTTTTTTATTTGTTTGCTGTGGTTTTGAATATTGAAATTTGGGACATTTTTTTGTTTTATTTAAATTTGTCGATTTTTAGAGAAAAATTGAGGGAACTGATGACTGCTTGTGAATTTCCTGACGACGCATAGTGGTTCCGATGATTAATCTGACATGGCAAAAGGTTTGAATGTTGGGGACTTCAAACAACATAAATACTATCTTAATGTGATCCTAAGTGATTGTTTACTTGCAGTTTACAGTTTTAGAAATAAACTAACGGGGTCTGCGCAAGACCTTGTTTAGGGCGATCATATTTTTACCTCTAGCATCGATCGACATTCACTATCGGAGCTACGAATTGTGTACACGTCATTTCTTTTTAGAACGAATAAAGGACTTTAACGAATAAAACTACAGCTATTTTGCTCTATTTTCAATATATTTCAAAAATTTCTCTGTATTGCTATTTTCTCCTTTGGTTGACGTATTTTTAGAACGAAATTCCATCAAATTTTTTCATTATTCATTGAAATAGCAGACTTGAAATAGCAAAGGCCGTCGAAATCTATTGTCAAATTATATTCAGCGTTTAAGTTAATCATTTGCGTATGTCACCGATGGGAGAGTAGGACAGCGTCGCGTTCCAGAAAGAGAGCGGGTAGTTAGTGTCGAGCGGCCGAAGCGATCGGACGTAATTAATTCTCAGTAATAAAGAATAATTTTTAACTAACTCATTAAAACGTTTTTCATTCTGACTATCCTGACAGGTATATAATTATAATTATTTTATGACTAAGTTCAACCAACTCTGTTTTTATTATTAGTTTGAGTGATGGAGGACGGAATTTTACGAAGAGAGTTGTTTGACGTTTGGCGAAATGAACCGAACATTTCAAAAAGATTAAGCCTGTGTATGTGATTATTAAATGGCTAAACGTGGTTTCGAAGAGCTGATGGACATATTCGTAAAAAATGCTGAATTTTGTAAAAAAAACTTAAAGAACGGTGGACTAACTCTCAGTACATATTGAAACGATTCTTGAATAAAAATAGTGATTGGTTAAATGTTAAAATTCCTCATCTGGAAGCAGACAGCAGAGAGAAAAACATCGGTCGAACCCGAAAGTTGTTCGAAGAGAGAAGTGACAGATCTCGAAAGAGGAAATTGAAATCTTTGTTGGAAACGCCATACTGTTGGTGAGATTTTTCTTGCAGCTGAAATTAGTCTACGATCTGCAGGTAGACGTGATGCAGCACAAATAATTAAGCAAGTATCAAGTTTTTCTCCAAAAAAAGCTACGAAAATAAAAAAAACGTACCGGTCACCAAGTAACGAAGCGCCAGTACATCTCTATGCGTCAAATAAGATCACAATGCTGATATTTTTCCAAAATATCACATCCAGATAAAATTAAGATCACTGACTATTCTGGAGAGGTAGATTTACAGTCATTGCTTGATCATACTTTACAACGCTTAGTGTCAGTTCAGTTGGAGGTGTTACAACAAGTACGTGTGGGTACGGTTTAAGTGGGGCTATGATGGATCCAATATAAGCAGCTATTTTCGGCCACGCAAGAGGATGTGGATGATTCGAACACATTCATTGTATCAATGGTACCACTGCAGATGACTACGTATCGTGCTATTGATAGTAGCAAAATTCAAGAACAAATTCTTGTAAAACAGGAACTTGTTCTCACTATGATTGACGGAAAGATTTGCAGTGTGCTCTCGAATCAAGCTACACAAAATTGACATATGTGTGGGGCAACCCCTTCTCAAATGAACAAGCGCTGCCTCATACGATTAAAAAAGTCCAGCGCTGACTATGGACCTATCTAGAGTCCCTCCATTAGAAAAAGGCTGCCTGGCTACAAACTTTGTAAATATTTCACAAAATTGTTCCTTCAAAATTTTTGTTTATGACTTTTTATTCAAGTTTTATGAACTGCGCACAATTCTTGATGTTAATAACGTACCGAAAAAAAATCGACACTTTTTTAAATTTCGCTCCAAAAACAGGGCTTCAGCTCTGCCAAACTATGGAAAAGCGCCTCTAGTGTCCCATGGAGTAACTATAGACCTATCAAGCCATCACGCATGGATACAATTTTTCGAATGCATCTTGCGCATTTCATACAGGCTGGATATAAAGTCGTGGCAAATACGAAAAGAGAATAAAACTCAGGTTGAAGACCAAAAAAAATTAATACAAGATCGCCTCCGCAACGAAATGGGACTTTTGGCTGACATACCCAAACTGGACTTTGGTAATGACCGTAATAGCGCACGGATGTTCTTTGAAAATCCAGTCTTGACGTCGGTTATTGCTGGTGTAGATGAGGAGCTGATTCGGAACCATCCTTAAAACAATCGCCAGTGGGTATAGCATAAGCATAAAAGAATTCGAAAAATACTGTTTTCAAACAGCAGAATTATATGTCCAAGAATATAAATGGTATTGTATGCTACAAAGTGTGTCCGAAGAAGCTCAAGAGGCCCGAAATAAGGACTATAGAAATTTTAGAGAATAACATAACCGTAAATTTTCTAGAGCGAATACAATGACGGACGTGGTGCACATGTTATTAATTTCTTCGGTCCCGATTGTAAGCAGTCTTCGAGTTAAACGTCAAAAGAAAAGCAAAAGTATATCTTCTGATGTATTCTATTGAGATCCAGGAAATAATGAAGATGTCGACAGCGATAATGATGATTATTATGCTGGAAATTAAATTAACGTACATCTCTATGAAGCCTGTAATTATTTGAAATACGAGTATGTACCGGGGATGTAAATATGAAACCGGAATTTGATCATAGAGGGCCTCACTGGTCTCAATGTGGTTATTGTGAACACGCGTCAGTGGCGCCATTTTCTTGTTTTGACATCGGACAAAGATTGTCAACTCATAATACTTCAAGTTTCATACGACAGAAAATCGTAGTTCGACATGTTCACTGTTATTAAAAAAACAGTGAACATGTCGAACTACGATTTGCGGGCCGGTTTAATTTTCTGTTACCATTTGAAGAAAACTGCTGCTGAATCGCATCGAATGCATGTCGATGCATACGGTGATCATGCTCTTAGTAAATCACAGTGCTTTGAGTGGTTTAAAAAATTGAAAAGTGGAAATTTTGACGTGAGAAACGAAGAACGTGGAACACTACCGAAAAAGTTTGAAGACAGCAGATTGCAAGCATTGTTGGATGAGGACGAAGCTCAAACGCAACAACAACTGGCAGATCAGATAAACGTAACACGAGCAGTCGTCGCCATACGTTTGAAAGCCATGGGTCCCACATGATCTCAACGAAAGACAGCCGTCGTCATACGTTTGAAAGCCACGGGAAGACCACAAGAACCCTTAAAGATCTTTTACGAAGAATTTTGGGGCATAAAATACAGAATTTTACGCAGCTGGAGACTTGTCTGTGTCAGGTGGAAGCTATCACATACGTTACTGAGGACAAAGATGATCTTGTAGCCATCACTCCTTCGATGTTTATGCGAGACATACGAAGTAACGAAGTTCCCGAGATGCAATTGGTTGAATTATCTGCGCAAGACGTAAATAGAAAGTTCAGATATATGGAGGTTTTGAAATTCGAGCTAAGAAGGCGTTTTCAAAAGGAGTACCTCTCCCAACTGGTACAACAAGGAGGTTCTTTCATAAAAAATTCGCCTAAAATTGGCGATGTGGTTCTGAATAAATTGGCCTCTCGGGAGGATCATCAATTTGTATTCTGGAACTGATGGGCAACGTCGAGTTGCGGAAGTTAAAACTGCGGGTGATTTTGGCCGCAGTCGCCCGGCCAAAATATGTGGATTGGTCAAATTTATGCTTTGTAAAAGGAGTAAAATATTTCTTAGATTTTCGTAGAATTCCAAGAGGCTTGGAGGCATCAAGGGCAACTTCAAAGATGTGTTGGCTCCAATTAAGGTCTTGCGTGGGAGAGTTAAATCTTCTGTAGAGCGACGATACATTGGATTTGAGGAATTCATCGAAAAATATCTTTGTTAGTGTCCGCAACCCTCCTTTATTTAGGCCCGAACTCAGAGGCGTCCTACATTCGAGCCTGCTTCGATTCGCAAACCGTCCCAAGTCGCTACCACAAGAGGAGTAACATCAATCTCATCATCGATATGGGGAGTACAACGGACCCAAATAGATGATGGTCCCAGTGCAATGTTGTTTTTCCTAAGCGCTTGGATATAACGAATACAGTAGATTTGATCATGGCTAACTTTACGATCGATCAGATTAATGTTCGGGGTCTGCACTCTGCCTATCTATCGCTGTACATCCATACCCAAACTGCAAGACCGGATATTCTAGCACTTGGCGAATGTAAGATGTTACCGGGAAGTGAACAGTTTTGTTCTGTTCCCGGATATCACCTTGTCCCAGCTTTTTTTCACCAGCGGGGTGTTAGTTAGTTTCCCATTTAGGAAATTGCTTCAATCCAGAGTTTAATTACATCTGGATAAAATTACTGATCCAAAGACATATCAAAAGTGGAAATTTTGACGTGAGAAACGAAGAACGTGGAAAACCACCCGTAAAAGTTTGAAGACAGCAGATTGCAAGCATTGTTGGATGAGGACAACGCTCAAACGCAACAACCACTGGCAGATCAGTTAAACGTAACACGAGCAGTCGTCGCCATACGTTTGAAAGCCATGGGAAAGTTCCACAAGATGGGTCCCACATGATCTCAACGAAAGACAGCAAAAAAAAACAGAAAAACCACTTCCGAAATGCTGCTCGCCATTTTGTATCTGGCGTCATTTCTCCATCAAATTGTGACTGGCGATGGAAAGTGGATTTATTTTGAGAATCCGAAGCGGAAAAAATCATGCGTAACTCCAGGCCAACCACCGACATCAACTGCAAGACCAAATCACTATGACCGGAAAACAGTGCTCTGCGTTTGGTGGGATCAGAAGGGTGGGATTTATTATGAGCTGCTGAAACCTGGTGAAACCGTTAACACTGAACGCTACCGACAACAGATGATTGCATTGAATCAAGCTTTGAGTGAAAAACGCCCAGAATACCAGCAGAGAAAAACAAAGTGATTTTGCTGCATGACAATGCATCATCACACACAGCAAGACTGGTCAAGGAAAAGTCGTTCAGTTGGGAAATTCTTTTATTCAACGGGTTTTTTTTTTTACAGCTCAAACAAAACCGAAAATTAATTCAATCCTTTTTAGACGATCGAAAACTCGCATTTCTTTGGCGGCAGCGACAGTGCGATACAGACATCGCACCCGACAATTCATTCAAATCCCCTACAACATTGAATTTCAGTCCGACGCGTGAAAATTGAATTTAGTAGGGACGTCGATGAACACCACGAATGAGGGGAAGTGAGAAAACTTCGGAGATGGTGTTGAGCTTAAGGCGACACCAATGTGGTCACGATAGGTGGAACGATAGAACCAAGGTTCGCATCAAGTACCAATTTCTTGGAGTCGTAAACTTCACGAAAGAGATCTTGATCTTTGATTTAGGCTTTCTGTTGACGGACCACGGCAACGAGTTCCTCCTCAAGCGGAGTCTGAGTGAGACAGCGTGTTGTGCTTGTAAAGCGCCGTCAGAAAGCTGGGCTCATGTCTTGGCAGAATATTAAAGATATGCAGTTAAAGACATGGTGGTTCGGAGTGTGCGGAGGGGTTCGCTTGAATGACTGCGAGCTAGGCATGCAAAAGAAGGAATAGGGCTGTGAGATGGATTAGTGAAACAGTTTTTCTATACACTAGGAGGTGTGAACCAGTTGTCATCATCACCGGGTAAACGACTATTGTTAATTCCGGTAAAGCCCTTGGAGACCCAGTCATGAGTTACAAGGAACTGAACTGGAAGTGATTCTTTGAGTTACGACACCTGACTAGATGTTTGTCGGTGCCATGGGATCCCATGAAAGGTTGCTTCCCACTCCGGCAATGGTGAGGCCACTTTGGTGGAGAAACGTGATGGTTGTGGTTTAACCCCCAAATGTAGGTAGACTTCGACGTGGAGTTGCATTTTATTGAACTGATACCTTTACTCTGTGACGGGTCGCTGGTTGTCATCATAAAATCAATCCGTATCCATAGAAAACCGTGAGATATAGTCTTAGAGGCACAAGTCCCTGTCAATCAAACTAGATATTGAAATGCGCAAGGGGTCGGTGGATTTCAAATAAAAATAAAACTAGTCCCCTTTACTCACCGGACTTGGCTCCGTCTGATTACCATTTGTTTGCATCGATGGGACACGCCCTTGCTGAGCAGCGCTTCACTTCCTACGAAAATGTACGAATATGGCTCGATGACTGGTTTTCATCAAAAGACCAACAGTTTTTTTTTTTTTGGCGAGGCATCCACACACCCCTGGTATATTGCAATAAGTGTTTTTTTAAAAATCATATCAATTTTTTGCAAAAATAAAACTAAAAACCTCAATTAAAAAGATAAAAAATACTCCAAGAAAAGAGTCAAGAAAATTTTGTACTTTGTAATAATGAGTAGCACTTATCGATTAGTAAGCTAATTTACAGATAGAGATCAAGATTGTAGTTTTGTCATATCAGATTAATCAGCGGAACCACTGTGCGACGTCTGCTCCCCCCTCCATATTCTAAAGTGATTTGTATGCAATATTTTTTGTTTTTACAAAATGACCTGTATTGAGTGAATGCACTGAAAAATGAGTGAATGTGTGAATTTTACACATATTTGAGCGAATCTACACAAATGGAAGACAAATTTGAGTGAATGCAATCAAATTTCAGTGAGTGCACACAAGCTGGATTGAATGCACCCAAAATTTAAGTGAATGCACAACAATTGCACAAATATTTGATTGAATGCACACAAATTTAATTGAATCAAATATTTGATTGAATGCACACAAATTTCAAACAAATTTGAGTGAGTGCACACGAATTGCGGAAAAATTTCAGAGAGTGCACACAAATTCGATTGAATGCACAAAAATTGAACACAAATTTGAGTGAGTGGACACAAATTTTTTTGAACGTACGCAAATTTGTTTGAACGTACGCAAATTTGAGTGAATGCATGCAATTTTGATTGAATGCACACAAACTGCACACAAATTTGAGTGAAAAAAAAATACATGAATTGCACACAAACTCGAGTCAATGCACACGAATTGCACACAAATTTGATTGAATGCACAAAAATTGCACACAGATTTGAGTGAATTGCGCAAAAATTTGTGTAAATGCACACAAATTTAAGTGCATAAATTTGAGTGAATGCATACAAAATTGAGTGAATGTACACAATCTTGAGTGAATGCACACGAATTGCACACACATTTGAGTGTATACACAAGAATCGAACAAATATTTGATTGAATGCACACAAATTGCACAGAAATTTGAGTGAATGCACACAAACTGCACACAAATTTGATTGAACAAACACGAGATACACACAAATTCGAAAAAAAAAAAAATTGTACACAAATTTGAGTCAATGTACACGAATTGCACACAAATTTAATTGAATGCACAAAAATTGCACACAGATTTGAGTGAATTGCGCAAAAATTTGTGTAAATGCACACAAATTTGAGTCCATTCATACAATAATTCATCTGCAGCAAAAAGCCGGAATAAGGATGCCATGATCTTCACTGAGGCTCCATTGATTAGTGAGCAATCAACAGGAGAAGGTGGATGGTCAATAGCGCTTCGCAAGAAGATTGCCAAAAAGCAGCGAGAGAAGCAGATGGCAAGAGAGAATGGTGCGGCAAAAGCCGCAAGATCGTCAGGACCAAAAAAACTAGACCTGACGCTATTGTAATCGAAGCGAAGGGTGAACTTTCGTATGCGCAGATACTACGCAAGGTAAAGGCAGACCCTAAATTAGAAGCCGTAGGAAAGGCGGTATCGAAAATCAGAAGGACGCAAAAGGGAGAACTCCTAATTCAACTTAAAGAGACGGGAGACATTACTGCCGAACTCAAAGGCGCCATTAGCAAAGCCTTAGCAGAGCAAGCGAGTGTAAGATCCCTCACGCACCGTTCTATCATCGAAATTAAAGATGTTGATGAAGCCACTACAAAAGATGACATAAGCGAAGCAATCAAAACCCAGTTTGGAGTCGAAGGAGTTTCGCAATGAGATATATTAACTCTACGAAAGGCGTACGGCGAAACGCAAACAGCAACAGTCAGCCTTCCTGCAGAAAACGCTAGAAAGTTGTTGGAAGCTGGAAGAGTTAAGATCGGCTGGGTCAACTGCCGCATTCGCGAACGAACGGAGCTTATAAAATGTTTTAAATGTCTATGAGTTTGGTCACCTAGCCAGGCAGTGTAAAAACGGAGAATACCGCTCCAAGCTTTGTAGGAAATGTGGAACGGAAGGCCACATTGCGAAAAGTTGTGACAAGGAGCCATCATGCATGTTTTGTAGGAAGGATCACCCAAAAAATGCGAAGCATGTAGCCGGCAGCAGCAAATGCCCGATTTTTAGGAGAGCCATCACAAGTAAGAAATCATACATAATCATAATACAGACTAAACTGAACCACTGTAGGATAGCGCAGGATATCCTGACACAAATTGCTAAGGAAGAGGGAGCGGATATCGTCTTGATTAGCGAACTGTACAAAAATCTCGACGGAAATATCTGGATCTCTGACAAAACAAAGCTAGCGGCAATATGGATTTGTGGAAAACACGCGTTCCAACAAACCAGTGAACAGGTGGAGGGCTTCGTACGAGCAAAAATAAATGGAATTCACTTCTACAGCTGTTACGCACGACCCAGCTGGACGACGAGTGAATACCAGACAATGTTAGATAATCTAACGGCCGACGCACGCGGTAAAACTCCAGTGGTCATAGGCGGTGATTTTAATGCATGGGCAACAGAGTGGGGTAGCAGGCTCACCAATTCTAGAGGACGCATTTTGCTCGAGACATTTGCACCACTGGAAATAGGAATTGCAAATATCGGGCGGGCAAACACGTATCGCAGAGCAGGAATGGGATCCATCATAGACATAACCTTCGTAAGCAACTCCATTCTACGAAATACGAAATGGCGTCTTAGCGAGCAATATACACACAGTGATCATCAAGCAATTATACTTGATATAAAAGAAAGAAAAGCCGTACAACGACCGAAATTAACAGGCCCAAAATGGAAAGATAAGCTCTTCGACAAGGACACGTTCGAAGAAATGATAAACACCGACGTCACAAATCGAAGCGAAACAGCAAAGATCCTTGCGGAACAACTCACCCACACTATCGTCACAGCGTGCGATGCAGCGATGCCCAGAAGGACAATTAGTGGAAGAGGTGCACCATGCTACTGGTGGAACGAGGAAATAAAAACACTCAGGGCAAAGTGCTTACAAGCCCGACGCAGAGTCCAACGATCAAGGGGAAGAGCAGACTTTCAGGACCGATTAAACACTTTCAAAGTGGCAAGACGAGATCTAAACAAGGCGATAAAACAGAGTAAGGCACTTTGTTTCAAAAATCTCTGCAACGAAGCGGATATAAATCCCTGGGGTATAGCATATAGGACGGTGATGACAAAGCTGAAGGGTCATAGGTCCCCCCCCCCTCCACAAATAACTTGCCCGATAATGCTAAGATCAATAGTAGAGCACCTGTTCCCCCTGTAGCATATCCAGAGAGATCAGCATAGAGTCTATCCCTGAAATTACGTCGGAGGAACTATTTGAGGCATGCGGAAGGATGGAAAACAACAAGGCACCTGGACCCGATGGCATCCCAAATATGGCAATAAAAGTTGCTATTCAAAAGAGGCCCGACATCTTTATAGCAACTATGCAAAAGTGTTTCGAGGAAGGAGTCTTTCCTGAGCGATAGAAGCTCCAACAATTGGTACTTCTTCCAAAAGGAAACAAGCCTCCTGGAGAACCATCGTCATATCGCCCAATATGTTTACTTGATACGTTGGGAAAGATCCTTGAGCGAATTATTAACAACAGACCGGTCGTACTAGCAGAGGAGAAAGGAGCACTCTCAGGCCACCAGTTCGGATTTAGGAAATCGCGTTCTACTATTGACGCCATAAAAGTGGTAGTCGATACTGCAGCGGAGGCGATACAAGGAGAAAGATGGCGATGGGGGACAAAAAAATATTGTGCAGTAGTGACACTGGACATTAAAAATGCCTTTAACTCGGCAGATTGGTCACTCATAAACAGATCATTAGTTAAAATGGATACACCACACTACACGTTGAGAATAATCGCAAATTACTTCACCAATAGGAAGTTCAGGTACCAAACTGATGAGGGGTTAAGGTACTACAACTTCACCGCGGGAGTCCCACAAGGATCTGTACTAGGCCCTCTCCTGTGGAATATTATGTATGATGGAGTTCTTCGACTATCGTTGCCGCAAGGAGTAAAATTAATCGGGTTCGCTGACGACATCGCTGTTGTTACCGTGGCTAAGCACATCCACGAAATAGAGTCAGCAACAAATGAAGCCGTATCACAAATTAGAGACTGGCTAGAGTCCGCTGGCTTGGAATTAGCTGATCACAAAACGGAGGCTGTTCTAATAACAAGCCGAAAGAAAATTGAATACGTGAACATTCAGGTCGGCAGTCAAATCATCAGATCCAAGGAGGCAATTAAATACCTAGGAGTTATGCTCGACAACAGATTAAAATTTAAAGTTCACGTGGACTTCGCGAGCAAAAAGGCGTCACAAATGCAGGCAGCCCTCTCCCGAATACTGCCAAACATCGGTGGACCAGGATATGCCAGAAGGATACTACTTTCGAGAGTAGTCAGCTCGGTTCTTCTATATACTGCTCCTGTTTGGGCGGCGGCGCTAGCAACAAAGGGAACAAGGAAGAAGATGTCATCAACATATAGACTCTGCGCGATAAGAACAATCAGCGGTTTCCGAACAATATCGGACGAAGCAGGCTGTGTCATAGCCGGAATGATCCCCATTGACATTCTCGCAAATGAAATGCTAAGGATATATGAAAGAAGATCCTCGATTCAACAAGAGGCAGCTGTTACGAGGAAAATAAAAGAAGAGGAAAAGGCAACATCAATGGCTATGTGGCAAGCCAGGTGGGACAACGCTACAAAAGGCAGATGGACCTATAAGCTAATCTCCGAAATTGAGGTCTGGACAAAGCGGGTGTATGGGGACTGTAACTATCACATCATGCAGTTCCTATCAGGTCACGGCGGCTACCGCAAGTACCAACATAGGTTCGGACACGATAGTTCGCCTCTTTGTCCAAATTGCCCAGATCAAGAAGAAGACACAGAGCACGCGGTTTTCAACTGCAGTCGCTTCGGAGAATGGAGAAATAAAATTCCGAGTCCACCATTCATCATTGACTATATGATAGAATCAGAGGAAAATTGGATGGAAATTTGCACACTCGTAACGAATGTTCAAAAGGATCTTCGGAGAATCGAGAGAGAAAGGAGAGCAGAAGCAATATAAGGAGCACAGCATAAAATGCTAGCCAGCCCCGCGACGTAATACCTAACGGCAGTCCCGCGGGGAGAGTGGTTGAAGTCTGTGTGCGGGGGTGTGGTTTAGTACGCAGGCACATATCGGCTGACAGTTCTCTGTTAGGATCAGGTATGTGAATCGTGCATGCCAATGGCACGGGCTATCCGTATCTAACGAAGTTTCCACACCTCCCTGGCGTAATCAGAAAAAAACACGAATTTGAGTAAATGCACACAAATTGCACACGAATTGCATTCAAATTTTAGTGAATGCGCTGCAACTGCACACAAATCTTAGTGAATGTGCACACAAATTTTAGTGATTGCACACGAATTGTACACAAATTTGAGTAAATTCACACAAATTGAGCACAAATCTAAGTGAATGCACAGGAATTGCAGAAAAACTTGACTGAATGCACACAAATTTCATTGAATGTACGCAAATTGCACACAATTTTGAGTGAATTCGAAATTTCTATCCAGAAAGTCAACAAATAGGTCACTACTGAAGGTAAGTTTAGCGCTTTTAACAAACCACTGTTTTTTTTTTATATCACCGAACAAACCCTTTAATGTATTGGATGCACACAGTCAAGTCGGTATATGGTAGGTGAACGGTGGGTTTACAAGGAATTTTCTGGAGGGGGGAGAGTTTAAACTGTCGGTTAATGTTCACCTTGAAACATTGAATGTTGTAAGATGATGGGAATACATCCCTTGATGTTGGGTGATGAAGGACTACGTCAAATGCAACTACCCCGATCATCTAAATGTGAATGTTATAAATTTTTTTTTTACAGCTTTTTAAATCGCGGTAATTTGAAATATGCCTGATAAAAGTGTTTTAACCGTTTCTCGTTTGTGAATTTCTTAGTTGTTTGTTTTTTTTTTTTAATATTTATTATTAATATTTCATTATTTTTTTTTTGTTTTTATTAATAAATTTAGCGCTATTTTCTCTGATTTCCTTTTATTTTATTTTTTTTTTCCACTCTATACATTTCTCCGTTTCCCTTTCTCCTTTTTCTTTTGCGTTCAATTTAATCCGATTGCTACAATAAAAAAAGAAAATAAAACAAAACAAACAAACAAAAAAAAAAACATTTAATTGTTTTATTATTTAATTTTGCGTTTTTTTTTTTTATTTTTAAACTTTATTTGTTTTTTTTTTTTCCTTATATAATTTGTGTTTATATTGTTGATGTGTGCTTTTTATCAGGTTTTTATTTTTTGTTTTTTTTTGTAACGTTTCGTTCAATTTTTCAACTTTTTTAAGCCGAACTTTCAGTTGTTGTGTTCTGAACTATTTGGCCAGCCTCCTGAGAGAAAAACAAAAAAAAAAGGAATGCGGAGGATTTTGTAAAAAAAACAAAAATTATCAATTAAATTAATATGCATACATTAAAAAGAAAATAAAAAAAAAAAAATAATAAGAATAAATTTGGGGATGATCAAGTTCGAATGGAGGGAGAGAGAGAGGGAAAAGGCTCGATTCGAGCAACAAATTGAAGGTTAGAGTGGATTTTGTGAAATCGGGAGGCCGGAAGGATCCTGGAATAAATCTTCTTGCTTATCAAATCTCTTGCCCCTCCTCCCCCCACCCCTTCCCCGGAATTAGTTGAAAAACCGATAAATCTGTTCAGTGTCCGAATTTTTATTTTGCTAGTTGTTGCAGGGTAGCAGGTTTTTGCAGTAGGATTAACTCGCGGAGATTAGATTCTTAGCTTTAGATGAGAAGATGCGTTCGGGAATCCCGTTGGGAGCTTTCCACCTCGCTCCTTGCGGCATTCACCATGGAAATATCTTGTGAATGCAGAGTAGAGAGCACTCCGACATTTTGAAGCCGAGCTACAATTTCCAATTCCCACTTTGGGAAGGGGCCGGCAGAAGGATACATCCACAGCCAGTCCATGGGCTTATCACTCGTCGATCTTAAATCGGATACGGACGAGTTCCAGGGTAACGACTTTTGGGGCATTCCGAAACAGACTATCATTGAATGGCGGCGAAACGGCTGGCATCAATCGGCCGTGAAATAGAGCAGTATACCATCGAAGTCTTTGGTGGACAGGATCAGGAGAAGAACGAATCCGAGCGAGATTCTAAACGTTGGTTCTGAGTGTGAAGCCAAACATTTTGTGACGATCGTCCGTACACCCAGAGGATGATACAAGGACGATTGATCGACCACGTAACGACAATGGAACCGAGCAGTTTCAATTGGTTAATTTGAGTCTCACCACAGTGCAGAGTATCACTGATCCCTTCGTTCATGAAAATCGTATTCAAGATAAGGGCAGAATCGCGCCAAACAAAATTTTCAATTCGTCTGACAAACAATTTATTGTACGAGGACTGTATGATAAGTATCCGTGTTTACCGACTGATGGCAACACTGACGCAAAATTTTTATGCCATCATGTAGCGCCATCTTTACAATGACCACTGTGAAAATTTCAGACAGATTTATCGAGTAGTTTTGTTTTGACAGCTGTTGAAATTCATCAAGTTCGTGTTTATTTGCAATCATGGAGAAAGAGCAATATGGATCAGTGATTCGATTTCTTTTTTTTTTTTTTTTGATGCGAAGACGTGTGAGGAAATCAAAGTGAAGTTGCATGCCGTTTATAAGGACCATACACCTTCGATAACTACCATCAGATATTGGTTTAATGAATTCAAGCGTGGCCGAACATCCGTTTTTGATGAAGAGCGCCCAAGCCGTCCGATTGAGGTGACTACGGAGGATATGGTTAATAAAATCCATGATATTGTGTTAGCAGATCGTCGGATGATGGTCAGAGAGATTACTGACATTGTACACATCTCAATTAAACGCATACTAGTTCACCAAATGGACGTCACATCAGCTTACTTGAATGGAGAATTAAAGGAAGAAATATTCATAGAGCAGCCAGAAATGTTTGTTGATCCAGAGAATCCTAGAAGAGTTTGCAGACTTAAGAAGGCCTTATGTGGATTGAAGCAGTCAGGACGAGAATGGAACAACAAATTAGACGATACACTGAAAGGTGCTGGATTTTCGAGATGTGTCACTGATAGCTGTGTATATACTAAGAATACGATGAATACAACATCATAGTTGTATATGGTTGACGATCTGATGATTGTTTGCTCAAAACAAGACAGGCTCGACCAGATCAAGCAGGACATTGGAGAGTGTTTCAAGATTATGGATAAAGGACCAATCGACCATTTTCTTGGAATGGAAATCGAAAGAGAAGGACATAGAGGAGCCATCAGTATTTTACAGCAAAAACTTATTGCCACGTTGCTAGAAGAGCAACACATGATAGAATGTAGGATCTGCAGTACACCCTTGGATTCCGGTGTGCAGTTGAGAAAATGCAATGATCACTCTAACTGCAAGAAAGTGAAACAGAAGATGTACCAGTCACTGATTGGATCATTGACGTACATAGCCATCTCCACAAGACCAGATATAGTTCATTCTGTGAGCAAACTGTCCCAATTCAACATGGACCCCCACGTCGAATATATAAAAGCGAATATTACGCTTGTTTACAGAAAGACGACTGAAACCCTAGTTGGGTACGCCGACGCAGACTGGGCTGGAAATGTAGATGATAGAAAATCATATACCGGATACGTTTTTATGATGGCTGGAGCAGCAGTATCATGGGAATCGCGCAAGCAACCATCCGTTGCATTAAGCAGTACAGAAGCAGAGTATATGGCGATGACAGCGGCTTCAAAAGAAGCTGTGTACTTACAGAACCTAATTAAGGAAACTGGTTTATCTAATATACTTAACGGATCAATTATTTTGTATGGAGACAACCTTAGTGCACAGCATTCAGTTCGAAACTCGGTGTATCATGCGAGATCGAAACATATCGATATTCGTATGCATTACGTGCGAGAAGTATACGAGAAACAACTTATCAAATTGGAGTACGTACCAACGCAAGAAATCATAGCCGATATTTTGACCAAGAATTTATGTAAAGAAAAGCATTTAAAATTCGTAAAAATGTTAGGAATGTAGGATTCGAAGCGGCAACGCTGCAGAGCAGCGAAGAGAATAGAGGCAGTTCGTGCGCGACCGGCTAAGTATCCGCATGTCATTTTTCATTTCATGTCATTTATTTTTATATTAATTTTATATCTGGTTACAATACACATAATGAATTAATTTCTGGTTTTTTGCTTTCGCGGGTTTAGTTGAAACCCACAAATCTGGTGTCAGAAGTGGGATAAGGCGAAAAGTTAAAAAAATTGTCCATTCGCCGTTAAGTTTGCGGTAATAATTGCGCGTGTGTAAGCTACGGAATGAAAAGCAACAAAAGTAATGACACGTATTGAAAAGAGCGAGAAAGAGAAAAGCAGACCGAAAAGTGTAACGCGATATTAAAAAATCGAACCGAAAAGTGTAACGAGACATCGAAAAGAAATCGGCAAGTGTTATGAAATATCAAAAACCCAGACGGCAACGCGATATTGAAAGGTTGGAAAGTGCGGCGCAACTCGAAAAGCATCACGCAGTAGCAAAAGACTAAAATTGTTGCGCAATACAAAATTGCAACGCGTCCGTTTATACGGGGAATGCCGGGAAGTAAACAAACGGACAAAATAAAGTACGAATTGCGAAGTCAAAATAAAACAACAAGCGAAGAACTAGAAATGTCGAAAACCAATTTCGTTTTTAAGGACGTCGAAGACTCATTGGAGCACTTCTCCGGCGAGCGTGGCAGAGATTTCGCGTCATGGCTAAAAGATTTTACAGAGATTGCAGAAGTGTGTAAGTGATCGGAAATCCAGAAATATTTATACGCCAGAAAACTGTTTAGAGGTGCGGCAAGACTGGCGTTGGAATCGGTTCGCGAAAAAAGAAAGCGGACGAAACGTTCTTGGAATATTTGTTCACCATGAAACAAATAGCAAACAAGGGAGATGTGGATGATCTATCCGTTATTACCGATATTGTACAGGGAATTCCTGACGATCCTTTAAATAAGGCCGGCCTGTACTTAGTCTCGACGCACTCAAAGCAAAGTACCGCGCATATGAGGCCGTCAAAACGCAAGTACGGCAGGAAAAGGTCAAATCGGAGAATAAACGAGCTACACCAAGCAACACAAACCGATCAAAGGCGGAAATTCGCTGTAAAAATTGTGGATTGTCGCTATCTCACAGCGTTTCCAGTTGTCCGGACAAAAATCGAGGAACACGATGCTTCGCATGTAACGAATTTGGGCACATTGCAACGAAATGTCCGACGAAGAAAACCGGTTCCAGTGGTACGCTGAACCGAATAACTAACGGCCAATACGCAACGGTAAATGTCAGATTGAAACGTTCAAATCATGCAGCGCTTGTAGATACTGGAAGCTGTGCGACTTTGATGAAAATTTCGATTCTCAACAAGACATAACATACACAACTACAATTTGCCCGGCATGTCGCTTCGAGGATTTGGATCCAGCAAAACAAAGTCGACCCTAGGTGCATGTTACGTTACGATGGAGATTCAAGGCAATGAATATCAAGTACTCACACAAGTTGTTCTGGACGCTATGCTGACCGATGACATTATTTTGGGAAAAAACTTTTTAGAAAATGTGGTTCTCGTCGTCGACGGAAACACAGTTGCTGTACACAAAAGGAAACGAGAAGAAACGCAAGCGGATCCGAATTTTTTTGAAGCGAAATGGACGTGAGGAAACTCGTCGAAGATAATGCAAATTCAAAAGATCAAGCCGGAAGTGAGGTAAGAGACAAAATAGAAAATCTCATACGAGAGTATAAGCCAGCCAGGATCAGTAAGTCTTGCATCGAGATGCAAATCACTCTTAGTGATGAGAAGCCCTTGTACCAGAAAGCGAGAAGGTTGGCGCCAAAGGAGAAGGAGATTGTGAATGAACAGGTTGAGCAATGGATAGAAGAGAAAATCATTCGTCCGAGACCTCGGAATACGCAAGCCCAGTCGTTCTCGCAAAGAAGAAGGACGGAACTCATCCACTATGCATCGATTATAGGAAGCTAAACGCTAAAATCATAAGAGATCGGTAAAATCTTGGAAAAATGGTACGATGCTGTGTTTTTCACAACTTTAGATCTCAAAAAATCGGATTTTTCCACGTTGATGTCGCAAAGGAAAGCATCAAATATACGTCATGTCCAGTATGAGTTTCTCAAAGTTCCTTTCGGATTATGCAATTCTCCTTCAGTGTTCCAGCGATTCGTCAACACAGTTTTTCGAGAATTGATTCGTGAAGGTATGGGTACTGCTATACATGGACGACCTAGTGATACCAGCCAAGACTGAAGAGGAAAATATTGGAAAGCTACGAAAAGTTTTGATGGTTGCTCAACAAAATGGATTAATTATACAATGGAAAAAATGCACATTTGTAAGTAGAACGATAGAATTCCTAGGGCATATCGTGGAAAATGGAAAAGTCAGCCCTTCGAAAGAAAGATTTTCGCTGTAGAGAAGTTGCCGCGTAGCGTTCGAGATGTCCAAAGTTTCGTAGGACTCTCAGGATTCTTCCGAAAATTCATTGCTAACTTCGCAACCATTGCCAAGCCGTTGACAGAACTAATAAAAAAAGAAAGTACATTCTCATTTGGTGCAGACGAAGTATTAGCATTCGAAGAATTAAAGGAGAAGTGTTATGTCGGGAGCCAGTTTTAAAGTTATTTGATCCCTACGCTGAAACAGAGTTGCATACAGACGCCAGCAGCATCGGCTACGGAGGTGTACTGCTACAAAGGAATATCGACGGGTGTTTCCATCCTGTATTCTACATTAGCTTCAAGTCAACAGCACCGGAAAAGAATTATACCAGCTACGAATGCGAAGCGCTCGCTGTCGTCAAATGCCTGAAAAAGCTACGAGTTTACTTGTTGGGCTTAAAGTTTAAAGGCGTTTCAAGCCACTATGAAAAAGAAAGACTTATGCCCAAGAGTTGCACGATGGGCTATTATGCTACAAGAGTTCGACTGTGTTGTACTACACAGACCCGGAAAAACTATGCGACATGTGGATTCATTAAGTAGATACCCCAGTGTGCTGAGGGTCGAGGATGGCATCTTGCACAGGATCAAAAGTTCACAGCAATCCGATGAATTCTGCAACCTGATAATGACCCTTCTCGACAGCGCAGCGACTGCGGGCTACCAAAATTACGAAATGAAAGGTGGAATACTGTATAACTTCAAGGATGGACGACATCTTCTAGTTGTTCCAAAGGCGCTGCAGCGTGAAGTCATCAAGAACAGCCACGAGAACAAGGACACTTTGGCATCAAGAAAGTCGAAGCTACTGTTGGGCAGGACTATTTTATCCCAAAGCTATCTACGAAAATTGACGCAGTCATCAGGAATTGTAGCCGGAAGCGGGGTAAAATGGAGGGATTTCTCAATCCTATCGACAAAGGCGATGCACCGTTAGAAACATTTCACATAGATCATCTTGGTCCATTACCATCGACCGCAGTATGTACTTGCCATAGTTGACGCTTTCACTAAGTTCTGTTGGATTTATCCGGTGAAGACTATGACGAGCGACGAGGTGCTAAAAGTTCTGGAATCACAAGCCAATATCTTTGGAAATCCATTCCGGATAGTAAGTGATAGAGGAACCGCTTTTACCTCCGATGCCTTTAAGACATTCTGTTCCGAAAAACATATTCAACACGTATTTATAACAACTGGAGTGCCGCGGGGTAACGGACAGGTGGAACGCATCAATGAGTTGATAATCGAAATGTTGTCCAAGCTATCTGTCGACGATCCAATGAAATGGTTTCAATTCGTACCACGAGTCCAAAAGGTCATAAACTCTGCAATAATTCGCAGTACCAGACGAACCCCGTTTGAACTAATGTTCGGCGTGACGATGAAACGAGAAGACGACGTGAAGATAACCGCTTTACTCGAAGACGTGATTCGAGACGAGTTCGACGGAAGACGCTCAGAAGAACGAAAAATCCAGGAAGAAAATCGACGAACCTTTAACCGAAAGCGAAAACCTCCTTTGAAATATCAAGTCAACGATTTAGTCGCGATCAAGAGGACGCAGTTTGGGCCAGGTCTAAAGCTTTACCCGAAATATCTAGGCCCATACAAGGTTGTGAACGTAAAGAGGAACGACCGCTATGAAGTTCAGAAGGTCGGCAGACACGAAGGAAGGCCGAATACGACGCATACGGCCGCAGATCTGATGAAACCATGGCTGGACGACTACTCGTCAGAGTCTGACGAAACGCAGGATGGCCGATCTGTAGGATTCGAAGCGGCAACGCTGCAGCGAAGAGAATAGAGGCAGTTCGTGCGCGACCGGCTAAGTAGACGCATGTCATTTTTCATTTCATGTCATTTATTTTTATATTAATTTTATATCTGGTTACAATACACATAATGAATTAATTTCTGGTTTTTTGCTTTCGCGGGTTTAGAGAAACCCACCGGAATATGTACTTAACGATTTTCGAATCACATTTAACTTGCGTTGATATATATAAATGAAAGAAGACAATTTTGAATTATATAATGTAAAGAATCGCGTGTCATTAATTTACTGTAAAGTTTCTTAATTTGATAGTCATTATGAATAATATACGATTGAGAAGGACTGTTAAGAGTTCTAGCTAGAGCAATCGAACCTTATTCAGTCACTCTAATAAAGCCACGCTGAACAGTTCGAAAAGCAAAACACTGTCGTTTTAATAACCCGGTTTAGTTTTCCCGTTTGTCCCAACAGTCAAAAAAAAAAAAAAAGGTTAAGGAACTTGAATGTCCGGAGGCAAAGGTTCGATTTGGGCTGTAGCGCCATTGTACAAGTGGAAATCGTCAATGTACGACCTGTTATGAATCCTTACTACAGTCAGTACTGAATGAAAAGAAACGATTTCCTGATCTTACACTGTTACGGTTTGTTTTGTGTGACGTTTCGGTCTCTGCTGTGACCTTTATCAGTGAGTTTGGTAGAGGTCTCAGCAGAGACTATGGGAAACGAAAGTCCTGAAAGGCATTAATGCCTTAAAAATACTAACGGGTTTACTACGGGTTGCGGACCTGAAACCCGGAGAAAAATCAATCAAAAAATTCGGAGAAAAATCAACCAAGACATACGGAAAATCAGTGAGTTTGGTTAAAGTCTCAGCAGAGACCGAAACGTCACACAAAATAAAGCAATCAGTGTAAAATTCGGAAATCCCTCCTGTTAATACAGTGAGAGCTTTGAAAAATTGGCACAACACTCAAGTCCCTTGAGGTTGAGGACTAATTTTTGGTAAAAAAAAAAAAAACAGAATCGGAGCGTCGAAAGAAGGGAGAAAGAGGAAGCTAACCTAATTATGCTTAACAATTTATTGGTGGTGGAGTTTTTTGGTGGTGGAGTTGATTGGTTGCTTGGTGGTGGAGGTTTGGTTGAGGTTGGATGTTGAGTTGGTTGATGAGTGCTAAATCCCAAAACCAAAGGGGCGGAAGAAAATAAAAGAAAAAAATCAGAAACAGAAGGAAAGAGGGGGGGCTGAGGAAGAGATGTCTGTGCAAGCTTTCGTGTTTATGTGTAATGTTTTCGTGTTGTTTCTCTTTATAAATTTCTTATTTTCCTTCTAATTTATACATACAAAAAAAAGCAAAATATTTATTCCAACTAATTTACCTGCTGATTTTGTTCGCCTCCACTGTTTGACGATGCTCCACCACCAGCCGCCTTTCTACGATTACGACGAAACTGTGGATTACCGCCGCGACGTTGTGAACGCTGTTGCGTCGTAGACGGTACAACACCACCACCACCATCTTGACCGCCACCAATATCGCCGCCTATTTTCAAATTTTTTTTTTTTTGGGTAAGGGAACACATTTTTTTTTTTTTGGTTTAGATCAGCATATTTTCATGTTCAACTTCAACAACAAAACTTAACTTCAAAACTATTTTTTTTTATTTTTGTGGCGTTGTAGATGATAAAAAGGGCGTGACAGATGCTTAGAATTGTTTTAGAAAAAGAAAAAAAACATAACGAAAAAAAATAGCAAAAGGAGGAAAAATATAGCCAAGTGAAACTTCCAAGAGAAATATATGAAAAAATTCCAGTTTAAACTTTTTTTGTGTTTTTGTTTAATGGAAAAAAAATAAATCTCAATAAATAAAATATAAAAAAAAAGGAAATAAGACATAAATTTCGAAAAAAAAAAAATAAAGAAAGAATAAAATAAAACTGTTAACGTTTGTTTGGTTTTTTTTTTTCAAAAAAATTTCTATTTCTATTTTTTAAAATTTTTTGTATAGTTTTGCATTCAGGTTGTTTTTTTTTTTTTTTAATATTTTCATAAAATTTTTTTTTTTTTTTTTAAATATTTTTGGTGTTGATCTTCATTTCATTTCAATGTTTTTTTTTAAGTGTGTAATTTTCTTTCTATGTTGTTGTTGTTGTTTTTTTTTCTCTTTGTAGGAATTGTTCTTTATTTTTTTTTTGTTTAATTACCTTCCTGGCTGCGAGGACGACGTCCACCACCACCACCGCCGCCGCCACCACCGCGTCCGCCACGGAAATTACGACGGAAGAAACGTCGAGGCGGTCCGCCACGTCCACCGCGCTGTTGACCTCGACCACCGCCGCCGCCGCCAACACCGTCCTCATTCGTTGAATCGGCATTGTTCAGGTCGATATTACCGTCGCCGCCGCCAACGCTGCCGCCGTTCTGGTCACGACGTTGACGTCGTCCACCGTTTCCGCCGCCGCCCGCACCGCCGCCACCACTACCGTAATAGTTGTAGCCACGACCGCGTCCTCGCGGCCGGAAACGGCGCTGCCCGCCGTTACCGCCCGGACGTTGTCCGCGCTGCTGTTGCTGGCCGCCATCCAATTGTTGTCCGTCAACGTCTAGTTGACTGCCGCCGCCGCCCGATCCTCCTTCTGCGACGGTACCGTCTTCGTTGCGGCTCGTATTTCCGCCCGTATTGTTACGGCGACGATTGCGCTGCAACCAGGGCCGATAGCCGCGACGGCGATCGGCTGCGAATTGCGAGCCGCGTACCGGTTCACCGGACGGACCCGTTACGTTGGCGGCTTCGTTGCCTTTTTCGCCGACAACGACGTCGAATTCGACGACTTCACCGTCGCCGACCGATCGGACTGCCTTTTTCGGATTGTTTTTGGTGATGGCGGTCTGATGGACGAAGACGTCTTCCTTGGTGTCGTTACGATTGATGAAACCGTAGCCGCTCTTCACGTTGAACCATTTCACGGTACCGGTGACCTTGGTAGCTGGAGAGAGAATTTTTTGTTTTTAGCGCAATCTTAAACGGAATTATTTTGATCGGGAGGCTGTTTCCCGCTCGAAATCTTGACAGAAAGTCAGTATCATACCTCCGCGGAACGAAATGAGTCGCTTTACACTTGGAAAACGTTGGGAAATATTGAAAACGTTGGGAAATATTGACAAAACGTTGGGAAATATTGAAAAAAAAACGTTGGGAAATATTGAAAAAAAAACGTTGGGAAATATTGAAAAAAAAAAAACGTTGGGAAATATTGAAAAAAAAAAAAAACGTTGGGAAATATTGAAAAAAAAACGTTGGGAAATATTGAAAAAAAAACGTTGGGATATATTGAAAACGTTGGGAAATATTGAAAAAACGTTGGGAAATATTGAAAAAACGTTGGGAAATATTGAAAACGTTGGGAAATATTGAAAACGTTGGGAAATATTGAAAACGTTGGGAAATATTGAAAACGTTGGGAAATATTGAAAAAAAAAAAACGTTGGGAAATATTGAAAAAAAAAAAACGTTGGGAAATATTGAAAAAAAAAACGTTGGGAAATATTGAAAAAAAAACGTTGGGAAATATTGAAAAAAAAACGTTGGGAAATATTGAAAACGTTGGGAAATATTGAAAAAAAACGTTGGGAAATATTGAAAACGTTGGGAAATATTGAAAACGTTGGGAAATATTGAAAAAACGTTGGGAAATATTGAAAAAACGTTGGGAAATATTGAAAACGTTGGGAAATATTGAAAACGTTGGGAAATATTGAAAACGTTGGGAAATATTGAAAACGTTGGGAAATATTGAAAAAAAAAAAACGTTGGGAAATATTGAAAAAAAAAAACGTTGGGAAATATTGAAAAAAAAAACGTTGGGAAATATTGAAAAAAAAACGTTGGGAAATATTGAAAAAAAAACGTTGGGAAATATTGAAAACGTTGGGAAATATTGAAAAAAAACGTTGGGAAATATTGAAAACGTTGGGAAATATTGAAAACGTTGGGAAATATTGAAAAAACGTTGGGAAATATTGAAAAAACGTTGGGAAATATTGAAAAAAACGTTGGGAAATATTGAAAAAACGTTGGGAAATATTGAAAAAACGTTGGGAAATATTGAAAACGTTGGGAAATATTGAAAACTTATTTCCAAAGTGATTGAGGTGTAGCCCAAACAGTGCGTTTTTGGGCGTTTAGCGATGTCGATTGGCCGCCTCGGAGCTGCGATTTGACCCCTTTGGACTTTTTTTTCTGGGGAACCGTGGAGGACCGATGTTATGCCAACAATGCAGAAACGATTCAAGCACTTAAGGCCAAGCAATCCGTGAGCTACACCCCGAAACCATCGACATGGTCTTGTCAAATTGGAGTGACAGAATGCGCTACTGCGTAGCCAGCCGAGGCAGCCACTTGAACAAAGTTGTATTTCATCATTAATGGGAATGTTTGCGCTTACTAATGAAGCCATAATACATGGAAAAAAAATTAATTTTGTTCATATTATTGCATTTTTGAAAAGAAACCAATCAATTGTGCACCCTGTAGAAGGGAGCACGCTATCTTTGACAGTTGATAGTGGCCATGTTTGAAAAGATACATCTGTCAAGTTTGACAGTGACGTTTATTAAAAATTGGCGAATCGACAGCGAGACTTTAAAAGGGACGACGCACATATTACACTTGAGAAAGTTGTGCGCGAGAGGTTGAAACTAGTGGAACACAATATGTATCACCCCAGCTGGACACTATCGGTGGGATCCGCAGGACGCCACTGTGTCGGCCAGAATGTCCCACAGCCAAGTTGCAGTCGCCAACTTGGAGGTGGTGAAAGAATTCGTAAACCTGCCCTCTAATGCAATTCATTGTCAATTGGAAAATTCCCGTATTCCCTTTTCTCCTTCTGAAACCTGAAAATCAAGAATCCAAGACCCGAATCGGGCTGCAGCACTGCTGAACAAGCTCCGCTCCCCCTTCATGAAAACTTTCCGACAAACAAAACAATGCTCCAACAAGCCGGAAAATTTTTTTCCCCCCCAAATTTATGACGAACATCACCCTCTGCAAACCACCCCACACACGGTAATGCACAATACGAGCCGGGAGAGCGGCGAAGAAAATCAACGAATTACGCGTTAGTGAAAAAAGTGCGACACAAAATTTTATAGATGAAGTTTTAAGGGAGAGGGGGGGGGGGGCGGAAGCGAAGAACACGCTGCACAATGCTAACAATTCCAATCGATCTGCACACAGAGAGGAAAAAATTGCGCGCGCACTTGTGTGGAACGCACACCGGCAAAAAGTCAACAAACCCAACTACGCACAGCGGTAGAAAAACACGCGGTTTATCACTCACCCCACCACCCACCGCGGAAAAAAAAAACTTTTTTTTTCTTTTCCAATACCGCGTCTCGCCCGCCTCCCATCTAAAAATAAATCAACAGGGCAGATTTTTCCAAAATGGCGGTGCAGCGGCCGGCGCGTATTTTCTTTTCATGCAAAATTACGGGGCGAGTAATTTTACCGGCATGCACACCGCGCGGGGGGGAGGAGCCGCCATTTCTTGAACCAAAAAAAAAAGAAAACTGAGCAAGGCAACAACCTCCCGCGGGAAACCAAGAATCAAATTAGAATTTTCCAGCGAGAGTCCGGTTCTACTCACCGATTAACTCCTTAACGGGCTGCGGCGGTAGCGCCGCCTTCTCTCCGGCCCCGGATCCCTGGGACGCATCCGACGCTGGCGACTGCTGCTGGGCTGCCGCGACAGCCGCTCCGGCCTGCGGATCGATCACCACTTTTTCCGAGTCAGCCATTGCGCGCTTTGCTGCAAATTTTCCTTCGTTCGATGCCGGACCTCCTCCTGTTTTCACACCGCCGCGGTATTTACTGTTCTTTTTGTTCTGTAGCGCGCGCGGTCTATCCTTCGAGGGGGGGGGAGGGTTTCGGTTTTTTCTTCGGTCTTTTTTTTTCGCTTTTAGTTTTTAAAATGATTTTTGCACGAGACGAAATGCCTTGAACGGCGGTTTGGTCGGCTCGATGCGATGTTGCTGTAGAGAGGAAACGCGCGACGATGATGACGACGACGACGACGACTCACACTTTTTCACGAGTGATGAAAAGATGGTAAATCACTCTCCAAACCTTTCCTGACGTTTAAAGGTGTTTTAATCGATGATGTTACTCACTGTCCAGATCTTGCTCGATTGAGGATGCCGTCGTCGCCGAGCATGGCATGAGCCCGAAAATTTCGGCGCGCCACCGATGTCATGTTCGAGCATGGATGGCGCACGTAATGGCGACGGTAATGCCATATGGATGTGTCAGGCGGTGCCATCTGGAGTTACTCCATGCGGGGAAAAAAAAGAACAAGACACCTGGTAGTAGAGTTCGGTCAGGGTGATAATCAGATTTTCCATTAAATTTGAAATAGCGCCCACCTATTTTCCAGCATGCGATAAATGAGCAAATGTGATGCCAAACCGTTCATTCGTACGTGAAGCCAAACCCAAACAATTGTTTATCACTTAAACGATCTGCAAATGAAAGATATTTGCAAAATAAAACCACGAAAAATTTACATGGACACGTTGCACGCATACAAATGAAAATAAAAAGCGTCCAGTCTGACAGGCTGTAAGGAATGCCAAGCGTTCTTATTATAGTCAAAAGTTTGACTCTGCCAGCAAGAATAGATCTCATACTAGGAAGTGAAGTTTTTTCGCAAATCCTCAGGCCGCTGGACTCCCGACTGCGCAGAATACTCACCTCAGATGGATATTATTCGGCGAGATCGACAGAAGTGTTCGAGCGCAAATTAACTTCACAACATTAACGACAAAAATCGAAATCGACAAATTGCTTCAACGGTTTTGAGAGATGGACACCGTGTCGCCAAAACGTGAATCCAAACCGGAAGAGAAATGGTGCGAAACTTTCTACAACGAAACTCACTCGAGAGATAAGCGCGGACGGTATTTTGTGCGTTTACCATTGTTGAGGGCAAGGTCTTTTTCTTGCCTTATTGAAATTGAAAAGATACAACGTCTCGATGATTCGAGAGATTCTGACTGAATGAATTTATTTCCTAAAACTAATGATTTAAATACACAAAAAATGCTTACGCTAAAAAAAATGGAACATATATCACAGGCTAGCCATAAAGTGCAGATTAAGCAAAGGGAATATAAATACATAAAAAATGCTTACGCTAGTGTAAGATAAAAAATGATACATGATATTGGCATATACAACAGGCTAGCCGTAAAGTGCAGTTTAAGCAAAAAGATCTAGACGTGCACAAAATTTATTTGATCGAAAGGAAATGAAATTTGCTTATCGCCTACTGTGTGCGATAAGACACCGAGATAATGCGACATGCCGCCGCATTCCAGGCGATGCGATATGACACACCGAGTAGAGCATGGGAACATACTGTTGCGAGCTAGAGATTCGCTGGGATTTCAAGAGAAACGCAATTCGTTTTTAAAATATAACGATAATTTATTTATTGCACTTTATACACAATTTCCCGATCACTTCACTAAATTCGCTCTAAAAAAACTTAATTCGCACAATCCAGGAACACCGGCGATCTATCACTTTCGCTTATTTACACCGATAGGTGTTTCCCATGAAACTGTCACTAAGTAACTGGATTCCTTGTCGTGAGCTCTGGTTATTTATATGGGTTTATCCGAGTCTCGAACCTTCTCTGGTGTATGTTTTTCTGCTGGGTCTGGACTATTCTGGAAGTTACTAGATGGCGTCGGGTGTCATTGTTTGTGTCTTTGAGAAATTACTAGAAGCCCTCTACATGTTGGAAGAATATTCTAAATAGTTCTGGCAGATTTGAGAGAGATCATTGCCAGATCTATAACATTACCCTCTCCTTAGTCCCTGTTCGTCCCGAACAGAGTCGTTCACTTCCGCAATGGCACCGTGGTACTTTGTTAGTCGGTCGAGATGTACCACTTTCATTTTAGTGCGGGGTTTTCGCTGATTCCATCCATCCTCTGGTTCGATCGTTAACCTCCGAATGGTTTTTCCGGCTTCCTTTTCCTTCTCACGTTCGCGTTCTTTCTCCGTTTCCTTTTCGCGCTCATTCCCCTCCTTAGCGGCACGTTTACTTCCCTTTTCTCGTTCCGCATTCTTCCTTTCGCGATCTTCTCGATCATATCGCTTCCCATGTTTGGTCTTGTCACGATTATTCGCATGAAGTACTTGACCGTCACAACTTCTACCCGTTCGTTCGCGATCCTTATTCGATTGTCCATCTTTGCTTCCATGATCTTTCCCGATGTATTGTTCTTGTCGCAATCGATCTTGCCGACTCGAGGTTTTCGACCGACTCCGGCATCTTTTATCCAAACCGTGTGTAAGATTTGAACTCTGACGACTAGTTCTTGACCAAGATCTACCTGCCCGATCTCTATCTTCGCGTTGTTTAGCAGCGCAGCCGGAACAATAGTTGGTCGCTTTCCGGCAGTCGAGTCTCAAGTGTCCTGCCTGTCCACAATTCCAGCATCGGGGGGCACCAAATCTTTCGCTCCGCTTGGTGTACTCGGCTTTCTGGCACACACATTCTTCTACTATTTCTCGAACTCGATAGTTACTCCGCGAGCTTTGCTTGGCAGCTTCGAACGTCAGCCCATATACTAAGGCTTCGCCAATCGTTTTCTTACCTGCCAGTTTTAACGCCTGTTGCAGCTCTCTGTCCAGTACAGCATTGTTGAATGCGAAAACAGCCGTATCGTTGCGTTGCTCTGTTTGCGCATTGGGCAGCGATAATAATGTGAGTCGTTCAATATTGCGTGCCAGCTCCTGAAGTGTTTCACCATTCTTTTGAGTTCGGTTGTACAGCTCTATTTTGTAGATCTCTTTCATGCGGTCACTGCCGTAATGAAGATCCAATGTTTGGACTAACGTTGAAAAATCTTGTTGTTGCTCCTGCGGAATCGTTTGAAGAACCTCCGCTGGTGGACCTCTTAACGCCAATATAAGAGCCGTTCCTCGTTCGAGATCATTCCAATGGTTGTTTCTGGCGGCAGCCTCAAATTGGATCTTATAAATAGCCCACGGTGTCTGTCCATCGAAGATTGGAGCTTTGAAACCCTTATGCGTAACGTGCTCTGCTTTCATGACTCCGACTGCTTTCACGTTATCCAAGTCCCTTTTTAGGCGCTCGACTTCTTGTACAATCCCGGATATCTTTTCCGTAATTTGCTCTTCGAATATTCGAAGTTTCTTCTCAACGTTTTCTTCTATGGCCTTGCCCATGATGTCTATTTTATTATTTTGCAGCTCCAATTTTCGGTTAAGGTCCTTTGAGGTCTGATCTAATTTCTCTAGTTTCTGATTAATGTCCGCAGATTGTTGTTTAATGTCCACTGATTGTTGCTCTAATTTCTGATTCATATCCGCAGATTGTTGATCCAATTTGTGCATCATTTGTTGCATTAACTGTGTTAGAGCATCCGTTGCACCAGAACACTCCTCTCCACGAGCTTCTTTGATTTGGAATTCGAAACTATCTGCATCTTCACCCTCAGCCTGCAGTGTCTCGATCATACGGCTGACAAGTTCAGACTTGCTCCCTGTCGTAGATAACCCGCGTCTACCGAGCTCTTCTTTCAGCTCCGCTAATTTTAAGTCTTTTAAATAACGCGGCATTCTCACTACCGATTATTTTCCGCGATCGAATTCACTTAAATTTACGCCACTAATTAAAGTCACTGCTCACTCGAGAATATTCGTTTTCACAAAATTCTCACTGTCCGTTCGAGAATTTTAGTTCCGCGATTTTACTTCGCTAATTAAAGTCACTGTTCACTAGAGCACTCGAGAATATTCGGTTTCACCAAATTCTCACTGTCCGTTCGAGAATTTTAGTTTCACTTTTCCGCTCTCACAAAATTATCCGTTCCGAGAATTTTTAATTTCACTCGCGATTTTTAACCCGAATTTATCCTTGGAATCCCACTCTTCTGACACCAATTGTTGCGAGCTAGAGATTCGCTGGGATTTCAAGAGAAACGCAATTCGTTTTTAAAATATAACGATAATTTATTTATTGCACTTTATACACAATTTCCCGATCACTTCACTAAATTCGCTCTAAAAAACTTAATTCGCACAATCCAGGAACACCGGCGATCAATCACTTTCGCTTATTTACACCGATAGGTGTTTCCCATGAAACTGTCACTAAGTAACTGGATTCCTTGTCGTGAGCTCTGGTTATTTATATGGGTTTATCCGAGTCTCGAACCTTCTCTGGTGTATGTTTTTCTGCTGGGTCTGGACTATTCTGGAAGTTACTAGATGGCGTCGGGTGTCATTGTTTTATAGCGCGAGGATGGCACGGGATACGACGCGTGAATTACCTCGCGACTATTACCACGTAAACACAATTGCTATTTACTCTAAACAAACTTTATTCACGATTAAATAACAAAAGTAAAAATGGATTTCACAATTTACGTGGTTCGCGTTCAGTCGCACGTTCTCAGAACTGTCAAAATTAATTCCGTCTCTTCCACTTCGATTACAGCGCTCTCCTCCACTTCGATTACAGCGCTGTCTTGTGGTCGATGTTAGCACTATGTGTCTTCGCCACATATACCCCCCTCCGAGTAACGTCAGATGTGACGTTGCGGTATTCACTTGACATGTTGATGATGATTGGATTCACTTGTGATGTTAATTTTCCAGGATATGTTCTCGGAGTGTAGCCTGCTTGACTGTCATCGAGATTAATGTTTGCAGTGTAGGCTGGTTTTAGCCTCTCAGTTGATACAATCTGCTGCTTGCCTTCTACGTCGATTTTGTAGACATAGTCGCTTACGCGTTGAATGATCCTATGCGGACCGGTGTACGGTTGCTCCAGCGGCTTTTTGACGTGATCCTGGCGCAGGAACACGTGTGTTGCTGTTGCTAAGTCCTTGAAGACGAACGGACGGTCTCGTCTGTGATGAAGTACAGGCGCAGCTCGCAACTGCTGCATATCTCGGCGAAACTTCTCGGCAAAAACCTGCGGATTGCTTGGCTGGTCGTGATTAATAAAAAACTCACCTGGCAATCTGAGAGTTGACCCGTACACCATTTCCGCTACAGAACATCCTAAGTCTTCCTTAACAGTGGTGCGAAGGCCAAGTAAGACTGTGGCTAGCGTTTCGGTCCAGCGGTTGTTCTCGTGGCACATAAGTGCAGCTTTAAGTGAACGGTGCCAGCGCTCGACCATGCCATTGGACGCTGGGTGGTAAGCGGTTGTTCGAATGCGTTGACACCCGAGGAGTTGTGTCAGTGCGTTAAACAGTGCGGATTCGAACTGCGCTCCCCTGTCGGTGGTGATGATTTTGGGCGCGCCAAAACGTGATACCCACTGCGTAAAGAGTGCAGTCACAACAGTGTCGGCCGTCGTATCAACAATAGGTATGGCCTCCGGCCATCTCGAAAATCTATCGATGATCGTGAGAAGATACTTGAACCCATTCGATGGTTGCAGCGGTCCGACGATGTCCACATGGATGCTTTCGAACCGTTTGTCCGGTGTATCAAATTTCAGAGGTACGTTCCTGACATGTCTGGTTACTTTTGAACGTTGGCACTTATTACAATTCTTGGCCCAGCTGGTTATGTCCTTACACATGTTAGGCCACACATAGCTCTTTCTGATTTGTTTGCTGGTACTCCTGCCGCTCGGGTGTGATAAGTTGTGAACAAGCTCGAACACTCGCTTGCGCAACGGAAGCGGAACGTATGGCCTCATTGCTCCAGTCGAAATGTCACAGTGGACAGTGATGTTGCCGTCTATTTGGAATTTTTTAATATGCAAGCTACTCTCCTTCTGTAAAAGCTGCTGCAGTTCATTGTCGTTCGTTTGCTGATCAGCGATGTCTTTCATACTTAACGTTTCTGGAAAACTGATCGCGTTTATGCTCTCAGATCGAGAAAGAGCATCTGCCACGATGTTTTTCTGGCCTTCCACGTGGATGACGTCTGTTGAGAACTGCGCAATGAATTCAAGTTGCCTGTTTCGTCGAGGTGATACGTTGTCTGTTCGCTGTTTGAAGGCATAGATCAGCGGCTTGTGGTCCGTTTTAATTACAAAATGTCTAGCCTCGAGCATATGGCGAAAGTACTTTATCCCTTCGAATATAGCGAGCAATTCGCGGTCATACGCGCTATACTTCCTCTGTGCATCACTGAGGCGCTTGCTAAAAAATCCGAGCGGTCGCCACACACCGTCTTGCATTTGTTCCAAAACTGCGCCCATTGCTGTGTCCGAGGCATCTGTAGACAACGCGATGGGAGCGTTTACGTGTGGGTGTGCGATTAGTGCTGCATTAGCGAGCATCTTTCTGCTTTCCTCGAAGGCTGTGTCTGCTTCAGTGGTCCACTCGATTTTCGTCTTGTCGTTTTTCTTGCTGCTCGTGAGGAATGCGTTTAACGGTGCCAGCAGTGTTGCTGCGTTTTTAAGAAAACGCCGGTAGAAATTTATCATACCCAGATATCTTCTCATTTCTAGGACATTAGAGGGCTTGGTAAATTGCTGGATGCTGTTCACTCTCTCGACAAGCGGTGCAGTGCCCTTCGCTGAGATTTTGTACCCTAAGTACTTAACCGTGGATGCTCCCCAAACGCATTTCGACGTGTTGATTTTCAGGCCGTAATCTCTAAGCCGCTGTAGGACCTGCTTAACGTGGTCAATGTGTTGTTCTAGGTTGTCTGAAGCGATGAGTATATCATCGAGATACACGTAGCAAAACTCGAGTTCGCGCAAAGCAGTATCAACAAAACGTTGAAACGTCTGGGCGGCATTTCGCAAACCGAATGTCATTACCGGGAACTCGAACAAGCCGAACGGTGTTGCTATCGCGGTCTTTTGAATATCCTCTGCACGGACCGGTATTTGATGGAATGCCCGTTCAAGATCAAGGGTTGAGAAGATTTTTTTTCCAAACAATTGGTATGAAAAATCTTGGATATGTGCTACTGGATAGCGGTCAGGAACTGTGGCGGCATTTAGCTGTCGGTAGTCGCCACATGGTCGCCACTCGCCGTTGTTTTTCTTGGCGAGATGCAACGGACTGGCCCACGGGCTTTTAGAAGGCCTGCAGATACCCGCTTTGAGCATCCTCTCGAACTCGAGTTTCGCTGCTTTGAACTTATCAGGCGGAAGACGCCTTGGTCGTTGTACTACCGGAGGGCCGCGTGTGTCAATATGGTGTTCGATGCCGTGAGTTACGATGGCTGATGTGGATGGATTGGTGAGCTCTGGAAAGCTTTTGAGCAATGCATCCAAACTGTTGACATGCACTACGCTGATTACATCGCTTGAGTCCGCAAGCTTTCCATTAGTCGCCTGCATGGTTCTACCGTTGACGAGTCGTTTGCACCTCAAGTCGACCAGAAGGTTAAATTCTCGCAGGAAATCGGCACCTAATATAGCAACTTTCACGTCAGCAACCACGAATTTCCACCTGTAGCTTGGGAGATGTTTTAAATTGACATTCTTCTCGCATTCGCCGTATGTTACTATGGGCGTGCCGTTCGCTGCGTAAAGTTGACACCTCGCTTGACGTAGGTTCCCAGTTACGTTGCTTCGGGGTACAATGGACACGTCCGCTCCTGTGTCCACAAGGTATAGCGTGCCGTCGTGCTGGTCACTTAACACTAATCGGTACTTCGGTATGCTTAAGGCATTGACTGTGCAAGTGGAGGGTGCTTCAACAAGCGGAGGTGTGAAGCTGCATGGCTTACGGCATTTTCGTGCTCGAGCTCCGAACCTCTCGTGGTAAAAACACATGCCACTGAGCTGATTGCTCGTTGTACTTGCACGAGTCTGTCTACTGCTTGTTGGGAGAGCAGAGTTCATAGCTTTGACCGTTTGAGCTATCTTTGTGAGTTCAGCTTTGAGGTCCACCATGTCAACGTTTGGTGTTGTTGTTGTTTCAACGGCCGCCGCTGATGCTGCAGGTCTCGATTGTTCCATGATTCTGTCTGCCACCTCCACTGTATCGTCCATGCTTTGTTGCGCACTGGCGATTAAAATTTCACGCACTCTCACCGGGAGCCTTTGGAGCCATAAGGATTTCAAAGCAGCGCTACCGATGTCTGCTGTTGCCAGAAACTTCATTTCCCGCCATAATTGTGATGGGGTTTTGTCCCCAAGCTCCGTCTCATACAGTAGTTTCCGAAGTTTTCTATCTTCGCTATCAGTAAATCGTTTAATTAATGCATTTTTAATTGCTTCGTATTTCGACTCGGATGGCGGCGTTTCCAAAATGTCGGTTACGCTTTCTAGTGTATCCGCGTCTAAATGGGCTATTATAGCGTTGTATTTGCTGTGGTTAGATCGCACTTGACAATGTGCGAACTGCGCTTCCGCGTGGGAGAACCAAAGCGTTGGCCTTCGCTGCCAAAATGGCGGTAATTTCACCTTCTGCACGGACTGAACCGAATGTGCGCAGTCCATATGAGACGCGGATTGTGCTGCGGTTGGTTTTTGAGCGTGCACATTTTTGGCTTGGTCGGCCTGTGGGTCTGCCGGCGGTGAATTTTCGATCTCGTCGTCCGACATTTTTCGTATGAGATTGAAGTGCGCGTTGCTGCAGGCGGCGTGTTGCTTGTCGTAAGGGTCACCAATATAGCGCGAGGATGGCACGGGATACGACGCGTGAATTACCTCGCGACTATTACCACGTAAACACAATTGCTATTTACTCTAAACAAACTTTATTCACGATTAAATAACAAAAGTAAAAATGGATTTCACAATTTACGTGGTTCGCGTTCAGTCGCACGTTCTCAGAACTGTCAAAATTAATTCCGTCTCTTCCACTTCGATTACAGCGCTCTCCTCCACTTCGATTACAGCGCTGTCTTGTGGTCGATGTTAGCACTATGTGTCTTCGCCACAGTTTGTGTCTGTAGCGACCGACGCGAGAGGCATGACCGGCGATAGAGAGAAGAAGCTCGCTTGACATTTCTCTTCGCGTCCGTCACTTATAGAAAACAGACTTGTGTTTACATGCTTCCGATAATAAAGTTTTATTTAACACTAAAAGCGTGAATTTAATTTGGTTTTAGTATGGTAGCTCGGCGATAGCTACAATTGGTGACCCTTACGTAGATTTTTTTCTTCGCGAAACAAAAACGCTAACCATTTTTCGTAAAAAATTCATTCGCTTTTCGCGTCGTATCAGACGCCATTTTTTTGTGGAACTTTTGAAAGTTTGTAGCGTCACGTCGTGTAAAAAAAAAAATAGACAAAAATCCGATTGTTTTGTGCATAAGTGCTTAAAACCACGGACTTAAACTGCAGTTTTTGGTTCATCGTAAAGTGACGCAACCGACAAATTCCGGAAAATCAGGAGGACGAACACGTAAGAAAATTAACATTCCTGCCTCACCACTTTCAATATGACTGATCCACCGACAAACACCGAAGCTACAACACCACCGGAGACTCCCGGGACACATGCTAGTGGCCGCCGAATATTTGAAGGACTGCTACCTCCAAATATGGAAGCGATTCATAACATAAGAATTCCACCTTTCTGGCAAAGACGGCCGGCATTATGGTTTGCAAAAGTCGAAGCGCAGTTCAACACAAACAAAGTCTACACTGATAATTCAAAATTCAGTGCCGTGATTGCATCTTTAGACTGGGCGATATTAGACCAGGTCGCCGATATTGTCGAATTTCCACCGACCACGGGAAAATACGACGCTATTAAAAAACAGCTAATTACACGTTATACGGATTCACCCGAGAGCCAACTGTCACAAGTGCTAACGGAGTTGGAACTCGGCGATAGAAGACCATCACAATTGTGGCGCGAAATGAAATCGCTAGCTGGGGACAATCTTAGCTTAGAAGCCATCCGAACTCTATGGCTACGGCGTTTGCCGTCTCGCGTGCGTGCCATCCTAACAGTTACTGCACATGTCGACATCGAGCCGCTGACTGAAATGGCGGATAAAATACTCGAGGAATGTAAAACGTTCCCATCAGTATCTTCGGTCGAGGAAAACTTGGAAAAGACAACAGATAACGAAGCTCTTCATTCACTAACACGCGAGATCGTCGGTCTATCAAAACGGCTTGAGAGATTGGAAACTCGAGGCCGTAGACCCAACCGATCGAATTCCAACAACAGCCGTTCACGTGGAGCACGGCCAAAATCGCAAACTCGGCAAGACGATTCCGGTATGTGCTTCTACCACCGACGTTTCGGCACATCAGCACAGAAATGTCGGCAACCCTGCAGTTTCCAGTCGGGAAACTAAACGCGCCGTCGTCAGCTAGTACGGTCAGCGACGGCGCAATCGAACAGCACCGTCTACTTTTGCGGGATCGCCAGAACGGAATGCTTTTCCTGGTCGATACCGGCGCAAACGTTTCCGTGATACCTAAAAATAACTTGGGAACACGGTCGGCGCCTGCGCAGTTAAAATTATTCGCCGCAAATGGTTCGTCCATTTCAACATACGGAGAGCGACTATTGAAACTCGACTTCGGTTTGCGACGTCCTTTCAAGTGGTTTTTCCACGTCGCCGAAGTTAAACGCCCCATACTAGGAGCTGATTTTTTACGCGCATTTAATCTAGTAGTTGATCTTCGAAATCAACGCCTGATCGATGGCAATACTCAACTCTTCTCCGATGCCCGAATTACAAGAACGGTCGTACCTAGCATAAACGCAATGGCTAGAGATGACCGATTCGACGAACTACTAGCGGAGTTTTCCGACCTAACAACATCATCTAATTATAAGGAAACTACACCACATGATATTCGACATCACATAGAAACGAAAGGACCACCAATATTCGGACGCCCGCGACGCCTTCCTCCCGACAAATATGCTGCAGCTAAAACTGAGTTTGACTATATGGTTGCTCAGGGAATTTGTAGACCATCCAGCAGCTCATGGGCAAGTCCGCTACACCTGGCCCCAAAAAAATCAGGAAACTGGAGACCATGTGGCGATTATCGACGCCTAAATGCCGTAACCCTACCGGATCGCTACCCGATCGCACATATTCAGGACTTTTCAACTCGACTCAATGGAAAAAACATTTTCTCCACGCTCGACCTAACACGCGCCTATCATCATATCCCAGTTAAAGAGGAGGACATACCCAAGACTGCTGTAACTACACCATTTGGCTTGTACGAATTTATCGTAATGCCTTTTGGACTTCGAAATGCAGCACAGTCTTTCCAACGCTTCTTGGATAACGTTCTCAGAGGTTTAGATTTTTGCTACGCGTACCTAGACGATATTCTAATCTTCTCGACAAACTACGAGGAACATGTTCAACATCTCCGTACAATTTTTCAACGGTTACGAAAATATGGCATACGAATAAACCCGTCGAAGTGCACATTCGGCGCTTCCGAAGTGGAATATCTGGGATATCAAATTTCATGTGAAGGAACAAAACCTCTACCCTCCAGGATTGAGGTCATACGCAGTTTTAAAAAACCTGAAAACGTGTTGGAACTCCGTCGCTATCTTGGAATTTTAAATTTTTATCGTCGCTTTCTTCGAAACGCTGCATCTATTCTAACACCGCTGAACGAATATCTAAAGGATAGCCGCAAAAACGATAAGCGACCCATTAATTGGACTACAGATACAATAGCCACTTTTGAACGAAGTAAAGAGCTCCTCGCTTCTGCATCGCTCCTCGCACATCCTAAAGACAACGCACCTATGCTGCTAACAACTGACGCTTCCGATACAGCTATGGGAGCAGTCATCGAACAATATCAAGAAGGTGTTTGGAAACCATTAGGTTTCTTTTCCAAAAAACTTAGCGATACTCAACGGAAATACAGCGCATATGACCGAGAGTTACTCGCCATATATGAAAGCATAAAATACTTTCGTCATATGATTGAAGGAAGAAATTTCGGTATCCGAACGGATCATAAACCCTTGACATATATTTTCAAGAAACGGAACGACCAAGCATCCCCACGACAAGCCAGACAACTAGAGTTTATATCTCAATTCACGACAGATATATGTAGCTCATGTAAGTGGAAAACTAAACGCAGTCGCAGATGCATTATCTCGAATCGATGACATCGAAGTAATCGGACATGCGGAGACACTGGACAATTCGGTCATCGCCGAAGAACAGGAGAAAGACAAGGAACTCCTTAAATTACTCAAGACTGAAACGTCATTAAAATTTAAACGCATTACTATCGATAATGATAAAACGATTTATTGCGACACATCAACAGACGACATCCGACCGTATGTACCTGTAACTCTCCGAAGGAAAGTTTTCGAAACTATTCATGGACTATCACACCCCAGCGGCAGAGTTACCAGTCGCCTCATACGAAAAAGATTCATATGGCCGAATATGCGGAAAGATATCGCCAACTGGGCAAAAACGTGCATCACTTGTCAGCGATCGAAAATAAATCGTCATGTTATCAATCAGCCAATGAATTTCGCTACACCAGATAACCGATTCGACCACGTACATGTGGACATCGTTGGTCCTTTACCGCCGTCGCAGGGCTATACTTATTTATTAACGATGATCGACCGATTCTCTCGTTGGCCAGAGGCAATTCCAATGACCGATATAACTGCTGATACTGTAGTAACAAGCTTCTATACACACTGGGTTGCGCGATTTGGAACACCAAAAACCATTACAACAGACCGCGGAACACAATTCGAATCCGTATTATTCCGTGCAATAAGTCAACTAATTGGAACAAAACGTACAAGAACAACTGCCTACCATCCCGCCTCGAATGGTATGATCGAACGATGGCATAGGACGCTTAAAGCAGCACTTATGTGCCATGAATCTACTCGTTGGACGGAGACATTACCAACAGTGCTCCTTGGATTACGTACCGCATACAAAGATGATTTGAACAGTTCAGCTGCAGAAATGTTATATGGAACCACGTTGCGACTTCCGGGCGAATTTTTCACCAACGAAGACTTACCAAGTGACCCCCAAATTTTCGTCGAAAAGTTGAGAGTCGACATGCAGAATCTTCGAGCAACACCCGCTGCACATCATAGAAACAACAGAGCATTTGTATTCAAAGATTTATTTACGTGCACACACGTTTTCCTACGGCAAGATGCGGTAAGAAAACCACTTCAACAACCTTATACAGGACCATACAAAATAATTGCGCGAATCAACGACCACGTCTTCAAAATTCGAGTTGGAGATAAGGACATCACGGTATCAACGGAACGCTTAAAACCAGCGTTTACCATCGCAGAAAACGAGCCGCAGACGCAGAGTTATACAAAGAAGACACCAACGACAGCGAGCCATTCAACAGGCACGATACGAACATACCCAGGACCTAAAGAAAAAAGAGTTCATTTCAAACAAAATTAATAATTTATGTCATTCAAAATTTTCATTTAAACTTGAATTTAGTAACATTGTAAAGTACAAACAATCTTGTAAACCACATTGAAAACCATTTAAATGTCACTCGGGGGAGAGTTATGTAGCGACCGACGCGAGAGGCATGACCGGCGATAGAGAGAAGAAGCTCGCTTGACATTTCTCTTCGCGTTCGTCACTTATAGAAAACAGACTTGTGTTTACATGCTTCCGATAATAAAGTTTTATTTAACACTAAAAGCGTGAATTTAATTTGGTTTTAGTATGGTAGCTCGGCGATAGCTACATGTCTTTGAGAAATTACTAGAAGCCCTCTACATGTTGGAAGAATATTCTAAATAGTTCTGGCAGATTTGAGAGAGATCATTGCCAGATCTATAACAATACGAACATTCTCCCCCGCGTTGAAGATTCTTCAACAGTCAGATGACTGGAATTCAAATGTAGGTATTTTCTTTCTGGGCGCTGGTATTGGGAATGGTTTTCTAGTAGACCTCCATTTCCAAATTATGAAAGCAATTAATCCTAACAAAAGGATAAGTGCTGTGTAACCGATCGTGAATTGGTGTATTTCACGATTTCCGTCATCCATTGGTATTTGTTGATTGGTTTTTAAAGTTTGAATCTCGTTTTTTAGATTTTCGATGTCGATGGATTCCGAACCGACCTGCGTTATCCGTTTAGGTGAATTGTTTCGTACGTTCATTGTAAAATTATCCTCAGGATGAAACTTAGGGATAAACGATGATTTGGTCTGAATTGTGAAGATGCTGCGGGACAAGATTATTAAGCTTTCATCCTTGATGACACATCTTTCAGCCATCTTCAAAATTCCTGAATCAGCAATAGTGAGCGGTGTTACCTGTTCGCCACAGACTACATTGATAGTGCTTTCATGAATAACGGTGTACATTCAATGATTTGGATTATGTAGCTGGGTCCATTTTTGGGTGCTTTCGATGGGTTTTATCATACAGCTACTTGATGGGAATTCCACAAAGTTTAGTAAATTTATCTCGCACTGATTAATATCCGCACCTCTATGATAGATGGGATGATTTTGTTTACAGAAGTATTCGTCATTAAAAAGTTCTTAACATGAAGCAAATTCAGATAAGCTAACAGGTAAAAATTGATCGCGGTGTAAGTTCACAATTAATATGTCAGCATTATGTTCGACGCATGAAAGCACACCATGCAGCATCATTGGCACCGGGAACACTCGGAATGCTTCGAAACGCTCGTGTGTGAGAATAAGCCAAAAAGTGAGTTAGCGATGCTTCCGATTATTTCAATTGCTGCTCTTTTTGGTCTGATATTTGGGTTTTTGGTAGATAATAATTTGTTCATTTTATTAATTTAACCGAATTGGTGTTTTAATTCGTTCATATTTGCCGTGCAGTATCTTCCACTGTCGGTCATGTCACTGATTGCAGTTTGGTTATCTCTTTGCCAAGTTCAGCTTCCTCATGCCAGTAGGTAGTCAAATTGAAATACACTATTATTTTCCATTCATCCGTAATAAGATTCGTTGAACCTATGTTTTCGAAGTACAACACGGGAGATGAATTGAATGGAACAATTTCTATGTTTGCTGAGGCGCTAGTTTCGAACGCAGGCACGATCAGCGTAAGTAATAGCAGAGCAAGCGTGTTAAGAGTGCCACCTTTTTTACGAAGCTTTGTTTTTTGTGGGGCTTGAGATTCTGCGTGGCTTGTACCTACAGAGCTATCAGCGGTATCCTTAGATATGTTAATATGAGCCCTCTTTCTCTCGTTGTCGTCTTCATGAATATCCTGTGTCGGCAACACACATAGTCGATGAATAGGCCTCCGCAAAATCCCAGTTGAAGTTCTAACATCAGCAACTCGTACTAGATTGTCATCCCCCTCTATCGTTTGTACAACTCGACCCATGTGCCATTTAAGTGGAGGAAGGTTATCATCTTTCAATAGTACTAATGTGCCGGGATCGATATTTTTTGAAGGATTCGTCCATTTATGCCTCTGTTGTAGCTCGCATATATATTCTCTTGTCCATCGTTTCCAAAATTCAGTCTTGACGTGCTGTACTAGCTTCCAGCGCGAGGGGAGCGTTGTGGCGGTTGTAGTCACCACTGGTTCAGGAGCACTGGTCATGGGTTCACCGATTAGGAAATGTCCAGGAGTTAGTGCCCATAAGTCATTTGGATCAGACGATAATGGGGTGATAGGCCTGGAGTTGAGTATGGCTTCGATCTCGATTACAACTGTTTCCAATTCCTCGTATGTTAAAGAAATCGGATGTATGGTTTTGAATAGCAGGTTTTTCGCTGATTTGACTGCAGCCTCCCAAAGCCCACCAAAGTGTGGAGCTCGAGGTGGAATAAAGTGAAAATCGATTCCCTTTGGTAAGCAGAATGATGTTATCTTTTCTTGATGCTGCGGTTTGTTCAACATTTCCTTGAGCTCTTCGAGTTTGTTGTAGGCTCCAAGGAAGTTAGTAGCATTATCGCAATAGATATTCCTTGAACAACCTCTTCGTCCAAAAAAGCGTTTCAGAGCACCGAGAAAGCTGTCGGTTGTTAAGTCTGAAACTACTTCAAGATGAACAGCCTTCGTGGAGAAGCAACAAAATACTGCTATATATGATTTTTGCGGTCTCTTCCCACGAATTTTGAAATGCGTCCAGATTGGTCCACAAAAGTCTACGCCTGCATTGTAGAACGGTCGACTCTGTTGTATTCTCGCAGCCGGAAGATTACCCATCAATTGAGAGCATAGCACTGGCTTAGCTCGAGAACATCGAATACACCCTTTTACTACTGAACGTGTCAATATTTTTCCTTGTAATGGCCAAAAGCGTTGTCTAATAATGGCCAGAAGAGTTTGAGGTCCTGCATGTAGATTTTCTTTGTGTGTATCCATGACCAATAGACGCGTAAGAAGGTGCTTCCTTGGCAGTAACATAGGATGTTTTGCATCATACGGAATGGTCGCAGCTTCGATTCTCCCTCCCACGCGTATGATGTTGTTTTTGTCGAGGAATGGTGCCAAGCTGATCAAGGGGCTGTCTTTACTTAGTTTTTTGTTTTTGAGCAATCGGTAAAGCTCGTCCGCGAAGCTTATCTCTTGTATTTGTTGAACGATATGAATCAAAGAATCATTCAATTCCTCCACACTCAGAGGACCAGTTGGCCGAGTGTTTTTGCGCTGTGAGTTATTTGTAAACCTGCGGATATATCCCACCACGTGTAGAAGATATTTAAACGAGTTATGATGATTTATTTCTTGTATCCAACTAGTCTGATCATGAGATGCTATTAAAGCCACATTATTCCTTTGTTCTTCAAGGTCCTCAATATGTTGAGATTGAGCTGTTCTTGGCCATTCTTGTGAGGATTTCTTCAGAAATTCGGGCCCGTTGAACCATAGTGTTGATTTGAGGAAGGCATTTGGAGAGGATCCTCTAGATACGAGGTCAGCCGGATTTTGATGAGAGGTAACGTGCCTCCAATTTTCTATGATAGTTAGATTTTGTATAGTGGCTATCCTATTTGCCACGAATATTTTGTAAGAAGATGATTCGGCTTTAATCCAGTGCAGCACTATTTGGGAGTCGCACCAATAAAATAGTTGATCAGAGGTCAACTCTAAGATTTGTTTGAGTCGATTAATTGTTTCGGCTAACATGCGGGCCGCACATAGTTCTAATCGAGGTATAGTCGTGGTTTTAGTTGGTGCCACCTTAGATTTCGCACATAATAGTCTGATTGTTGTATGACCGTGAGTGTCAATTGATTTCATGTAAACAGCGACACCATAAGCCTGCTCTGAGGCATCCGAAAAGCCGTGAAGCTGAAGCAGTGATTTCGATGTTGGCAAGCATACTAGCCTCGATATTTTGAAATCATTGAGATTTTGAAGCTCTTCACGGAAAGCTAACCAGCGGGTATGTAAGGCGAGAGGAAGCGAGGAATCCCAATCGAGTTTAAGTTTTCATAAGTCTCGGAGAAATAGTTTTGCTCGCACAATCACTGGGTTGACTAGTCCAAGTGGGTCAAATATATGTGCAGTATCTGCCAAGATGCTTCGCTTGGTGACTCTTTTTACATCACTCCAGTTGGTCTTAATGGCAAATTGATCAGTTTTAGGCATCCAAGTTATGCCAAGAGTTTTAGTTTCTTCGTCTTCTTTATTATCCAGATCCAGTTTAAATTCTATGTCTGCGTCTGGAATTGTTGCGAGAAGCATAGAATTGTTAGAGCACCACTTGCGCAATGTGAAACCTGCTGTTTTAAGAAGAGCCTTTGTTGAGGTTCAGCCAAAAAAGACAAAAATGAAACACGTCTGCTTTGCAAGACGTTCGAGCTGAACTGCACTTTATTTGATATAGCCCGGTTCACAAGTTTGCCGCGGTTGGCTGGGTTTACAAAACATAATTTATTTCAACACCCCAACTCATTAGGTCCGAATTCAAATCAAAATTATCAATTCATTTAACATTATTAATACTTAAGCAACAACAAATTGAATAATAAAAAAAAAACATAACAGGGCTACGATTGCGCGTAAAGCGCAATCTTACGGTACTCTAGATGAAATTGAATTTTTTGTGATCCCAAGAAATTTTGTATGAGGAGTGTTAGAAGGGGTGATAGCATTGAACTATTTTTTTCCCCATCATGCTAAAGTAGCTATAAAAATGTTTCATTCAAAATACTTACTCCAAAAATTGAATGGGAACTGAGAAAATTAGTGAGTTTGATTTAGTGAAAATGTGCAGTTTGTATGGGAGGTGGTAGAAAGAGTGGGGGGATTTTAGAGATTTTTTCAGAAATAACTAAGAATATCATAAAATTGACATTTCTTAAATTTGAGACTGGTAGCATTCATACTTTTCAAGAAAATAGATTTTTTGTGAAGTTGTGAAACTGCGTCATATTGTATGGGAGGGGGTAGAAGCAGTAAAGCTAATCAAAAATTTTTTTCTGATCTTAGTGATAATGCTAAATAAGTATTTATTACGAAATAAGAGCTCGATAAATGTTATATGTTCTGAGAAAATCGGCTTAGAGCATTTCATGAAAAAGTGCAGTTTGTATGGGAGGGGTTGGAAGGAGAGGGAGGACGCAAATAATTTTTACACAGTATATTGAAATTATTATAAAAGTAATATATCCCGAAATTCAGACTAAAAACTTTTATACTTTTCGAGCAAATCTATTTATAGTCGAATTGCGAAATTGTGTCATTTTGTATGGGAGGGGGTAGAAGGGGTGAAGCTAATCGTCTAATTTTTTTTAGCCTTACTAACAATGTTAAATAAATATTTAGTGCACAATTTCAGCTCGCTAAATTTTATACGCACTGAGTAAATTGGCTTAGAGTAATTCATGATAAGTACAGTTTGTATGGGAGGTGGTAGAAGGAGGGGGCGGACACGCATAATTTTTATACGGTAGATTGATATTATCATAAAAGTAATATATTCCAAATTTCAGGCCAATAGCTTTTATACTTTTCGAGCAGATCCGGTTATTGTCAAATTGCGCATTTGTGTCATTTTGTATGGGAGGGGGTAGAAGGGGTGGAGCGATTTGGCCCATTGACGAACTTGACCTTACTTTTTTGTCAAAAACGACGTGTACGAAATTTGGGCTTTCTAGCTCAACGCGTTCTCAAGCTAGAGCGCGCACAGACGGACGGACGGACGGACGGACGGACGGACGGACGGACATCCGGTTTTGAGATTTTTGAGTGATAATATTAATATCTGTATTCATCATTTTTTTCTCCGAGCCTTATTTCTTGGCGTTACAAACTTTAGAGCAAACTTATAATACTCTCAGATTTCATCTAGAGTATAAATATAAGAAAAGATTATTCGGGACTAATGCCCATTCGATCTTTGCCCGCGATCATCTTTGGTCCATTAACCGCCTTTGTCAAACAATCAGCTGCGTTCTCAGTGGACGGGACGTACTTCACTTTAATTGTTCCATCCTGGATTTTGTCTCGTACAAAATGGTACCGTACGTCGATGTGTTTGGACCTCTTCCGGTGCATTTCCTCCGAAGAGAGTGCGATCGCACTCTGATTGTCACACCACATTGTGACCGGTCCTCGGATGTCACTAAGATCAGTTGCGAATTGACGCAACCAACAAGCCTCTTTTGTTGCCCCCGATAATGCCATGTACTCGGCTTCCGTAGACGACAATGCAATCGTTTTCTGGCGACTGCTGCTCCACGAAATTGCACCGCCAGCAAGTGTGAATACATAGCCAGTACACGATCTTCTTGTGTCAATGTCGGATGCCCAATCCGAGTCAGAAAATCCTATCAATTCCTCTCCACCGTATTTGTAGAGAATTTCATACCCAGTCGTTCCTCTAAGATAGCGAAAAATTCTTTTCACTGCGATCCAGTGAGCACTACCATAGCAATCGTTGTATCGGCTCACGTCATTTACCGCGAAGGCGATATCTGGCCTGGTCCCTTGGACCAGATATAGAAGACTTCCGACCGCTTCCCTGTATGGGATTGACGATATGTCCTCGCCAGTCTTCGACAGTTTCGTTGACAGCTTCTGAGATGGATCGCTTGGAGTCGGTGTCGGTTTGCAGTTTGACATGCCAAAGACTTCAAGCACCTTTTCGATGTACTTCGCCTGACCAATTGCTATGCCAGCATGTGTGTATTTGATTCCAATGCCGACACAATTCGTAGCTTGACCCAAGTCCTTCATTTTGAATATTCCGCACAACTGACTCTTGATTCTGTCTAGCACGGCTCGATCCTTCCAAATAATCAAAATATCGTCAACGTAAACTGCAACAATTGCCTGGATGTCGGGTGTGATGTAGATGCATGGATCCAAACGAGATTTCTTCAATCCAAAACCGATTAATGCCTGATCTAACTTCTTATTCCATTGACGACCTGCTTGCTTCAAGCCGTACATCGCTCGATTTAGCTTACAAACACGACCCGTCCCGTCATCATACCCCTCAGGCTGTTCAGTGTAGATTTCCTCATCAAGATTGCCTTGTAGGAAGGCAGTAACAGCATCCATTTGATGGATCTTCAGTCGATGTCGAGCAGCATAGCCGATGAGAAAACGAATAGAATGGTATCGAACCACGGGTGAAAAGGTTTCAACGTAGTCCACCCCGTATCGTTGCGAGCACCCTTTAGCCACTAGCCGTGCCTTATATCGAGCAATCTTTCCGTCCGTACCAATCTTTACCTTGAATACCCATTTCGTCCTTATTGCCTTTCGTCCGATTGGCAAGTTGACCAATTTCCATGTTGCATTTTCAGCATGCGCCTTAATTTCCTCTCGCATCGCTTCAATCCAGTGCTGCTTATCGCCACCAGTCATCGCTTCATGAACTGTGTGGGGTTCGCCAGATTCAGTAATATAAGCGCACGCCAATTTCGTTTGAGAATTCTTGCTTGCGATCCGATTCGATTTCCTAACTTCTACGACTTCCTCTGGATCTTTTTCGGATGGTACATAATCTTCATCATTTGGATCGTCTAGGAATGTCATACTCGGATCATCAAATTGCGAAAACGAGTCATCTGGCGAGTTCATATCAGCAGAATCAGGTGCCTTGTTTTGTGGCCCCAACTCAAACAAAATCTTCCGATTGCCAGGCTTCTCCTGCCGGGTTTCCGCAATCGTTCTTTTGGTACCATCGCTGGATGAATTTACTATCGACTCGTCCACTGTAACAACATCTTCGAGAGCATCAGTTAAGTTAATTGATGTATTTACCTTCGTTTCAGGCGGGTCCAGAAACTTGACATCACGGCTTATAGTGACGCTCTTCGTATTAGGATCATAACAGCGCAGACCCTTTTGACTATCAGCAAAACCAACGAAAATCATCCGTGTAGATTTGGCGTCCCACTTCCGCCGTTTTTGCTTCGGCACTTGCACCATGATGCTTGTTCCAAATATTCTGATGTTCGAAATATCGACTTTTGAGCCAGTCCAAATTTCTTCCGGTACACGGCTGCCTAAAGTTCGATTGATTGTACGATTCGTGATGTATGCAGCCATGTTTACAGCTTCAGCCCAAAACGGCTTATCTAAATCAGCATCAAAAATCATGCACTTGGCCCTTTCCACCAGGGTTCGGTTCATCCTTTCGGCCACGCCGTTCTGCTGTGGCGTGTACGAGCAACTGGTTTGATGAATTACTCCATCTTCCCGGCAAATTCGATCAAACTGTCCAAAGTATTCTTTGCCGTTGTCGGAACGGATAATTTTCAACTTTTGGTCCGTTTGCCTCTCAGCCATTTTCTTCCAGTCTGCAAATACTTGTTGAACATCTCCTTTGTTCTTCACGAAGTAAACAAAAACCTTCCGCGAGTAGTCGTCGACAAACGAAACAAAATATTTCGCACCGCCAACTGATGCAGTCTCCATAGGCCCGCAAACATCTGTGTGCACCAATTCCAGCACGCGCCTCGACTTAATTGCAGCATTCGAACGATGAAATGGCTCGCGACTGTGTTTGCCGCGCAGACACGGCACACACTTCGACAGCGCATTGCGGTTGCCATTTACACTGATTCCGTTCACCACCGAGTTCAATTTGATGAGATCATTGTATGCAACATGGCCGAGACGCCGATGCCACATTATCAAGTCGTCGTCTTTGCTCTTATCCACTTTCAATGCAACATTATTGGTATTCAATTTATAGACTCCGTTAGAGGGTTTCACACATACCACCACATCGCCTTTAGCGTCCTGCACAACACAGCCGTCGTGTCTAAATGTCACAATATTTCCAACAGCCACCATCTTGGATACTGACAATAAATTTGCCGCCAAACCGGGCACATGAAGCACATCGCGTACTCGAATCACTTCTCCATCAACAGACAATTTTACCGTTCCGCTTCCAATCACCTTCAATTTCGTATTGTCCGCTGTGTTAATTTCTGTGAATGATGGATTTGACTTGAATTCCGCGAACAATTCACGATTTCCCGACATGTGCTGACTGGCACCGCTGTCCACATACCAAACGTTGTTCGAATGATCGACGGCATTCAGAGCAACCGCATGAAATACATGATTTTTTTCTTTTCTGCTCACAGTGTATTTCGAGTCTGCATCCTTCCGGTTTTCAGGACAATCCTTACGCATGTGACCCGTGTTATGGCACCTGTAGCACTTGTACTGAAAATTTCCGTTCTTCGTCGGAAATTTCTTCGATGATTTCTGTTGCCTCGAATAATGAACTGCTTTGAAAACGTTTCCAGATGTCTCACCACCATTTATTGCATGTTTCGCCAATTCAGTGTCGATCAATCTGCGGCGTAATGTTCCGGATTCTAACTGCGTTGTCATTTTTCCGTTGATTAACGTCCCACCATCCAAGCCAGTGATAAAAGCTTCATATTCACTCGTAAGACCGAACAAAATTACACCACAAATTACAGTGTCCGGGATTTCTAACCCTAAATCCTTAAGCACTCGGGCAGCAGTCGAAATTTTTTTTAAGTAATCGTCCATTGACGATGAATTTTCCAATCGAGCGGTCACCATGTCACCGATCGAGCGTGCCAGTTTTATCCAGCTTCGATCGTCGTATAATTCCGCACATTTTTTCCACACTTCGATGGCGGTGGGCAAATCCCCAATTTCATCATACAATGAACGGTCAATGTTGATTAAAATTTTTGCCCTCGCCTTCTTGAGTTTTGTGCTGTCAGTTAATGTGACCGGCTCATCAATCGATCCGTCTAAATCATGCCATTCAAGCAACACGCGAATTTCCCGCTTCCATGTCTAATAATTGGATGCTCCAATCAGCTTTTGTACTTTCTCCTCTTCCCTCGATGCCATTTTTCCGCACTTTCCGCAAGTCACGATGATTTTATTACGACGATCTCGTGCACACTGCTTGCTCCGACATCAATTTACTTTTCCAATTTACGAGCAACTTTTTCCGCTCGAAATTATTTTCAACAAGAGAAGAATTACAAAATAAATATTATTTTCCGGTTAACTGCGCGCTGAGTCTGGGCCCATAACCTGTTGAGGTTCAGCCAAAAAAGACAAAAATGAAACACGTCTGCTTTGCAAGACGTTCGAGCTGAACTGCACTTTATTTGATATAGCCCGGTTCACAAGTTTGCCGCGGTTGGCTGGGTTTACAAAACATAATTTATTTCAACAGCCTTTAGTTCAACTTGCATCCTTAAGGCCTCTTGCAAATTGTTGCTGCCGGTCATTACGTCATCCACGTAGAAATCTCTAGCAACCACCTTTGATCCCAAAGGGTGAGAGATCTTCCCTGTGTCGGCCAGTGTTCGCAAGCATTTTATAGCCAGATAAGATGCCGGAGTTAGCCCGTAAGTCACGGTTTTTAGTTTATAGAACTCTATCGCGTTGTTAGTTCTATTTCGTTGAACGATCAACTGGTATTTTTGATCCTGCTGGTCAATCAATACCTGACGGTACAATTTTTCGATGTCCGCAGTAAACACGTATTTATGCAATCTGAACCGCGTTAAAACGGTAAATAGATCGTCCTGTATGGTTGGTCCCTTATGTAATATTTCATTTAGGGATATATTACTGGATGTTCGACATGAAGCGTCATATACAACTCTTAGTTTTGTTGTTGTACTTGATGGTTTGAGTACGCAATGATGCGGTATCACATAATGAGCTTTGCTTATCTCCTTTTCCGGGATTTTTTCCATGTGGTTTAGTTTACTATATTCTTCCATGAATTTCAAATAATTTGTCCGCAGATTCTCGTCTTTCATCAACTTTCTTTCTAGACTGAGAAACCGGCGAACAGCAATTTCCTTGGATCCTCCTAATGTTGTCGGTGATTTTCGAAAGGGAAGTCGTACAATAAATCGGCCAGATTCATCACGACGTGTTGTCTTCTCGAAAAACTCGTCACAATATCGTTCGGCTTGAGTTCTAGATTGATGAATGGGGTCAATCTCTTCCATATCCCAAAGTCGTTGAATATTCGCCTCAATGTCATCATTGGTAGTGATACCGCAAAACTGGTGAGTATTTTGGGGCTCTGTGCTCTTACCCAAAATGATCCATCCAAGTAATGTGTTTTGTAAGGTCGGCAGATGCTTGTCGAGCTTGATCTGTCCAACCTGCATCAACGCACAAAAATGTTCAGCACCAATGAGCATGTCAATCCTTTTTGGTTTGTTGAAACCAGGATCCGCGAGTTTAATGTTGCTTGGTATGCGCCAGGTCTTAACGTCTATAAGGTGTCCTGGCTGATCAGATGTAATTTTCGGAAGGATGATTGCCTCTAGTTCTACGGTGAAGCCAGTCGTCTTTGATTTGATTACAGTGAATAGACGTTGTTGAGCCTTGCTGGAGCGAGATCCTATGCCTTTTATTACGGTTTGGCACTCAGTGGTTTCCAATTGTAGACGTCTTGCTAGGTCTGCCGAAACGAAATTGCTTTGCGAGCCAGAGTCCAAGATCGCCACACAATCGACTGGGTTGTTCCATTTATCCAGAACTTGGACGACAACTGTGGCTCGGAACACATGTCTGGAGTGACAATTGGCAGTCACTCCTGTTAAAGATGCAGATGACTCCTTCGTCTTAGGTCTTTCGGTCTGCTCTTCATGCAGCAATGTGTTGTGTCTTCTGCCACATAGCCTGCAGTTGCCTGAGGAACACTTGTTGGCAAAGTGCCCCCCTTGAAGACAGTTGATACAAAGCCTTTGCCCTTTAGCAAACTGGCCGCGATCTCTGGCAGTCATCTTTAGAAACTCGGCGCACGAGTATATTCAGTGCTGTTGATTGCACATTGAGCAGTTTCCCTTCTGGCTACTATAGAAAGCTGCACCTTTTGAATGTTGGGCCGTCTCTGGTTTGGTGGACGTCACAAGCGCCGACCCCTTTGCTCGTCGGTCATTTTGTGTATGTTGAGACCCATGACTTCCGACAGCCTGCAATGATTGGAACCGTGCTTCAAGGAACTATAGAAGCTCGTTAATGCCCTGAACTTGTTTTGGATCTTCCAAGGCCTGCTCGTACAGATGGTGAGTTGTTTTGCACATCTTTCGGATAATGATGTGAGTGAGTATTGAATCCCAACTGGTAGTTGAGATTCCCAAGTTGGTTAACGCAAAAATACACTCCTGAGTAACATCATATAACGCCTTTATGCTAGCTGCGGACTCTTGCTGGGCAGTCGGCTGACTCAGCAATCGATCAAGCACTGCTGTAACTAACAAACGTTTATTGTTGTACCGCTCGTACAACATTTTCCATGCTGTGGAGTAGTTGTCTTCAGTGATAGGTAGATGCTGAATCAACCGCTTAGCCTCGCCGGAGAGGTTGGCCACCAGGTAGAACATTTTTTCAGAGCCACTCATTGGTCTATCATGGATTAGACATTGGTAGAGCTCGGAAAAAAAATTCCATTCCAGATAATTGCCGTCAAAATTTGGAATATTAATTTTGGGCAACCGCCATACAGAGGGTTCCGAAACGACACCAGCGGCGCTAGATGGTTGTGGACATGACATTTCTTGATGATGGTATCCTTTGTCCAGGTTTCAATCCTATAGAATTCGTCAACGTCGTAATCGAAGCTCCTTGGATCCTCACACATAGACCAAATGCGTTTGTCTATGGAGGCAATTTCCTCCCAGTATCGTTGGATCGCATCAATCTTCAATTTGCAGAAGACCGACGATTGATTTGCCTTTGCACGATTCAACGTGTCTTCAAATAAAGAAGGAGGCCATTAAAGGGGTGATACGCTTACAGGAGAAAAATAATTACAAACCAGGGGATTTTAGAGGTCACCTCAAAATCCTAAGGGACCCAAAAATGGAGATTTTAACTTCCACTATTTCGGACATAGAAGAAGGGTCAACCATCTGGTATACAGATGGATCGCGGACATCTGAGGGGACAGGAGCCGGAGTCAAAGGGCCTAACTTCGCGGTTTCAAAACCACTCGGTAAAGAAGCCACAATCTTCCAAGCCGAACTAATTGCAATGGAGCTATGCATCCAAGAAAATATAAGGAGAGCTCATCGCAACAAATCCATTTATATCCTATCGGATAGTCAGGCGGTTCTCAAAGCTCTTGCGTCCAATAAACACGAATCGAAGATAGTATGGGACTGCCTTCAAAACCTAATAATCCTGGGGAAAAGGAATAAGGTTACCTTAATGTGGGTACCAGGACATATGGGAATTGAGGGAAATGAAGAGGCTGATCACCTAGCTAAAATCGGTGCTCAATCTAATTTTTTTGGTCCAGAACCTTTTTGCGGAAAACCAAAGGGGTACTTCATATAATTAGACAATGGGTAGAACAAGAACATAAAATCTACTGGAATATACATCCAGGCTTGTCAATCTCAAAAAAGCTGATCCTACCACAAAAGAACAAAGTGGAGGATATCCTAAAATTCAGTAAGAAGGATATTAGTATTCTAATCGGCCTAGTGACGGGGCACAGTGGAGTAAGCCACCACCTCAAAAACATGGGCTTAGCTGAAACCGACATCTATCGCCTTTGTCTCGAAGAATCGGAAACGACAGAACACATTCTATGCCACTGTGAAGCAGTAGCTCGGAATAGACACAATCTTACTGGGAAAGGGTTCCTTTCTACCGAAGAACTAGCCAATATGGCTCCCTTAAAGATCATCAGATTAGCTAAAGCTACTGAGTTATGGTAGGGTGAAGGGGCAATAAGGTCGCAGTGCTCTCGCATGATCGCCTATTTAAATAATAAATAATAATAATAAAGAAACTATGAGTGATGGAAAGATAACAATAGAGAAAATGAAAAACTACTATTATCAAATAAATCACTCTTCTTTTAATAAAGTAGAAAAATAAACTCAGTTCGTTAACGTAATAATAATTATTACAACATAAAAATACTCCGTAAATATATGCATAAACTTTATATAAAATTGAAAAAGAAAATATTAATAATTCACGCAACGCTCTCAGCAGTCGATTTCTTGACTTGGTAGAGTTGCTCCATTAGTTCGCGGAACAAACTCGCGTTAATATTGCGACCGACTTGATAGAGGAGGAACCAATCGCCGATATTTGCGCCATTAGCAATAACCGATGTCTGATGCCTCGGCATACAGGCAAGTTGAGCTTGCAAAAGGCGCATACGATATTTCCGGGAGCAAATAACGAATATTCGATAGATGACATTCAGCACGGAAACGGTTGTGAGCAAAATGAACCAGCACCATAAGAACGCGAACAGCTTTTCATTCAAAATGTTCAATGGTAACAAGCACAAGACATCGATGTTCTGCATTGACCCGGACGCTCCAATTTTACGAAAATCGCATTTGGCCATTTTCGGAAATACGCGCGAACTATGCAGATTCCACTCGTCCCAGTTGCGATTCAATACAGACTTTACAGCCGGGCCGAAATTGTACCAGAAACCAGTAAAGAAAATGTTGAGCAGGACGATGTTGAATATCTGAAAATTGTGAAATTATTCGACTTTCCAAAAGGTTACGATCAGCTGGGCATTACGCAAATTAAACAGTTTAGAAATTCACAAAAGAAGTACTTTAGTGCATAGCACAAATGGATGTCCTTATAATCTTTGGCGAAGTATGAAACGAGACGACTCTTTGTCCGGGTGCTCCATTCCTCCGGAGCGAAGATGGTATCTGAACGGAAGAAAACATTTAATATTTAAAAGCGCTTCGGGATAATATTTATGTCTACTTAAATGATCGCACAATTGGCGCAAACGTCCGCCTTCCCAAATCCTCCACAAATAGGCCGGCGTTAGGAACATGATTGCCTGTAAAACCAGGAACAGGACTATCCATGGATAGTAAAGCTGGTAGTTGCGGTTCGATTTATCGGCGTGTTCCTGACCAACGCCGAAACTAATAAGCCGCCTTTTAGCGTGCATGCGCTCGAGTCCATCGAGGATGTAAGTCCCGTTAACCCAGCAGAAGCTGCTCACAAAACCGCTGTCCTTTTCGTCCGAAATGCAATCGATCGGTCTGCCAAAGTACTCTCTGGCCGACACAATAATCGTGCATCCGACTAAAAACGCAACCGTGACTTGGGAGTGCAATCCGAAAACATTGTCGTAGATTCGCACTGTTTTGATTTTAAAGTATCTCGTGATGGGCTGCAATATTGAAAACATCGCCACTTTTTACAACTTAAAACATAAGAAAAGCGCCGCGCGCGAATTTTTGACGACCAAGAGCCTCGTGCAACTTGAATGAAGTGAAGAACATAACGGGTCTTAAAGTCAGATCACAGTTTAATTATACGCAAACAGTTGGCAAACGGGAAAGAACTTCTCGAACTGAGCTCACCAATATGCGTGCAATCTCCACGCACATATGCGAACAATCTACGTGTAAAATATGGCTTAGTAATCAGCTGTTTAAAGTGCGAACCAATTAAAATCGTTCATTTGGGATGTAAGTGTTTTTTATGCGAAAAATTTTTTGATCTATGGGCAACATAACTCGCATGATGTTAGCCGGCAAGTAACCACTTTTCAAACTTTTTTTTATTCCAATCGTTTGGAGTTCGTTTGAAGTGGTTTGGAGTTTCATCAGAATCGTTTAACGGCTAACGGTTTTTTTTTTTTTTAAAATCATTCAAAATTCGACCATGATGTTGACCGGCGAGTAACGTTTTTTCAATTTTTTTTTTTTTGTAATCGATTGGAATTTATTCCCAAAGGTTTGGAGTTTTGTCAGAATCGTTTGACGGCTCACGGTTTTTTTTAATAAATCAATTAAAATTGAAATTTTTTCAATTTCGGTCACCTATGAAAGCGTTTTCTTGACGGCTACCGCCAAAAATAGCTTTTTTCAAAACCTGACTTTTGTATTCGTTTAAGGACCAATTCAAGAGGTTTGGAGTTTTATCAGAACCGTTTGACGGTTCACGTTTAGTATCGAAATTATTGAGAAAACTATTGCTGGGTTTGAAACAAAACAATAAAAGAGTTTCTAATCAATCACCGAACGACGTTTCCACTCGCTGCAATAGAAAAACACATGCTGTGAAAATGTGCGCACAAAATACAAGTCGAAAAATTTTATTACCTTTCCTTTTGCCTAACCGAGCAATTCATGTCGGATCTTCAAACAGCGGAAAATTCTTAAGATTACAATAATCATAAACCAAAAACAAGGAAATCCTTTTTCCATTTACCGGTGATACTTTGTTTATGCGGATAATGCAGCTGAAGTTTGGATAAAATATTTTGAGTCTATGCCAAGTGCATATCATATAAGTAGCGTTGCAATAATGAGCTCAACTTTAATGCCTATCCACCAAATAATTACTAAAGAAGGTTTTGGCGCTTTGGAGAATGCATTAGCCTTCCGCCATCAAACCGTGCACTGTCAATGTGGTGAAGCAGGCTCCCAAACAATAAACTACAATTCTCATGTTTTCATAGAATTAAGTATCCGCCCAAATCTTCAATCATCTCAAATGTCCTACAAGTTACGACAACTTCCAACGATTTTAACATTAGAGAACAAATACAGGTTAGTGTTCTGAAATTAGAATACATTTTTTTTTTACGGAATGACCTGTGTTATAGGCATTTTCGGCCTTTATGTGCAATGCACAAACACAGTCATGGAAGGATGGAATGGGATTAGAAAGGTGGGTACATTATATATTACTTTACTCTTGATTTGAAAAGAATCACAAAATAACATAATTAATACTGTTGCGAGCTAGGGGATCGCTGATTTCAAAGGAAAACACAATTCGTTTAAAAATAATGAATAATTTTATTTAATCGCACTTTTCTTTATTTCTTGATCACTTCACTAAATTCGCTCTAAAACTTAATTCGTACAACCCAGGAACACTGCCAATCTATCGCTTGTACCGATTCGCGTTCTTCCACCGATAGGTGTCGCCAAAATGACTAACTGGTTGTCTGAAAGTTGGCGGCTATTTATACTAAGTCTCCCAGACAGGTGTCGTTGTGTGTGTGTGTCTAGAAAGATTGCCTACATTGTGGAGTTCGGTAGAAGTTGCTGGAAACATGTTTATAGCGTTTGACATGTTGATAGACTTTTCTCGATATTGCTGGGGACGTCGAGGTTGTCAGATTTATAACATTACCCTCTCCTTAGTCCCTGTTCGTCCCGAACAGAGTTGTTCACTTCCTCCATGGCACCCTGGTACTTTGTTAGTCGGTCTAGATGTACCACTTTCATTTTAGTGCGAGGTTTTTGATGTAGTTGAATCCGATAGACGACATCATTTAATCGGTTGATGATCTGGTAAGGGCCTTCCCAGTTGCGCTGTAGTTTCGGCGATCTGCCCTTCTGTCGTTTGGGATTGTATAACCAAACCAAATCGCCCTCTTGGAATCCTGATGAGTTCGCCCGTTGATCATACCTCGTCTTCATGCGGTCGGACGCCAAATCAATTTTATCTCTGACCAGGTTATAAATTGTCTTTAGTCGACATCGAAGATCCGAGACATAATCTTTAGCATTGGTTGGTTGGTCTGGTGGCACTCCAAACATTAGCTCCGCAGGGACTCGAATATTTCTTCCAAAAATGACTCGGGACGGAGTTTCTCCTGTTGTTGAATGCACCGATGTTCTATAGGCCATTAAAAATAGAGGGATGTGCTGGTCCCAGTCCTGTTGCCTCTCGCTGACGAGTTTGGATAGGTTTGAGTTCAATGTCCTGTTGAAACGTTCCACCATTCCATCGGACTGTGGGTGTAATGGAGTTGTCCTCGTTTTGTTTATTCCCAGCATTTGGCACACGTGTTTGAATATTTGAGATTCAAAATTGCGCCCTTGATCGGAGTGTAGTTCGCGTGGCGCTCCAAATCTGCTCACCCAGTTGGTAACAATTTGTTCTGCGACGGTTACTGCTTCTTGGTTTGGAATTGCGTAAGCTTCTGGCCACTTGCTGAAATAATCAATGACCACTAGAATGTAGCGATTACCATTTTCTGATTCCGGAAATGGCCCAGCAATATCCACAGCAATTCTCTCGAATGGGACTCCCACGTTGTATTGTTGCATTTCTCCCTTTGATCTGCGGTGTGGGCCCTGACTCGATGCACACGTAGTACATTTACGGCACCAGTTTTCGACATCATCTCGGAGATGGATCCAATAGAACCTTTCTCGTATCTTTGCCAAGGTTCTGTTTACTCCCAAATGCCCACCGGAGGTACCTCCATGATATTCCTTCAAAACCTCCTCGACTTTACAATGCGGGACGATGGTTTGCATGTGATACGACTTTCCATCAGCGTTCTCCCATTTCCGTTTTAATAATCCGCCGTCTAGGTGAAGGGAGTTCCATTGTGCCCAATAACACTTTAAGGTTTCACTGAATTGTGAGATGTCTTTCCACTCAGGCCGTTTCATTTCGTCCTTCCATGCCATGATCGGTGAAATATCTGGATCTTTACGTTGGGCATCTTCCAGTTCTTGCTGATTCCATCCAGTCTTTGGTTCGGTCGTTATCCTCTGAATGGTTTCTCCGGCTTCTTTTCCTTCTACACGGTGACAATGCTTGCAGTTCGGTGGACAAGGACGACGTGAAAGCGCATCGGCATTACCGTGGATTCTTCCTCTTCGATGAACAATCTCGAAATCGTAGGATTCGAGCCTTTCGATCCATCTGGCTACTTGGCCTTCGGGGTTCTTAAACTGAAGTAGCCATTTAAGCGATGCGTGATCCGTTCGAAGAAGGAACTTTTGACCATAGAGGTATTTGTGAAAATGTTTTGTTGCTTCTACTATGGCTAGTAGCTCTCGGCGAGTTACGCAATAGTTCCTTTCTGATTTTGAGAGTACTCGGCTGTAGTAAGATAGCACTCTCTCCTGCCCATCGATCTCTTGTGATAGTACTGCTCCGATACCGACATTGCTGGCGTCAGTGTCTATGATGAAACCATGACCTGGTTTTGGATACGCCAGAACTGGGGAGTCGCAGAGTTGGTCTTTTATCCTCTCGAATGCTTCCTGGCACTGTTGACTCCATGTAAATGGCTTTCCCTTTTTCTGTTAACTGATGCAGATATTTCGCCGTGTTAGCAAAGTCTTTTACAAATCGTCGGTAATATGTCGCTAAGCCTAGGAAGCTGCGCAACTGGTGTTTATCACTCGGAGTAGGCCAATTTTTCACCGCCAGTATCTTCTCCGGATCTGTCTTTACGCCATCAGCTGAAACGATGTGACCCAAGTACTTGACTTCTGCACTAAACAAAGTGCACTTTTTCGGGCTCAGCTTTAATTTTGCCGCTCGCAGTCGCTGGAAGACTTCCTGCAGATTTTTTAGGTGTTCATTGAATGTTTTTCCGATAACGATCACATCATCTAGGTAAACGAGACAAGTTTTCCAACTCAGACCACGCAAAACGAATTCCATCAGTCTTTCGAACGTAGCTGGAGCATTGCACAGGCCAAATGGCATTACGATGAACTGCCACAGTCCACTGCCGACAGAGAATGCTGTCTTCTCTCTATCTTTTTCATCTATCTCCACTTGCCAGTAACCACTCTTCAGGTCCAACGTTGAGAACCATTTAGCATCGGTCAGGGTGTCCATGATGTCGTCGATTCTAGGTAGTGGATAGCTATCCTTTTTCGTAACATCATTCAGTCGCCTGTAGTCCACACAAAAACGGGTACTGCCGTCCTTCTTCTTTACCAGCACCACTGGTGATATCCACGGGCTCTTTGATTCTTCGATGATTCCTTGCTGCTCCATAGTTTTGACCATTGAATTGACTTCTCCTTGTTTCGCTAATGGTACTCTTCTTGGAGGTTGACGTATCGGTGTAGCACTTCCGGTATCTATACGATGTTTCACTAAGTTTGTTCTGCCATAGTCGTCATCACCGGTGGAAAAGACGTCGCTGAATCCTTCGATTAGATCTACTGCTTGCTTGTGTTGTTCTCCTCTAAGGTTGCTTGACTGAAGAAGTGTTGATGTTACATTGTCCTTCCTTCTTGGCTTATTTTTAGAGGGTACGTCATGTGGTTCTGCCTTGTCGATACTCGTCACCGCCGATATTGGTTCACAGCTGCCAATTACATCTCCTTTCTTTACGCTGGTAGTGCTGTCCGCAACGTTCAGGACTCTTATTGGTACCATCATTTTCTCATTCCTTTTTACGAGCGTTTTTCCTAGTATTAGACTTCGTAATGCAGGTGTCGTTTCCGGTTCTATGAGGTAGAATCGGTGGTTCCCGGGATCACCATCGAGCTCTGCCCAAATAACATTCTCAGATGACTTTGGTATGTCCGCATCTTCGCACAATACAACTCGTAGCTTTGTTATGTTGGATGATGTTATTTCCATCGGGATTTCAATATTCCGCCACTTCATTATTCGTTGTCCTAAGTCCAGCTGTATACCGTGTGGTTTCAGAAAATCCATTCCAAGGATACACTCATCGGTAATATCAGCTACCACGAATACATGCGAGAAGGTCAAATCTCCAAGCTGTATGTCACGAGCTATTTCTCCATGGACCGTTGTAGTTTCTCCTGTAGCAGTGCGAAGTGCGTACTTCTTGGTGTTGTGAAGCCAAGTACGATCTACGAGGTCAGATCTTAGCACTGACCGTGTTGCGCCTGTGTCAACTGTTATGATGCAGTTTAATTTGCCGACTCGACCACTCATACATAAGTCGTTTTCACAACGATGTAGTCGAGAAACTGCGATGATGGTTCCGGGGGCGTCGATTCTACCAGCCAACTTCTGCCCCATGAAGTTGGCCTTTACTCGTTTCCCGGACTGTCATTAGGTGAAGCGTGCTCTTGTGACGGTTCGCCCCTTCCTCCTCTTTGTTTAGCAGCGCAGCCGGAACAGTAGTTGATCGCTTTTCTGGGTTTGCGGCAGTCGCGTCTTAAGTGTCCTGCCTGTCCACAATTCCAGCATCGGGGAGCACCAGATCCTTCGCTCCGCTTGGTGTACTCGGCTTTCTGGCACACACATTCTTCTACTATTTCTCGAACTCGATAGTTACTCCGCGAGCTTTGCTTGGCAGCTTCGAACGTCAGGCCATATACTAAGGCTTCGCCAATCGTTTTCTTACCTGCCAGTTTTAACGCCTGTTGCAGCTCTCTGTCCTGTACAGCATTGTTAAATGCGAAAACAGCTGTATCGTTGCGTTGCTCTGTTTGCGCATTAGGCAGCGATAATAGTGTGAGTCGTTCAATATCGCGTGCCAGCTCTTGAAGTGTTTCACCATTCTTTTGAGCTCGGTTGTACAGTTGAGTTTTGTAGATCTCTCGCATGTGGTCACTGCCGTAATGAAGATCCAATGTTTGGACTAACGTTGAAAAATCTTGTTGTTGCTCCTGCGGAATCGTTTGAAGAACCTCCGCTGGTGGGCCTCTTAACGCCAATATAAGAGCCGTTCCTCGTTCGAGATCATTCCAATGGTTGTTTCTTGCGGCAGCCTCAAATTGGGTCTTATAAATAGCCCACGGTGTTTGTCCATCGAAGATTGGAGCCTTGAGACCCTTGTGCGCAACATGCTCTGTCTTGATGACTCCGATCGCTTTTACGTTATCGAAGTCCTTTTTTAGGCGTTCGACTTCTTCTTCAAAGACTCGAAGTTTCTTCTCTACGTTTTCTTCTATTGCTTTACCCATGGTGTCTATTTTATTATTTTGTAGTTCCAATTTATGGTTGAGGTCCCTTGAGGTCTCATCTAATTTCTGGTTAATGTCCGCAGATTGTTGCTCTAGTTTCTGATTAATGTCCGCAGATTGTTGCTCTAATTTCTGATTAATGTCCGCTGATTGTTGTTTAATGTCCGCAGATTGTTGTTTAATGTCCACCGATTGTTGTTCAAATTTCTGATGCATGTCCGCTGATTGTTGTTCTAATTTCCGATTCATGTCCGTTGTCACAGCTGATTGTTGATCCAATTTGTGCATCATTTGTTGCATTAACTGTGTCAGAGCATTCGATGTACCAGAGCACTCCTCTTTACTAGCTTCTTCGATTTGGAACTCAAAACTATCTGCATTCTCACCCTCTGCCTCAAGTGTCTCGATCATACGGCTGACAAGTTCAGACTTGCTCCCTGTTGTAGGTAACTCGCGTCTACTGAGCTCTTCCTTCAGCTCCGTTACTTTTAAGTCTTTTAAATAACGCGGCATTTTCACTACCGATTATTTCCAGTTTTTCCGCGATTCGAATTCACTTAAATTTACGTCACTAATTAAAGTCACTGCTCACTCGAGAATATTCGGTTTCACCAAATTCTCACTGTCCGTTCGAGAATTTTAGTTTCACTTTTCCGCTCTCACAAAATTATCCGTTCCGAGAATTTTTAATTTCACTCGCGATTTTTAACCCGAATTTATCCTTGAAATCCCACTTCTGACACCAATTGTTGCGAGCTAGGGGATCGCTGATTTCAAAGGAAAACACAATTCGTTTAAAAATAATGAATAATTTTATTTAATCGCACTTTTCTTTATTTCTTGATCACTTCACTAAATTCGCTCTAAAACTTAATTCGTACAACTCAGGAACACTGCCAATCTATCACTTGTACCGATTCGCGTTCTTCCACCGATAGGTGTCGCCAAAATCTAACTAACTCGTTGTCTGAAAGTTGGCGGGTATTTATACTAAGTCTCCCAGACAGGTGTCGTTGTGTGTGTGTGTCTAGAATGATTGCCTACATTGTGGAGCTCGGTAGAAGTGTCTGGAAACATGTGTATAACGTTTTAAATGTTGATGGACTTTTCTCGGTGTTGCTGGGGACGTCGAGGTTGTCAGATTTATAACAATATTATACTTTTCGCTTGTCAGAAGCAAACTGGAATATGTTTCCACCTTATGGAATCCGTACTATAGATTCTATGTCGATGCCATTGAGACTATACAGCACAAATTCGTAATCTATATTGGTTATAAAATGGGAATAAATTCTGGTAATATTATCTATTCTGAGTTGATGGAGTTTTTGAATATTCCGTCATTAGAATCTAGAAGAATTTTTAACGATGCCGCTTTTCTATACATATTTAAGCCTGTGTTGCAGTTTTATGCCCAAATATTTAATGCAGTTTTTGAGAGGAATGCTTATTCCATTCAAAGATAGTCCAATTTCCTTGCTCTCTTTCACAGCGTTGCGCGGACCTTTGCCACTAGCGTTGCGAAAGCAAATTAGCTCTGATTTTCCGATATTAATTGCAATACCCGACGTTTTGTAGAAAATGTGTGCAGCTTCGAGATGGCTTTGCACGAGTTCCAGGGCAGTACTGGGCTTCTTATCATGAGCAAATAGTATAGTGTCGTCTGCATACATAATAGCCGACGAGGCTGCCGGACTAGAAAGACTCATTGGTGTTTGCCTAGTCATAGGAAAATCATGCAAGTAGAAGTTAAATAATTTTGGTCCAATGATTGATCCCTGTGCAACGCCTGCTTTTACGGGTATAGTCCTAGACTTGGTTGAATTTATTTCTATAAAAAGATTTCGGTTGGTAAGAAAATCCGCAACGATTCTCAACAGGACACTTGGACAATTTGCTACAATTAATTTATAGACTAAACCTTTGACCCAGACACTATCGAACGCTTTTTCAAGATCTAGGGCGCATGCAACTGTGCACCGTTTCATTCTAAGGTTTTGAATTATTTCGTTTTGAAAAAATAGAACAGCATGTTCCGATGAGTGTGCTTTTTCAAAACCAAATTGCGTAAGCGGGATGAAATCACTACAAAAGCACTCCAGTTTACCAAGAAGAAATTTTTCAAAAATTTTGCCTATGTTTGACAGCATAGAGATGGGTTTTAAGTTAGCTATATTGGTGGAGCTCTTACTTTTTGGTATTGGTATAAGCTTAGCAGTTTTCCATTCTGTTGGATAATATCCATTGTTCATGCAATTATTAAGGACTATAGCAAGTTTCTGTGAAACTTTCCACGAACATTTACGTAAAACAAAGTTGGATATGTGATCCGGGCCAGACGATTTCTTCCTATTACACGATTCGATGAGTTGCACAACCGACCCTCGTGATAGAAAGAATTCCTGTACCTCAGGATTTGTTATCGACTCAGCTCTGCAGTCGGAGGAAAAGTCCAGAATATGGGAATTTTGATTTGCAGTGTAGAACGAACGAATATTGTCAAAAGTGGGATTCTTTTCCGAGTAAAGTTTCTCATAGAATTTCGCACAAGCCTAAAGCTTGTCATCAACTCCAACATATTCAACGTTGTTGTATGAGATCGAGTTCCGTGCAAGATCGAATTTCAGTGCCTTTCTCCCAGTTATTTTATTGATTTCATTAAAGGCTGAGGGTGAAGGTTTAATGGCGTTAAGCCTTTTTTTATGAATTGTTGGTTAAGATCTTTTTTAACAGAATTTCGGATAATAACATTCAAACATTGAATTCTTGCATTAAGTCTCTGATATTCAGTGTTGACTCTGTTTCCATTTCTCGCGTGAATTCTTTTTAGTTGACGGAGCCATATTTTTCGAATGGCGAAGAGTTTTTCGATAAAGTTAGATAGATGTTTATATCTGGAGTTTTTGCATATCAGAACCTTAGAGTGTAGTTCCGTACAATGAGCAATGCTTTTGGTAATATCGGCAATAAATATATTGTTATAAATCTGACAACCTCGACGTCCCCAGCAACACCGAGAAAAGTCCATCAACATTTAAAACGCTATACACATGTTTCCAGACACTTCTACCGAGCTCCACAATGTAGCCAATCATTCTAGACACACACACACAACGACACCTGTCTGGGAGACGATACAGCTGTTTTCGCATTTAACAATGCTGTACAGGACAGAGAGCTGCAACAGGCGTTAAAACTGGCAGGTAAGAAAACGATTGGCGAAGCCTTAGTATATGGGCTGACGTTCGAAGCTGCCAAGCAAAGCTCGCGGAGACACTATCGAGTTCGAGAAATAGTAGAAGAATGTGTGTGCCAGAAAGCCGAGTACACCAAGCGGAGCGAAGGATCTGGTGCTCCCCGATGCTGGAATTGTGGACAGGCAGGACACTTAAGACGCGACTGCCGCAAACCCAGAAAAGCGATCAACTACTGTTCCGGCTGCGCTGCTAAACAAAGAGGAGGAAGGGGCGAACCGTCACGAGAGCACGCTTCGCCTAATGACAGTCCGGGAAACGAGTAAAGGCCAACTTCATGGGGCAGAAGTTGGCTGGTAGAATCGACGCCCCCGAAACCATCATCGCAGTTTCTCGACTACATCGTTGTGAAAACGACTTATGTATGAGTGGTCGAGTCGGCAAATTAAACTGCATCATAACAGTTGACACAGGCGCAACACGGTCAGTGCTAAGATCTGACCTCGTAGATCGTACTTGGCTTCACAACACCAAGAAGTACGCACTTCGCACTGCTACAGGAGAAACTACAACGGTCCATGGAGAAATAGCTCGTGACATACAGCTTGGGGATTTGACCTTCTCGCATGTATTCGTGGTAGCTGACATTACCGATGAGTGTATCCTTGGAATGGATTTTCTGAAACCACACGGTATCCAGCTGGACTTAGGACAACGAATAATGAAGTGGCGGAATATTGAAATCCCGATGGAAATAACATCCTCCAAAACAACAAAGCTGCGAGTTGTATTATGCGAAGATGCGGACATACCAAAGTCATCTGAGAATGTTATTTGGGCAGAGCTCGATGGTGATCCCGGGAACCACCGATTCTACCTCATAGAACCGGAAACGACACCTGCATTACGAAGTCTGATACTAGGAAAAACGCTCGTAAAAAGGAATGAGAAAATGATGGTACCAATAAGAGTCCTGAACGTTGCGGACAGCACTACCAGCGTAAAGAAAGGAGATGTAATTGGCAGCTGTGAACCAATATCGGCGGTGACGAGTATCGACAAGGCAGAACCACATGACGTACCCTCTAAAAATAAGCCAAGAAGGAAGGACAATGTAACATCAACACTTCTTCAGTCAAGCAACCTTAGAGGAGAACAACACAAGCAAGCAGTAGATCTAATCGAAGGATTCAGCGACGTCTTTTCCACCGGTGATGACGACTATGGCAGAACAAACTTAGTGAAACATCGTATAGATACCGGAAGTGCTACACCGATACGTCAACCTCCAAGAAGAGTACCATTAGCGAAACAAGGAGAAGTCAATTCAATGGTCAAAACTATGGAGCAGCAAGGAATCATCGAAGAATCAAAGAGCCCGTGGATATCACCAGTGGTGCTGGTAAAGAAGAAGGACGGTAGTACCCGTTTTTGTGTGGACTACAGGCGACTGAATGATGTTACGAAAAAGGATAGCTATCCACTACGATATCATGGACACCCTGACTGATGCTAAATGGTTCTCAACGTTGGATCTGAAAAGTGGCTACTGGCAGGTGGAGATAGATGAAAAAGATAGAGAGAAAACAGCATTCTCTGTCGGCAGTGGACTGTGGCAGTTCATCGTAATGCCATTCGGCCTGTGCAATGCTCCAGCTACGTTTGAAAGGCTAATGGAATTCGTTTTGCGTGGCCTGAGCTGGAAAACTTGTCTCGTTTACTTGGATGATGTGATCGTTATCGGCAAAACATTCAAGGAACATCTAAAAAATCTACAGGAAGTCTTCCAGCGACTGCGAGCGGCAAAATTAAAGCTGAGTCCGAAAAAGTGCACTTTGTTTAGTGCAGAAGTCAAGTACTTGGGTCACATCGTTTCAGCTGATGGCGTAAAGACAGATCCGGAGAAGATACTGGCGGTGAAAAATTGGCCTACTCCGAGTGATAAACACCAGTTGCGCAGCTTCCTAGGCTTAGCGACATATTACCGACGATTTGTAAAAGACTTTGCTAACACGGCGAAATGTCTGCATCAGTTAACAGAAAAAGGGAAGCCATTTACATGGAGTCAACAGTGCCAGGAAGCATTCGAGAGGATAAAAGACCAACTCTGCGACTCCCCAGTTCTGGCGTATCCAAAACCAGGTCATGGTTTCATCATAGACACTGACGCCAGCAATGTCGGTATCGGAGCAGTACTATCACAAGAGATCGATGGGCAGGAGAGAGTGCTATCTTACTACAGCCGAGTACTCTCAAAATCAGAAAGGAACTATTGCGTAACTCGCCGAGAGCTACTAGCCATAGTAGAAGCAACAAAACATTTTCACAAATACCTCTATGGTCAAAAGTTCCTTCTTCGAACGGATCACGCATCGCTTAAATGGCTACTTCAGTTTAAGAACCCCGAAGGCCAAGTAGCCAGATGGATCGAAAGGCTCGAATCCTACGATTTCGAGATTGTTCATCGAAGAGGAAGAATCCACGGTAATGCCGATGCGCTTTCACGTCGTCCTTGTCCACCGAACTGCAAGCATTGTCACCGTGTAGAAGGAAAAGAAGCCGGAGAAACCATTCAGAGGATAACGACCGAACCAAAGACTGGATGGAATCAGCAAGAACTGGAAGATGCCCAACGTAAAGATCCAGATATTTCACCGATCATGGCATGGAAGGACGAAATGAAACGGCCTGAGTGGAAAGACATCTCACAATTCAGTGAAACCTTAAAGTGTTATTGGGCACAATGGAACTCCCTTCACCTAGACGGCGGATTATTAAAACGGAAATGGGAGAACGCTGATGGAAAGTCGTATCACATGCAAACCATCGTCCCGCATTGTAAAGTCGAGGAGGTTTTGAAGGAATATCATGGAGGTACCTCCGGTGGGCATTTGGGAGTAAACAGAACCTTGGCAAAGATACGAGAAAGGTTCTATTGGATCCATCTCCGAGATGATGTCGAAAACTGGTGCCGTAAATGTACTACGTGTGCATCGAGTCAGGGCCCACACCGCAGATCAAAGGGAGAAATGCAACAATACAACGTGGGAGTCCCATTCGAGAGAATTGCTGTGGATATTGCTGGACCATTCCCGGAATCAGAAAATGGTAATCGCTACATTTTAGTGGTCATTGATTATTTCAGCAAGTGGCCTGAAGCTTACGCAATTCCAAACCAAGAAGCAGTAACCGTCGCAGAACAAATTGTTACCAACTGGGTGAGCAGATTTGGAGCGCCACGCGAACTACACTCCGATCAAGGGCGCAATTTTGAATCTCAAATGTTCAAACACGTGTGCCAAATGCTGGGAATAAACAAAACGAGGACAACTCCATTACACCCACAGTCCGATGGAATGGTGGAACGTTTCAATCGGACATTGAACTCAAACCTATCCAAACTCGTCAGCGAGAGGCAACAGGACTGGGACCAGCACATCCCTCTATTTTTAATGGCCTATAGAACATCGGTGCATTCAACAACAGGAGAAACTCCGTCCCGAGTCATTTTCGGAAGAAATATTCGAGTCCCTGCGGAGCTAATGTTTGGAGTGCCACCAGACCAACCAACCAATGCTAAAGATTATGTCTCGGATCTTCGATGTCGACTAAAGACAATTTATAACCTGGTCAGAGATAAAATTGATTTGGCGTCCGACCGCATGAAGACGAGGTATGATCAACGGGCGAACTCATCAGGATTCCAAGAGGGCGATTTGGTTTGGTTATACAATCCCAAACGACAGAAGGGCAGATCGCCGAAACTACAGCGAAACTGGGAAGGCCCTTACCAGATCATCAACCGGTTAAATGATGTCGTCTATCGGATTCAACTACATCATAAACCCCGCACTAAAATGAAAGTGGTACATCTCGACCGATTAACAAAGTACCATGGTGCCATTGAGGAAGTGAACGACTCTGTTCGGGACGAACAGGGACTAAGGAGAGGGTAATGTTATAAATCTGACAACCTCGACGTCCCCAGCAACACCGAGAAAAGTCTATCAACATTTAAAACGCTATACACATGTTTCCAGACACTTCTACCGAGCTCCACAATGTAGGCAATCATTCTAGACACACACACACAACGACACCTGTCTGGGAGACTTAGTATAAATAACCGCCAACTTTCAGACAACGAGTTAGTTAGATTTTGGCGACACCTATCGGTGGAAGAAGGCGAATCGGTACAAGTGATAGATTGGCAGTGTTCCTGAGTTGTACGAATTAAGTTTTAGAGCGAATTTAGTGAAGTGATCAAGAAATAAAGAAAAGTGCGATTAAATAAAATTATTCATTATTTTTAAACGAATTGTGTTTTCCTTTGAAATCAGCGATCCCCTAGCTCGCAACAATATATTGTTATAGATCTGGCAATGATCTCTCTCAAATCTGCCAGAACTATTTAGAATATTCTTCCAACATGTAGAGGGCCATAGTAAAAGCTTCTAGTAACTTCTTGAAGACACAAACAATGACACCCGACGCCATCTAGTAACTTCTAGAATAGTCCAGACCCAGAAGAAAAACATACACCAGAGAAGGTTCGAGAATCGGATAAATCAATTATAAATAGCCAGAGCTCTACGACAAGGAGTTATTCACTCAGTGACAGTTTTATGGAAAACACCTATCGGTGTAAGTAAGCGAAAGCGATAGATCGGCGGTGTTACTGGGTTGTGCGAATTAAGTTTTTAGAGCGAATTTAGTGAAGTGATCGGGAAATTGTGTAAAAGTGCAATTAAATAAATTATCCTTATATTTTAAAACGAATTGTGTTTTACTTGAAATCGGCGAACCTCTAGCTCGCAACAATATGATATATATATTTTTTGATAAGTAACAATAAGAAAGGAACCTTAAAGTGGAGTTCTATTATTATAACCAAATATTTAAGTACTTAACTATTTTCTTTTTCAGTAAACACTGCAAGTGCTTACGATATTCTTACTATTGTATTCAATTTTTGTACAGTCTTTTCTAATTTCTCTTAATTTTATGTTTGGCTTATATGTATAATCAAAAAAAAGGAAAAATCAAAAAATGTATACAGTAAATGTAAAGGCTATTGTTGTGCTCCTACCTTAATGTAATACCTTGATTGTAGTTTATGTATAGCAAAGTCACCACACAAACTGTAGTCAAGGTAACAAAATAACGTAGTTGGCTTAGAAAAAGATTGGGCATAACAGGAATCAATTCAATTGTTAGTTATAAATTAATTTTCATCGGAATAAATAAAAATACCAAAAATATATTCTACCAGTAATTCTTTTATTCTAATGGCTCATCGGCGCATTTAAAAATCATCTCATCGCCTTACAGCTATAACTTAAGGCGATATCTGTTCGATGAAAAACATAAAATAAATTGGAATTAAAATGAAACGCTAAAGCCTGTGCAATAGAAGAGCACCTCTAATCTCCACAGTTCCTCCTCTCTCCATGGGGCCATACATAAAAAGATATGGTGGAGATTATATGGCTGAGGCGGGGTGGGCAGGGTAAGGCGACACAACATCAGTCGCCATCGTCGAGGCATCTGATCGGGTAAACATCCGCGATCAGGGGAAGTCCTAGATTTTTGTTGATGTACCTATTCTGGGGTAAGTCGACGTGACGAGCTCTAAAGCTCGATTTGTTTTTATAGGCCATGGTTTTTATGGTCAGTATCGGAGCAACGAGCCCCCCTCTCCCCCCACACGATTCCCGCAGCTAGATCTGGCAACACGCTAGTACGTCGCTCCAGCCCGATACTGCCACCGAGATGGACGTTGGTGGATCTCCGACCAGTTTGTTTCCCGAACCTGATTTTTTCCTTTCTTTTATAGTTACTTCGATAACTTGGTATCGAAATAACTATATCCCTTGGCCTCCGTTACACAACAATACGAACCCTCTTCTGCCAGTGTCGAGTTTGGTCTCGGAGCCGTTAATCGAGCGATTCTTAAAAAATCGACGAAGGAAAGCTCGTAGTGAAAAGACAATAAAAGATTGCGATTTCACCAAAAAGGACTTGAAACGTATTTCTCGGGAGTTTCAATTTATACCTGGCACTAAAATTTCAACGAAAAAATGAATCGATCGCAGAAAATAACGTAAAATACTTGCCCTGAAATCTTCGATTTGAAAATTTCCCGCTCTGTGTTGGAACCTGATGGTGCCGAGGTCCGTTTCCTATCCATTAACTCGAGAAGCTCCAGCACCAGAATTGAAAGTCTGTGTTCATTTTGGGCCCACTCTATGAGCTCAGCATAGTCAGCACCAACATTTGTGACGAAATCAAAAACGGTTTATGGCAGTCGTTTGGTAGTTTCTTCTTTTTTTTTGAATTTTAAATAAAATTTTGCATCCAATGCACGTGAATAAGTGGAACAACAAACTTTTATATTGTGCTGTACCTGGACGGTCATTATGCATAGCCTGGACTCGAACCTTTTGTGGAACTAAAGCACAGTTGAGCTTTTCCTTTTATACGCATTTTAAAGAATCGATAAACTTTTAGTACAATTTTGACTGCCATCTGTTGGCAATGACTGTGGCAATCATTCTAAATGTGTATTGGGTGCAAACAATTTTTTAATTAGAAAAACGTAACTTGGAACTAACAAACGTCGAGTGTAAACTAACGAACACTAACAAACGAATAACAATCGAATGCTAAATATGCTGAGCTCACTCTTTCCCTAACCTTTATTCCCCTTAAAATATTTCAGCATTGCAATGTCGAAATAATCATTCCACGGCCTGAAGGAACACAACATTGTCGTAAGTCGATTACGGCCTGAACGAGCTCGTTACAAATAGTTAGCATGCCATCATCGACAGCAGTGATGTCAAAACGTGACCTAAAAATTGCAAACAAAGGAGAGCTGTAAGGACGAGTCAATGTTAATTGCTGCAGCAGTATTTTAGGCGCTTACGGAAAATGTTAGAGTCAAACTTTGTGACCGAACAGTTGCGACATTTTAGGCGCTTTTAGATTAAAAGTAGCCAGAACCTATGCAATCATTGGTCGAAGCCATCTGGAAGGAAGACAAACTTTTAAAATGGCTCCTTCCGGTTCGTCAAGAAAAACACAGGGAACTGCATATAATTGCAAGGCACACTGACAAGTGAAATTTCTTTTTTATTCCTTCCAATGGTGCTTTAATTCCTTGAAGTAAGTCACCGAAATTTACTGGACGATACGAAATTTTGAAACTTTAAAATCGATCGGAAACTACACAACTTACCGAATCCGACGCTAGAGGCGCAGCAAACGCTATGCAGTCAGGAGCCCTCGAAAGTATCAAACGCGCTTCCATTTATCTTCTTCGAGTTAAGTCGCATCTACAAAAAAGAAATATTTTGCGAATTTAGTTAAAATGTTAAATTTACGTAGTAGGATCATGACTACAAACTACTGCATGTTATGTAATGTGTAAGTGTAGAGAATGACCACCAGGTCAATTATTAATTAAGAACGTTTATGAATGTGGTTTAAGGAAATACGTTTAACAAATAGGTTTATTTTGAAACTTAAAAATAAATTTATTGAAAATAATAATTAAAAAAAGTTATTCAAATAATTATACAACAAAAGATAAAAAAAGAGAACTTGGAGCAGGCATCGACCGTAGCGCATAATCGTCGCAACAAGAGTGACCTTTTCAAATATTAAATCATAGTAAGATAACAGTTTAAACAAGTTATGCAAGTATTGCCAGTTACGTTAGGCTTAGACTAGTGTATTGTTGTTGTAATTCTCGCCAGGCTTAGATTCCCACGTACATTCATTCTTAAACCTGAAAAATCAGTAGTTTTTAATTTTTTTCGCCCTTCACGTTTGAAAGGAAAGTTTTCGGGCCTTGGTCGGATCTTAAGTTAAACACGTCCGACTAGTTTGAATGATCTTTATTGACTGAATTAGTGCTCTCGTCTTAAGATATACATATTGTTATAGATCTGGCAATGATCTTTCCCGAATATGCCAGAATTTTACAGAACAGTCCCTCAATATGTAAAAACCCATAATCAAAGATCTAGAACATTCCAGTATAGTCTAGATATACACCCAACGGAAGCTTCGAGAAGTGTCAAGTGTCGCTCTGAATTGACGCGTTTTGATCTGTTCCGTGTCTTAATTTTTTTTTTTAAATGGAATTTTTCGTCTTTTGTTATCTTAAATTATTTTCCATTCACTAAGTGTTGAGATCGTTAGTCGATTTTGGGGCTATTGCCTTCGTGCTATTTGGTTTAAGTGATTTTTTTTTTTATGTTTACCTTTTTATTTTGTTGAAGTGGCCGATTTTGGCGCGTTCTTTTTCCAAGCTGCTAACTGTCTGAGGGTGCTCCGAAGGGTCGACCTGGCGCTCTCCGATCGCGTGTGGCTGTGCTTCACTAGTCCTGTTCGATTCCGCGTCAATATTAATTTTAAAATTAATTTCAACTTTGCATTGAGTTTTTCACTATTTTTAATTTTTGCTTTGGTGCTTTTCTGAGAACTTGAAATCAGCTGGTCAGTTTTTGATTCTCATTTCGATAATTATCGTAAATTTTCGAAATTCAACTTTTGACAGTTTGGTTTGGATCCTCGGTTCGGTGCTGCTAAGTGAGTTATATAAATTGACCGACGGGAAATCATAAAATAATTTCGGTGTGATCCACAAGTGTTCTGCGGAAAATTCGATCGGTTGTATTGTGTGTGCTTGCGTTGCATACGATGGCTGAGTGCGCTTGTCGAAGTTGTGAAGATAAGGCTAATAAATCCCCCTTGATTTGCTGTTCTGGTTTCTGCGGAAAAATTTTCCACAGCAAATGTGTAGGTCTTTCCGGAATCGTTGGAGACGCTGTCATTAAAGCTGATAGTGATCTCTACTGGTTTTGTGAATCGTGCAGATCGACTTCATCGTCAGCATATGTTGCAAAGGTTCTATCAACTAAATCAGCGGTGCAATCACTGCTCAATGAGTTTGTTTCTCTGAAACAGAAACTTGACGCTGCCATGTATAACATTGATCAGGTTTGCCTTCCTTCGGGTAGTTGCACGGACTCTTCGGCGTCAACTGTTGCAGTTACTGCAGTAACTCCCATGGAAAGAAGAAAACGATTAAGACCTAGACCGAATGTGCCTTCGACCGCCGTTCCATGCACTAACTTGACGGCTGCTCCATCCACCAGTAAAGAACCGACAGAAACTAATGTGTCAAATAAAAATTCTTCTATTGCTGCTCCTGTGACATTGATCTCAGCTTCGAAGTCACCAAATAAATTGGATACTACTGCAAATACAAAAATTTCACGTCCTGCTGAAAAATCAATAAATTCGAGCTTAAATGTAGCCTCTATAAGCCAACGAACACCTCTGGATAGTAACACTCGGAATACAATTAAAATGAAAGACAAAAAGCAACAACCGGTCAAAAAAATCATCGGAAATGGCAATCCATCAGACAGTTTAAAAATCGTGACCGAATATAAGTGGCTGCATCTTTCCCGTTTTGATGTTAACACTAATGAGTTGGAAATCACTAATTTCGTTGCCAATAAATTGAATTCATCGCATGATAAGATCAAATGTTTCAAACTTATCAAAACCGACACTGAAACAAGCATCTTGCGGTTTGTCAATTTTAATGTTGGGATTCCAGCCAACTTGTTTACTAATTGTTTTTCGTCTGAGTTTTGGCCTCCTGGACTGCATGTCCGCCCATTTAGAAATCTAGCAAAAAACGAGGTACCCGGAAAAATTCAGGACGGAACTTAGGTGGTGATGAATTTAAGTGCTATTACCACAATACAAGTGGAATGCGAACAAAAGTCTATGATTTCTATCTTGCTACAGCTGACCATCACTATGACATTATCATACTCACGGAAACTTGGCTGAATGATCGGTTTATCTCCTCTGAGCTGCTAGATAGCTTTTATATAGTCTATCGTAAAGATCGATCACTGCTTACCAATATGGAAAGAGGAGGAGGAGTTCTTCTTGCAGTAAACAGAAATTTCGGAAGCAAAGAAATTAGTTTTCCGCCTTATACCGATATTTTGCTATCTGAAATTGTAGATCAGCTCTGCATCTTTGTGCGATTTCCATCATCTGTTGGTATTTTTTTCATCGTGAGCTATATTCCACCGCGTAGTAGCATACAGTTGTTTCAACGTCACATCGATAATATTGTTATAAATCTGACAACCTCGACGTCCCCAGCAACACCGAGAAAAGTCCATCAACATTTAAAACGTTATACACATGTTTCCAGACACTTCTACCGAGCTCCACAATGTAGGCAATCATTCTAGACACACACACACAACGACACCTGTCTGGGAGACTTAGTATAAATACCCGCCAACTTTCAGACAACGAGTTAGTGAGATTTTGGTGACACCTATCGGTGGAAGAACGCGAATCGGTACAAGTGATAGATTAGCAGTGCTCCTGAGTTGTACGAATTAAGTTTTAGAGCGAATTTAGTGAAGTGATCAAGAAATAAAGAAAAGTGCGATATAATAAAATTATTCATTATTTTTAAACGAATTGTGTTTTCCTTTGAAATCAGCGATCCCCTAGCTCGCAACAATTGGTGTCAGAAGTGGGATTTCAAGGATAAATTCGGGTTAAAAATCGCGAGTGAAATTAAAAATTCTCGGAACGGATAATTTTGTGAGAGCGGAAAAGTGAAACTAAAATTCTCGAACGGACAGTGAGAATTTTGTGAAATCGAATAATCTCGAGTGATTTAGTAAGCAGTGACGTAAATTTAAGTGAATTCGAATCGCGGAAAAACTGGAAATAATCGGTAGTGAAAATGCCGCGTTATTTAAAAGACTTAAAAGTAACGGAGCTGAAGGAAGAGCTCAGTAGACGCGAGTTACCTACAACAGGGAGCAAGTCTGAACTTGTCAGCCGTATGATCGAGACACTTGAGGCAGAGGGTGAGAATGCAGATAGTTTTGAGTTCCAAATCGAAGAAGCTAGTAAAGAGGAGTGCTCTGGTACATCGGATGCCTTAACACAGTTAATGCAACAAATGATGAACAAATTAGATCAACAATCAGCTGTGACAACGGACATGAATCGGAAATTAGATCAACAATCTGCGGACATGAATCAAAAATTAGATCAACAATCTGCGGACATTAATCAGAAACTAGAGAAATTAGATCAGACCTCAAAGGACCTCAACCATAAATTGGAACTACAAAATAATAAAATAGACACCATGGGTAAGGTAATAGAAGAAAACGTAGAGAAGAAACTTCGGGTCTTCGAAGAAGAAGTCGAACGCCTAAAAAAGGACTTCGATAATGTAAAAGCGACCGGAGTCATCAAGACAGAGCATGTTGCGCACAAGGGTCTCAAGGCTCCAATCTTCGATGGACAAACACCGTGGGCTATTTATAAGACCCAATTTGAGGCTGCCGCAAGAAACAACCATTGGAATGATCTGGAACGAGGAACGGCTCTTATATTGGCGTTAAGAGGTCCACCAGCAGAAGTTCTTCAAACGATTCCGCAGGATCAACAACAAGATTTTTCAACGTTAGTCCGGACATTGGATCTTCATTACGGCAGTGACCACATGCGAGAGATCTACAAAACTCAGCTGTACAACCGAACTCAAAAGAATGGTGAAACACTTCAAGAGCTGGCACGCGATATTGAACGACTCACACTATTATCGCTGCCTAATGCGCAAACAGAGCAACGCAACGATACAGCTGTTTTCGCATTTAACAATGCTGTACAGGACAGAGAGCTGCAACAGGCGTTAAAACTGGCAGGTAAGAAAACGATTGGCGAAGCCTTAGTATATGGGCTGACGTTCGAAGCTGCCAAGCAAAGCTCGCGGAGTAACTATCGAGTTCGAGAAATAGTAGAAGAATGTGTGTGCCAGAAAGCCGAGTACACCAAGCGGAGCGAAGGATCTGGTGCTCCCCGATGCTGGAATTGTGGACAGGCAGGACACTTAAGACGCGACTGCCGCAAACCCAGAAAAGCGATCAACTACTGTTCCGGCTAACTCCGCCATAGACGGTCCCAAGCCCGAGTTGAGAAAGGAGGAGGGTAAATGGAGTTAACCTGAATGGCCAGTAACACCAGTGCGTCTCAGGAAGTAGGCAAAAAGTATGACATAGTTGGACTTGCAGCATAGCTGTGAGAACTCCAGCATGTCATATTTAGCTCAAAACTCCCACCCTTTTTCTACTAGGGTGTAATAAATAAGTAGGACCGGTCCTCCAGGTCGAGGGTTGGGCGAGGCGCCGACAACGCATCACCGGAAAAAGAACACTGTCCAGAAACCTGAAGAACAGCCTCGGAAAGGATGGACTCAACGGCAACGACCCCGCAAACGAAAAATGGACTACTCTATTGGATCTTGGAATGTTCGATCCTTATTTAGGACAGGAGCTCTGAAAGAGTTTCTCGAAGAAGTGGCAAAACACAACATCAACATAACTGCCATCCAAGAAACGAAATGGCTCGGTAGCGAAATCATGGACATGAGATCACACACAATCTATCCAAGTGGAAAATTGTCGGGAAGCAGAGAGTTTGGAGTCGCTTTTGTCGTTGACAAAAAATTTAAACAGCAGGTCACGAGCTTCAAACCAATAAGTGAAAGATTGTGTGCAATCCGAATAAAGACTAAATTTTTCAACACTTGGTTGATCAACGTTCACGCACCAACAGAAGACAAGGACGATGTAACTAAAGACGAATTTTATGCCACCCTAGAGACAACCTATGACTCACTGCCCTCGAATGACCTAAAAATTGTCTTAGGGGATTTTAATGCAAAAGTCGGAAAGGAGGAGGCTCATAGAGGAACAACAGGAGGGCACAGTCTCCATGACATAGCAAACGACAATGGCCAACGTCTTATTGATTTCGCAAGCAGCAAAAATATCATAGTAAGCTCTACGTGCTTCCCACATCGCGATATTCACAAACGAACGTGGGCATCACCAGATGGTCACACCTTCAACCAAATAGACCACGTTCTTATTGAGAAAAGGGCTGCTTCCAGCATACTTGATGTACGAACTCTCCGCGGTGCGAATTGTGACTCTGATCACTATCTAGTCAGAGCTAAGTATCGATGCAAAATAGCTTGTCGTGGGTATTCGAAAACGAGTAGAGCTCGCAAATTTAATGTCGACATGCTTAACGACGAAACGGTGGCGCAGGCTTACATGCTAGCATGTAATAAACACCTGACACCAATATATGAAAATATCCAAAATATGCCAGTGGATAATGCGTGGATGAAAATACGAGACGGTATCAAATCCTCCGCGGAAGAGGTATTAGGATATCAAGTACGGCGAAAAAGCAATGATTGGTTCGACCAAGAATGTCGCGACGCAATAGATAGAAAGAACGAAGCTTACAAAATTTTTACTGAACGACCAACACGAGCCAAAAAAGAAAAATATGACGAGCTTAGGCGATATGCGAAAAAGACCTGCAGACGAAAACAAAGGAAGTACCATAATGACAAGATACAAAAAATGGACGACGACATGAGAAAAAATAATACGCGGGACGCATACGCCATAGTAAAAGACTTGAAAAAGGGATATAAACCAAAAACCAGTCTCTGCAAAGACGCAGAGGGCAATATCATCAGCGACACAGAAGAAATCAAAAGGAGATGGGCTTCATACTTCGAACATCTTTTGAATCCCATCCCAATAGCACCGATAACGACAGACAACATTTCAATTCAAGCCTCAACTGACGAAGATGAACCATCATCGACACCACCCACGCTTCCTGAAATCAAAGCAGCCCTATGTGACCAAAAACGAAACAAAGCGCCGGGAATTGACGAAATACCAGTTGAACTTCTGAAAAACGGTGGAAACTGTGTCGCTGAAATACTGCACAGCATGATATGCAAAATTTGGACAGAGGAAATCATACCCGACGACTGGCGAAAAAGCATTATATGTCCAATTTACAAGAAAGGAGACAAACTCTGCTGTGAGAACTACAGAGGTATATCATTGTTGTGTACGTCCTATAAAATACTGACAAAAATAATTGAACGTCGTCTTAAGCCCTATACAAATCAAATAATTGGCGAATACCAAGGCGGATTCAGAACCGGACGATCTACAACAGACCAGATATTCTCGGTGAAACAGGTGCTTGAGAAATGCTGGGAATATAACACAGACGTGCACCAAATATTCGTAGATTTTAAACAAGCATACGACAGTATCGACAGGAGCGTACTGTACCAAATCATGCTTGACTTTGGAATTCCTCCAAAACTAGTCCGACTAACAAGACTCACAATGACGAACACTGAATCCCAAGTGAGAATACAAACCGATTCCACAACCAGCTTTCGAACGGAATGTGGTTTAAAGCAGGGAGATGGTCTAGCCCCTATGCTTTTCAACTTAGCACTAGAGTATGTCGTCCGAAAAATCCCAGTCGACACCAACGGGACACTACTATTCAAGTCCACCCAACTAGTAGCATACGCTGACGACATTAACATTCTAGCAAGATCCTTCCCTAGTGCTAAGGAGGTATTTGTCAATCTTGACTCCGCCGCAAAAGAAGTCGGGTTGCGCATTAATGAAAACAAAACAAAAGTAATGACGCAAACAAGAAGGAGAACGCCAATCAGACAAAACATAACAATTGCGGAATATAATTTGGAGAGTGTGGACAACTTCATATATCTTGGGGCTAATCTAGCAAAGGACGGTAATGAAACAGACGAAATCAAACGACGGATAATACTAGCAAATAAGACGTATTATTCGGTACTTCCAATAATGAAATATAAGAAAGTGCACAGGAACAATAAGCTGCGGATTTATAAAACTATTATACGACCTGTGCTCTGTTATGGCAGCGAGACGTGGACATTAACGCGAACTTCCGAAAAAGCAGTTAACGCATTCGAAAGAAAGGTCCTCCGAAGGGGACCTGTGAAGGAAGGAACGGAATGGCGAATAAGATACAACCATGAGTTGTATCAACTCTACGACGAGCCAGAAGCTTCAACGTTCATCAAGTTACGTAAACTGCAGTGGGCTGGCCATGTAGAGCGAATGGAAGACAGAAGAATCCCCAAACGTGCTCTTAAAGGCAAAGCGAGTGGTAACCGGCCGGTAGGCAAACCACGCAAGCGATGGGAAGACTCGGTTGATGAAGACAGCAAAGCCATTCTAAAAATTAGCAGCTGGAGGACGCGGTCTTTGGATCGAGACGATTGGAGGCGACGACTTCAGGAGGCCAGGGCCCGATTTGGGCTGTCGCGCCATTGATGATGATGATGACTGTTCCGGCTGCGCTGCTAAACAAAGAGGAGGAAGGGGCGAACCGTCACGAGAGCACGCTTCGCCTAATGGCAGTCCGGGAAACGAGTAAAGGCCAACTTCATGGGGCAGAAGTTGGCTGGTAGAATCGACGCCCCCGGAACCATCATCGCAGTTTCTCGACTACATCGTTGTGAAAACGACTTATGTATGAGTGGTCGAGTCGGCAAATTAAACTGCATCATAACAGTCGACACAGGCGCAACACGGTCAGTGCTAAGATCTGACCTTGTAGATCGTACTTGGCTTCACAACACCAAGAAGTACGCACTTCGCACTGCTACAGGAGAAACTACAACGGTCCATGGAGAAATAGCTCGTGACATACAGCTTGGGGATTTGACCTTCTCGCATGTATTCGTGGTAGCTGACATTACCGATGAGTGTATCCTTGGAATGGATTTTCTGAAACCACACGGTATCCAGCTGGACTTAGGACAACGAATAATGAAGTGGCGGAATATTGAAATCCCGATGGAAATAACATCCTCCAACACAACAAAGCTGCGAGTTGTATTATGCGAAGATGCGGACATACCAAAGTCATCTGAGAATGTTATTTGGGCAGAGCTCGATGGTGATCCCGGGAACCACCGATTCTACCTCATAGAACCGGAAACGACACCTGCATTACGAAGTCTAATACTAGGAAAAACGCTCGTAAAAAGGAATGAGAAGATGATGGTACCAATAAGAGTCCTGAACGTTGCGGACAGCACTACCAGCGTAAAGAAAGGAGATGTAATTGGCAGCTGTGAACCAATATCGGCGGTGACGAGTATCGACAAGGCAGAGCCACATGACGTACCCTCTAAAAATAAGCCAAGAAGGAAGGACAATGTAATGTAAGGTAGTATAGCCGGGGAGCGGCAGTCAATAAAGACCACTCAAACTAGTCGGACGTGTTTTAATATCACCCAAGAACTTAAGAACCTAATCTTGATATTATATGGCGACCGTGGCAGTCTGCGCGGGAGATGTGTGGCATTTTTTTTTGTTCTCTCTCCTGTGCGCGACAGAAGTTTAAATGCGCGCTGATCGTTTTCGTGTGTGCGAGATGACGAGGAGATTTTGCGTGCTACGACAGAGGATGGATCGGGTGTTCGACGGGGGAGTTTGAACCGTGCAATTAGTGATTTTTGCAACGTGCACAACATTTTAGCGCAATGTTTTTAGTGCGGGATATTCGAATGAATAGCCTTATGTGCGCAATCAGTGATTTTTTGCAACGTGCACAACATTTTTAGTGCAATGTTTATGTGCAATAAATATAAAAGTTCGAATGAAATAAATGAAATTTAAATGTTCAACTATGTGCAACAAATATAAACGTTTTGATGAAAAACTACTTAGTCAAATACAAATATTCAAATCTGTGCAATACTTAGTGCAATAAATTATAATAAATAGGGTGCGTGCAATACCCAGTAAAATAAAATAAATTCGAATATGTGCAGCACGCAGTGCAATAAAAGTAAGAATGCAATACTTAGTGCAATAAATTAAAACAAATAGCCTGGCGTGTGCAATATAATTATATACGAATATATAAAGAAGTAGATAAAATGGGCGGCACCCAAACCAAAACGGCCCAGGATGCCAAATCGACCGGCCAGGTCAACAATAACGTCGTTATAGACGAAACATCGCAGGACCGCGATGATATGCAATACATCATTATACTGCTGTGCATCATAACCGTCATAAAAGTAGCAGAAATAACCACCTCAGCATACAACGCCCATAGGAGGACTCTAAGAAGGCGATACGCAAACAAACCAGGACAGGATGAAACCGCACCGAGAATTTAGGAGAAAGAAGGAAATCAAACTTGTAAGTGAAGAAATAATAATCAAAAATCATTTAAAAGCAATAAATGTAAGGGGACCCCAAAGTTTCTTCTAAATCTATTTTTTTTGCCGACTCAAGAGCATTTTGCGATTTGCGATGTGCGATTAAATGAAACACGATCTATAATATCTTGTTTTTTTTTTCTTACGTGACTCAAGACGTATCACGAAATCCCCGTATGTTGCATAAATTTCGAGTCGCGAATAACTGAAACGCGATCGCTTGATATATCATTTGTTTCTTCTTCTTTTTTTTCCCAGTCGAAACTCTTAATATATCGTTATACTATGCTGACTTATGACCATAAACCTTAGCATAGAATTGTTGTTTTTTTTTTGCCCTTCTCGTCTGACAATGTATTTAGCCATGAGTTTTATTATTTCTCTCAGTTCCCATAAATGTCATCACATTTTGCTGACTTATGAGAAAATAAATTCACTATAAAATTAACAACTAAGTGAAACACGATCGATACCAGTTAGAGCAGTAGACCGTATTATGTTTCCTTTTATCTAATTCTCACGAATTTACCTCTAGATAAATTCCGCTGAATTATCAGAGTAAAATTTCGTTTGCAAATTTTTTTTTACAAATAACAGATCGAATAACGAATGTTATAGACTATAATTTGAAAAGCACTATGATCAATCATTATGAATATATTTCTCAACGTTTTCTTTTTTCACACTAATGACCGATCATAACCTTAAAGAACTAGGAGAAGAACTGGAAAAGGCACTTAAGACAGTCCTTAAGGAGCAAATTTCCAAGAATCCAGACACACTCGAGTCTAATAAAAACAGAATCACAGCGTGCTATAACGCTTACGTAGATGAAATCGACAGATTGTGGAAACTAGTCAACAATAGCGATAAAGCAAAGCTCAAAGATTATTTTGCAAAGGCAAGAGCGAAACTCACAAGAGCCTACGAAACCCTTAATTGTAATTACTACGTGCCTGACGATATCCACGAAAGGGTAAACCCAGAAATCGTAATACAAAAATCAGAGCATTCACACTCAGACAAGGATCAAATATTCGAAATAGATATCATAACGCCACCAGTAAACCAAGCCAACATGACAGACCTAACAAAAGTAGAACTTCTGAGGCTAGCGTCCTCAACAATCTCAAAAAATTTTACAGGAGATCTTTATCCCTGCAATCATTCGTAGATTCAATTAATCTACTGAAAACCTTTGCGTCAGAATCAACTAGGGACGTGTTAATTAAGTTTATCCTATCAAAACTAGAGGGTAAAGCACGTGAAAGTATTACCAACACTAACCCTGAGTCAGTTGACCAGATAATTGAGGATCTGAAAACAAAAATTAAATCTGAAAGCTCAAAAATAATCGAAGGCAGGATGCAAGCATTGAGAACAGATAGAGTCCCATTGCAAGAATTTTCTCTAAAGGCAGAAGAACTAGCAGAAAATCTGAAAAGATCACTCGTCATGGAGGGAATATCTAACGCAAAAGCCCAAGAAATGAGTGTCGACAAAACAGTAGAGATGTGCCGTGCTTCAGCACGCACCGATCTTGTCAAATCAGTCCTAGCCTCATCACACTTTAAAGAACCTAAAGAAGTTATTGCTAAATTCATAATAGAGATAAACTCCGAACAGAAAGAGAAACAGGTTCTGTCCCTCAGAGCATACCAAAGGAAAAACAACAACAACAGAAATTTTAACAACAGGAATAACAACAGACAACACTTCAATAATTACCAAGACAATAACTACAGGTACAGCTCTAATTCCAATAACAACAGTAACCGGTACAACAGGAATAGAAATAATACCAGCAACAGAAACAGTTATAATAACAGAAATAACGGCAACAGACGATCAAATTATAACAACCGTTCTAATAATAATCAAGGAAGCCGTACGGTGCACCAGAGCCAAAATGTTAGATACTTGGAAAACTCAGAAACCCCCCATTGGGAAGTTCAGGTACAATCGGGGGAGCAACAACAACAACACTAAAAAATATTTTCACCCTGAACCCAAATTTTTCAGACTACGTAATGCTAAAATCAGACCTAAATAACTCATACCTTACTTTTTTAATCGACACCCAAGCAGACATTTCATTAATTAAAAATACCGCAATTACTTCTAACCACAATATAGACGAATCAAATATCATTAACATCAAGGGCATAACCCAACACCAAATACAATCAATAGGAATAATAAATTCAAACATATTCATCAAAAACTTTTCGCTACCCTGCAATCTTCACGTAGTACCCGACCACTTCGACATTCCGTCAGACGGAATCCTGGGAAAAGACTTTATCAAATACTATCGTTGCAACCTAAATTATAGCAATATGACTATTTCTATCAACAGCGATAACCATAAATTCACACTACCAATTTTGGAAGGTCCAGAAAATTCAATAGTCCTACCACCTAGAAGCGAAGTAATTAGAGCATTTCATTTGGAAACGCTAGATGAATACATTATCTTCGATCAGGAAATAACGGAAGGCGTATACGTACCCCGTACACTAGTCTCATCTAAAAACCCCTTATTACCCGTCATGAATACAACTTCAAATTTCAAAATCATATCAAAAAATTTTCCATTCAAAAAGGATCTTCTATCAAACTACAAAATCCTAAAATTTAAACCAAAACAAGATCAAAACCCAGACAGACTCAAGACATTATTAGGACTTATATCAAAAAATACAAATACCATATATAGGAACAAACACTTGAAACTGTGCAGCGAATATTCAGATGTTTTTGCCTTAGATTCAGACCCCATGACTACAAATAACTTTTACTCTCAAAAGCTACGTATTACCGACAAAAATCCAGTCTACATTAAAAACTATCGTTTGCCATATTCCCAGAAGGACGAAATAGACAGACAAACTAAAAAGCTACTAGATAATAACCTAATCGAACCAAGTAAATCTAATTATAATAGCCCCATAATCTTAGTACCAAAAAAGGGAAAAACGAATAAATGGCGCATGTGTATTGACTACAGACTAGTAAATAGAAAACTAATAGCCGACAAATATCCACTTCCGAGAATGGATGAAATTTTGGATAGCCTAGGTAGATCTAAATTCTTCTCAGTCCTCGACCTATATTCAGGATTTCACCAAGTCCCATTAGATAAAGAATCACGCGATATAACCTCATTCAGTACAAACTCCGGATCTTTTCGGTGGAAAGTACTTCCACTCGGACTAAATGTTTCTCCAAATTCCTTTTCACGTATGATGAACTTGGCATTTGCAGGTGCCACGCCTCTACAATGTTTCATATACATGGATGACATTATAGTCGTTGGCTGCTCAGAGCAACATCACCTCAAAAACATAGAATCAGTTTTTAAAACCTGCAGAAAATATAATCTGAAACTGAATCCCGAAAAATGTCAATTCTTTAAAAACGAAGTAACATATATTGGACACAAGTGCACAGATAAAGGAATTTTTCCAGACCCATCGAAAATCGAAATCATCAGTAAATACCCAAAACCTCACGATAAGGACTCAGTAAAAAGATTCATCGCATTTATGAACTTTTATAGGAAATTCATACCTAATTTTGCTGCTCTGGCAAGACCACTAAACCTCCTAACTAGAAACAAAACAACTTTCCAATGGTCAGAAGAGTGCAACTCCTCCTTCTTCAAACTTAAAGAATGCCTAATTAAGCCACCAATTCTTCACTACCCAGATTTCTCTAAAGAATTCACCTTAATGGTGGATGCTTCAAAATTTGCTGCAGGAGCATGTCTCACCCAAAATATTAACGGTACCGATCGACCTATCTCTTTCGCCTCCATATCATTTACTAAAGGAGAAATAAATAAATCTACTATCGAAAAGGAACTAGCGGCAATACACTTCGCAATTTTACATTACAGACCGTATCTCTTTGGAACACACTTTGTAGTAAAAAGTGACCATAAGCCCCTGACGTACTTGTTCTCTTTGAAGAACCCCTCCTCAAAGCTTACACGAATGAGACTCGACCTTGAAGAATACAACTTCACGGTTGAATATATTAAAGGAACAACTAACGTAATAGCGGACGCGTTATCACGTATTAATATCCAAGAACTCAAACAAATTACTAACGATGCATCGACACCAATATCAACCCTAACAATACAGACCAGATCAATGACGAAAAAACAAAATGAAGTTCTAACCAACCAAAAAGAAAATGAGGAAAACCTAGAAAAGGTCTACAATGGTAAAATTAATAGGAACGTCCCGAAAATAAAATTTATGGCCATTAAAGAAAATATATATCTAGATGTATATTTTAAAAGAAAACGCGCGTATACATTTAAAATGGATCCTTTAACTGTTAACAAAAACTTAGCATTAGAGCTATTGCTTTTTGAGCTTGAAAAAGTAGCTGACAGAATGAAATTTAAAGAAATGCAAATAGATGAAAACGATATAATATTTACCTTCCTCAACATTAATGACTTCAAAAGCGCTTGTAAGAACTCACTAACAAAAATGAAAATCGCTATAATTAAAGCACCTCAATTTATAAACGATGAAAATGAAAAGATCAATCTACTAAGAAGATATCACCTAGACCCCATTTTTGGAGGACATGCTGGACAAAAAAGACTGCTAGCAAAACTCAGTATGAACTACTTCTGGAAAAACATGTCAAAAGACGTATCTAAATTCGTCAAAAACTGTAACCCATGTCAAATTAATAAAGCAAAAGCTAAAAATAAGGAGCCCTTGCAACTAACAGAAACTCCTATGAAGCCTTTCGACGAAATAGTCGTTGACACAATAGGACCGTTTAAGAAAACGGTAAACGACAACCAGTACGCAGTTACTATTATCTGCAACCTAACAAAATACCTTATAACCATACCAATACCGAACAAAGAAGCTAAAACAGTAGCACAAGCGATTCTGGATCACTGTATCCTCATTTACGGACCAATGAAATCTCTTCTCACTGATAGGGGAACAGAATATAAAAATACCCTACTGACCGAATTATGCGAACTTCTAAAAATCACTCATAAAACTTCAACAGCGTACCATCACGAAACACTAGGGACCGTAGAACGTTCACACCGAGTATTAAACGAATATCTACGCTCGTACATCAACGAAAACCAGGACAATTGGGACGAATACATGAAATACTTTACCTTTTGTCACAATATAACACCCAATGCCAGTTTCGAACTGACATTTACACCATTTGAATTAGTTTTCGGAAAAATTCCAATAACCCCTGAGCTATGCCTTAGCAACAGGATAGACCCGGTGTACAATTTCGATAGCCAAGTAGCCCAGATGAAGTTTCAACTTCAAACAATGCACAAACTAGCAAGACAATTTCTGGAAAACTCAAAAAGAAGAAATAAGACCATTTATGATAAAGAAGCAAAACAATCTAATTTCAAGACAGGAGATATTGTCCTACTAAGGAAGGAAAATAGAAGTAAATTTGATCCAGTATATGATGGACCATTTAAAATAGAGGAAGTAGATCAATCTAACGCTATGCTAATAAACGTAGAAAATAACAAAAGACAATATGTACATAAAAATAGAATAGTTAAAATCAAACAATAAATAAAAATAAATAATTAGAAAAACTGGGGCCCGCAGTTTAAAACAATATCTTAATGTATAGTACTTTAATTATAAAAATATAAATATATAGTGTATACTACTCTAAATATAACAATAGTTCGATAACAATACACTAGTATATATTACTCTAATTCTAAGAACCACATTTTTATAACAATATATAATATTTCAAGTTTATAAACATAAGTTCTCTAATAATTTTTATGAAAAATAAATATTCTTATTAAAATAAATATTCTTATTTCAATAACTAAAAACAACTATAATAATTTTTATAACTAACATATAATATTTTAAGTTTATAACAAAAAGTTTTATCTTATGTAAAAATTAAATACTGTAATATCTCAATAATTCCAATTATAAAAAAAAAAAAAAAAAAAAAAAAAAAAAAAAAAAAAAACAAAAAAAAAAAAAAAAAAGGGAAGGTGTAAGGTAGTATAGCCGGGGAGCGGCAGTCAATAAAGACCACTCAAACTAGTCGGACGTGTTTTAATATCACCCAAGAACTTAAGAACCTAATCTTGATATTATAGTAACATCAACACTTCTTCAGTCAAGCAACCTTAGAGGAGAACAACACAAGCAAGCAGTAGATCTAATCGAAGGATTCAGCGACGTTTTTTCCACTGGTGATGACGACTATGGCAGAACAAACTTAGTGAAACATCGTATAGATACCGGAAGTGCTACACCGATACGTCAACCTCCAAGAAGAGTACCATTAGCGAAACAAGGAGAAGTCAATTCAATGGTCAAAACTATGGAGCATCAGGGAATCATCGAAGAATCAAAGAGCCCGTGGATATCGCCAGTAGTGCTGGTAAAGAAGAAAGACGGCAGTACCCGTTTTTGTGTGGACTACAGGCGACTAAATGATGTTACGAAAAAGGATAGCTATCCACTACCTAGAATCGACGATATCATGGACACCCTGACCGATGCTAAATGGTTCTCAACGTTGGACTTGAAGAGTGGTTACTGGCAAGTGGAGATAGATGAAAAAGATAGAGAGAAGACAGCATTCTCTGTCGGCAGTGGACTGTAGCAGTTCATCGTAATGCCATTTGGCCTGTGCAATGCTCCAGCTACGTTCGAAAGACTGATGGAATTCGTTTTGCGTGGTCTGAGTTGGAAAACTTGTCTCGTTTACCTAGATGATGTGATCGTTATCGGAAAAACATTCAATGAACACCTAAAAAATCTGCAGGAAGTCTTCCAGCGACTGCGAGCGGCAAAATTAAAGCTGAGCCCGAAAAAGTGCACTTTGTTTAGTGCAGAAGTCAAGTACTTGGGTCACATCGTTTCAGCTGATGGCGTAAAGACAGATCCGGAGAAGATACTGGCGGTGAAAAATTGGCCTACTCCGAGTGATAAACACCAGTTGCGCAGCTTCCTAGGCTTAGCGACATATTACCGACGATTTGTAAAAGACTTTGCTAACACGGCGAAATGTCTGCATCAGTTAACAGAAAAAGGGAAGCCATTTACATGGAGTCAACAGTGCCAGGAAGCATTCGAGAGGATAAAAGACCAACTCTGCGACTCCCCAGTTCTGGCGTATCCAAAACCAGGTCATGGTTTCATCATAGACACTGACGCCAGCAATGTCGGTATCGGAGCAGTACTATCACAAGAGATCGATGGGCAGGAGAGAGTGCTATCTTACTACAGCCGAGTACTCTCAAAATCAGAAAGGAACTATTGCGTAACTCGCCGAGAGCTACTAGCCATAGTAGAAGCAACAAAACATTTTCACAAATATCTCTATGGTCAAAAGTTCCTTCTTCGAACGGATCACGTATCGCTTAAATGGCTACTTCAGTTTAAGAACCCCGAAGGCCAAGAAGCCAGATGGATCGAAAGGCTCGAATCCTACGATTTTGAAATTGTTCACCGAAGAGGAAGAATCCACGGTAATGCCGATGCGCTTTCACGTCGTCCTTGTCCACCGAACTGCAAGCATTGTCACCGTATAGAAGGAAAAGAGGCCGGAGAAACCATTCAGAGGATAACGACCGAACCAAAGACTGGATGGAATCAGCAAGAACTGGAAGACGCCCAACGTAAAGATCCAGATATTTCACCGATCATGGCATGGAAGGACGAAATGAAACGGCCTGAGTGGAAAGACATCTCACAATTCAGTGAAACCTTAAAGTGCTATTGGGCACAATGGAACTCCCTTCACCTAGACGGTGGATTATTAAAACGGAAATGGGAGAACGCTGATGGAAAGTCGTATCACATGCAAACCATCGTCCCGCATTGTAAAGTCGAGGAGGTTTTGAAGGAATATCATGGAGGTACCTCCGGTGGGCATTTGGGAGTAAACAGAACCTTGGCAAAGATACGAGAAAGGTTCTATTGGATCCATCTCCGAGATGATGTCGAAAACTGGTGCCGTAAATGTACTACGTGTGCATCAAGTCAGGGCCCACACCGCAGATCAAAGGGAGAAATGCAACAATACAACGTGGGAGTTCCATTCGAGAGAATTGCTGTGGATATTGCTGGACCATTCCCGGAATCAGAAAATGGTAATCGCTACATTTTAGTGGTCATTGATTATTTCAGCAAGTGGCCTGAAGCTTACGCAATTCCAAACCAAGAAGCAGTAACCGTCGCAGAACAAATTGTTACCAACTGGGTGAGCAGATTTGGAGCGCCACGCGAACTACACTCCGATCAAGGGCGCAATTTTGAATCTCAAATGTTCAAACACGTGTGCCAAATGCTGGGAATAAACAAAACGAGGACAACTCCATTACACCCACAGTCCGATGGAATGGTGGAACGTTTCAATCGGACATTGAACTCAAACCTATCCAAACTCGTCAGCGAGAGGCAACAGGACTGGGACCAGCACATCCCTCTATTTTTAATGGCCTATAGAACATCGGTGCATTCAACAACAGGAGAAACTCCGTCCCGAGTCATTTTCGGAAGAAATATTCGAGTCCCTGCGGAGCTAATGTTTGGAGTGCCACCAGACCAACCAACCAATGCTAAAGATTATGTCTCGGATCTTCGATGTCGACTAAAGACAATTTATAACCTGGTCAGAGATAAAATTGATTTGGCGTCCGACCGCATGAAGACGAGGTATGATCAACGGGCGAACTCATCAGGATTCCAAGAGGGCGATTTGGTTTGGTTATACAATCCCAAACGACAGAAGGGCAGATCGCCGAAACTACAGCGAAACTGGGAAGGCCCTTACCAGATCATCAACCGGTTAAATGATGTCGTCTATCGGATTCAACTACATCATAAACCCCGCACTAAAATGAAAGTGGTACATCTCGACCGATTAACAAAGTACCATGGTGCCATTGAGGAAGTGAACGACTCTGTTCGGGACGAACAGGGACTAAGGAGAGGGTAATGTTATAAATCTGACAACCTCGACGTCCCCAGCAACACCGAGAAAAGTCTATCAACATTTAAAACGCTATACACATGTTTCCAGACACTTCTACCGAGCTCCACAATGTAGGCAATCATTCTAGACACACACACACAACGACACCTGTCTGGGAGACTTAGTATAAATACCCGCCAACTTTCAGACAACGAGTTAGTTAGATTTTGGCGACACCTATCGGTGGAAGAAGGCGAATCGGTACAAGTGATAGATTGGCAGTGTTCCTGAGTTGTACGAATTAAGTTTTAGAGCGAATTTAGTGAAGTGATCAAGAAATAAAGAAAAGTGCGATATAATAAAATTATTCATTATTTTTAAACGAATTGTGTTTTCCTTTGAAATCAGCGATCCCCTAGCTCGCAACAATATTAATTGGATTGCTGACCAACTAACAGAGGATCAACAAATTTGTGTTGTTGGAGATTTCAATCTTGAGAACGTGCGCTGGGAGAGATGCTTAGAAGATAATATATTGATTCCATTTAATGTGAAATCGGATATTGAATTCATTTTTGTTGACTCTATGTTTTCAAATAATCTTCAGCAATTGAATGATATTATTAACTGTAACGGTAGAATTTTAGACTTGGTATTTGTAAATAATAGTTTAACGTCCTTTAACATTATTGAAGTTAAAGAGGCTAGTATCCATCTTTTGAACAATTCTGCTAACCATAAAGCTATTGATTTCAAAGTTAAATTTTACAAATTTTGTGAGGAATCGAAGAGTATTAATGACGAATTCTACTGTTTCTCTAAAGCGGATTATTTTGGTTTAAATAGTTATTTTGGCTCAATCGATTGGTTACATTCTTTCGAACATTTGAATTTAAAGGACATTAACGCTCACTTCACCTCTATACTTAATGAAGGTATCTCTCGGTTCGTTCCTAAAGTAAAGAAGAGTTCTACCAAGCTACCCTGGCACAACTCTCGACTCTCTAGGTTAAAAAATGCAAGAAATAAAGCGCATAAGCAGTTCATAACCACGGATAGTATTGCTCATCGTAATAACTTTTTTCGAATACGTAGAGAGTATGAGGTTCTAAATAAATTCTTATTTCAGAATTACTTAATGACTGCTGAATCTAAAATAAAATCGGATAGCAGTTATTTTTGGACTTTTGTAAACTCGAAGCGAAAACACCTCGGTTACCCTTCTGATATGGAATATAAAGATCAAATTTCTGGTGACATATCGTCGTCTTGTGATTTATTTGCAGTTTTCTTCCAATCGGTCTATGATAATAATAGTATACCTTTTAATCCTAACCGATATGCTAGTATTAGTTCTATAACTGATATTGGCTTAATTAGATTATCTGAAGATGATGTTTATGCCGCACTGTGTAAATTAAAAAATAGTACAAGTCCTGGCCCGGATAATATTCCTGCATCTATGTTAAAGTTTTGCCGCGATTCTCTGGTAATTCCATTAACAACTATATTTAATCTCTCTTTACAAAGTGGTGAATTTCTAGACCAGTGGAAAGTTTCCTACATCACTGCCATTTATAAATCAGGACCTAGACATCTAGTTGAAAATTATCGAGCTATCTCTAAACTATCTGCGATTCCCAAACTTTTGGAAAGTTTGGTAAAAGATAAGCTTTATTTTTTAGTTCGAGAACACATCTCAACCTGTCAACATGGTTTTGTTGCTGGAAGGTCAACTTTAACTAACCTTGCTCTCTTTACTAATTTTTCCACTAACTCACTTGAGGCAGGGTGTCAAGTTGATGTTCTGTATACGGACTTCGTTAAGGCATTTGATAGAGTGCATGTCAATCTCCTTCTGTCTAAGTTGTATGCTCTTGGCTTTCATTCCAAAATGCTTGATTGGCTTACTTCTTACCTGAGCAATAGAAGCCAATATGTCAAAATTGATTCTTTTCTATCTAGAAGTATTCGTGTCAACTCGGGGGTTCCTTAAGGTAGCCACTTAGGGCCACTTTTGTTCATATTGTTCAGAAATGATGTCTTCTCTATTTTTCAGTATTGTTGTTGTTTGGGCTATGCCGACGATTTGAAGATTTTCATTCGTGTTAAAGACCTAGAAGATTGCCAAAAATTTCAAAGCGAGATTAATAATAATAATAATAATAATAATAATAATAATAATAATTTATTCATCAAAAAATTGATTACTACATTTAACAACAGTTATAATAATATAAATTAATAATATAATTAATTAATAACAAACAACAACAGAATTAGGTACACAGAAATTTAAAATTTATACAAAATCAAACATTATGAACATCAAGAAAGCTGACTTTTTACTTGTGGGACACTTATGTGAAAATCCAATCGCGAGAAGAAGTTATTGAAATCTCTTAACATGAATGAAACTGGTTCATAAAACCCGTAGTTTGTGCGATGCTGCGGAATTCTACAAAGCTCATAATTTCGTAAAGGGCGATATGGAACATTGAAATTAATCATAGACAACAATTTGTCAGAGTCAATTATACCTGTAATTACTTTAAAACCAAAAACAACTCTGGCATGTATACGCCGTTTCTCAAGGGAATCCATAGACAGCAGATTTAAACGATCAACATATGGCGGTAACCTGAGTGGATCGGACCAGGGAAGGCCCTGAAGGACAAACCTTAAGAACCGACGCTGAACTGCTTCGATCCTATCTATGTGAATGGAATAAAATGGTGACCAGATAGGACTAGCATATTCTAGGATAGATCGGACAAATGCACAATACAACATTTTCGTTGTAAAGAAATCATTGAATTCTTTCGATTGTCTCCTAACAAAACCGAGGATAGCGTTCGCTTTACCAGCAATGTGATTCACGTGATCATCAAAGGAAAAATTACAGTTGAATAGTACGCCCAAATCACGTACTTTGTCAGAACGAAGTAAAGAGCATCCATCTACAACATAGTCAAAATTCATTGATATTCTCTTCTTAGAATACGAAACAGCAGTGCACTTATTAATGTTGAGATGTAAATTGTTAAGTAAGCACCAGTCATGAAAACGCGAGATATCACTTTGCAATAATAGACAATCATTGCTGCTTGAGATAATCTTAAAGATTTTCGCATCATCGGCATAGAGAAGAATGTTCGAGTTAGAGATAAACGAACTCACGTCATTAATAAAGAGAAGGAATAATAGTGGACCCAGATGGCTACCTTGCGGAACGCCAGAAGTATTAATTATATCAGAAGATAAGGCTCCTCGAAAGTGTACTTTCTGAATGCGATCACTAAGATAAGACTTAATCCAAAGGACGAAAATATTAGGAAAACCAAGCAGGCGGAGTTTATGCACAAGAATGTTATGGTCAATTTTGTCAAAGGCTTTACTGAAGTCAGTGTATATGCAATCGACCTGCTGCCCGTTTTCGATAGCAGAAAGACAGAAGTTCGAAAATTCCATAAGATTAGTTACAGTAGATCTGCCTTTGACAAAGCCATGCTGGAATGATCCAATAATCGACTTGGAATGGAAATACATTACATCACACACAATGGATTCAAATAGCTTAGCAACACATGGAAGATTCGCTATAGGCCTATAATTAGTTACATTGTCTCTTTTACCAGACTTAAGTAAGGGCATTATAGTTGAGTATTTCCATGACATAGGAAAAACTCCACTACGAAGCGATGTATTAAAAAGATACCCAAGGACAGGTAAAAGGGATAAACTGCACTTTTTAATCACAGAAGAAGGAACACCATCTGGTCCTCTGGAGAAATTAATAGCAAGTTTATCAATGTATTTCAAAATAGTGGAGTCGTCAATGAAAAGATCTTTAGGAACCAAGGACGAAGAAGGAAACTTTGACATGTATTCAAAGTTACCAACGGATGTTAGCGGCGTACTGCAATTGAAGGCGGTGCGGAAATGGTTGGAAAATAAGTTGCTAATTGTAGTTGGATCAGCACTGACTACATCATTAAAAAACATACTGGAAGGATAACCATCAGAGTTTTTCTTAGAGTTGACAAAATTCCAGAATTGTTTCGGTTTATCTTTAAAAGAGTTTTTAATTCTAAGAAGGTATTTGTTATATGCAGCTCGAGACTGACTTATAAAACAATTACATAGGTTTATGTAAATTATGTAGTCCGTATCACTCCTTGAGAGCGAGTAAGTTTTCCAAGCTTTCGTTTTCCGATTTTTCAAATTGATTAAATCATCGTCAAACCAGGGAAACCTCCTGGTAGGTTTCGAACAAACTACAGGAACACAACGCAGAAAGCAGCCATTTAAAATCGTGTAAAAATTAGAAGTGGCTTTGTCAACATCAGATTCATTCAGCACAGACGACCAATCGCAATTGGATATGTCAAGATTTAAAGTTTCAAAATCAGCTTTTGCGAAATTAAAATAATTACTAGCAATGCATTTCGAGTTCGTAAATTCTGTGTGAGAGTTGAATGTTGCGTGAAGCGCAGGATGAATAGGCAACTCAGGCAGCAAAGGGCTGTGACATCTATCAACCGTCGTAAGGCTGGCATCAGATGAGAAGATCAGATCCAAAAATCTACCATGATCATTCGAAATCGGACACACTTGGAAAAGTCCTGTAGCAAGCATGTTGTCCACAAATTGTATTTCGTGTCGGGCACAGGAGGAATACGAAGGCGTCATACAAACCTCATTATCATCAGAGCGTAGCCACTGAATTTGCGGTAAATTAAAGTCGCCCAGAATTAAAATATCGTCTGATGGATGAAGAAGACCAAGCAATGTTTCAAACGCATTATAAACCGCATCGTAAACTGATGAAGGTGAAGGCGATGTGATGTATACAGTCACAACGTATAGCTTACGGTTCCCAAGTGTTACAGCTACACACAAGAACTCTAGATTCTCGGTTCCTGGGACATTGATTATCGTAGAAGCAAACTGGCGACGAACGGCGCAGAGGACTCCACCCCCAACCGGTGGATCAAGTACGTTGGGGTGGCGGTCACGACGAAAAACTTCAAAGTCGGAATCGAAAAGCTCAGAATCTCTGAACTGACAGGACAACCATGTCTCACAAATGCACACGATATCAAAGGAACAAACAGCAGCAGCGAGATACAGATCCTGAGTTTTCGTACGCATCCCGCTTACGTTGCTGTAAGATATCGAGATAGAGCTTGCCCGTTTTTTGACGATGGATTTTGAGTTGATAACCGCGAAAGACGATTTCGGGGTAAAAATTCACGGACGATAGCAGATTTCGGCCATAGTTTCGATGACACAACATGAGCAAAGTATGCGTCCGGCAGAACAACCTTGAATGAAGACACTCTCGCACCACCGTCGCGGGATATAGGAGTAATCTTTTTACAAGATACTAAGTCCGGTGATAAGTCAACTCTTGCACAGCGTAAGATACCAAGAACGTTGTCAGTAATTTCCTTCTCCGTTGTGTCAGATGCTAAGCGCGATACAAAAAGTAGCTTTGGCTGTTCAGCGGCTCGTAAAGTGCAGCGAAAGTCTATTGACGTAGTCGAAGATTCATGCACAATATCCGTTTTGTTGTTGACGCAATCAACCGCAGTAGCTCTACGTTGTGGCGCATTACCAGATTCAGGAACCCTCTCTAAGTTCGATATATCGCATGATGGGAAGGTACCGTTGTCATCAACGTATAGATTCGGCCGTGGGCGAACGACATTAGGAGATTTAGCAGCTTTCCGTTGAGTATCCTTATTTTTTTTCGTGCTCTTTCTGCGTTTCATGTTTACTGCTTGCGGCTGTGATTTGAATGCACCAGAAGGCAATGTGTTGGAATCCGTCTGGCAGCCAATAGAGCAGGATGAGGTATTCGGATCGGTTTGGACGCCAAAGTTACTTCTGGCAACTGGCACATGCTCTTTGCAAATTTTTAAATTAGATGATAGTGATTTCACGCTATCATTTAACACATCTAATTTGTGTAGTGTTTGCACGTTGCCCACAACAGGTCCAATCTCACTGCACCCAGTGAAGCCAAGTCAATTCATTTGTTGATTGGTGTAAATTTAATCTTTTGGAGTTAAGTTTTTCTAAATGTAAAATAATGTCTATTTATCGTTGTCTCTCACCCATTCTGAATTGCTATTTTCTGGAGAATACAAAACTACATCGATCCCTGGAAGCAAATGATCTAGGTGTATTATTAGACCATAAATTAAGTTTTGTTGCTCATATCGATCGCATGGTTGCAAGAGCTAATTCTCGTTTGGGTTTCGTTAAGAGAAATTCAGTTGATTTTCAAGATCCATATACTTTGAAATCACTCTCTTGCTCGCTGGTAAGGCCCCTTCTGGAATATTGTTCAGTTATTTGGGATTCATCATTTACCATTCATAGTAGACGAATTGAGGGTGCTCAGAGAAGGTTCACTCGTTTTGCACTGATAATGCTGGATTGGTCAAATGATATGCCATGTTATGAAAATCGTTGTAAGCTAATCGACTTGCCATTTCTAGATGTTCGAAGAAAACAACAGTCAATAGTGTTTTTGCGAGATATTCTTTGTAATAGAATTAATTCTCCTGAGCTGCTTTATAAAATCTCCATTTATGTTCCTGAGAGACCTCTACGTATTCGTGATTTTTTGGCATATCCTGCTCATAAGACGGTTTATGGATCCAATGAGCCCTTAACTCGCAGCATATTTAATTTTAATTCGGTTGCTAATTTTATTGATATCAGCTTTAATAGAGACTGCTTTAGAGATATGGTATTAGACGCCTTAAATCGTACCTGACTGTATGTTTATGTTTTAATTCTGCTTAGTTTTTCTTTTCCTTTTTTTTTTTTTTTAATTTTTTAATTTTAATTTTAATTTTATTTTAAGTTTACGTCAATTTACTAATTTTATTGTTTTATTGACTTGATATTTAAGTGTGATAGATATATATATTTTTTTTTCCTCTCAATTAATGTTAAATTGTATTTTGAATAATCTGGCCTGTAAGGACTTTGTACGGTAGGCTAAATAAATAAATAAATAAATAAATTAGGGAAAAGGGTATAAAAACACGGTAGCTCTCAGCGAGCAGGCCGTCATTCAGCGACATCTGCGGGAGAACGCGAACCGGTGCAAGAACGCGATAGAACAATATCGGTGGTGCCATATAGTACGAATTAAGTTAAAGTGCGAATAAATAAATTATCACTTATTTTTAAGCGAATTGTGTTTTTACTTGAAATCCCGGTGAACCCCTAGCTCGCAACAGTATTGTTATAGATCTGGCAATCACGCAATTTGACCTTTCTCGAATTTGCCAGAATTATGTAGAACAGTATCCCCCAATATGTAAAAAGCCATAATTAAAGATGAGACACACACCCGACGACATACACCACGAAAGGTTCGAGAATTGGGGAAAATGATATAAAAGCACGAAGCTGTCAGACGGCCAGTTATTCAGCAACATTCATGGAAGACGCGAACCAGAAAAGTGCGATAGTAAAATACGCGACGGTGTTGTCATAAAGTGCGAAGTGATCGGGGAATTATATTAGAGTGCGAATAAATAAATGACCATTTATTTTTAAACGAATTGTGCTTTACTTGAAATCCCGGCGAACCCCTAGCTCGAAACAAAATAGTGCTATTGGCTTGATCGCCTAAGGGTTATGTTAACTAATATTAAGTAATATTGCCTTACACCTCTCTATCAACGAAACTTTCATTTTCGTAGATTGCGGTAACACTAAGATATTTCCAAGCAGGAATTTTACGTCGACCGGGATTTGAACTCAGGACCTTCGCACGGCAGACCAAAACACTACCCACTAGGATACACCCTAGCTACCCAATTTAAATTTTAGTAATAATAAAAACAGTGGACATATTAAGTTGGACAAATCAATTTTATTTTTCTCATTTCTTTTCTAGTAGTTACAGAGTGCATAAATTCTATTTACTCGTAAATAAACAATTTCCTTTCCTTTTCTTTTTCTTCTGTTGTATATCAATGAATTCTCCACAAAATATATAAATGGCTATGTATCATTTTTTTTCTTATCGACTTATAAATATGAATTTAAATATTTTGTTATTGTTCTTATCGAATAGCATAGATCATTTGTTAATGTTTTCCTTTTTACATGTACAAGTTACTGCGTATATAAAATAAACAGGCAATATAAATATATAAATCTGTTGTATCTTTAGGTAGGTAGTTGCAATAATTAATCGAAATATGTTTATATAAATATACGTCATAGTGTTTGTTTATATTAAAATCTATCTAAATAATATTATGCTGGCTTTTTTTTCCATAAATAGTTTCATTTTTAGCATTTAGCAATATGCATTTTATAATATTTTCTTTTTAATGTAAATATTTTATTTGTTTGTTTGTTTTTTTCTCTTTCTTTCTCTGGAATAGGCGCCGCAAAATTTTTTTTAACAAAAAATATAAATTTAGTTTAATTTTCTCTGTAATTTTCATTGAAACTTTTCGTTTGTTAATAATTTAATTAATTTAGAAATCGAAATGTTTTTTGTTCTTCACGTTAAAATCCGTGAAATTTTCAATTTTTCGCTGAGAGACTCACGCTGTATCAGCTGTAAGCTGTAACGATTTTTTCAGCCAGTTTAAACGATCGGAAAATATCGCTGCAGTTTATGTTTTTTGTTTATATTTCATTAAAAAATGTAAATAATTTATTTTTATTAAAAAAAAAAAGAAAGATAATTTACAGAAAAAATTTAAGTTGGAATCTAATGCAATAAAACAATTAGAACCATTTTATATCACATTCAGTTAATCGCTATTTTTTTGTATATCTCTTTTCGATTTTGTTTTCACCTTTTTCAGGTAATTTGTTCCCTACCCCCCATCCTAAGCTTTCCGTTTTTTTTCCAGTAATTTCTTCAATTAAATTGTGTTGAATTTTGTTGTTTTTTATTTAAAAACGGATTTTACAATTGCTGTCATAAAGTTCCTTCTATTTCTTCTACAATGGCGCTAAAGCCCAATTCGGACCTTGGCCTCCTGACATTCAGGTTCCTTAACATTTGTTAAAGTTCCTTACCAAGCAAGAAAAATCACAACAAAATCATTTTAAAAGAAATGTCATCTGTTCGCGAGGACTCTTCCCCTGGAAAAATCATGATTTCTAAGTGGCACAGTTCATTCCGGCAAGACAAAGAGTCAATTGAAGATGATAAACACTCGGGCCGGCCGATTGAAAAAGTGGAGAAACTTGTTCTCGAAGATGCTCGTTCAAAGAAGAAACAAATCGCAAAAATGTTGGAAGTATCCTGTTATACTATTTGCGTCTGGTTGGACCATTTGCTAAAGCCAGTTCAGTGCATTGCGATTAGAATGCGTCCATTAGAGCTGGTCATACTTAAAGCAAGCGTTTTGACAGCTCTTCTCTTCCGGTTTGACGGCCCACGAAAGAAGGAGCTAACTTCCTACATAAAAATTAAATCGTGCAAAATCCGCAATAAATAAATGTTATTGAATTAAAGTGGTGTTTTCAATCGAGCAGTGAGGAAAACCACAACATATCCGATGTTGTAGTTTATAAGAAGAAGAGATCTTGATGTAATTAATAAAGAAGAGGACAACTGTCATATTCGAAAAGCGAGCGTGTGCCGACGAGTTTAGATTACGAAACAAAGCGGATTGATTGAAATAAAAATAAAAGAAAATGGAGTTTCACTTTTAGCTTAGAACTTAATTTTTGAATACCTCAGAAATCAGAAGTGGGATATATAGAAAAATACGGCGATTATCGTGTATTGTGGCCAAGTGTGGTGTAAACACAATAAATCGAAAATTGACTTTTTTTTTAGAATCTGCGTAGTGGCGGTATTACGATCGGGTCGTGTGTTGTTGGATGAGCAGCCGAGTGAAAAATTACGAGCAACGGACGCGTGTGCTGAAAACGTTGGTAATAAAGGTGCTCCAACAAACATGAAAAAGCAAATTGTAGAACTAAGTGTGAAAAAGCGTGGACACGATGACGATCAAGACGATGAAAATCGGCGCGATGAAAGTGTACTCGAAAATAATCAAGACAATTCGCAGAATTTTCGTGACAACGAGAAGGCAAAGTTTGATCGGACATCAAGCTATTTTTCGGTCGAAAATCACGGGCGATATGTTAATATGGAAGCGACATACGATGGTCCGCGATATTTTCGTGATGTGCACGAAGCACTTCCGAAATTCGATCCAGTAGCAGGTGATTTAACTATCGGAGAATGGTTGGCAAAAATGGAAGAATTCGGTATTCTGTATAATTGGGATAACATCGCTATACGTCATTATGGGCTGACAAAGCTGTCAGGAGTCGCGAAAAAGTGGCGTGATAGTCTGCCTGCACAAAATTTATCATGGTGCGCGTGGAGAGAGTTACTTATTGAAAGTTTTCCCTCAGATGACAGCGTCACTAAAAGACGATTAGATGCACAAAACTATAAGAAACGATCAGGGCAAAGCATAGTGGAGTACTTTTACGAAAAGTTCGACAGATGCAATAAGGCAGGAATGGCAGGTGCAGAAATCTTGGAGTGGATGATGCTTGGTATCGATAATGTACGTATCCGTGAATATATTGGACCATTAAGCAGATACTGTTAACCCAGCAAGTTATTGCCAGACCTGAGAAGTGCCGAACGTTTCATTCAAGAGCACGAAAAGCGTGTAAGTTTTGAAAAAAAAAACATACAGGAAATTCAGTGCTTTAAGTGCAAGCAAGCTGGTCACCGCGCTAACAAATGCCCACAAGGAACAGGGATTGTTTGTTTTAAATGTAACGGCAAAGGACACTATGCGAAAGACTGCAAACAGGGAACAAGTGACGCAACAGTTTCGAGGCACGAAAATAAAACTGTAATGCAGATCACCGAACATAGGACACATCAAAAGTATTTCAAAGATGACAGGTACGTAAAGAGTTACGTCGATTTAGGAAGCAGTTGCGTAACATTGAGAGACGATATTGCCGAAAAAAAAGAATTCACATATCTGGAAGGAGATTTTGAGCCACTCATAGGTTATGGGAACGGAGAAGTAAAACCGAAAGGTCTTTTAACAGCGAAGTTAACGATCGATGGTGTCACAGCCAGAGTCAAAATTCATGTGGTACCAAAGGAAAGTCAAACCATTCCGCTGATTGTTGGTCACCCGTATACGGAGGCGAGTAATGTGACGATTATCAGCAAACCAGGTGAGCTTAGGATTGGTACAAGTGAGGCTGATTTGATGCAAATCGAACCAACAACGAGAGAGAAGACTGTTTTATGGGCTTCAGAAGCAACGGTAATTCCGAATAATTTCCTGGGACATGTTCATGGAGAGCTGCAAGGATGCGATATTAGTGTTGAAGGGAGACTTCAAGAAAACGGACAATTAATTCCGAGATGTTTAATTATTTCTGACGACGAAGGAAAATGTATACTTCCTGTACTTAATATATCAGGTAAAGCCATTGAGATCAATGAAGGATCAAAGGTTACGAGGGGCGATTTGTCTACTCAACATGAAGCAACTATAAAACGGCGAGAGATTAATAAAGAAGAGATAAGGCTCGAAGAAATAAACACCAATGTTTCAAAAGAAGTTTTCAATTTACTCAACCAGTATAAGGATTTGATTGCAAGAAATACTAAACAAATTGGATGCACGAACAAAACCGAAATGGAGATAGAGTTAGGGAAGACGACGCCTGTACATTATCGACCATATCGTGTATCGCAGATAGAGAGAGAGAAAAAGTTGATGAACGCATGATCGACGACCTGAAGGAAGCAGACATCATTGAGGACAGTAACTCACCTTTCGCTAGTCCGGTGATACTAGTCCGGAAGAAGACTGGGGACATCCGCATGTGTATCGATTATCGAGGAGTGAATAGGCAGACTGTAAAGCAACCGTTTCCGATGCCGAGGATCGATGATCAACTGGAGCGATTACAAGGTATGCGATATTTTACAACATTAGATTTGAGCAGTGGGTATTATCAGATTCCGATTTCGAGAGATTCTAGATACATTACCGCGTTCAGTACAACAGATGGCCACTATCAGTTCAAGCGAATGCCATTTGGCTTAAGTAACGCACCAGCAGTGTTTCAGAGGCTCATAGGGCACTTTGTCACATGGGAATTGATAAGACGTTAGCTGCAGTGAAGGATACGTATTACTTTCCGAAGATGCGAGAGTTTGTCACAAAGTATGTCGGACGTTGTATCAACTGTATCTATTATAAAACACCAACAGGAAAACCAGTAGGATATCCGTATGATAAGGGGAGTCGATCTTTTGAGGTTATTCACATTGATCATCTCGGACCATTTATATGTACTGAAAATGGAAATAACTACGTGGTTGCAGCAGTGGATGGATTTAGCAAATATTGCGTACTGAAATCCGTAAACAGTGTTGGAGCAAGAGAAGCAATCGAGTTCGTGAAGGAATTTGTAACAACGTACGATAGATCAGCGAAAATTGTTACCGATCGAGGTGTAGCATTTACGTCACATGATTTCGAGACATTCTGTCAAAACTTGGGCATTCAGCATGTTAAAGTGGCCACAGCAGCGCCACGTGCAAATGGACAGATCGAAAGGATAAATAAGACTATTACTTGTAGTCTAGCTACGACGACGAATGGTGATGGAGATAATTGGGATGCAAGGCTGATGGACGTACAATGGGCAATGAACAACACAGAACATCGAATAACAAAACGCACTCCTTTCGAAATAGTGTTTCACCGTAAGAGCCGAGACGTCAGCAACAATCCATTAACTACTGAAATTATTCAATTGAACGAAGAGTTAAATATGGAGGAAGAGAAGGAGCCAGTAAAAGATCTTCTCGCGAAAAATCGTGAAGTACAAGAGAAGCAGTTCGATAAAGGAAGGCGTCAGGCACCAAACTTTAAAGATGGAGATCTGGTGATGATCAGAAGCGAAGCACCAGCTACGGGTAAAAGCAGGAAACAGGAGCCAAAATATCGAGGGCCTTATGAAATTGTCAAGGCATTAGACAAGGACCGTTATATGATTCAGGACATCGAGGGAGAACAGCAATCTCTCAGTTGTATAAGGGAATTATAGAGGCTGACCGATTGAAGAGAGTTCAAATATAGAGACGTTTTATTGTCGTAATACGAAGCAGAATGGCCGAATCTGTTGTAGTTTATAAGAAGAAGAGATCTTGATGTAATTAATAAAGAAGAAGACAACTGTCATATTCGAAAAGCGAGCGTGTGCCGACGGGTCGATTACGAAATAAAGCGGATTGATTGAAATAAAAATAAAAGAAAATAGCGTTTCACTTTTAGCTTAGATCTTAATTTTTCAATACCTCACTTGTTTACCTTTCCCGGTCATTCCGCGAAATTTTTTGACCACCCCTCGTACTGGCAATGGATAATTATTCGAAATCGAAAAGGTTTACGCGAAAGAAGGCGTAAAATCATCAGAAATTTTTAGAAGACACACGTGTATTCCTGGCACAAACGATTTTTAGAAGGGCAAGAAGCAGCCGAAAATGAACGTCACCAACGTCGACCAAGAATCGGCGTGACAGAAGAGAACATTCTTACTGTCCGCCGACTTCTAGAGGACGACCGACGATTAACAGTAGCTGAAATTGCTTTTCAGGTGGGAATCAGCTTTGGTAGTGCTCTGATCATTACTGACGACCTCGGGATTCATAAAGTGTCCGTAAGCTGGGTACCGTGTCTTTTCACCGAAAATCAAAAACAGCATTTGAACCGCTGCGAGGCTGAAGAGGAAGATTTTCTGAACCGGATTGTAACTTGTGACGAAACTTAGGTGCACCGTTAAGTATGGAATGGCGAATGAAGAACGAATCTGCACCTGTCAAAGGCAAAACTCGGCTCTCGGCTGGCCAGGTTTTGGCGACCGTAATTTTCGACAATGAAGGAGTCCTATTTATTGATTTTCTCCACGAACGTCGAACTGTAAATGCCGCGTATTACTGACAACTTTTAGATGATACCAAAACGGCATATCGTCAGAAAAGATGCGGCTTTTCCATCAGAGACGTCATCCTGCTCCAAGACAACGGAACTACGGAAAAAATTGAAATATTGTCGTGGACTATACTGGAACACCCTCCCTACAGTTCGGACTTATTGCCCTGCAACTACCACCTGTTTGGAGAGTTACTCTAAGGAGAAGAAAGAACAAGACACCTGATAATAGAGTTCGGTCACAGTGATAACCAGCTTTTCCGTTAAATTTGAAAAAGCGTGCCAAAAATAAGCAAATGTGATTGCAAACCGTTCATTAGTACGTGAAACCTACCGAAACAATTTTTCATCATTTAAAAGATATTTGCGAAATAAAACCACGACAAAATGGACACGTTACACGCATAGAAATGAAAATAAAAAGCACCCAATCCGATAGGTTGTCCTCTTTCAGGTGCCTTGTTCTTTCCTCTTCATAAAGTAACTCTGCTTTGGACCGATGGAAGAACCTCTTGGAGCATAACATTTTGATGACGATGTTGCAGTTTACGAAAACGAAATAACAAAATTATCCTTCCGTTGGGAAAAATGTGTCACGAAATCAAGATAAAAATAATTTTAAGCCCTTGTATTGTTACGTGCAGACCTGGCAGCCCCGCCGCTCGATCTCTCTCGAATAGACAAGAATTATGTAGAACAGTATACTCCACTATGTAGAAAACCACAATTAAAGATCTAGAGCTTTCCAGTATAACACATACACACCGAAGGAAGCTTCGAGAACTGTTATAAGATGTATAAAAGCACGAAAGCTTTCAGCGAGCATTTCAGTTATTCAGCGACTTTTATTTAGGAAAGACGCGAACCAGTGAAAGCGGTAGAAAAGTACGCAGCGGTAGTGCCATAGAGTGCGAATAAATAAATTATCACTTATTTTTAAACGAATTGTGTTTTTACTTGAAATCCCGGCGAACCCCTAGCTCGCAACAGTATTGTTATAGATGTGGCAACCACGCAATTTGATCTTTCTCGAATTTGCCAGAATTATGTAGAACAGTATCCCCCAATATGTAAAAAGCCATAATTAAAGATCTAGAACTTTCCAGTATAGTTGAGACACACACCCGACAACATACACCACGGAAGGTTCGAGAATTGGGGAAAATGGTATAAAAGGACGAAGCTGTCAGACGGGAGCCAGTTATTCAGCGACATTCAAGGAAGACGCAAACCAGAAAAGTGCGATAGTAAAACACGCGACGGTGTTGTCATAAAGTGCGAACCAAGCGGGAAATTGAATTAAAGTGCGAATAAATAAATTATCATTTATTTTTAAACGAATTGTGTTTTTACTTGAAATCCCGGCGAACCCCTAGCTCGCAACAGTATTTTTATGATGTCCCGATAAAGTTTAAAAAAAATTCCAATCAAATATATTCACCCTCGTATAATATACGTTACATTTCGGTCTCTGCTGAAATAAAGGTCTCAGCAGAGATCGAAACTGTCACGATTAATAAAGCGGAGACGTTAGTTTTGTTTTTTTTGTCTTTTAATAAGAAAGATGGGCAACAAAAGTAGTGGAAATCAATCCCCAAAGTTCTAGGGAGAGGGAGGAGAGAACTGATGTACCGCACTACCGAGCCCCTAGTTTTGTGCCATTAATGTAAAGAACAAGTGAGTCGCAGCTCGGCTAATCTGGACCGGACTTAATTGCAATCTTTTAATTAGATCGGGAAATTCTGTAAATATTTGAAAATAGGAGTAAAGGGGGCGAAACATTTTCTTTTTAAAGAAAACGACAGCCTACGACGAGTGCGGAGCCAAGTTGATTTGTCGCCTGGTTCCATTTTAATAAAATGGCGCCCTTACTTTTTAGCGACATTTCGCTCTGTGTCTTCCAAGTGAAGTGTGATCCATTTGTTCGTTGCCAATTGCCGCTTCGAATACCCCTCCCCCTGTTATCCATTGATTTGCCCAAAAGGATGGAGTTTTGTAATTGGCTCCTTGAACGACAACTAAGTGACTAGAATTTTATGAACAACATTCTTTGGACGGATGAGTCCCAATTCACCAGGGACGGTATCACAAACTTCCACAACTTACACACGTGGGCTGAGAGTAATCCACATACAAGGAGAGAGGCATCATTTCAGCACAGATTCAGTGTCAATTTATGGGCAGGTGTGATCGGTGACGATTTCATTGGTCCTATTAGGCTTCCGCCTACCCTACTTCTACTCCTACAATGACGCTACAGCCCAAATCGGGCCTTGGCCTCCTGTCCTTCAGGTTCCTTAACAATTATTCATTATTTATTGTGGAAGGGTTGTTAGACCGTCGCACAACCCTCTATCAACAAATTTTTCATTTTCGTAGATTGAAGTGACCAAGGTATACCCAAGTAGGCAGTGTGCTGCAATTATGCGTCGACCGGGATTTGAACTCACGACCTTCGCATTATAGACCAACTCGCTACCCACTAGGCTACACCCTAGCTACCCTAAATAGTTCCAATTACTTACATTTTTTGACAAATGATCTACAGGAGTTATTGGATGATGTGCCACTGCAACGATTGGCTTCCATGTTTCACCAACACGATGGTACTCCAGCTCATTACGGCCGACAAATCACAGATTGGTTAAATTCCGATTATAGCAATCGCTGGATCGGTAGAAATGGACCGATACACTGGGCTGCATGATCTCCTGATTTAACTATTATGGATTTCTTTGTATGGGGACGGATGAAATTTATGTTCTGAAGTAAATATCTCAGGGTTGGGTACAATTTCAATGCGAGCTGAAAGGAAATTCGATTCCCTCAAAAACAAGCTATAAAACTTTGAATTGTGATTATTAGTTTTCAAGATATAGCGTTTTGAGTGAGTGAGGGTACAGGCTAGGATATAGCCTAGTAGGTAGTGTGTTCGTCTTGTAATGCGAAGGTCGTGAGTTCAAATCCCGGTCGGCGCAATATATAATTCCGGAACATTGCCTGCTTGGATATACCTTGGTCACCTCAATCTAAGAAAATGAAAAATTCATAGAAAAGAGGGTTGTGCGGAGGGCTAACAACCCTTCCACAATAAATAATGAATAAATGTTAAGGAACCTGAATATCAGGAGGCCAAGGGCATTAGGGCCATTGTAGAAGTAGAAGGAGGGTACAGGTCCGAAACACTGTATCTCCGCGGATATTGAAAATTGACCATCGCCGTAGAAAAATTTTTTTCTCAAAATATATCTAGGAATAACCCCTTACAGGGTGGTGCACGGAGTACCAAACACCCTAGATCCCTTTCAATACACACCAAAAGAGCTATGGCTTCCATTATGGACATGGATGAAAACTTACCTTTCAGAATTGTTTTAATTTCTTCGAAAATGAGCACAGCCACCAAAAATACTGCCAATCTTGCATCCACCATTTTTTCTTTCTCTCTCTCTCACTCCGATCGAACGTTTCGATTGGCTCTACATTCGAACCAATCACAAACTGGCACAGGTGAAGGCACGGAAGATCGGCGGCGATTTCAAGTAGGGATGGAGAAAATCGGAGAAATAGCGAGAAACTGTTTTTGTTGGTTGGTTTTTTTTTTTTTTTTTTTCGTGAAAAGCAATTCAAAAACAAAATAAACTACCAACAAGTCGGGCGAAACTTTATTATTCTCGGGGCAAGTTGCGAATGCGTGGAAAATTAATTTGCAGGTTAGAGTGGTTCGGGAAGACTAAGTGAATGGGAGTTCTTGGGCAATGGCTGTTGTCAATTTAACAATATTTCATTCGTTTATGCGAGTTTGGGTTTTATGAGGGGAGGAGGAGGGGTGATAGTAAGAGTGGGTGGATGTTAATAGTTTTTTAATTGATTGCTTGAATCACGTCCAATATTCTCTGTATAGAATGTGTTTCATAGACGAAGTTGCATAGAATTTTCATAAAATTCGGTGTATTTTATTTTTTTATTCACGAAACCGAACATTTGTATGGGAGGTGGTAGAGCGGGTAAGGTAATCATAAAATTTGTGATGCAGTTTTATTTCATTTCTCTTGTAAGTTGCTTGTGCAAAATTTCAAGTTCGTAGCTTTTAGTTTGTTGGTTATAAGTTGATTTAATGAAATCGGTCGAAATCATAGTTTCGTATGGGAGGTGGTTGAAGGACAGGCATGATCTGAAAACTTTTGACGCAGTTTTGTTTCAACTATCTTATACCAAGGGGGTAGTTGTAGGATGAGGTTTTACCAATTCCTGCAGCTATCTTTGAAGACTAGCGACTCCACGGACCTGAGCTAACTATCCTCCTGTGGGATGGGGGATGTAGAATTCACCCACAGCCAGCCCTGCTTGCCTTAAAAATGGCAAATGGACACTCACTGGATTATGGGGTTATCACCCGGGATCTTAAGACCTAAACGTATACAGCGCCTCGGATATGATTGCCTTCTGGAACGTTCGAACATTGAATGACGGGGGAAGAGCTGGGGTTACTCGGTCCTTGCACCGCCAATCAGTGATCGACCGTGAAATGGAGCACTATAACATCCAAATCTTGGGATTGAGCGAGGTCAGGTGGACAGGATCAGGAGAAGAACGAACCCCTAGCGGAAACACTATTCTGTACATTGGCCCTGAAAGTGAAGCCAAAAATGGCGTGACATTCGTCCTTACACTGAGAGCGAGAAACAGTCTCATTAGCTGAGAACCAGTCTCGGATAGGATTATCGTCTTCAGGCTCAGAACCAGTGTCAGAAACGTCACAATTCTGCAGTGCTACGCACCAACTAATACCGCAACATCTGATGACAAAGAGGAGTTTTATAGCCAACTGAGCGCCACCTTCGAGCGTGTTCCAAGAGGTGATATTATAATCATCTCAGGAGATATGAACGTCCAGGTTGGCTCTGACAATACTAGAAGCATGGTGATCCTTGGGTTGATGCATCATGACCTTGGATTAAGATGCCTGAAAATTACGAATTATTTGTGGAGATTTGTAGTACTTGGCAAATAGTCATCGGAGGAACCCGAGCTGGAGTAGGTAGCGATCACCACTTAATGGTTTCCTGGACACAAATTCTTCCATTGAAGCGCAATCTTAACATGGAGAAACTTGGGAGATTCCAAGAAAAAACGCGAGTATACCACCATTCTACTCATCACTGCACGCTAATTGGGAGTCAACCAGAAACACATTTCTAAGAATTGCTGACGAATATGTGGAATATGCGCAAGGCGGTGCGAAACCCTGGATGTCGCAAGCCACATGGGACTAAGCGAAAAAAAATCTCTCAACCCGATGTCAACCAAAGAACTCCCGATCTGAGACGTAATTACCGCGATGCTCATATAAAGGGTAACCGAGCTATCGGTGTGTTTTTAAATTACCGTTTTTTTGCATCTGGCAACACTAATGTCATTCTAACTTTGACAGAAATTCAGTATCATATCTCCGCTGAACGAAATGAGTCGATTTACGCTTGAACAATGCTGGGAAGTATTGAAAATTTATTTCCAAAACGAAGACAATTGGACCGAAATTGCAAGAAAATGTCGTACGAAATTCGTTCGAGAAAGTGAACCTTCAGTGAGTGGAATAAAAAAAATGGTGAAAAAAATTCGAAAACGGGGGTGATTATTGCCGCACCAACACGTTCCCGTGTTCGTCCCGTTCGTTCGGCCGAAAATATCGCCGCGGTGGCCGAGAATGTGCGTCGACAGCCGAGAACATCGTATCGTCGTCGTGGATTAGAAATGGGCATCAGCCGCTCTTCCATGCAGCGAATTTTGCGTAAGGATCTTTGTTTGTGCCCCTACAAAGTTCAATTAGTCCAGCAATTGAAGGCCCCTGACCATCCGCTTCGATATCGATTCGCTGTGTGGGCTTCCGACCAACTTGAAATTGATGAAGATTTTGCTCAAAAAATCATCTTTTCGGACGAAGCTCATTTGCATCTCGGCGGGTACGTAAACAAGCAAAATTGTCGCATTTAGGGATCTGAAAATCCTCAGGCATATGAAGAGAAGCCAATGCATCCATTGCGTGTGACTGTGTGGTGTTGATCGTGGCGTGGCGGCATCATTGGCCCGTACTTTTTCGAAAATGAGTCTGGCGCGACCGCCACATGTTAACATCTTTTTTGTGGCCATATCTTGAAGATATTGATTTGGACGATCTTTGGTTCCAAGAAGACGATGCTCCGTGCGACGCAGCGGGCCAAACAATAGCCGAAGTGCGTGAAAAATTCGATGGTCGCATTATCAGTCCAAATGGCGATGTCAATTGGCTGCCAAGGAGCTGCGATTTGACACCTTTGGATTTTTATTTGTGGGGAGCCGTGAAGGACAAGTGTTATGCGGACAATCCACAAACAATTAACCATTTGAAGGCCAACATTGAAGCAGCCATTGCTGATATAGAGCCACAAACAATCCAAAATGTGCTTCCAAATTGGACCGACAGAATGGCCTACTGTAAGGCCAGCCGTGGCAGCCATTTGAATGAAATACTTTTCCATAATTAACCGGAAGGAGTGTACTTTCAAATAACAAAAAACAATTTGGAAAAATATTAAACGGTTTTTTTTTATTTAATTTTTAAATCGACACTTTTAGTTGGGTTGGCGACAAAAGAAGGGCGGAATCTTTCGGTTTTGCCATTTAAAATTATGAAAAAGTTGACGAATAGGAATTTTACAGACAGTCACCTCTCGTGAGAAATGTCAACGGAACTCTCCTTAATATGAGGGAACACTAGCAATACTTCTCTTCTGTGTCAGAGGAAGATATTCTCGAAACAATTAGGAGCGCTCCCCCAGATGAAGAATAAATAGGTTCCGCCGTTCGGTCAATGACGTGAAAGAAAGCCCCAGGTACAGACGGACTACCATCTTAACTCTTCAAAGCGGATCTGGTAATAAATGCCGATATACTCCTCCCACTCTTTACCGAGGTGTGGAATGAAGGAAGAAATCCGACTCAATGGAAGAAGGGTGTCATTGTGAAAATTCGAAAATGGAGAGGGAGTAGGTTATGGCATCTTTACTGAAAGATTTGATCTGCAGTTTCAGTCACGGTCTTTCAATCGAAGGTAATGGTTATAGCGAAAGGGGCGTAACTGGCCTTGTGCGCAGTAAGAGAGTTACATTGAAGGCCCTCTCCGTTTCAGCTGCAATTCAAGATGCTTCAACCGTTGTATGGACATGTTGGAAGAATTGGGTAAAACCTGCACTTTGCAGCTTTGTTGGGCTGCGGGTCATCGGGATATACCTGGCAACGAAATGGCAGACGGGCTGGCAAGGAACGGACAATGTTGGCATTGCCTCGAAAGCGATTAAGACAATCTACGCGAGAAAATCTCAAATGGTTACAAAGCGACTCTAACACCATGCAGATGATATGGGGTGTTGTTGACAGAGGGAAACCAATATTGAGATTCGACAGAATCTCCCTTTGGACACTAGTAGGAATAGTCACGCACCACTATCTTCTTGGAAAACACGCTCGAAGAATTCACCCTAGAACCGACGACACTGACAGAGGCTGCGGTTAAGAGGATGAGACCGTGCGGCAGACAAATTCTCGGAGAGTAGTTCCTTGCCGAGTTGAATGATCTTCGGTCCCTTGAACCGATGAAGCTCATTAGTTTCACCTGTAGAACACGCTGGCTAAATGATTGGAAGGCCCACATGATAAAACTATGGAGGCCTACGTAACGAGCAAACCTGACCTAACCTAAATTTCAATAGGATAAGCGATTTTGTAGGAAGCACTCTCGAAGGTTATCTGGTCCTGCACAGACCATAATATTGGAGCAGTCCGCGAAATAGGTTCGACACAACAACGAATCAAGTACATGCACATGGTTTCGAGCACAAGCTTAACGATTGTTCTTAATGCACAAAAGGTGCAAAATTTTTGTTACCTCGGAAGCATTGTCAGCATGATCGGCAGAACCGAAAAAGATATTGGGGTTCGTCTAAATAAAGCTCGTCAGGCCTTCGGTATCCTTTCTCCTTTCTAAGGGTTAAGAGAGATCTCTCTTCGCACGAAGCTGCGAATGTTTAACGCATGCTCCGTGTTGTTTTATGGTTGTACTACATGAAAATTAACTAGCTGCAAACTTGTGTGAACTACCGACGCATTTTAAGGATGTAGCGATACGACGTCGTCGACACATTCCAGCGTCATTGACATCAAACGGATACATGCTGATCGCGCACAAGCAGAACGTACTCTTTTCCATACAACCAGATATGCTGATCGTGCACAAGCAAAACCGTCACTTTCTGCATATCGCCTGATATGCAACGAAAGATATCAAGTGGCATGCCCGACGACGCGCGCGATCAACAATTACTTTGTTGCTTATCACGCACAAATAAAAACGAAGTACGCCAGCCAGACACGCCGCAGAGTTAGCAAAAAGACGCGGATTACAAGCAGTCGCGCTGGCCGTTCGAACACAGTTCCAGTTCCAGTCTCGCTTTATTTAGTGCACCACTCTCTCAGTAATTTTTAGAATAAAATATTATTTATTTGTCAAACGTATTTCTTATTCACCACCTCGGTCCGCGCTCCCAGGCCCAAAGGGATATTTTGGAAATGATTTCCAACGATAAATTTTGTAGTACAACTGGTCAGACTAAAATAGGTATTGAGATTCAAAGGCGGAAGTGGCAGTGGATCGGTCATACTTTGAGGAAACCAGAGCGAAACATCGTAAAACAGGCTCTGGATTATAATCCTCAAGGAAGACGTCGCGTTGGTCGACCATGTAACACATGGTAGCGAGCAGTTGAGCAGGAGGTCAGAGGAATAAAAGGCTTGGTAACAGCTAAAGACCGATGCTCAGGATCGCGCCTTGTTGAAGAGAGTTGTTTCTGTCCTATGCCCCTATGGGGGGTCTTAACAGAAATTTGATTGATTGATAGGATAAGTTAGGTTAAGAACTGCAGTGTATGATATCATTACCAAAGTACATTAAATATATTTTTTTTTTGACTAAATAAAGAAATTAAGATGTTTTATTCAAATTTTTCACCAATAACGTGGGGCAAGGTTGGCGGAAATGCTGGTATCAAAACATAAATACAGGGTCCGGCACTCGAAGTGTAACTAACATCAGCAGCATCAGCTGTCTGTAAGTTGGCTAAATGACAGAGTATTGTTTACAAGCGCACGAAAGCATTTTGCCGAGAATGAACGCGTAAAAAAGAAATCAGCAATGGATTTCAAACGTAATAGTGTGCTTGCTTTATATTCAGCTGGAAAATCACAACCAGCGATTGTTCGTGAGCTCAATAAAGTTTTCGTTTATCGCACCATAACTCGTTACAATGATACTGGTAGCATCGCAAAACGTCATGGAGGTGGTCATCAAAAGACTGCAACGTCACGTGAGATGGTTCAAAAAGTGAAGAAGCGACTTGAGCGAAATCCCCGACGAAGTGCCAATCAAATGGCGAAAGAACTGAAAATATCTGACCGTAGCATCCGCGGCATACTGAAAAATTATCTCAAGGTCAAGCCTTACAAGATCCAAAAGGCGCATGATCTCACACCGAAGCAGCAACAAGTCAGCTTTGAGAGAGCGAAGGAGTTGCTTCGCTTGGCCGAAAGTGGTCAATTTCCGAACATTGTGTTTTCTGACGAGAAAATTTTTTACAATTGAGCAATTCGTAAACTGTCAAAACGATAGAGTTTACTTGACGGACCGTTCATACGAGAATTTGAGTCATCGATTGGCCACCGGGAGGCAGCACCCGCCACAGATAATGGTTTGGGCCGCTGTAACAGCAGATGGGCGCTCTCCAATCGTTTTCATCGAGCCTGGCGTCAAGACAATTGCGCAATATTATCGGGAAAATATTCTGGAGGTTGCTTTGAAGCCGTGGGCAGACAAAAATTTCGGTGCCAGACCATGGACGTTTCAACAGGACTCGGCACCGTCTCATAAAGCTCGAGTGAATCAAGAATGGCTGAAAAACAACGTTCCGAACTGTTGTAATTATAATTGAATTTGAATTTGTACTTTCGTACACTATTGTGAATTGACTAATATGAATTGACTATTTTTGTAAAACGCCATTTTGAATACATATGTCAAATAAACACTCTAACCTTCACTTGAAGTCTAGCCGTCATCAGAGAAAGAACCTCTTTTAATTTCAACAGGTTATGGGTCCAGAAGTCGCCTTAACCACACTCTGATAAGTATTCGTTCCATTAATTTAAAGTAAAATTTTTTCTAAATCTTTTACAATGTCGGAAGCATTAGTGCGAGTTGAAAAACTCAAGGGCCGAGAAAATTGGGACGTTTGGAGGACGGCAGCCAAGTCATATCTCGTGATAAAAGGCCTATGGAAGCACGTGGACGGCAGTGCTGCACCTAATCCAGAACACGACCTGAAGGCGAAATCCGAAATCATCCTTCTGATTGATCCTGTGAATTATTCATACGTAATGGAAGCCGCGTCTGCAAAGGAAGCATGGGATTGCCTCGCTAGTGCGTTTGAGGATAGCGGTACAGGACGCAAGGTAAATTTACTTCAGCAGTTAGTGTCGGTCAAACTCGCGGAATGTGCATCGATCGAGGATTATGTAAATAAAATAACTATGTTGTGGATTAAAAATATAGGGCTTAAACATAGATTCAGAAATCGTCGGTTCGCTTATGCTTGGTGGGCTTCCGGATGAATTTAAGCCACTCGTGATGGGCATTGAAAATTCGGGTCAAAAAATTTCGGCGGATTCGGTAAAGACTATCTTGTTGCAAGAGGTTATGTTCGATGGACAAAGAAATTCTGAAAACTTAGCACTTTACGGAAAGGGCGCAAAGAAATTCAAACCTAAAAATCGCCAAACGAAAAATAATAAAACTTCTCACAACGGATGTTTTAATTGCGGGGAATCAGGTCACTTCGCAAGAAATTGCACAAAAAGGGATAAATCTGGAAACGTAAAAAGCCATAACACTAATGTGGTTTTGCATGTTTCGCGCGATTCTAAGACTGTTTCGAGTGATTGGTTTGTGGATTCCGGTGCTTCTAATCACATGACGTCACAGCAATCGGTTTTTTCGAGTAAACGGGAAATATCAAACGAGACTGTAACAGCCGCTAATAATGCGAAAATGTGTGCAACTTTTTTGGGAGATGTAAAATTATCATCGGGAAATTATCAAGCAACGATTAAAAATGTATTGTGCGTACCGGACTTATGTACAAATTTAATTTCTGTAAGCCAAACAGTTAAAAATGGAAATAAAGTAGTTTTTGAAAAAGGTGGCTGCAAAATATTGAATGGTGAGCGAAAGGTCATTGCAACGGCAACGGAGTTGGACGGAATGTATAAGTTAGATGTAAAAGAGTGCGATTCAAAAAGAGAGGCAATGGTTGCCAAAGTAGATCCAAATATCTTACATCGTCGAATGGGTCACAGTAGTGTTATCAAACTAGATGAACCATGTACAGTTTGCATAAAAGGCAAACAAACGCGTATGCCATTCAAGGTTGAAGGGCAACGTTCTTCGAAAAAACTTGAGCTTGTCCATTCAGACGTTTGTGGACCAATAAATATCAAATCGTTCGGTGGTGCGCGATACTTTGTCACATTTCTTGATGACTTCAGCCGTATGTTATTCGTTTATACAATCCGTGAAAAATCTGAAGTTTTATCGAAGTTCAAACTGTTCAAAAAATTTTCCGAAAAACAGACCGGTAATAATATCATTACTCTCCGAACGGACAATGGAGGTGACTATTGCAATAAATCATTTCGCGAATATTTACAGTGTAATGGTATAACACATCAGAAATCTGCGCCATACAGTCCCGAGCAAAATGGCATGGCAGAAAGGATTAATAGGACTATCATCGAAAAGGTACGTTGTATGCTAATCGATTCAGGCGTAGACAAGCGTTTTTGGGCAGAAGCAGTGGCTACTGCATCCTATATAATTAATCGACTGAAGTGTAGGGGAACAGGAGAGAACACACCTTACGAGCTGTGGACTGGCAGGGTTCCAGATCTTAAGTGTATGAACATCTTCGGATGCAAAGCGATGGCGCATATTCCTAAGGAAAAACGAACGAAATTAGATTCAAAATCAACAGACTGTATTTTCGTTGGATATAGTGATGACTCGAAAGCATATCGCCTGTACAATAATTCAACACGAAAAATAATGATATGCAGAGATGTTATTTTCTTGGAAGCGGAAAGTTGCAACCAGGATGACAATTGGCAAAATATTAATTTATCTACCATAGATGAAAATGAAACATTATGGAAGAAGAATGAACATAAAGAAATGGAAAGCGAACAGGAAGCTGAAGATGCTGAAGATATAAAACCATTCGAAGCGAATAGTTCTGTCAGTGTCAGTGCAATGTCATCATGTGATGAAAATGTGGAAGATGTGGGCATGATGCGTCGATCAGAACGTTTGGCAAAAAAGCAAAAGTTTCATCAGAAATCATACACAATGAAAACCAAGGAGTTGCAGGAACCTGAAACCTTGAAGGAAGCTTTGCAAAGTGCAGAAGCAAAGGAATGGAAGCTGGCAATGAAGTGTGAATTTGAATCACTTCAATATAATCAAACGTGGGAGCTTACGGACTTGCCGCAGGGAAAACAAGCAGTAGGCAGCAAATGGGTTTTTAAAACTAAAACTAACGCAAAGACTCAAACAGAGTACAAAGCGCGGCTTGTGGCAAAAGGTTTCACACAACGAGAAGGCATAGATTACGAAGAAACTTATTCACCAGTAGTTCGACATACATCCATTCGTTTTCTATTGGCATTGGCAACGAAGTTAAATTTACGATTGCGTCAACTGGATGTAGTGACAGCTTTTCTCAACGGAAAGCTAAAGGAAGACATCTATATGCAACAACCCGAAATGTTCAACGACGGCAGTGGTCGCGTGTGTAAGCTGCTGCGATCAATCTATGGTCTCAAACAAGCAAGCAGAGTATGGAACGAGCAGCTAAACTCGGCATTGATTCAATATGGTCTCATTCGATCTCAAGCCGATCAATGTATCTATTACTCAGTTGACGAGAGTAATATTTTAATATTGGCTATATATGTCGACGACATATTAATTTTATGTAACAACGAAAACGAAGAATATCGACTGGTTCGTCATTTAATGAGCCAATTTAAAATGAAGGATCTTGGTGATCCAATTCTACTTTTGGGTATGAAGATTGCTCACTCTAAGGATCTTCAAAGTATTGCAGTGGATCAAAAGCAATACATTTCTCGAATTTTGGACCGTTTTGGGATGTCGGAGTGCAATCCTGTTTCGACACCACTCGATCCGAACCAACGATTGTTTCAGGATACGAGCCCTATGAGTGAAGAGGAACGTATCGAAATGATCAGTGTGCCCTATCAAGAGGCTATTGGGTCTTTAATATATGCAGCGCAACTTACAAGGCCGGATATTTGCTTTGCTGTATGTTTACTAAGTAGATTCAACCAAAACCTAAGGCGAATCCATTGGACAGCTGTTAAGCGCGTATTCAGGTACTTAAAAGGTACACTTAATAAAACTCTAGTTTATTCTAGCAAAGTGCACGACGAATTAACTGGCTTCTGCGATGCTGATTGGGGTGGTGATATCGATAGACGTAAATCGACATCAGGCTACGTTTTTATGATGCAGGGTGGAGCCGTTTCATGGGCAGCAAAGACACAACATTCCGTGGCTATTTCGACGACGGAGGCTGAGCTAATGTCTATTGTGGCGGCAACACAGGAAGCGATATGGCTAAAACAACTAGAGAAAGAGCTGTTATACCATCCTACGAAGTGCATGACACTATATTGCGACAACAAGAGTGCCATACACTTGAGCATTAACAACAACTTCTCTCAACGTACGAAGCATATTGCAATCAAGAGCAACTTTGTTCAGGACAAGATAAATGAGGGTGTCATCAAACTTACCTACGTGAAAACTGAAGATATGGTCGCTGATATCTTTACAAAGGCTATGAACTCTACAAGGCAAAGCAACCTCTCGAAATCACTTGGGTTGTCAAATTAATATTTATAGTTGTATGTAAATTAAAATTCAGGGAGAGTGTTGTAATTATAATTGAATTTGAATTTGTACTTTCGTACACTATTGTGAATTGACTAATATGAATTGACTATTTTTGTAAAACGCCATTTTGAATACATATGTCAAATAAACACTCTAACCTTAACTTGAAGTCTAGCCGTCATCAGAGAAAGAACCTCTTTTAATTTCAACACGAACTTCATAACGTCCACACAATGGCTCTCGAATTCACCAGACGCGAATCCGATGGATTATTCTCTTTGGGCCATTTTGGAGAGCAAGGTCCAAACTAAAAGATACACCGGTCTCGAGGCGCTGAAAAAAGCCGATGTCCGCGGGCCAAAATACCTGCAAATCACATTCGGGCAGCTTGCCATTCGTTTTTGGACCGTCTCAAGGCCATAGTCAAGGCAAAAGGTGGTCATATCGAGCAAAAGTGAATTGTTTCTGAATTTTGTATTATTTTTACACATTTTGTACTTTGAATTGAGCAAAAGTAATTTTCCAAACTGAATTTATGGCCTTTTCAATTGGTTACACTTCGTGTGCCGGACCCTGTAGATCTTCATAAAATGCCAAAGAGATGTAATTCCATCCAAAACCCATTGATATATTCAATACAGTAATTGAATTCCGCTAGATTGCGACGTGACGGATTTTTTTTTTTTTTGCATTTTTCGGTTAATTTAGTCGTGAAACGCGTGAAAAAACAAAATTTCAGGGTAGCAAATTTTTTTTCTTTCTGTGTCAATCACAATAATAAAACTAAATGGTTTTTTTTTTTTTTTATATGTTTTGTATAATGTTGTTTGTTTGATAAATAATTTAATTAGACACTAAGTATAAAATTGTTTTTATTTTTTGTTTTTATATTATTTTATTTTATAAAATAGTTTTCTTGTTTTTTTCTTTATGTATGGGGTTTGAAACATTTATAATTAAAAAAAAATAAAAATAAAATTAAATTGTATGTTTTTATATAAATTTCCATAAATAAATTCTAAAAAAAAATAATAATAATAATAATAATAAAAATAAAACATAAAGAATTTTTCTTAATCTACCATCGCATTGTTTGTTTTTTAAATTAAATTTTAAATTTAATTTATATTTTTAATTTAATTATTTTTCTAATTTTGAATCGAATCAAATTCAATTTCTATCAATTTTAAATATAAATATAATACTCTTGATTTTATGCTTGTTTCTTTTTTTTTCTTTTTTTTTTTAATTAGGTTTTTTCTCTTTTGGAGTTTTATTAAATAAATATTTTCTCTTCTCTCTCTCTCTCTCTTATTTTCTCTTTCGTCTACTTTGATTACAATGAATCATACGCTTAAAGACACTGAATGCGTCTTTGTTTTTTTTTTTTTTCGTTTTCCCTATTTTTATTTTTTTTTTTAATTTACAAAATATATTTATTTATTTTTAGTTTTATTTAAACCACCAGATGGCGTGCGTTCATTTTTCTTTTTTGTTTAGGAACAGGCTAGATTAATAAAATAAAAAAAAAATTAAGCAAAAACCAAAAAAAGAAGAATTGAGTTTTATTACAGAGCCGGGTTATTGTGAGTGTTTGTGTGTCCGGATAGGCGTCCCTTTTTTTTGGGGAAAAGGGTTTCAGGGGAGATTTTTGAGAGTGAAGCGGTTGGGACTAGTGTTGGGTAGGACAAGAATTCTTGTCCCAAGTTTGAATGAGAGGCTCATTTGCTATTTGAGGTGGTACAATTGTCCCAAATCAAATGTACCACTCAAATCTACCAAGTCAGTTAACGGGTTCGCATACATACAATTTGTCTCACCGCAAATGAGATGTGAATGTGGTACAGGCATAGGGCTAGCACACTGAACATTCTACGCACACGGCATAAGAGGGCAATATATTGTCAGTGGACCTGTCCGAAGTTCTCCTAATCATGTGCACATGTCTATGTCATTACCTCATTCGCTTATTTGCCCCCTCAATAAGACAAACTGCATACATGCGAACCGGCCATGTGACAGAGTGCTACTATTTCACATTCATACCTCATTTGAGGTGGTACCTCATTTCAGGTGGTACCTCATTTGAGGTGATACCTCAGTCCCCATTCGCACGACTCTCTCAAAACAGTTTAGTGAGTGGTACAAATAATTTGTTGGTTCGGCAGCCACACACACAAATGCATGGGACAAAAACTTTGAAATGGGATAAACATTTTTTTTTTGTAGTGATGGGACATTTGTACCACCTCATGTACGAGTAACCCAACACTAGTTGGTTGGTATGTAGAGTCAAAAATAGTACAGAGATCCAGACGTACGAACCAGGATAAGACACAGCGACACTGGATAAACGATCAAGGATCGCTTCTAAAAAAAATCGATCGGAACAATAGAACTAGAACAGAGGGCCCTTGAAGACGGATCACGCAAACCCACGAAAACTTTGTGGACCCCTCAACGAATCAATTTCGGAATGAAGCACAGCGGGAGGTTTCAGGTCCTCAAAATTTTCGAATTGTCGACTACTGACCGTAAAAAGGTCAGAGGATTCTCTGGTGGTGAGCTTCACAGGAAAAAAAACAAACAAAACTCCACTCTGCACAATCGGAATCATCAGGACGGACGCGTTGCATGCACGGGAGCATCGAAGGAACCACCGTTTATGGATGAAACGCTTCAGGACGGAGATTCCGAATCACGAAAAGAAAAGCGTAATTACTCTGTAATAAATAACTCAAACTCTTCCTCCCCCCCCCCCTCTCCCTCCCCGCTGCTTCCTTCATCCAGCTTTACCTTAATATTTATTCCAGCATTCAAATACCGGATACAAAAAAAAAAACAACAACAACAACAATTTAATTTTTGCAATTCCTTACTGTGTCTATTGTGCAGCGGCTGTTACTGCGCCAACATTCGTATTCAGGATCATCATATTCTTTATGTTGGCCACCTCCGACTCCAATCTGGCCAGTTGCGACTTCAGATGGATATTCTCCTCCTTATCGTTAATTACCGGCAAAGCTTTCCGTTGCAATTGCCAATCGGTACCGATCGATATGCCCGAGTCTCGCTCATCGCTCGATCCTTCGCCATCCCATGGCGGCGAAGCTCGCAAATTCGGCTCCTGTTTGATATGCTGAAGGGCGAGAAGTGCGGTCGCGGCATCCTTATCGCCCAGATGCGACTTGTGACGCAATTTCAGCGGCAAACTGTTATTAATATCGATTGCAGGTTGATTATCGCATTGTTCGTCGTCGCCGGAAGCTGCGCCCGATCCGGTACCGCTCGACAGTGCGTACGGTGAGGTGGCGCGACGCGACAAATTCAAAACGTTACCGCTTGCGGCAGCCGCGGCTGCCGCAGCCGCTGCCAAAGCTGTTGCATCGTACTGATGATGATGATGATGGAGGAGATCGCCGCCGGTATTGGAGCCGACGGCCGTTAGAGCGGCCGGAATCGATTGGGCGGCCGCGGCCGAATAGCAGATATTTGTGATGTTGGTGGCAAGAGCGACGGCTGCAGTGGCGGAAATTTGGGCGGCGGCGGCGGATGCGGTTGTCGCCGGTGTGCTCGGTATGGTTGTGATATTCGCTGTCGTCGCGAACTGAACGTGCTGATGCGGATGATGATGGTGATGGTGGTGCAGATGGTGACCGTTCGTTTGTGTCGTGCTGGTGTTGGCTGCCGCGGCTGCTGCTGCTGCCGCTGCTGCCGTCGCTGCGAGGTGCTGGTGATATGAGGCGGCGGCGGCGGCCGCGTCCGTATCACGATAGTCGTTTGGTAGCGGCAGTGGCGATAGGCAGGGACGAAAATGATGACTGGGGGTGAGATGTGGAATTGGTGAGGATTGCTGCTTCTGCTGGTGCTGTTGATGCTGAAGCTGCTGTTGAGACTGTTGTTGTTGTTGTTGTTGCTGCTGCTGCTGCTGTTGTGTTTGCTGTTGTTGATGAGTATGTTGCATTTGTTGCGGAGGAGGTGATTGTGTCGTGTCCATTCCCATCGACTGATGTATTACCGACGTCGGAACTGGACTGGGCGAATCCGGATAAATTATCGTCGACGGTATTGTGTTGGTTAATTTCGCTCGCTTCGTAATACTTAGGACTTGTTCGCTGGTCGGTAATGTTGCCATAATTTGATCGACACTAACTAAATTCTCGGCGCTAATATTGAATTTATCTTTGATCGCTTCGAGCTGTGCCTTGAGGACGTGATTCTCCTTTGTCAGTTCGACAACCCGCTGCTCCAGTACCATATCGTTGTAGCGGCGTTTCTCTCGCGAACGTTTCGCCGCCTCATTATTGCGTCGACGTCGATCCCAATAGCTGTCGTCCTTTTTATTTTCCGGTATGAATTCGCGCTGCTTTCGCTGCGTAAACAGTTCCTTTCGTTTAATTTGAGCCGCCAGATCGTAGCCCGAGGAGTAATCATCCGTGCCGGGCGAATGCGGACTCATCGGTCCTTGTGACGATAGCATTAGATTATTGTGTTCGTGAAGGAATTGTGTATTGTTGGTGTGCATGCCGGCGCCATTCAGGCCACCAAGACCGCCACCGTTCATTATAACATCGCGACCGATCGGGCCGTTCGAATTTCCATTTATCGATAGGGCCGGGGAGCTGGCCGCAAGCCGAAGGCTCGTATTATTTGCATTACCGTGTGTCGCTGGCATATTGGACGCTGTATGATTCTGATGTGGTGTCTCGCCGTTGACTGGTGAGCCGCTTTGCTGTCGAGCGACGAATTCCGCCACCATCATTCGTTGTCTTAGTACATCTGTAAGGAAAAAAAAAGGAAAGTTAGAAATTTTTTTTGGATTTTGCGGAGGTATGTAGCTTAGAATTATGTTGTAAATAATGTGCCGAACAAGAGGTGGCGTTAGCATAGACCGTTGTCTACTTAAAAAGACAGGAAGGAAGTCTTGCCCTCTCTCACTCGTTCGACCGCTGTCATATAAGAAGGACGTGTGCGCTCGACAAAGTTTCTAAGTCTAATAAAGTGAATAATAAAGAAATCGCAATGGAATTTTGCCAGTTTTGTCTTAATTCGAAATTTTTCTGAGTATTTGCAGGCCTCAAAATCGATAAAATGTCGCCTAGCGTAGTGTCTTTAGTAATCAAGGTGCACGCCTTGGAGGCCGTCAAACCACCACTGCATTTGAAAATCTTAAAAGTGATTATGCCGTTATTGGCAACAAAGTAAATAAGATTTTAAATGATTGCATAAACGAATTCCATGAATACGGTACACAGTTTAACAAACTGTTCGCATGTTGCAATTGAACAACATGATATGTCAAAACTGACATAAGAAATGTGCGCAATCAGATATCAAATTAAAAATTTGCCGGATATTGACTCGGCAACTGGATTCTCAGTGAGTATTATAAATGTTCCAACTCCAGCCAGTAATGCTCTCTCGCATAAACTTGAGGTAACGCACGGAGACTTAAAAGTGGTGAAATTGATAGCAGACAGCGCGGATAAATCTCTTTCTGTCATATCTTCGCAGATGAAAGTATCGAGCAATGTTGTGTCTAGTCAGATGGATGGTTCTCGGACTCACCAACACTAAGAAGCTGACAAGTAAGAAAAAAAGCAACGTCAAACACAAAAAACGAGATCAACAATGTCAGAATAAGGACAGTTTACCACCAACTTCAATAGCTGCGCAGTTTACAGATTTCATCGATGAGCAGATTATCATCTCTTCAGTTTCTACTGTCCTACCAAATCCTGGTAGATCCCGTGATATAAGGACTGGACACGAAAGTTTTGCACATGTTTTACCTGCTAGTTATAAAATCAAGCAATGTCTGGCAACCCTAACTGTGGTTCCTTTGACATATTACTAGTCATGAGTTCGAATAGAGAAGAGGACGGTCAAGCGCGCTATAGACAACGTTCAACAAAGGGTTCTCAGTGAAAGACAATCCCAGAAGTGGAAGGCCAAAAGGTGCAAGTGATCCAAATTTGGAAAAAAAACGGTAGTTAGCTGAAAGGAACAGATCGATGTCAATTCGTGACTTGGCAAAAAAGTTCGGTGTGAGTCATTCTTTAATAAATAAAATTAAAAAAAGGAATTAAAGACATTCAAAAAACAAAAAAGTGCAAAACGAACCGTCAAAACAAGAGGCTATTAGAATGTCAAGAAAGTTGTATAAAAAAATTTGCGATGAAGACGCTTGCATTGTAATGGAGTACACTACCTGGACCTCAATACTACAGTGCAAAAGACAAAAGAGATGTTTGTGATGTCGATAAACACATCCAGGTTGAAAAATTTGATAAAAAGGTGCTGGTGTGCCAATGGAGAAGCAATCCTTTTTTCAGAGAAGGGACCGTTAACACTGATTTTTATGTTGAGGAATGGTCTGCAAAAGAGATTGATGCCTTTTATTAAACGTCATGATGGCAATATTATCTTTTGGCCTGATCTAGCAACATCCACTACGCAAAAAAGACGCAGGATTGGCTTAAGGGAAAAAAAAACATCAATTTTGTGAGAAAAGAGATGAATCCATCCAACGTCCCGGAGCTCAGGCCAATAGAAAGATATTGGGCTCTAGTGAAAAGTGTTTTACGGAAAGACGGAATTTTTTCCCGTTTGTGGTCCATAGCAAGCAAGAAAGTAGCGGATCGGGTTTTGCAGAATTTAATGTCTTCCATCAAGAAAAAAATTGCGAGAATTTAGTCGACAAGCTATTAATTAAAGAAGTTAACTTGATTTTTTGTAATATATGTTGTGCTGAATTGTAAATGAATTGTAAAAAAAAAACTTTATTCTACCTTTATTTATCATTGATCAAAAACCGTGCTGAACTTTCGTGTCCAGTCCTTACTTTGCCCATTAAAGGCGGTAAAAAAGTCTAAAGTACTTTTTCTGTCACGGCTAGAACCTGATACTTCTGAAATGAATGTTCTTACCAACATCACGAATCTATTCTACTTCTTCTACAATGGCGACATTTAGGTTTCTTAACACTTTTCATTAATTATTGTGGAAGGGTTGTTAGACCGTCGCACAACCCTCTATCAACAAATTTTTCATTTTCGTAGATTGAAGTGACCAAGGTATACCAAAGCTGGAAGTGTGCTGGAGTTGTGCGTCGATTGGGATTTGAACTCACGACCTTCGCATTACAAGACCAATACACTACCGACTAGGCTACATCCTAGCTCAAATTTGAGTGAATGCACACAAATTTGAGCGGATGCACACAAATATGATATAAGGGCGCCTGGTATCCAGAGTTCACATATTAAGGGTTAGTTGCCTACTGACCATTCCTTGGCATATGTTGTTCTACCGTAGATTAGGGTTGATTTTCCGATGTTTACTCCTCTAGCGTTGTACTTTATGGTGGCTACGTACACTTGCAAATCACTTTCATCATCATCAATGGCGCGACAGCCCAAATCGGGCCCTGGCCTCCAGGAGTCCATCCTTTCCGAGGCTGTTCTTCAGGTTTCGGGACAGTGTTTTTTTCCGGTGATGCGTTGTCGGCGCCTCGCCCAACCACCGACCTGGAGGACCGGTCCTACTTATTTATTACACTCTGGTAGAAAAAGGGTGGGAGTTTTGAGCTAAATATGACATGCTGGAGTTCTCACAGCTATGCTGCAAGTCCAACGATGTCATACTTTTTGCCTACTTCCTGAGACGTACTGGTGTTACTGGCCATTCAGGTTAACTCCATGTTCCCTCCTCCTTTCTCAAACCGGGCTTGGGACCGTCTATGGCGGAGTGCAAATCGCTTTAGGGATAAATTTCCTTGTAGCCATTCAAAACGATCGATGCTGTAATAGGATACGGAGCTTCGACAGTTAGCCCTTACCATCTCGGTTTCTATTTTTCTCTCGGACACAAAAATCTCGCCGTAAGAAAAATTTCTTTTGAGCAAATTTTGTCTAAAATCGCCGCCATAAACCAAAAGCTGCAATCGAGGAAGGGATGTCAAAATAAAAGAAGCTTTACTCTTAATTTCCTTTTTTTTCTTTTTTTTAATTCACATTCTCATCAAGATAGAAATAATAGTCGAAAAGTCTCCGCACTATCTTGTTCCGTATGTAGACAAAAATGGATTCTTGAGCAGGAGGAAGATTTGACGGATGCGCTCCAGTAGAGTTGGGGGTAGTTCCGATAGCGCGGTTTCGTGGCCGGACTCGATATCATATTCGGTCGCGCGTTTTTTCGCACTCTTTTCGGTTACCGATGGATGCTGGCTGCCGAGATGGTCCCGGATTTTGATAATTCTCCGACCGACTTTCACCAGTTGCACCAAATAAAAAAACTTCAAAAGTATTTTCATAATTTTCACGATGCATTTGGCGGTTTTTTTAAAAAAAAAACTTGTGATTAGTTTAGCTTCAAACTGGCCAAGGTAAAACACAATGGCAGTTGAGAATTTGCCAAGATGACCCCTCCACCTTTCATGCAGATGGTGACAAATTTATTAAATATTTCCCTTTGAGAAAAATAAATCGATAAGCTGCAATTGTTTAACAACAAAACATCTGCGTCGGCCGCCTGAACGATTTAAATTTTGCGCGCGCTTTATGTGCGAAACGAATTGTTTCGGAGCTTTGATGATCGCTGAGCACATTCGTTATGCATCTTTAAAAAAAATTTTTCTCCCGCACCGTCCGACGAGAATCACAAACGATTTTCCGGAAAATCGTGGAAAATCACTTGAAGTGTTGTTTAATTGTTCATGCATTCTCCCACTGATTTGAAAACTTTCCGATGCATAAGTTTTGCTGGAAGAATTGTTGAAAAGTTTTCGAGGTATTTGAAAATTTGGTCGTAAGAATCGCATCGTTCAGGAAATTATTATGTTTTAGGCGACCTTGTTCGTCAAAATAGTTTCCTTCGGGAGTGATGCAATCATTTCCTAACATTTCCCGTTGCCTTTTTTATAGAACGATTTGGCGCCAATCTCAAAATAAACATTTTCAGCATTTGACGAAAATCTTCTTTTGACGTTTGCGAACAGGCAGTAGACGCTGCGAGTCAGATCTGGAGAATAGGGTGAGTTTTTCGAACAACAATTCGAACTTCAATTCGTGCAATTTGACCATTGTTGCCATTGTCTTGATGAAAGAACACTTTTTGTCTTCTTCATATGGATTGTTTACAATTTCGTCATTCAACCTTTGCAACAACGCTGTTGATGGTTCTTGATTTGGCCAATACCTTTCCGGCTGACGTTTGCGTTTTCTGCCGCTTCGGACGGCTTTCACCGGGCTTCTCGCCACTCAGCTGACTCCCGATTTGACCATGGAGCGTAGTGATGTATCATCCATTGTCACCGTACCGTATGAAAAAGTCCTTTTCATTGCGCTTAAACAGCTTTGCATCGTCAACGCGTTATTGTTTTCGATCAACGCTGTAACCATAGCTTTTTCATCGGCAAATATTCATGCACACAGCCTTTTGAAATCCCTAGGATATCAGCTATCTCCTGCAATTTCATTTTGTTCGAAATATGTATCATACTTTTTACTACAACTGTACTCACAGAAGTACTCTATTACAATTTTATACTGAAGACTATTACTATCTGTCAATAAACTTTCTCTTGTACTTGTAACCTCCAACGAGAACGGTCGTGTCTTTTCATCCTCTTGCCGAAATCCCAACAGGGCCCAGACCGACAATTCAGAACTCGTGGTCGAAAATAATCCGATAAAATTCAGGTAATCGGTGACTCAAAATCATTTAAATTAAAACGGTGTAAAAGGTTAAAAGGGAATTTTTAATTTGCAATCGATATGGAAAGCGAATCGGTAAAAATTGACAAGTTGCAAAATGGTGATCAGTGGACAAGCTGGAAGTTTCAAATTAAAGTATTATTGAATGCAAGCGATTCTTTCGAAGTGGTTACTGGCGACGAGCCCGAACCAACGAAAAGGGAAGGTATGACTGAAGGTGATTTTTTAATTCACCTGAAAAAATGGGAAACAAAAGATCGTAAAGCGCAGAGAACCATTGTCACTGCAATTGGCCAGAAATCGTTACTCCATATTTTAAGCTGTACAACGTCAAAAGAAATGTGGACAAAATTGTCAGCTGTATATGAACAGAAGTCTGAAAAAAGCCTGCACATTTTGCATCAGCGTTTCTACAGTTTTACGATGACCGTAAATGATGACATTGCTACACATATTGTAAGGCTTGAGTCAATTGTTCAACAACTGAAGGAAGCAGGCGAAAGTATTTCGCAAGCAATGATTGTGACGAAGATTCTAATGACTTTACCATCTCGAGTTTTGCTCATTTTTCCAGCGCATGGGAGTCGACACCAGCAGACCATCGACAATCTTACATCGCGGCTAATAATGGAGGAGACGCGGATGTCGTCACAAGCAGCCACGAAAGAGGAGGAAAGTGCGTTTATTGGTGTGAAAAAACGTGTTGGACGTAAGGAGCAAAAACCAGGGCGAAAAATCTTTTGGAACTTCAGTGAAATGTTTCCTCTGTAATGAGCCAGGTCATTGGAAACGGAATTGTCCAAATAAAGATAAGAGACAGGTAAATTTTGCAAGTAATCTTGATGCCGGTGAAGCTTTAATATGTGATGCGTTTTCGATCAATAAATTAGAAACGGTTATTAGTGAGGAGGACTGGATCTTAGATTCGGGTGCAAGCGACCACATGTCTTTCCGTCGCGAGTGGTTCGCCTGTAACTATCGGTAACGGACAGAAAAAGGTAAAGGCAATATACAAATTTCGGCATACAATAATAAACAGTGGGTTAAAATGACTTTGATCAATGTATATTTTGTACCTGACATAAAGGTAAATTTGTTTTCTTCGGGTAGCACTCTTGATAAGGGTTATAAGCAAACTTCAGATACGTGTTCTTTATTCGAGAAAAATCCGAAGTTGCAGCGGTGTTCAAAAACTTCCTAAATCAAGTGAAGATGATTGATACTGCAGTCCAGATAAAGACACTTAGGACAGATAATGGATTGGAGTTTAAAAATAAAGATATGTCCGAAATTCTTCAAGAAAATGGTATACGTCATCAAACAACCGTACCAGACACACCTCAGCAAAACGGACGTGCAGAAAGGGACAATCGCACTATTGTGGATATTGCGAGAACCATGCTCCACTTCAAAAGAAATGCCTATTTTCTTATGGGCAGATGCTGTAAATACTGCCGTGCGCATGCTTAATAGTTTCGGGACAAGCCCAATTAAAGGAAAAATCCCTTATGATCTTTGGTTTGATCAGAAGCCGTCGATTGATAATCTCAAGATATTTGGTACCGAAGTTTATGTTCCCAAACAAAAGCGAAGGAAATGGGACAAGAAGTCAATGAAAGGTTATTTTGTCGGGTATCTAACAAACCAAAAAGGTTTTCGGGTTTGGATCAAATGTACGAAAAGAATTGAAATTTAACGAGATGTAGTTTTCAATGAAAGAAAACAAAACCCTGACAGATACTGAAGATCCAGAAAAAACAGTACAAAATTATATTGATGAAACGGTAGAGGACAGAATAGGCGAGTTTCGAAGTGAAGAATATGACTCGGAAAATAATGCTAATATGATAGATTCACCGGAATCTGAAGACGATAAGGAAGCTGAAAAGGTACAGAAGTTGGTGAAGAAAATTATAGTGACCGAGTGACACCGATTCGAGAAAGGCTACGTAGCAATCGTAAACCTAAAAGCAGTTCTGTTTCAAGTTTCCTCTATCCAACATTTCTGAAGGATACGCGTTTGTTGCAAGTTCGTTTGAGCCAGCTAGTTACGAGGATGCAATGAATTCATATAATGCGGAAGAATGGCAAGCAGCGATGGACGAAGAAATTTCAGCATTGCGGAGAAACAAAACCTGGAAATTGTCAACCCTAACCGAAAAACCATAAGAAAATTGACAACACGTGGGTATATAAGATTAAGTCGAGCCCTGAAAGCGTGGAATAAAACTATAAAGCACGCCTTCTTGTTAGAGGATTTACCCAAGAACAAGGAATAGACTGTACGGAAACGTTCAGTCCAGTTGCGAGATTCACATCAATCCGACTAATCCTAGCAATTGCAGCCACCGAAGGTCTTTATTTAAAACAATTTGATAAAAAAGCTGTCCTTATAGCTTTTTTAAATGGCATTCTAAACGATGAAATTTATATGGCTCAGCCAAAAGGTTATGACGATGGTAGTGGACGTGTTTGTAAACTTGAAAAAAGTTTATATGGATTAAAACAGTCCGCAAGATGCTGGAACATAAAATTCACGCAAGCACTGGAGAATTTTAATTTTAAAAGGAGCTCAGCTGACCCCTGTGTTACGGAGACATCAGAAGCAAACAGTCATCATAGCTCTTTACGTATAGATGATGGTTTAATTGCGTCTACCACGAAAGACGATGCAATGCAAGTTATTAAGCACATCCAGTCTCAATTTGAAACCAAAGTATGTGATGTGGGATATTATCTAGGCCTTCAAATAAACACAAAACCAGACGGTTCAATTCATATTCATCAGTCATGTTACATCGATCGGTTATTACATACATTTAACATGATAAACTGCCGAGAAGTCAGTACACCAGCCGAAGTGTCTAAGGAAGTGCTGAAGGAAAATGTATCGGCCTCAACCGATTTTCCGTATCGTGAAGCTGTACCTCATGACAGCAACTTTCTCTTATACTTGTAACCTCCAACGAGAACGGTCGTGTCTTTTCATCCTCTTGCCGAAATCCCAACAATTTTGTTTTTAAACAGGTTAACGAATTCGTTGCAGAAAGGAGAATTTCTGTACTTGAGTGGCCAGGAAAAAGCCCCGATTGGGTTTCAATCGAGAATTGTTAGGCCGAACTGAAACGAAAAGTGGTAAGTTGGGGACCAAGGAGAAGGAGTCCAAAAACGTCATTGAAGGTGGTTGGAAGGACGACATAAGCATCGATTACTGTCAGACATTGATAAAAGCCATGCCTCGAAGGATTGTTGCGAAAATGATCATTTTGCTGATAAAACATAAAAGTGGCTGTACCATCAAAATAAATAAATTTTTTGTTTATGTCTTTTATACATTTTAAGTATAAAACTTAAGTTAAATTAATAAACACTAGTTCGTTCTATTTATAATCTGAGATCATTATGTAGAGGCGGCATGTGGTGATATTCAAAGCTGTTAACTTTTATTTGGCCACCACTGAAAGAATCTGCATCAATGAATTTTTGATGAAAGCTTCCAATTAACCAGAACCTCAATATAATGTGCTGCCATAGACTTTTGTCCGCCACTGTATTTATGGTGTTTTGAGTGAAAACGAATCGGTTTTAGGGGAGCACAACCTAAAAAAATTTTTTTTATTTCCGATTAATAATGTAATCGATTGCCGAAAACTGCACCCCTCTCGGATGAGTAGAAGCAAGGCCCTCTAGAAATACCAGGCCGTAATGCTGAAAACGATGACGTAGAATACCAGGTTTTTCTGAACTATACCTAAGGTGTCCGAGCGCTCACCCAAGTATGAGATTTGTCAGTTTGACAATTCGATTTGACATGTTGTTGCAGTATGTTTTCTAGCTATCAGGATTCGCGTCGCTCCTGTTTGCATTGATCCGCCGATTTGAGAGCATTATTCATGAGTTCGATCCGTATTGAATCATCGGGGGACGGCGTACATGGTCCAGCACTAATATATTCTACATTTGCTGAACATTTCCGAACATTTGTGTTTTTTTGGCAGCATTCTGATTAGTTTGATCTTCCGGTCGGTCACAAGTTCTTTTATTTGCCATTTTTCTTGTTTGCGGTGGCATGATTGCCAACGTATCTGCTGGACACCAGGAACGGGACTATTCGTAGCCAGTTTTACTACAATCATTGGCGCGAATATAACACCGAAGTTTGTCTGCAAAATGTCAGTCAAGAGAACTGTCAAAGCACAACGTCATCACTGACGTCATCAAAAACCTGCTATATTTCCTGCAGCTGCTGTAAAACAGCTCAGCATTACGGCCTGGTATTTCTAGAGGGCCTTGGTAGAAGCAAATGTGCGGTCGGAGGATGAGTACACTCTGAAATTCATGGTTGCCGGGAAGGAGAGCTTCTATCACTGCAACAATAACAGTAACGAACGGTCGACGGTCTGAAAAAGGATCTGTCCGACGATTTCATAAAACGAGACGGAATGGAATTGCTTGGATTTTCTCGATTCTGAAATCAAGCGTTTCAGTGCCGCTGTTCAAAAACTGGATCGCGTCAAAACTATGGCCAAATGGAAGGAAGAAAGCTCGAAACTCGAACGTGAATTTCAAACTCAAAATGCACCTGAACCAGCGACAATTATAGCCAGGCTGGAGAAATCGCATGCTGAGAACTGCCAATAGATCGCCCAACTCGAAGAAATGATTTGGATCTAAGCAAAAACAAATCGTCGAACGGCAAGCTCGTATCAAAACCGTTGATAATATCGTTCGAACGCAACAGATGAGCATAAGAGATCGCGACGAGCTGATCAGCAGCCGCCTTCATAGTCTCGACTCGAAGATGAATTTTGTCTTCGAGCTGCAGGACATCGATGCGTTACTAATCGAAGATGATTTTAAATCCATGAAATATGAACGGGGAGTGTTCGCGGATCCCGCCGGATGTGATCATCAAACCCGATTAAATAGAGACTTCCACAATCTTTCCCAGTGCAGACCATGCGCGACGACAGTCGGATCATTCAGGGACGATAACATCCGTACAGGACCATGTAGGCCGAGTAAGGCTCTGAGATCAAGGCAAACAGGCGCGACGCGAGAATCCTGATAGCTCTTTGAGTAGTATCTCTTTGTGATAGCTATAAAATAGACTGGCACGACATGCCAAATTGAATTGTCAAACTGACAAATCTCGTACTTGGGTGAGCTCCGACTTGCTCGGACACCTTAGGCTTAGTTCAGAAAAACCTGGTATTCTACGTCATCGTTTTCAGCATTACGGCCTGGTATTTCTAGAGGGCCTTGGTAGAAGTGTTTCAAATAATGATGTAAACTTGTGGAGTCATGCATATTGACGCAGCACTTGTCTTTTGGTGTCACGCCAAGCCACTGCTACATGATATCGTTATCGACTTAAATGGCGCTACAGCTAACCAGCAATGAAGTATCTTAAATGAAATCCGACACTAAGATGCTAGTAGTTGATTTTTCTTTAAATACCGCAACGAATAGTTTCCAGGGTTGAGTGACAAAGAAGGACACGCACCTTCGAAATTACCATAAAAAAATAAATGTGCGCTAAGCCGGTTTTTTTTTTTTTTTTTAAAATAAAGCGCACAGCATACAGCCGAGTATCTGGAAATCGATTTCTTCAATATCATTTCCTGATCATGCAAAGATTGATTAAAAGCGATTAAGAAAATTAATTCCGTAGACAAAACAAATATACAATCGAGCAGAGTACTAGTGGGTTTTGTTGCATAGCTTTCGGGGGGGGGGAGGACGAGAAGGAGAATAGGGAATAGGACTGGTGTCGTATTTTGGAAGCTTTCTGGCCACAGTCCTATAAAGAGTTGTAATTGAAATTTTTTTTTTATCAAGATTCAAGATTGAACTATACACACTGTAAAATCCAACGACCTCCACAGCTAGCTGTATGATATCATGATTTCCAATTTATAAATGTCCTCGCTTACCGAGAAAAGTGCACACAGCCGCACATGGTGTCACATAATCGCAGCGCAGCAGCAGCATTATCGTCGCCATAGTCGCACTATCGCACTCTGGTCACATTTCCGATCACGTGAGTCTCGATTATAAAATGTACCCCGACTAGCGTTTAGCGATTAGGAACCAATTTTTTTTTTTTTAATCCAGTGCCAGTTACTTAACTAACTATAAACGTTAGTGCTAGAGTCTACGCTGTGTGTTTTATTGTCGTCACTTTAAGACGTTTTGTTTTTTTTTTCTGTTCCGTTCTTAGTACTAAGAATGCGGATAGAGGCCAGAGACATAGTGCAAGAGAGACATGTGGTCTATCAACGTGCCCCGGGCATTGTGCAGTTGGAAACTTTCAAGAGCGAAGATTTAGCGATTCCGGATAATTGGATCACACTGTAATATGCCCGAGAGAAGTGATAGGGAAGGCCATACCGGACACGTTTTTCTATACACGTTTCGAACACACTCGAAACAATTCGAATAGACTGTTCGATAGTTTGAATTGTAACCGAAAAAAAGTAGGAAAAATTAAAAATGGCATAAAATTACGACTTGAACGACGTGGCGTGTGTGTGTGTGTGTGTTTTTCATGCGCAGCGCCCTAGACCTGAGACTAGATAGTAAGAGCTACAGTGTCGTTCTGTGCACTAGTTTTGTGTTCGAATCACATTCTAGCGATAATCACATTATGTAAGCGACTTGTGCGATTAAAACGTGACAGCACGTGGAAAGTGCAATTGGGAAGCAATAATTACAATTGTTAGTTCGTAATTGCTGTTTGAATGGATCCGAAAAGAATACAATTATTTCGAAAACTGTAAAACTTACAGTAAAAAAGATTAAGGCAAAAAATTTTTATTTTTAATAAATCTACAATTTTTGTTTAGGACACTTTTTGATAGAAGTGAAAGTACATCGTGTGATTACAACTTTAACGAAAATTTCCCTTTTTTTTTTAAAAATTTCCTTTTACCTCTGCGAACCAATAGCTTGGAGCGGGTAATCGAATGGTAGTAAGGGTCACAGAGCGTAATCGCAATTTGGAACGAAACGTAGCATAAATTCTATAGAAAGCCCGCTGTAAATAACATCAAAAGCTCTGCTACTGAATCCTATCTCTCCCTTCTTGCAGTACTGAGGATTTGAATAGGTTAAAGGATCCCATCCGAAAAGAATTCAATTATTTCGAAAACTATAAAACTTACAGGAAAAAAGATTATGGCAAAAAATCTGTATTTTTAATAAATCTACAATTTTTGTTCAGGACAGTTTTTGATAGAAGTGAAAGTACGTCGTGTGATTACAACTTAAACGAAAATTTCCCTTTTTTCTCTAAAAATTCCTTTCCTTCGAGCGGGTAATCAAATAAGGTACAAGTAGCGAATCGTGGACTTTTTTAAAATGCACCAAACTGAATTTTATTAATTTAATTATGCGTGAAAATGATAGATTAAGTAATCTTAGAGCGCGGATGATACTATTATTAACGATTTTTCCCCCTGTAAGATAAGGAAAATTGCGCTTTAAAATCTCATTTTTGAGGTTCTAAAATGGCGATTTCATCGTTTTCCTCGGCGAAATTTTCATAAAAAATACAATTACTCGAACTATTAGGGGTTGGAATTAATTCGTAGCGTTTGTTTTTTGCAAAGTTTGATGGTTTATTCTGAAAATATTGTTACAGTGGTATTATTGAATTCAAAACGAGTTGACTCACAGCTTTCCAATGGAGTCAGGTCTTAAACAAGGAGATGGTCTCGCCCTCACGCTCTTTAACTTGGTGCTCGAGTATGTCGTCAGGAAAGCAACTTCAGTAACCTCAGTGGACACCAGAGGTACGCTACTCGTAAGATCCGCACAGTTGGTGGCGTATGCAGACGACGTGGATATTCTGGCCCGATCAATACTTGGCGTTAAGGAGCTATTTCAGTATTCAGGGTCAATGAAGCAAAAACTAAATACATGACCCAGACACGCAGGACTGTCCCAGAGAGGCAGAACATTACAATAGGCGAATACAACTTCGAGCAGGTGGATGAATTCGTATACCTGGGAGCTCTTCTCACAAAGGACGGCAATGAGCGACAGGAAATTCAAAGAAGAATCACGGCAGCTAACAAAGCATTTCATGCGGTCCTCCCCGTAATGAAATCAAGGAAGGACTATCGAAACAATGAACTACGCATCTACAAGATATTAATTCGTCCTGTGCTGCTATATGGATGCGAAACGTGGACCTCGACGCGAGTTTCGGAGAAGTTAATCGACACGTTTGAGCTAAGAATTCTTTGGAAGGTATACGGAGCAGTTAAGGAAGAAGATGATTGGCGAATTCGATACAACCATGAGTTCTATCAACTATTTGACGACCCACCAGCATCTATAGTGAGGAAACTGCGCAAGCTGCAATGGGCTGGCCACGTGGAACGAATGCACGAAGAACGAATCCCAAAACGAGTGCTCAAAGGCAAAGCTCAAGGTAACCGACCGCAGGGGAAGCCACGAAAGCGATGGGAGGACTCAGTCGACCCAGACTGCAGATCGCTTCTCAATTTTGGAGGACGCGGTCGTTGGAGACAACTGGAGGAGGTGCATCCGGGAGGCCAAGGCTCGATATGGGCTATAGCGCCATTGCATCATCATTATTGAAAGTATTGTCCATCGTTTTCTACTTTTTTCCATCTTTCTGGCAAAACATGAATACCACGTCGAAAGAATTCTTCGTTTTTAGATTCGATGAATCAATCGATCCAATTCTTGGTACTTTCGTAGTTGTCGAAGTGCTACTCTGACAAGCCTTTCGCCATGGACCGGAACAAGTGAAACTCTGATGGAGCGATGTCTGATGAATATGGCGGGTGGGATAAAACTTCCCATTTCAGCGTTTCTAAATAAGTTTTCACCACTTTTGCAACATGGCGTCTGGCGTTGTCGTGGAGCAAAATCACCTTGTCATGTCGATCCTTAAATTGGGGGCGCTTTTCTTTTAATGCTTTGCTCAAACGCATCAGTTGACGTCTGCAGAGGTCCCCAGTGATGGTTTCACTCGGTTGAAGCAGCTCATAATAGATTACGCCCAGCTGGTTCCACCATATGCACAGCATGATTTTCTTTCCATGAATATTCTGCTTTGGCGATGATGTTGATGCATGACCGGGCAAACCCCACGATTTTTGCGCTTAGGATTGTCATAACTCACCCACTTTTCGTCGTCAGTGACGATTCGATGCAAAAATCCCTTCCTTGCCTACCGTTGAAGCAGTTGCTCACAGATGACTAAGCGCCGTTCGACGTCCCTCGGCTTCAACTCATGTGGGACCCACATTCCTTGCTTTTGTATCATTTCAAGGGCTTTGAGGGGTTTTCCAACCGTCGATGAGTCAACTCCAAGCGATTCTGACGACTGTGCAAGCGTTTGACACGGTCTTCATCGATCATTGTCACCAATTCTTCATCTTCAAACTTTTTCGGATGTCCGGGACGCTCCTTGTCTTCAAAGTCAAAATTTCCATAAACGTCTACTAAAATGCGATGACTTGCCGCGGCACTTTTCTTCATGTGGAAGTAATGAAGCAACACTCCTCGCAAAAACAGATTTTCGGGCGCGAACGTTGACATGTTTGATGACGCACAACAAAATGTTATGAACTCGATAAAGAAATGTCGTTCACTGGGACTAGATGCGCCATGACAGTAGCTTTATGGAGAATATTTGCTTTTGTATATGTGACTACGGATACTTGAGTAACGCCACCTTTTGTAAAACGCTACGAATTAATTCCAACCCCTAATATTTGCAAAAAAAATTCAAATGGAACTACGTTCTGGGTAGACCTGCGGGGCTTTTTATCATTAAGCCCTCGTTTTCGTATCCAACCACGGCTTCGCCTAGAACTACGCTTTGGGTAGACCTGCGGGGCTTTTTATCATTAAGCCCTCGTTTTCGTATCCAACCCCGGCTTCACATAGAACTACGCTTTGGGTAGACCTGCGGGGCTTTTTATCATTAAGCCCTCGTTTTCGTATCCAACCACGGCTTCGCATAGAACTACGCTTTGGGTAGACCTGCGGGGCTTTTTATCATTAAGCCCTCGTTTTCGTATCCAACCCCGGCTTCACATAGAACTACGCTTTGGGTAGACCTGCGGGGCTTTTTATCATTAAGCCCTCGTTTTCGTATCCAACCACGGCTTCGCATAGAACTACGCTTTGGGTAGACCTGCGGGGCTTTTTATCATTAAACCCTCGTTTTCGTATCCAACCACGGCTTCGCATAGAACTACGCTTTGGGTAGACCTGCGGGGCTTTTTATCATTAAGCCCTCGTTTTCGTATCCAACCCCGGCTTCACACAGAACTACGCTTTGGGTAGACCTGCGGGGCTTTTTATCATTAAGCCCTCGTTTTCGTATCCAACCACGGTTTCGCATAGAACTACGCTTTGGGTAGACCTGCGGGGCTTTTTATCATTAAGCCCTCGTTTTCGTATCCAACCACGGCTTCGCATAGAACTACGCTTTGGGTAGACCTGCGGGGCTTTTTATCATTAAGCCCTCGTTTTCGTATCCAACCCCGGCTTCACATAGAACTACGCTTTGGGTAGACCTGCGGGGCTTTTTATCATTAAGCCCTCGTTTTCGTATCCAGCCACGGCTTCGCATAGAACTACGCTTTGGGTAGACCTGCGGGGCTTTTCATCATTAAGCCCTCTTTTTCGTATCCAACTACGGCTACTCATCTTTGAACTTTGGTTTTGTAAAAGGCAATTATTTTGCCATAGGTAGAGAATTTTTTTTTTTTTTCAAATAATATTGGATTTAAATTTTCTAGAAAATTAAAATATTAATATAAACCATAATTTCCCAAAGAAACATTTTTCCTCGGCGATAAATTATATAATCCCAATTGGTTTTGTGTATGGCATTACTAAATAATATAAATGTCAGTCGAAGAACATGGAAACTTTAATTCGTCCGGCTGGAGGATCATGCCATCAGATGAACAATTTGAGTAGACAGTTAGAAGATACAAATTAGAAGAGAGCAAATAATAGAGGACCAAAGATCGATCCCTGCGGGACACCAGAGTTAGCCACAAACTTATTAGAAGAAACGATGGTCCGTAAGGTAAGAATTAAGAATTGAACCAGTTCAGGAGAGAGCAAGGAGGGAGGGGGGGGGGGGGGGGGGGATCAGGGTTTCATAATAGCAAATTTAAAAAAAAAAATTACTAAGTTGCGCAGTCGAATAATTCACTTTCCGGTTTGGCTATTAACCTCTAGAATACATCGTACGTTCCACAATTATTGTTATTCTACGTTATGTTACTTTCGATTATCTCAATTTTCGACAAACGAGCCCCTAAATAGTCTGCCTGCGGCGAAATCCAAAGTAGTTTCGAGTAATTGTATTTTTTATGAAAATTCCGCCGAGGAAAACGATGAAATCGCCATTTTAGAACCGCAAAAATAAGATTTTAAAACGCAATTTTCCTCATTTTCCAGCTGGAAAATCGTTAATAATAGTATCATCCGCGCTCTAAAATTGCTTAATCTATCGTTTTTACACATAATTACTTAGTAAAAAAATATGTTTGCGCACTTTAAAAGAGTCCGCGATTCGCTACTTTTTCCTCGAATGGTAGCGTAATCGTGATTTGGAACACAACGTAGCATAAATTCTATGAAAAGCCCGCCGTAAATAACATCAAAAGCTCCGCTACTGAATCCTATCTATCCCTTCTTGCGGTACTGAGGATTTGAATAGGTTAAAGGAATCCGAAAAGAATTCAATTATTTCGAAAACTGTAAAACTTACAGGAAAAAAGATTAAGACAAGAAATTTGTATTTTTAGTAGATCTATAGTTTTTGCTTAGAACATTTTTTGATAGAAGTGAAAGTACAGCGCCTGATTACAACTTTAACGAAAATTTCCCTTTTTTTCTCTGAAAATTTCCTTTCGCCTCTCAACTTTCTGACGGTTAGGAGAGCTGCGGCTTGCACTACATGAAAAGTGACAGCTCAGCAAGAAACAAAATCTCGTGAACCGATAGACGGGTGATCGAATGGCTGTCAGAGTGACAGAGCGTGGTACACAAAGCCAACCGTAACTATAACATTAACACCTCTGCTACTGATTCCCATCTCCAACTCTTCGCGGTCACTACCAGGTGTTTTGTTTAAAACAGCCGACGAAGAAGCGTGAAGGTGAATGTTCCGCGGCTCTAATCGGAACCCCCATCCAGATTGACCATCCAGGTTGGGGGTTGGGCGAAACACTGACAACGTCTGATCGCGTGTCCAGGAACCCGGATTACCGACTCGGATTGGACGGATCCAACGGTGCACCGACAATGGAAAATGGACCATTCTTTTGGATCTTGGAATGTGCGTTCACTGCGAAAACTTCTTCAGGAGATGTCTCGTAACAAAATCAGCATCCTCGCTATCCAAGAAACGTAATGGCTCGGAAGCGAAGTTAGCGATTGTAGATCTCAGACAGTTTCTATCAGCGGCAAAAAGCAAGGAAGCCCAAAATTCGGTGTCGTGTTCAAAAAAATTGTAACGAAATTTATACCGATCAACAAACGAATCTGCTTAATCCGTTCAAGTTAAAGTTCTTCAATGTTTGGTTTGTCAACTGTCATGGAGAAAGGTGAATTTATGGACAACTTGACAGCTTGCCCGCCAATGACATTAAAATTCTAATAGAAGACTGCAACGGTAAAATTTAAGAAGCTACAATGGGCTGCTCATGTGGAGCGGATAGATGATGGAAGAATTCCCAAACGCACCCTAAAAGGAAAAGTCAATGGACAGGGACCGGTCGGAAAAACGACGGAAGCGCTAGGAGGATTCGATTGATGCAGACAGCAAATCACTGCTAAGATTTTCAAACTGGAGAACGCGGTCACTGAACTGAGATGGATCGAGGCGAAGTATTCAGGAGGCTGTTTCATAAGGGCGTAACAGGATGGCATAACCTCCATAATGAAACGAACGACAATGGCCAAAGACTTATCGACTTCGCCAGCAGTAATCACCAAATGGGCACACTTTCAATCAATACCTCGAGCAGATGTCAGGACTCTACGTGGCGCGAACTGTGACTCGGACCATTTTCTTGTTCCAGCTAGATACCAGCTGTCGCATAGCTAACAAGGGTCACACTAAAAGGAGCTGGGCTCCGAAACTCAATGTGCAAAAACTGATGGACGACACAACGAAAGTGGAATATATTGTTATAGATCTGGCGGCCACGCAATATTGATCTTTCCCGAATATGCCAGAACGGTCCCCCAATATGTGAAATGCCATAATTAAAGATCTAGAACCGTCCAGTATAGTCGAGAAATACACCCGAAAACATCCACGACATAAGGTTCGAGAACTGGGGAGATTTGGTATAAAAAGCACTGTCAGACGGCAGTCAGTCATTCAGCGACATCTGTGGAAGAACGCGAACCGGTGCAAGAACGCGATAGAACAATATCGGTGGTGCCATATAGTGTGAATTAAGTTAAAGTGCAAATTAAGTAAAAAGTGCGAATAAATAAATTATCCTTTATTTTTTAAACGAATTGTGTTTTACTTGAAATCCCGGCGAACCCCTAGCTCGCAACAATATGATCGCAATCAAAGCACATATTGATTATCTCAGGCTGAGCCTGAGGAAAGCACTGACCAAATGTGGCGGAACATTAAGGATAGTGTTCAGCGCGCAGCTGAAGACACTTTAGGACATTTAGAGCGGAGAAAACGAAATGACTGGTCCGATGAGCTATGCTAAGAAGCGATCATCAAGAAAAACGAAGCCTACCGAATGTTTCTCGAAGGACGAACTAGGAACGACAACTATCATCAGGTCAGGCGAGACGCCAAGAGGATGAAAACAACGGCAAATTAACAATGAGAAAATTTCATCACTGGACGAAAATTTGAAGAAAAATGACGAGACAAGGTTACCAGCCGCAAACTACCATCTGGAAGGACGAAGAAGCCAACATCAGTACTTCCGAACATTGCTAACTGGACCGACATCACAGACTGAACCTTCTGGAAGATCCAGATCCAACTGCCCAACAGCTCCAAACCTATGATGAAGCACAGACAGCCCTACATAATTTAAGATCGAACAAGGCTCCCGGAATTGACGGAATCCCTGCAGAGCTCTTGAAAAAAGGTGAAACAGAGCTCACCATTGTTAAAACCTGGACAATTGAAAAATTATCCATTACATGTCCTGTATACAAAAAAGGGTGACCGTTTGCGTTGCGAAAATTACAGAGGAATTTCGACTCAGGTAGGAGGCTTCAGATCCTGACGATCGACAACGGACCAGTTATTCTCAGTAAAACAGTTGCTAGAAAAATACTGGGAATATGATAGTGTTCAGCAACTGTTCGTCACTCGATTTTTGTCAATACAATGTAATGATACAATAATGTCGACTGCTCTAGATTGAACTAGGTGACCCATCGAAACTAGTTCAATGAGTACCAAGTAAAAATTCAAAACGAGTTGAGTCAAAATAGAGTCCGGTCTCGGCCCAATACTGTGGACACCAGAATTACACTACTCGTAAAATCCACACAGTTGGTAGCATACACAGACGACGTAGATATTCTGGACAGATCAATACTGTTATAGATCTGGCAACCACGCACTATTGATCTTTCCCGAATATGCCTGAACAGTCCCCTAATATGTAAAAAGCCATAATCAAAGATCTAGAACCTTCCAGTATACACCCGACGGAACAGTATACTCCAAAATGTAGGCAATTAAAGATCTAGAACCTTCCCGAATAGTCTAGACACACACCCAACGAAACCCGACGGAAGCTTCGAGAACTGGGGAAATATGGTATAAAAGCACGAAGCTGTCAGACGGGAGTCAGTCATTCAGCGACATCTGTGGAAGAACGCGATAGAACAATATCGGTGGTGCCATATAGTGCGAATTAAGTTAAAGTGCGAATTAACTCAAAGTGCGAATAAATAAATTATCCTTTATTTTTAAACGAATTGTGTTTTACTTGAAATCCCGGCGAACCCCTAGCTCGCAACAATACTTTACTTGTGTTAAGGAGGTATTCCAGGAGTTGCGAGTCAGTAGCGCGTGAAGTTGGGCTTAGGGTCAATGAAGTGAAAACTAAATACCTGACCCAGACAAGAAGGACTGAGGCAGAATATTACTATAGGCGCATACAACTGTGAGCCCGTCTCACAATCGACGGCAATGAGCGGCATGAAATTCAAAGAAAAATCATGGCAGCTAACTAAGCATTTTATGTTTTATGTTATGTAAGGTTCATCGAAACAATAAACTACAAATCTACAACATATAACCTCGCCCTGCTACATGAGATGCGAAAAGTAGATTTTGACACGGGTGTGTCGGAGAATTTAATCGACACGTTTGAGCGAAAAATTCTTCGGGAAGGTGTACGGAGCAGTTAAGGAAGCAGATGATTGGACGACCCAACCAGCATCTACTGTGATCAAAAGCCGCAAGCTATGATGGGCTGGCCACTTGGAGCGCGAGGAAGCTCAAGGCAACCGACCGCACGGAAAGCGACGAAAGCGATGGGAGGACTCAGTCAACGCAGATTGCAAAGTGCTTCTCGATTTTTCAAACTGAAAGACGCAGTCGTTGAAGGAGGTGCAATGACTTGGGCGGATTTTCGGGATATTCGAGACAGATTACATCTCCGACGACGAATTTTGGAGCAAAACTGAAATAAGATAGGTCGCGAGATTTAAGGGCGAAAGTGGCAGTGGATCGGTCACGCCATTGAAAAATTTAGGAAACGAAACATCGCATAATCTGCAAGAAAGGTCGCATGGAAGCGAACAGTTGAACAGGAGAGGCCAGAGGCTCAATGGCGGCTCGTCAAGTACGGCAGAGTCGGCAGTTTTATTGCAATACAAGCGTTCCTTTACTGCATATGAAATATGCGTATTTTTTTCTCTTCCTCTCTTTACGGACCACAGGAGGCAATAATACGGCACGGTAAACGACAGACAACTCTTCCTGAGGAAATCAAGTTAGGATTGTGGATTTGCAAGGAAGGTCGCATGGAAGCGAACAGTTGAACAGGAGAGGCCAGAGGCTCAATGGCGGCTCGTCAAGTACGGCAGAGTCGGCAGTGTTATTGCAATACAAGCGCTCCTTTACTGCATATGAAATACGCGTATTTTTTTTTTCTCTTCCTCTCTTTACGGACCACAGGAGGCAATAATACGGCACGGTAAACGACAGACAACTCTTCCTGAGGAAATCAAGTTAGGATTGTGGATTTGCAAGGAAGGTCGCATGGAAGCGAACAGTTGAACAGGAGAGGCCAGAGGCTCAATGGCGGCTCGTCAAGTACGGCAGAGTCGGCAGTGTTATTGCAATACAAGCGCTCCTTTACTGCATATGAAATACGCGTATTTTTTTTTCTCTTCCTCTCTTTACGGACCACAGGAGGCAATAATACGGCGCAGTAAACGACAGACAACTCTTACTGAGGAAATGAAGTTGGGATTGTGGATTTGCAGATCGGAAAATTTTTTAAAAATCAAACCTCCTCAGTAAATTTCGTGAGAGGTGTCACTCTCTCTTCTCCGCTCATCAGATCCAGTGACAAGCTGCTTTCAAACTTAAAAAAAAAAAACCGAAATAAATAGAAAATCGTTTTGTATTTTAACGTAGACCCATCAACTCCCCGTCAAACAAACGACAAAAAAAAAAAAAACTTTCAACTTGATACGGCAATCATCTCGATTGAATTATTCACCCCAACTCCTCCTTCTTGCTTAGTGGCACGACACAATTTAGGAAAAACATAGAAATCTATCAGGGACTTGTATCCTGTATCTATAGATACTACGCAACGAATATTTCCATAGCAATTTCTCTCTAATCTGAAACTAGATGCTAAGGACCTCCCGAGACGAATACTATTTTCTCGGATTAAACACGTGCGCCTGTTATCAAACCATCAAGAAAGTGTGTCATGTCAATGTCGGTTTCTGGTATTTAAAAATGAATCTCGTCCTGTTGTTTGTTTTTTTTTTTTTTTTGCGCCCCAGATTATGTCATTCGATCAAACACTTATTCAATCACATTTTCGCATCGCTACCCTATGACAACGAAAGGTAAAGATTTTTGTTTTTTTTTTGGCGGGGATTTTTAAGGAATACGAGGAAAAGTTCGAAGGACGACAAAAAAAAAATGAAACGAAATTAAAATGAAATTTTCGTAGTATTTTTGGGAATAAGTTTTGTGTTGTGTGTAAAACAGAAGGTAAGGGAGATTTTTGTAGGGAAACTTTCTGCTTCGGTAGGGAACCCTTCAGTAGGAGAGCCTTCGAACATGGAAAATCGCCAACAACCAAATTATTTTATTTTTTTTTTGTATCGGACTCACGAGATACGCTTCCGTGGCGTAGTGGGCAGCGTGCTTTTTTTTTTTTTTAACAGAATGACATGTGTTATAGGCAATTGCGGCCTTTATGTGCAATGCACAGACACAGTCATGGAGGGAAGGAAGGGGATTGGGAAGGTAGGGGAAGAGGAGTGAGAACGACCGTAACGAGTGGAGAAGCTGATATATATTTTTCAGCGTGCTTACTTCTCATTCCTTCCCTCCATGACTGTGTCTGTGCATTGCACATAAAGGTCCAAAATCATTCCGACTTTCTCGATTCAAAAGTGAAAACTTCAAAATCGACATGGTTTGAAGGAGCAGCCCGATTTTTTTCAAGGGAAGCGTTACTTCACTAAGATGTCCGATCTGGAACATTCCCAAATCCAAGTAGCTTAAGAATCAAAGAAAATATATTTCATTAATTTTTCCAGATGCCGTTTGGGTTCTCGAATGCAATTTAACTCCGGCTTAGACGATTCCAGGAACGGTTTAAAAACGGAGCAAGGCAGAAGACATCCTAGCTAGGGTGTATCGTAGTGAGTAGCGTGTTGGTTAATAACGCGAAAATCGTGAGTTCAAATCCCGGTCGACGCATAGCTCCAGCACATTTCCTGCTTGGATATACTTTAGTTACCTCAATCTACGAAAATGAAAATTTGTAGATAGAGGGTTGTGCGAAGGGCTAACAACCCTTCTACAATGCCAAATAAAATGTTAAGGAACCTGAACGTCAGGAGATCTCGGTTTAGGCTGTAGTGCCTTTGTAGAAGAAGAAGACATCCTCAATGGCATGATAGAGAGAATCAAAAGGGTGGTGGCGTTGCAATAATCATTAACAAACAAATACATCACTCTCTCTTGCCTATTCCCATAACCGAAGAAATCGGCTCGTTATCGGTTAAACTTGTTGACATGGACCTTATCTTAACAGCCAGTTACTTTCCAGGAACTCATGTCACGTCTGAAAAACTAAAAAAAATTCTAATCTGATCTCAAAACCCTCACAAGAACAAAAAATAAAATGCTATTGTGTGGAGATTTCAATGCCAAACACCAGCACTGGAACTGTCCCCGAACCAACAAAGCCGATCGAATACTCTTCGATGAACTAGCCAAGGGAATTGGAATAGTTCTTCCTCCATCTGAACCTACATACCATCCACCGGCTTTCTTCCACCCTAGACCTAATTATAAGTTTTGGACTAATTAATGTATCCCAACCAGAAACTGCTGTTTTTCCTCGTGGACGAAGTACCATTGAATAATAACGCAGTAAAAATCCGTAAGTATTCTAAAACGCGATGGAATACCTACCACCGTCTCCTGAGCAACTCCTTACCTATCGATAAGCTCGACCTGTCAAAAACCACCCCCCGCAATAATTGACGAAATGGTGAATAGCTTCTCGTCCAAAGTCATTGAAGCAGCCGAAAAATCAACTCCAAAAGCAACAATCAAGGAAAACATTATTACACTCCCTATAGAAATCAAAAATCTCATCTCTGCTCGTAACCAAAAAAAGACGGCAATGGCAAAGATGTAGGGATCCCGCCTTAAAAAAAAGAAGTTCTCTTCCGGCAAAATGAGATAACTTCCTGCAAAATGAGATAAAATATGAAATATCTCAACTGAGAAACAAAAACTGGAATGCTGTCCTAGAAGGGTTAAACAAAGGGTCCACAAAATTCTGGAAAATTAATAAAGTTTGTAACACTCAGTAATTTTAAGTCAAAATTTTGTAATAAACTCTTCTGGTACCTTAGAAATATAAAGCCCTTACGGCAACACTATATATAAAAGAGCCGCATGGCCAATCTTCCACACAAAAGAGCCGCACGGCCAATCTGACATGTAAGTATAAAACTCGGAGCCGTGGCTCTCAGCGGTCATTCTGCATTCGCACGGCACGGATAATACATTTGTCTGTAGAATAAAGAATCTTCCCTAAAAACAATCGTAGCGTTTTATTAATATCTATTCCACTTCCTTATTCACCACAGCACGGCACTACGACAAATTTTAGTCCGTCTGTGATTGAATACTCCCCCACCCAAGTAGTTTGCTCGATCTCTGACGAAGAGAACCCCAACGACCCGGAAAAAGACTCCCGTTAAAGCTAAAATAGCCTAAAAGTTCTAAAAAATAGGGGAAGAAGTATACCTTATTTAAAAGTCAATAATAAAAAACATTTATACTGACAGCGACAAAGCAGAAATATTAGCGGATCAATTCCACTCCGCTCATGACATCGCTCTAAGTAATTCTGCCCACGACAATTCACCAATAATATCAATAATCAAATTGATAAATTGCTGTCGACTCCCTTAACAACATCCGAGCGGTTCTTCTTCTTTGCAAACCTGCTGATATCAGAAACGTACTGCGCAGATCCAAAACCAGGAAAAGCCCCGGAAAAGACGACATACCTAACATTCTTTTGAAAAATCTCCCCAAAAAAGCAGTGGTTTTCTTGAGTCATATATTTAATAGTTGCCTGAAACTAGGATATTTTCCAAAATGCTGGAACGAAGCCACTAAGCCCGCACCCAGTAGTTATAGGCCTATTAGTCTACTCTCCTCAATCTCCAAAATTTTTGAGAAAATTATCCTTCACCGTCTTCAAATCCACACCGACGAAAATAATATTCTCCCGGACTATCAATTTGGCTTTCGACGACAAAAACACTCCACGTGTCACCAACTTCTCAGAGTCACTAATTTCGTTAGAAAGGCATTCCAGGACAAAAAATCTGTTAGCATGATCACGCTAGACATCCAAAAAGCGTTCGATACAGTATGGCATAATGGCCTCCTATCCAAGTTAGTGAAATACTCGTTTCCCAAATATTTAATCCGCCTGATCGGTTCCTTCCTCTCACAGCGATCCTTTCAAGTAAAAATCAAATCATCCAAATCGGAAAGCCGTGGGATTCCTGCAGGTGTTCCTCAAGGATCGTATCTAAGTCCCCTACTCTTCAACCTATACACATCCGATATTCCTAAGCACTCCACTTGTGAGTTAGCGACTTTTGCAGATGACACTGCTGTTTTCACAACATCAGTGGACCCTGCAATAATAATCAATAACCTGCATAAGCAGTTTGCCCAAATTGCAGCGTATCTCACCAAGTGGAAAATAAAATTGAACACAGCGAAAACCGCAGCAGTTTTTTTCACGAAAAGAAGAGGCTTCCGTGGCGTAGTGGGCAGCGTGCTTGCTTCTCAGTCAATGGGTCGTGGGTTCGATTCCCACTCCAGACAGGGGATTTTTTTAAGCGCAAATTTTTCAGTTACTACTGGTGATAAAAAATTATTCGCAATAAAATGGGGAAACGGTGTAAAAGTGAAACAGTTCCACTTCAAGAAGGCCTAGATACTCAGTAGATGGTTTCTGTTCGCTTTCTATCATTCAGTCCCCCATAACATCTGCAAATATTTGTCATTAGCAGCCAGTACAACTGAACAATATACCAGCTTCTCCACTCGCTACGGTCGTTCTCACTCCCCTTCCCCAACCTTCCCCATCCCATTCCTTCTCTCCATGACTGTGTTTGTGCATTGCACATAAAGGCCGAAATTGCCTATAACACAGGTCATTCTGTAAAAAAAAAAACAAAAAGCATCCCAGTATCTACCACCCCTTACACTCCACCTTGGCGGAGAAACTATACCATGGTCCAATAACATCAAATACCTTGGGATGTACTTAGACAAGAAACTGACATACCATCACCAGATCTCATACGCTGTCTCCAAAACACTAAAGCTTATCAGGATATTTATACCCTTTGATAAATCGGAAGTCAAAACTATCGATAGCGAATCAACTGCTTCTGTACAATGTGGGTAATGCGACCATGTCTCTTGTACGCGTGCCCTATTTGGAATGGATGCGCCCAAGCACACAAAAACAAATTTACAAATAACGCAAAACAAATGCCTTAAGCTTGTACTGAACAAACCCTGGTATTTCTCAACTAGACGCCAACTGGCTGTTACAGACCTAGTCCAAACTCAGTGCAACAAACTGGAAAAAAAATTTTTTAAGTAGTTGCAAGAACTCGATCAAAAATACTCCAGTGCGTCTCAGGATGTAGGAATCGCGACATAGCTGGTGAGAGAAATCCAACATATCCTTTTTTTATGTGACACCGAAACTGGAGGGATTACCCTTTTGGACTGAAGCTCAGCTCCGGTGTGGTGGGAAGGTTGTTGGTTTTTGGGAATCAAGGGAATAGAGACATTGAATTGTTGAATGTCTTGCGGGAATACTGAAATCCAGCTGAAATCGTCCAGCCATGCGGTTGGGGGTGGAGCGATGGGCTAACAACCTGTCCCCATACAGAAGAAAAACACTTTTTACGGAGCCTAAGGCTTCGCCTCGGATTGGATGGACGGTAATGGACCCAACGAAATCCAACGCTCTTCCGGAACCTGGAATGTACGATCCTGATTCAAACCACTAAAACCACTCCTGGAACAAGCTGATAAATTCAACTTTAATGTTGTCGCACTCCAGGAAGCTAATTGGCTTGGTAGCGCGGAAAATCAATGGGAAGCCGCGAGCTTGGAGTGGCAATCAATGAAAAAGTATGTCCACTTCGCACAAGGACAACTTTTTTTTAAAACCTGGCTCATTAATGGTCACGCTCCAACGGAAGACGAGGTGCCTGAGTGACCTTGAACAACATTACCCTCAAATTAAATCAAGATAACTTCAACGGTGAAAGGGATGGTGTCACTCGGTCCATACATTGCCAATCAATGACCGGGAAATGGAGCACAATAAAATCCAAATCTTGGGTGGACAGGATCAGGAGAAGAACAAATTGCGAGCGAAAACACCATTCTGTACGTTGGTTCTAAGTGTGAGACAGTCGTCCTTATGCCGAAAATGAGAAACAGTCAGCTGGGATCCAATCTAGTGGTACGTAGGCGGCTATTTAAGTTTTGAGCCTAACCTATACGCAGTGTTGATAGGCGCCATCTGACGTTTCAAATGAAAAGTATGATCTTTTCAATCATAACGTACTTCAGAGCGTTTTGACATTGGAGCATAACTTCTGTTGTTTACAGTCTGTTCAAAATTTTGTCTCAGCGAAAAAATGGAATTATCTCGGGAACATTTTTGTGCGATGATTTTTTACGATTTTCGACGTGGACTATCACGACGGGAGTGCATTGATCAACTCACTTCGACTGTTGGTGATGAAGCCCCCATCCGTGGCCACTGTGAAATGCTGGTACAACGAATTTGATCGTGGCCGTAGTTCGATCGGGGACGAAAATCGTGCAGGTCGTCCAAAATCAGCTGTTGTGCCAGAAAATATTGCTGCTGTTCGCGAACTAATATTGGAAGATCGTCATGTGACCTATCGGGAGATTGTGGGCATCAGTATGACGACCATCAACAAGATTTTGCATAAACATTTAGCTGTGAAGAAGATTTGTTCACGCTGGATCCCACATAAATTGACACAAGATCACAACAGATGCTCGTGTCAAGTGGTGCAAGGAAATGATCAAAAAATACAATCGCGGTGCGTCAACAGCTGTTTATAACATCTGCACAGGTGACGACGAATCTTGGATCTATGCATATGAGCCTGAAACAAAACGCCATGGGTCTTCCACGACGAGCCAAATCCGACAAAAGTTGTTCGTGTGCGGAGCACTTCGAAGCAAATGATCGCCTGTTTCTTCGGAATAACTGGACATGTGGCAACTGTACCGTTAGAGAAACGAAGAACGGTTAATTCTGAATGGTACACAACCATTTGTTTGCCAAAAGTGTTCGGCAACGAAGGATCATTCTTCATCATGACAATGCGAGCTCTCACACATCGGCTGCAACAACCGCCTATTTGACTGGTCAAAACGTCGAATTGATCCTCCGTATAGCCCTGATTTGTCAGCTAATGACTTCTTTTTATTCCCGAATATCAAGAATAAATTGCGCGGTCAACGTTTTTTCGAGGCCTGAAGAAGCCGTTGATGCATTCGAAAACCATGTTTTGGAGGTACCTCAATCGGAGTGGAAAAAGTGTTACGAAGATTTAAGGTTTAAGCGAATGCAAAAGTGTATCGATCATCACGGAGACTACTTTGAAAAACAATAAAGTCATTTCCAATAAGAAATTACTGTCGTTTCATTATTAGGCTCAAAACTTAAATAGCGGCCTACGTATGTTGTGGCATCCAACGGCAAACTTTGGAGTACAACTGGATGATCTGAAATAGGCACTGAGATTTAAAGGCGGAAATGGCAGCGGATCGGTCACATTTTGAGGAAACCAGTACAAAACATCTCTAGCACTGCATTATAATTTTCAACAAAGACGTCGATCTGGAAGCGAGCAGTTTAGCAGGTGACCAATGGAATAAACAAGTCGTGGCAACAAATAAGGACCAATGCTCAGGATCGTGCCCCTTAGAAAGGGAAATTGTTCGAGTACATACCGAATTAATGAAGAATTCTCCCAAAAATAAAATCCTCCACCTGTTGCATTAACGGAAAAAAAACAACACTCACTTTGAAAACAACAACAATTAAACGCACTAATAGAATCCAGCAACGAATTTGTATTTTCTTGAGGGGCTTCCAAGGTCCTTTCTGAGGAAAACTCTCCAATTCACAATTCGAAAACACTTTTTAACAAAATTTCCCTTTTTACGGAAAATTTCTCACTAAAATTCCCGATTTTTTTTTTTTTTTTTAAAAGCAAATCTCTTCGATTTCAATTTTTAATTTTTCCGAATTAATAATAATTGGAAAAAAAAAAAAAACGAATAATAACTATAAAAAATCCCAGTCAGCTTTTCTGTGTGCTTTCACGTTGATAAAACGATTCGCAATGAAATTGGAGATTATTGCGAACAACTAGCTAAAGGCACCGCAACGAAACAACCCCCTTAACACGTAGTGCACGAGCAGCAAGTCTGCTAGCTATCCAACTAAAGCTTCCAATAACTATGTAACTTTTGGTTTGTGACGTGTGACTTTTTAGTCACGTTGAACATACGTAACACATCAGATAATACACCACCCCGAGACTATTTGGCATACGAGTTTGTTTAGCGAACAACAGAGAGCTTAGTTATAAGCATATGCTAGCTAATTGCACACACTACCTGGGTATGGATACAATTGGGCCACCCGAATTCGTGAAAATGAAAATTCGTATAATAGACGGGGCAGGAATTTGCGATGAACCAAAGTCCAATTTGGGCTGTAGTGCCATTGAAGAAGAAATCGAACGTTAGGCTCGTCAGGAAACTGCAAATATTCGTGGAACAAGGATTTTGGGGGTATTCTGCGCTCTCCAACGACGAACTTTGGAGTACAACTGGACGGATAGGCACTGAGATACAAAGGCGGAAATGGCAGAGGATCGGTCACACTTTGAGGAAATCGGAGCAAAACATTGCCCGAAATGTACTGGATTATAATTCTCAAGGTGAACGGAAAAGCGAATAGTTGACCACGAAGTCATCCCTCCCCTCCCTCCTCCCCCTACAGGGGTCTAAACAGGAAATTGATTGATTGGTTTTTGGATTCGAAGTACTGGTTGACTCCAGCCGCGAAATACTTGATGCAGCTCGGTTCGTTTCGATGGAGGACTTCTGTGACGGTTGGGATGGGTTGATGCTACGGTTTAAAAAAAAAAACAGCGGAAGGGGTAGAAGGGGCTGTAGTGCCATTGAAGAAGAAATCGAACGTTAGGCTCATCAGGAAACTGCAAATATTCGTGAAACAAAGCCTCCGAAGGATCTTGGGGGTCTCAAACGACGAACTTTGGAGTACAACTGAACGGATAGGCACTGAGATACAAAGGCGGGAATGGCAGAGGATCGGTCACACTTTGAGGAAATCGGAGCAAAACATTGCCCGAAATGTACTGGATTATAATTCTCAAGGTGAACGGAAAAGCGAATAGTTGACCACGAAGTCATCCCTCCCCTCCCTCCTCCCCCTACAGGGGTCTAAACAGGAAATTGATTGATTGGTTTTTGGATTCGAAGTACTTGATAAGTACGGGTTGACTCCAGTCGCGAAATACTGCAGCTTGGTTCGATTCGATTAAGGACTTCTGTGACGGTTGGGATGGGTTGATGCTACGGTTTAAAAAAAAAACAGCGGAAGGGGTAGAAGGGGCTGTAGTGCCATTGAAGAAGAAATCGAACGTTAGGCTCATCAGGAAACTGCAAAAACTCGTGAAACAAAGCCTCCGAAGGATTTTGGGGATATTCTGCGCTCTCCAATGACAAACTTTGGAGTACAACTGGACGGATAGGCACTGAGATACAAAGGCGGAAATGGCAGAGGATCGGTCACACTTTGCCCGAAAAGTACTGGATTATAATTCTCAAGGGGAACGTCGGGTCGGTCGACCTTGTAGCCCATGAAAGCGAGTAGTTGACCACGGAGTCATCCCTCCCCTCCCCCTATAGGGGTCTAAACAGGAAATTGATTGATTGGTTTTTGAATTCGAAGTACTTAAAAAGTACTGGTTGAATCCAGCCGCGAAATCTTGATGCAGCTCGGTTTGTTTCGATGAAGGACTTTTGTGACGGTTGGGATGGGTTGATGCTACGGTTTAAGAAAAAACAGCGGAAGGGGTAGAAGCGTTCGCGGAGGATTTGGTTAACTTTTTCTCAAGATTTTCTGAAGGATTTTGGTTGCCAGCAAAATTGTATTTTTCTTTCTAGATGAAATCTGAGAGTATATTGTGTTTGCCTTACCGTTTGTAACACTAAGAAATAATGCTCGCACAGAGGGTACATAAATATTTGTTGTCTCTCAAAAACCTCGATTCCGAGTTGCTGTCTGTCCGTCCGTCTACAACATAACTCTCGATAGCCTTGACCTATCGTGCTGAAATGTTGTTGTATGTCATTTTTAGCAAAAAAGTAACTTTAAGTTCGTGAACGGGCCCCCACTCCTTCTACCCCCTCCCATACAAATTTCATGAAATTTCGAAATTTAAAGAAATTAATTTTTCTCCAAAACCATTTCAGCTATTGACTTGAAAATTAGGTTAGTATAATGATATAAATATCATTAACCTCAAGAAATATTGATCTGATCTTTTTACTCATTCTACCACCTCCCATACAAATGCACAATTTTCAAAAATGCATTTATTCAATTTGCAATGCAACTAGCAAAGCCAAATGAACCAATTGTTGTCATTATTAATTTTATTATAATTGCAACTAATTTTGGACCAACTTTACAACACTCCTTCTACCACCTCCCATACAAATTTTACGAAATTTCGGAATTTCAATTAAATTACGTTTTCTTCAAAACCGTCAAAGCTATCAACTTTGAAATTTGCGAAAACTATTCTATTTTAAATATAATTGATGTCAAAAAATTTGGTTTTGATTCGGATATTCCTTCTACCCCCTCCCATACAAATGCAGAATTTTTGGTAAATGCATTTAACCGATTTTCATAGAAACTAGAAGAAGTAGAAACTTGAAATTTTGCCAAAAATTTTAATAAAAGCTGAAAAAAAATATCGCCTTCACCCAACTCTTTCTACCACCTCCCATACAAATTTTTATATTGGAAGTTCAAGAAAATTCCTTTTCTCCTTCGAACGCAGCTATTGACATAAAAAAAGCAATGTGATTAGGATGTTGATAAGCAGATCAAAAATCAACCAAAATTCCCCCCTCTTTCTCTGCCACACCTCCCATACAAATACCATAAATTCAGACAAAAATTGTTCAATTGAAAATTATGAAAGCAAGAAACTTTGAATTCAGCATGAAATATTTTATATACTACGTTCAGTGTTACATAGAAAAATATTACAAACCTCCCCCTTTGATTTTACCACCTCCCATGCAAAAGGTAAGTAAGTATTTCATCTGGGCTTTACGCTCAATCATAATTCTGTTTTTTTCTTAGGATTTGGTTGGAGTAGCACCCTCGAGGTTATTGATTGTCAGGAATATGGTGGAGGATCCTCGGGCTTTTTTTTCATTTTTTTTTTTTAAGATTTGGTTCGATTTAATTGGAAGATCTGCCGGGCTTTTTTTTCCTAGGAAGATGGTGGAGGATTCCCCTGATACAGAATATCAATTTCATAGTTTTAGAAAATCTCGAGAAGAAGGATTTAACAGAGGGTCCCACAGGCTATTTTCTAATTATTTTTTTTTTGAAAGGATTCTCTAATCAGGAGGGTGATGGATATTTTTCGGGCTATTTCTGATTTTTATTTTAGGATTTGGTTAACAGAAAGATGATGAAGGATCTCTCGGGCTTTTTTTTTTAAGATTTTACGAAGGATTTGGTGATGGAGTATTGTGGTTGCCAGGAAAATGTTTTTTTCTTCCTAGGATTTGGTTGGAATTTCCCGTTTTTTAGGTTTTGGTGAACCTCGAGGTTATTGATTGCCAGGAATATAATGGAGGATCCTCGAGCTATTTTTTTTGTTCAATTATTTTGGAAGATCGGGGCTTCTTTTCCTAGAAAGATGGTGGTTGCCAGGCTGAAACAGAATATCAGTTTCTTAGTTGTAGAAAATCTCGAGAAATTCGATGGAATTTAAATTTATGAAGGAGGATTTAACGGAGGGTGGAGGCTCTTTTCTAATTTTTTTTTCTTGAAGGATTTCGTTACCAGGAAGGTAATAAATATTATTCGGACTATTTCTGAATTGTTTTTAGGATTTGGTTGCCAGGAAGATAGTGGAGGGCTGAAAAGTTGGAGGGATTTATGAATTTTTGATAGAACGTTTTTTTTTTTTTGAATTTTGTTTAAACGAATTTCATTCAATTAGTTAGGCGACAGCTTCACCCAATCCGCAATCATAGTGTTATAGTCTAGCAACCACGCAATATTGATCTTCCCGAAAGTGCCAGAACTATATAGAACAGTCCCCCAAAGTGTACAATGCCATCTAGAATCTTCTAGTATAGTCTAGACATACACCCTACAGAACCGTATACTCCAAAATGTAGGATCTAGAATAGTCGAGATATACACCCGAAAACATTCACGACAGAAGCTTCGAGAACAGGGGGGAAATGGTATAAAACCACGGTAGCTCTCAGCGAGCAGTCAGTCATTTTAATGATCGAGACGCGAACCGGTGAAAGCGATATAGCGATACGCGGCGGTAGTGCCAGATAAGCGAATTAAGTAAAAGTGTGAACTAGTTAAAGGGAAAATTAAAGTAAAAGTGCGAATAAATAAATTATTCCTTATTTTTAATAGGCTCAATACTAAAGTGTCATTGCTCTAACTTGGCAGCACTGGACCGAGAAAATTGGAGAAGAAGCATACACGAGGCCAAGACCCAACCTGGGCTGTAGCACCATTGATGAATTTGGCAGCATCATCTCTGAAGACAATAACGAAATTTTTCACCAAAAACTTCATTGCTTACCGGAGTCAAGTCTTGATTCCGACAAAGCTTTTCAGTCTCACCATAAGAACAGAGCTTAGGTGTATCCTTGTGGATGGCTTGTTGGTCTATAGTGCGAAGGTCGTGAGTTCAAATCCCAGTCGGCGCATAATGCCAGCACATTACCTGCTCGGGCGTATCTTACAGGGTCCGGCACTCAAAGTGTAACCAATTAAAAAGGCCATAAATTCAGTTTGGAAAATTACTTTTGCTCAATTTAAAGTACAAAATGTGTAAAAATAATACAAAATTCCGAATCAATTCACTTTTGCTCGATATGACCACCTTTTGCCTTGACTATGGCCTTGAGACGGTCCAAAAACGAATCGCAAGCTGCCCGAATGTGACTTGCAGGTATTTTGGCCCACTCGCGGACAACGGCTTTTTTCAGCGCCTCGAGACCGGTGTATCTTTTAGTTTGGACCTTGCTCTCCAAAATGGCCCAAAGAGAATAATCCATCGGATTCGCGTCTGGTGAATTCGAGAGCCATTGTATGAAGTTCGGAACGTTATTTTTCAGCCATTCTTGATTCACTCGAGCTTTATGAGACGGTGCCGAGTCCTGTTGAAACGTCCATGGTCTGCCACCGAAATTTTTGTCTGCGCACGGCTTTAAAGCAACCTCCAGAATACTTTCCCGATAATATTGCGCATTTATCTTGACGTCAGGCTCGATGAAAACGATTGGAGAGCACCCATCTGCGGTTACAGCGGCCCAAACCATTATCTGTGGCGGGTGCTGCCTTCTGGTGGCCAATCGATGACTCAAATTCTCGTATGAACGGTCCGTCAAGTAAACCCTATCGTTTTGACAGTTTACGAATTGCTCAATTGTAAAAATTTTCGTGTCAGAAAACACAATGTTCGGAAATTGACCACTTTCGGCCAAGCGAAGCAACTCCTCCGCTCTCTCAAGTCTGACTTGTTGCTGCTTCGGTGTGAGATCATGCGCCTTTTGGATCTTGTAAGGCTTGACCTTGAGATCATTTTTCAGTATGCGGCGGATGCTACGGTCAGATATTTTCAGTTCTTTCGCCATTTGATTGGCACTTCGTCGGGGCTTTCGCTCAAGTCGCTTCTTCACTTTTTGAACCATCTCACGTGACGTTGCAGTCTTTTGACGACCACCTCCATGACGTTTTGCGATGCTATCAGTATCATTGTAACGAGTTATGGTGCGATAAACGAAAACTTTATTCACTTTAAGGTGTTTGAGCTCACGAACAATCGCTGGTTGTGATTTTCCAGCTAAATATAATGCAATCACACTATTACGTTTGAAATCCATTACTGATTTCTTTTTTTCGCGTTCACTCTCGGCAAACTACTTTCGTGCGCTTGTAAACAATACAATAAACTGTCATTTAGCCAACTTACAGACAGCTGATGCCCGTGCGTCAGCTGCGCGAGCGGTCTGAAGTTGGTTACACTTCGAGTGCCGGACCCTGTAGTTACGTCAATCTACGCAAAAAAGGCCTAACTACAGGCTCCCTAAAATTCATTAAAACGTTAAAATCATAAAGGAACGTACAACAGGCTCCCAACAATGCACTAAAAGGACGAACTACAGGCTCCCTACAATGCACTAAAACGTCAAAATCAAAAAAGGACAAACTACAGGCTGCCTGCAATGCATTAAAGCCTTGAAATCAAAAAAGGACTAACTACAGACTCCCTAAAATTCATTAAAACGTTAAAATCATAAAGGAACGTACAACAGGCTCCCAACAATGCACTAAAAGGACGAACTACAGGCTCCCTACAATGCACTAAAACGTCAAAATCAAAAAAGGACAAACTACAGGCTGCCTGCAATGCATTAAAGCCTTGAAATCAAAAAAGGACTAACTACAGACTCCCTAAAATTCATTAAAACGTTAAAATCATAAGGGAACGTACAACAGGCTCCCAACAATGCACTAAAAGGACGAACTACAGGCTCCCTACAATGCACTAAAACATTAAAATCGAAAAAGGACGAACTGCAGGCTGCCTGCAATGCATTAAAGCCTTGAAATCAAAAAAGGAATAACTACAGGCTCCCTAAAATTCAATAAAACGTTAAAATCATAAGGGAACGTACAACAGGCTCCCAACAATGCACTAAAAGGACGAACTACAGGCTCCCTACAATGCACTAAAACATTAAAATCGAAAAAGGACGAACTACAGGCTGCCTGCAATGCATTAAAGCCTTGAAATCAAAAAAGGACTAACTACAGACTCCCTAAAATTCATTAAAACGTTAAAATCATAAGGGAACGTACAACAGGCTCCCAACAATGCACTAAAAGGACGAACTACAGGCTCCCTACAATGCACTAAAACATTAAAATCGAAAAAGGACGAACTGCAGGCTGCCTGCAATGCATTAAAGCCTTGAAATCAAAAAAGGAATAACTACAGGCTCCCTAAAATTCAATAAAACGTTAAAATCATAAAGGAACGTACTACAGGCTCCCGACAATGCACGCACTAAAAGGACGAACTACAGGCTCCCTACAATGCACTAAAACATTAAAATCAAAAAAGAACGACATACAGGCTTTCTGCAAAGTATTAAAACCTTCAAATAAAAAAAAGGGTGAAATACAGGCTCCCTGCAATGCACTAAGACCCTTAAGTCCAAAAAGGACGAACTACAATCCACTGAAATCTTAAAATCAAAAATGGACGAACTACAGGCTCCCTAATTTCCTAAACAAATTTTGTTGTAATAGGAAAGATTTCGGGATTCTACACTGCTACGCCTTATTGTTCGTGACGTTTCGGCCGCTGCTGAGATCTTTATCGAACTTGTTTAATCTGAGAGGAAAGATTTCCGAATTCAACACTGCTACGCCTTATTATTCGTGACGTTTCGGCCGCTGCTGAGACCTTTATCGAACTTGTTTAATCTGAGAGGAAAGATTTCCAAATTCAACACTGCTACGCCTTATTATTCGTGACGTTTCGACCGCTGCTGAGATCTTTATCGAACTTGTTTAATCTGAGAGGAAAGATTTCCAAATTCAACACTGCTACGCCATATTGTTCGTGACGTTTCGGCCGCTGCTGAGACCTTTATCGAACTTGTTTAATCTGAGAGGAAAGATTTCCGAATTCAACACTGCTACGCCTTATTATTCGTGACGTTTCGGCCGCTGCTGAGACCTTTATCGAACTTGTTTAATCTGAGAGGAAAGATTTCCGAATTCTTTTTTTTTTTTACAGCACCGAGTATAACATAGGGGTCACCCTTTAATGCAATGCACAGCTATGTCGGTATAGGAAGAGGAAGTGGAGGTATTAAGGTGGAGAGAGACGAAAATGACGGTGGACATTGTTCTTGAAACACCGCAGGCTGTACTTGTTGGGAAACAAACTAGCTGGCAAATCGTTTCAACACTGTTATGCCTTATTATTCGTGACGTTTCGGCCGCTGCTCCCAACCCTTTAACAATGAAAAATAAAATGTTAGAGGCCAAGACCCAATTCGGGCTGTAGTGCCATTGTAGAAGAAGTAGAACTGACTGGCTGAATATTCTGTAGGTCCAGAAAGCACCCTTGTCGAGGACTTCAAGTGTATTGAACATTTTCAGCATGTAAAAGAAACAGTTCTCTTCCAGAAGGCACGATCCTGAGCATCGGCCTGCACTGGTCGCCGCGACCTACACTGGTCGCCGCGACATACACTGGTCGCCGCGACATACACTGGTCGCCGCGACCTACACTGGTCGCCGCGACCTGCACTGGTCGTCGCGACCTGCACTAGTCGTTGCGACCTGCACTGGTCGTTGCGACCTGCACTGGTCGTCGCGACCTGCACTAGTCGTTGCGACCTGCACTGGTCGTTGCGACCTGCACTGGTCGTCGCGCCCTGCACTGGTCGCCGCGACTCGTTTATTACCTCGTTACCAAAGTCGAACTTTATTTTCATAAAATTCAAGTCCTGGTTCTAGCTACGATCCTTCATTCCATTTCAAGCGAAAAGCGAACATTGCATGCTTAATGGTTCCGGAGATATGAATGCGTTCAACGAACTTTTTGATTTTTTTGCGACCGCAACTAGAGAGTCCGTGAAGACGGCACTGTAGTAGAGTCCGCGATTGAAACGTCGACACGACTCCGAATTCACCATTCCTGTGGATAGTGGTCAGTTTAGTGTTCGCGATTAGGATAAATTCTTCCTCGACGATTTTATGTGTTTGTGTCGTTTAAAAAACTCTGCAACACATTCTGAATTTCGCTCCAAAATTTAGGGCTTCCCAACTATAAAAGAGCAACACCGCACCCCCTTAAATTCTTTTTGTGCGAAAAAAAAAACAAATAATTGCATAAAAATTGTGAAATAATTAAAAGAAAAATCAGCAACAATAACGAACAATCCAGTGAGCCACACCACGTGCTCGTTAAATAATACCGAGCTCTATCAAACGTGAATTTTGTCCGGTGCAGCCTGCACAACACTCTCTGTAATTCTTGCTACCCTTCGCACCCCTTCTCACGATTACACCTCGGCTGGTGCTTGATTAGATTATTTAATTTCATAATGGCAAACAACAACGAACCGAGTCGCATAAGTTTGAATTTATTAATGCATATTGTTGTTGTTGTTGTTGTTGTTTGTTTTATAATTTTTTTTTTATTATTATTATTGTAATGCGGAGTCGCGTAACAAAATGACATGTGAGCTCTTACAGCTTTGTTTCACATATTTCTAATCTAATCTACGGGAAAATTTCCGTTATCGGGTTTATTTTCCGAGAGGTGGCGTGGAAAGGGTGGAGGGTTTCGGAGCGATTGTGTAACGGTCGAACGCATGTGATATGTGTGACCCAAATTGAGGTGCTTAAACGTGACTCACAAGGCTGGGGTAAGTTTTTATCGACTACTAACTTTGTTGTTGATTTTAATTCCAGTTGGGTGTTTAGAGAAAGGGATGGCGGCGTGGAGGATACGAATTTAAATCTCACGTTCGTTCGTGTTTTCAAGTTTTTTTTTCCGGAATTATGGCACAAGTCGGGCGCGATAGGAACACAATTATCTTCCTGTCTCCCCCTCCCCCCACCCGAACTATACTCCTTCATCGCGTTAATTCAAATCTTCTGTTTTTCCGTTGAAGTCGCTGGCTGTGTCTTTGCGGCCCTGGTCGCGATGTGCCTATGCATAATTTATTTGGAAGAACGTGTCCGCAAAACGTGATTTAATAAAAATGAAACAAATTATCAATAAACATTGCAAATATCTATTTTCATAATTTTTTTTGAATTGAAGAAAACGTGAGCGTTATTAGAAGCATCGCTATTTATTGTTTTTCTTGCGCGCTATTTCAGTTCTTTCTGCCATAAAATGTTTGTTTTTCTCTTTTTTCTTTTCCTTTTTTTTTTTGTTCAGTTCCACCCTCAATTGAGACGCTTAGATGCTCTGGGGGTGCAGAAAATGTAAAATAAAAAATACAAGTGAACTTATGCCCTTTGTCAATCTAGAGTTACTCTATGAAAAAGAAAGAACAAGACTGGTACTAGAGTTCGGCCAAGGTGATAAATTTGAAAAAGCGCCCTGCTATTTTCCAGCGTTCGATAAGTAAGCAAATGTGATTGCAATCCGTTCATTAGTACGTGAAACCTACCAAATTAAATTTTCACCACTTAAAAGTACTGCAAATTAAAGATATTCGCGAGTTAAAATCAGAAAAAAGCACACATACGCATCAGGACTGTAATTTCGAATTTCGAACTTTAGTTTTGTTCTTTTTTAGTAAAGAAATGTCAAGAGAACTGTCACGATGACAATTTTGTACATTCGGCGAAGGTACATAAGTGAAAAACTCCAATTATTTCCGTAAATTTTCATAAATTTAAGCATTCGAGGAAACCGAAGTGGGGATCATCCGGAATTGATGGGGATCACCCCGGCGAAAGTGGAAATCTGCATCTGCGAAAGAGGAATCGACAAGTGCAATATATTTTGGTTTTGGTATTTAGCTCGCGATGTATGATATGATATCTTTCCTTTAATAAATGTGTTGTAAAGTCAGAATAAGCCTATTGCCTATTGGACATCTCAATGCTGGAAATCGAGACGCTTTGGCCGTTGGACAATTTACAAATTAAACCACTAAGAGAACGTCACTAAGAATTTTCCAAAGCCTAGTGACATAACCAATCCCAGAAATATCAAACTTGTGTTCGTTGTGCTAAAAACCCTAGCTGAAATGATTGAAAAAGCCCGCCAGATGTCAAATTTCGAAATTGCACCTATGCCAGCGACATTTGCATCGAAATAAGGAGCTACAAATAGTATTACATGCATTCTCACCCACACTTTCGGTTTTCGAACTCGAAAATAAAAAGCGCCCCATCTGACAAGGTGGCCCAACTCTTTTACCAGGTGCCTTGTTCTTTCTTTTATCATAGAGTGACTCTATGTCAATCGAAACATTCATTTTCTGACCGATAGTGTCGCTTTTAGAATTCCCAGACAATCATATCCCTTGGCCATCAACTAACAAACTAACATTCATCTAACAAACAGCACGACTAAGTCCATTTTCAGGAATTTGTCACTTATACCCCAGAAAAGAACAAGATGAGGGCCGTGAATCAAGTTGCATTGTCGAAAAATTTGCGAAGACAAAAAATGTTTTAAGTGGGATTTTTCGAAAGACACCTTTCACCACGGACACAAACCATTATCTAGTCAGAAAAAATGTAACGGTCAAAACGGTCGTCTTGTTCGAATGGGTTACGGCACCCTCCGCTTGGTGAAAAAAATTAGAGAGCTAGTTGATGATTGGCAGAAGACAAACGACCTGTCAACCTTTGAGAAACGTGTTGAGTGCAATTGTAGGGGCTAAAAAAGACAAACAGAGAATGCCCGCAAAACTTGCCACCACTGGAGTGCAATCCACAGAAAAAAAGACGAAGGGCACCCGAATCGAGCCACGCATTACCTAAAAGCCGAGAAAGGAAAACGCACCAAATCAACTGAGAAAATTGAATCGAATGAACAACCCTCCTCCTCTGACGTAATATTTAACGGTAGCCCCAGGGTGCTATTGGTTAGGCGAGCAGTTTTTACCAGATTGAAGTCCCGCATTTCAAGGCGCACCCTCTGCTGCGAAGAATCTGGTACTTCATTCGACTGGCTGTCAGTTCCGACAGCAAACGAAAACGGTGCTGCCATGTTTACATTGCTAAATGTCAGAAATTTATCGCTGAACCGTACCATTACTGTCAAATTCCTTCCGGGAGGGGATGGGAGGGGATGGGGGTGGATGGTTCTGGAGGATTGTTACCGATCTGGAAAGATTCGCCTATTTCAGTAATTAACGTAGCGAATCCACTCCGCTCATCAATATCAAAGTTTTGCAGTAAGTGAAGTGAATGTCGAAGGCGACCCACAAAATCTCCCCTGGTGCATAATATCTGGCATTATGGGGGAGAGTGTAGGGACTCTACAGGACTACAGCCGTATGAACCTACACAGCCAGGCAGTGCACAAGTTAAGCGGCTTTTGGCCCGTGGAACTGCGAAAGCACGGTACCGCTGTTAGTTACCAATGGAGGGTGAAACAACAGATCCGCAAAGTATTTCAAAGGGACCAAAATCGAGAAGGGAGCCACATTAGCAAGTAGCCAGGGAGGTAAAGTCGGATGCGGATAAATGCAAATTGGTGGTTTCCGGAAGGAAATAGTTAACTGAAGTGAGCGAAATATTAGGTAGTAGCGAGCTGAAGGGAATGAAATCCGAAGTTAACGGGTCTGGTGCAGGAAGGAAGGAAGATGCAGGTTAGTGACTCTTCCGAAGAATGTTGTGCACGGAGGTGACAAAAGTAAATAACCAGAACCCTAGGGGATCAAAATCGAAGGGTCTGCTGCAGGACTGAGTAACGCTGACTATAGGTTCCTAGACAAGGAAATGGTCAAAGAGTGCGATTTCGGTCAAAGACTTGGACACGATCAAGATCAAGGTTTGTTGGTCGTCAATGGAGAAATTAGCGAACTTTGGTGAGCGAAATAATTCCCATGCGATGGTAAGTATAGTGGCATCCTAAGGGAGCGAAAACTGAGACAGCAAGGTCGGCGTGTTGTTGCATTAACCAAGCGGTGCCACGACCCAAAGTTTGGCAAAGATTTAGATAGGTAGTATAGATCGGAACCATCATTTGGGGTTTATTCAGCGCAACAGACAAGGTTTTTCATTTTGATGCCATCGAAAATTACTTAGGCGGTCACCATTTAATGCACGATGCACAGTTAAGTCGACATGGATAGCAGGAAACAAATGGATAAATTGCTGGCAAACAAAATTGGGTGAATGAATACAAATTTGAACGAAATCACACGAATTGCACACAAATTTAAGCGAATGCACACAATTTTTGAGTGATTGCACACAAATTTGAGTAAATGTACAAAAATTTCAGTGAATACACATGAATCCTTGCGGAACAACTCACCCACACTATCATCACAGGCCCAAAATGGAAAGATAAGCTCTTCGACAAGGACACGTTCGAAGAAATGATAAACACCGACGTCACAAATCGAAGCGAAACAGCAAAGATCCTTGCGGAACAACTTACCCACACTATCGTCACAGCGTGCGATGCAGCGATGCCCAGAAGGACAATTAGTGGAAGAGGTGCACCATGCTACTGGTGGAACGAGGAAATAAAAACACTCAGGGCAAAGTGCTTACAAGCCCGACGCAGAGTCCAACGATCAAGGGGAAGAGTAGACTTTCAGGACCGATTAAACACTTTCAAACTAGCAAGACGAGATCTAAACAAGGCGATAAAACAGAGTAAGGCAATTTCTTTCAAAAATCTCTGCAACGAAGCGGATATAAATCCCTGGGGTATAGTATATAGGATGGTGATGACAAAGCTGAAGGGTCATAGGTCCCCCACACAAATAATTTGCCCGATAATGCTAAGATCAATAGTAGAGCACCTGTTCCCCCCAAAGGCCATCTACTATGTGTAGCATATCCAGAGAGATTAGCATAGAGTCTATCCCTGTAATTACGTCGGCGGAACTATTCGAGGCATGCGGAAGGATGGGAAACAACAAGGCACCTGGACCCGATGGCATCCCAAATATGGCAATAAAAGTTGCTATTCAAAAGAGGCCCGACATCTTTATAGCAACTATACAAATGTGTTTCGAGGAAGGAGTCTTTCCTGAGCCATGGAAGCTCCAACATTTGGTACTTCCACCAAAAAAACACAAGCCTCCTGGAGAACCATCGTGATATCGCCCAATATGTTTACTTGGCACGTTGGGAAAGATCCTTGAGCGAATTATTAACAACAGACTGCTCGTACTAGCAGAGGAGAAAGGAGCACTCTCAGACCACCAGTTCGGATTTAGGAAATCGCGTTCAACTGTTGACGTCATAAAAGTAGCAGTCGATACTGCAGCGGAGGCGATACAAGGAGAAAGATGGCGATGGGGGCAAAAAAATATTGTGCAGTATTGACACTGGACATTATAAATATCCTTTAACTCGGCAGATTGGTCACTCATAAACAGATAGTTACTCAGGATGGATACACCACACTACATGTTGAGAATAATTGCAAATTACTTCACCAACAGAAAGTTGAGGTACCAAACTGATGAGGGATTAAGGCACTACAACGTCACCGCGGGAGTTCCACAAGGATCTGTACTAGGCCCTCCCTTGTGGAATATTATGTACGATGGAGTTCTTCGACTATCGTTGCCGCAAGGAGTAAAATTAATCGGGTTCGCTGACGATATCGCTGTTGTTACCGTGGCTAAGCACATCCACGAAATAGAGTCAGTAACAAATGAAGCCGTATCACAAATTAGAGACTGGCTAGAGTCTGCTGGCTTAGAACTAGCTGATCACAAAACGGAGGCTGTTCTAATAACAAGCCGAAAGAAAATTGAATACGTGAACATTCAGGTCGGCAGTCAAATCATCAGATCCAAGGAGGCAATTAAATATCTAGGAGTTATGCTCGATAACAGATTAAAATTTAAAGTTCATGGGGACTTCGCGAGCAAAAAGGCGTCACAAATGCAGGCAGGCCGTTCCCGAATACCAGAATATGCCAGAAGGATACTACTTTCGAGAGTAGTCAGCTCGGTTCTCCTCTATGCTGCTCCGGTTTGGGCGGCGGCGCTAGCGATAAAGGAAACAAGGAAAATGATGTCACCAACATATAGGCTCTGTGCGATAAGAGCAATGAGCGGTTTCCGAACAATATCGGACGAAGCAGCCTGTGTCATAGCCGGAATGATCCCCATTGACATTCTAAGGATCTACGAAAGAAGATCCTCGATCCAACAAGAGGCAGCTGTTGCCAGGAAAATAAAAGAAGAGGAAAAGGCAACTTCAATAGCTATGTGGCAAGCCAGGTGGGATAACGCTACAAAAGGCAGATGGACCTATAAGCTAATCTCCGAAATTGAGGTCTGGACAAAGCGGGTGTATGGGGACTGCAACTATCACATCATGCAGTTCCTATCAGGTCACGGCGGCTACCGCAAGTACCTAAATAGGTTCGGACACGATAATTCGCCTCTTTGTCCAAATTGCCCAGATCAAGAAGAAGACACAGAGCACGCGGTTTTCAACTGCAGTCGCTTCGGAGAATGGAGAAATAATTTGCCGAGTCCACCATTCATCATATGATGGAATCAGAGGAAAATTGGATGGAAATTTGCACACTCGTAACGAATGTGCAAAAGGACCTACGGAGAATCGAGAGAGAAAGGAGAGCAGAAGCAATTTAGGAAGCACAGCATAAAATACTAGCCAGCTCCGCGAAGTAATACCTAACGGCAGTCCCGCGGGGAGAGTGGTGTGGTTTAGTACGCAGGCACATATCGGCTGACAGTTCTCTGTTAGGATCAGGTATGTGAATCGTGCATGCCAATGGCACGGGCTATTCGTGTCTAACGAAGTTTCCACACCTCCCTGGCGTAACCAGAAAAAAAACAAGAATTTGAGTGAATTTACACAATTTGAGTGAATGCACACAAATTGCACACAAAATTGAATGCTTGCAGACGAATTGCAGACGAATTTGAGTGATTGCACACAAATTGAATACAAATCTGAGTGAATGCAAACAAATTGCACACAAATTTGAGTGAATGCACACAAATTGAACACAAATTCAAGTGAATGCGCATATATTGCACACAAATTCGAGTGAATGCACACAAATTGCACACAAATTTGAGTGAATGCACACAAATTGAACACAAATCTGAGTGAATGCACACAAATTGCACACAAATTCAAGTGACTGCACACAAATTGAACACAAATCTGAGTGAATGCACACAAATTGCACACAAATCTGAGTGAATGCACACAAATTGCACACAAATTCAAGTGAATGCGCATATATTGCACACAAATTTGAGTGAATGCACACAAATTGAACACAAATCTGAGTGAATGCACACAAATTGCACACAAATTCAAGTGACTGCACACAAATTGAACACAAATCTGAGTGAATGCACACAAATTGCACACAAATTCAAGTGACTGCACACAAATTGAACACAAATCTGAGTGAATGCACACAAATTGCACACAAATTCAAGTGACTGCACACAAATTGAACACAAATCTGAGTGAATGCACACAAATTGCACACAAATCTGAGTGAATGCACACAAATTGCACACAAATTCAAGTGACTGCACACAAATTGAACACAAATTTGAGTGAATGCACACAAATTGAACACAAATCTGAGTGAATGCACACAAATTGCAAACTCCGCCATAGACGGTCCCAAGCCCGGTTGAGAAAGGAGGAGGGGAGGATTATTGTAACCGGAATGGCTGTAACAGACTAGCGTCTCCGGAAGTAAGAGGGGTAAACATGATGAAAAACCCGGTGTGCTCAGACTTGCAATCTAGTGTCAAAACTCAGACACGCATGAATACTCTGAAGCAATAATCCAGGCCAAGATCGAAAGATCCGATTAGGAGATTGGCGTATACACGGAAGAAGGATATTAAGATGGAGACCAGTAAAATCTTAATTATGGCATACTGGAAAATGAATATATATAAGATAGCATTTGGGCTGGTGACTGTGTTATTCTGTTACCTCAGTAAGCAGGAGTGACATCCTGCAGAAATGGCTTTCAGGCTAATACCACAGCTGCCTCCGTCCCGTTAAAACCCTGGCAGGCCTGAAAGTACGCTCGAAGTTCATCATCATTCAGTTGGTAGTGTAGGCTCAGATGTAACATTCCTGACTAACACTGATCCGGCCCTGAACGCAATTCCTCATAAAGGTTTGTGTCAACCCCTGCATGGCCTCACTGCTTGCATAGACAACCATGGGATCTTAAAGTGACTACACATATGAATAGAGATAACGACTTTCAGTGGGGACCCTTAAGACATGAGTTTAACCAATAATAATAGTAAAAGTAATAATAGTAATAACAATAGCAATAATATCAGCAACGAAGAAACAAATAGATGTAACAACCCAGAAGATAAAACACCATTTGCAAGAAGTGCGCGAATAATTCGATCCCCGGAGAAACTGATGAGCAAAGACGACGTCACACCAACGCAGTCATTGCCTTCATGTCCTGATGGAAGAATTTCCCCGGCGATAGTAATTGGTGAAGAGGAAGACCGTAAGTTTGATGCTCTTGATAGGCTGGGTGATAAAATCAAGGAGTTAGTCGAAATGATGGGTGGTGGAAGACGAACGATCCACCAACCTATGAGAGACGCGGTGAGTGCAATCGTGGCTATGCACACACGCGCTACAAGGGACATACGTCGTCAAACGGAGACAGGGAAGTTTGATAAAAGCGCCCAAAAGGACATTCGTCGACAAGAGGCAGGGAAGACTGATAAAAGTGCTCAAACCTCGCCATCATTAGAGTGCATCAATAATGATCGACAACAAAAAAAGGGAGATAAAGGGCACCTGAAACGAGCCACCCCAACAAAAAAGCACAAAAAAGAAAGCGCGCCCGCAGATACTCGTAGCATACGACTGGATGAAGTACCAACAGAAAAATTAAGAGAGAACGAACCTAAAGAAATAGGATGGACGAAAGTCTTAAAAAAAAAAAAGATAAATAGGCGAGATAAACGTCTAAGTATGAAATCCAAACCTAAAGCGGTTAGACCCGATGCAATAGTCATCACCAAAACAGGAGAGATTTCATACAGTGACATCCTACGATTGGTGAAAGGACACGAAGCATTGAATAAATATAGCGAAAATGTGTCAAAAATAAGGAAGACAGCAAAAGGACAAATGCTGTTGGAACTTAACAAGCAACGAAATGAAGACTCAGAGGAGTTCAAGAAGGAGATAGAAAAGGTCCTGGCGGCAAAAGCAGAAATTAAAGTTCTTACGCAAGAAACTCAACTAGAACTGAAAGATCTAGATGAAATTACGACAAAGGAGGATATCGTAGATGCTATACGTATGCAGATAGAAGGGTTAAGTTCCTTCAACCCTTCTTGGATCAAGTCAGTTAGGAAGGCTTATGCTGGAACACAGACAGCTGTGATTAGAGCGCCGACAGAAACCGCGAATAAACTTATCAATAAGGGGAAAATTAAAGTAGGATGGGTCGTCTGCCGATTTAGAGAAACGGTGAATGTAATGAGGTGCTACAGGTGCCTTTCTTTCGGCCATTTAGCAAAAGCATGCAAAAGCACCGAAGATCGCAGTACAAGATGCATGAAATGTGGTGAAGCAGGCCATTTTGCGAGAGATTGCAATAGCCTACCATGCTGCATGCTATGCAAAAGCAACGGAGGTGCCGACTCTAACCATCCTACAAGCAGTCGAATATGCCCCGCATACCTAGAAGCACGCAAAAGTAAAAAAACATGAAAATAGTTCAGATTAATCTTAATCACTGTGAAGCGGCTCAGGATATATTAAAGCAGAGAATATACGAAGAGAAATTTGACGTAGCGATCATTAGTGAACAATATCGAAACTTAGGAGATCTAGGATGGATTTCAGACAGAACAAAAAAGGCAGCAATCTGGGCCTGTGGAGACAAGACTTTCCAAGATAAGCCACACACTGATAACCAGTACTACGTAAGAGGAAAGATTGGCGGAATAAATATATATAGCTGCTATATACCACCGAGTGTTGGCAACGATGAGTATGAAAGGATTCTCGATGGACTCACGATCGATGTTAAGTCAACAAGCCCAAATATCATTGCTGGTGACTTCAACGCATGGGCCACAGAATGGGGAAGCAAACGCACGAATGGAAGAGGAAATATGCTACTCAAAGCCTTTGCGTCGCTTGATGTCATCGTTTTAAATAGCGGGCGCAAAAACACATTTGAAAAAAACGGAAGAGGTTCCGTAATAGACATTACATTTGCGAGCAGAACATTAATCCAGCACACAGAATGGCGGTTAAGTGATGCATACACGCATAGCGACCATCAGGCAATAATAGTGACAATTGATCCTGCTAAAAGAAATCGTCAAAAGCGCCAGCATGCGAAAGCGCAGACAAAAGGATGGAAAGATAATACACTAGATGAAGAAATCTTCAAGATGGTACTGAATGCCGAACATGATTCGCAAGAAGGTATAGAAAATCATGCACAAAGTGTAGTAAGCGAACTGAGTAAAGCCTGTGACGCGGCAATGGTGAGAAGAAAATCTCACAACGTACGGAAACCAAACTACTGGTGGAACGATAACATTGCTCGGCTACGCACTGCATGTCACAAAGCTAGACGACAGCTGCAGCGGAAAAGAACAACCGTAAATAGTAGTACTCTAAACGAGATATACAAAGAAGCCAGGTCAGACCTTAAAAAGGCAATTAGGCAAAGTAAACGTGATTGTTTCAGAGAGCTTTGTAGCAATATGAACGGCAACTTATGGGATGGAGCATATAGGGTAGTGATGTCGAAACTGAAGGGACCAAGGGGACAAGCACCAACGTGTCCTATACTTATGGAGAAAGTGGTCGAATCACTATTCCCGAAACGCTCCCATAGTAATGCTCCTACAATAATAGAAAGTCCCACTGAAGTGAATAACGAGCCAGCGGTGGTGACTGCGGAGGAGGTACTCCAAGCAGCTAAGCGGCTCGAGAACAATAAATCGCCAGGATTAGATGGCATACCAAATAGAGCGCTTAAACTAGCTATAAAGCTCAATGCAGACGTCTACGCAGAAATGTACACGAAATGTCTAAAGGATGGTATTTTTCCCAAAATATGGAAACGTCAACGTTTGGTTCTACTCCCGAAACCAAACAAACCAACCGGAGAGCCGATTTCTTACAGGCCGCTGTGCATGCTTGACTCCCTGGGGAAAATCCTGGAACGGTTAATTCTGAACAGATTAGAACAACATCTACAAGAGAATGAAAATATTTCAGAGAATCAATATGGATTCCGCAAAGGGCGCTCTACAGTCGACGCAATAAAAAAAGTAATAGACATTGCTGAAAAGGCCATTGAAGGCAGCAGATGGAAGAATGGTTCTAAAGAATACTGCGCTATAATTACATTAGACGTCAAAAATGCATTCAACTCGGTGACGTGGCCTCACATAATTAATGCTCTATTAAAATTGGAAACTCCACCATACCTCGTACGAATGGTCAGGAGCTATCTCGCACATAGAGTATTACTATATGATACCGAAGAAGGAGTGAAGAAGTATAGCATAACATGCGGAGTCCCACAGGGCTCAGTACTAGGACCCGTGTTATGGAATATACAATATGATGACATCTTACGACTTCCAGTACCAGGAGGCGTACAAATAATTGGCTACGCGGATGATATAGCAATCACTGTGGTAGCAAAAGACTTACAGAGTATCAAAAACGTAAGCACCAAGGTGATTTCTGACATTAAGAACTGGCTTAGAGCTTCTAATCTAGAGCTAGCGGCACAAAAAACAGAAGTAGTTCTTATTACAAGCAGGAAACAAAGAGAGCATATAACGCTAAATATAGATGGACTTGAAATCGTATCCCAACCCTCCATTAAATACTTGGGTTTTATGATTGATGCAAGATTATCCTTCAAGACGAACATCGAAACAGCCAGCGCAAAAGCAGGACGAGTGAACTCCGCCCTATGCAGAATAATGGCGAACATTGGAGGACCAAGCCAAAACAGAAGGATACTTCTTTCAAGAGTGACGCGAAGTATCATAATGTATGCTGCACCGATATGGAGCGAAGCACTGCGATACAAATCTTACGCGAATATTTTAAAAAAACCCCATAGAGTAAGTGCGTTAAGGGTATGCAGTGGATTTCGCACAATTTCATATGACGCCGCGAATGTCATAGCTGGTTTACTGCCGCCAGACATACTAGCTGCTGAAGCACAACGATTGTATCACAAAAGGAATACGATAAATCGATGCTTAACAGCAGAAGAGAAAAAAGAAGAGCAACGGATAAGTACCAATGCCTGGCAACTGCAATGGAACACCGTAAACAAAGGCCGGTGGACATATAGACTCATAAAAGACGTAGATAAGTGGGTCGGACGGAAACATGGCGAAGTAGATTACTACATGACCCAATTTCTGTCAGGGCATGGCTGTTATAGAAGCTATTTGCACAAATACGGCCATGATTCCTCCGCGTCATGTCCAAGTTGTACAGATGCAATAGAAAATGCAGAGCATGTATTCTTTCACTGCCCAGCCTACGAAATGGACAAAAGGAGAGTTGAGGACATCGTTGGAGAAAATATTAACCCCGACAACATAGTTCCACATATGCTGAGCAGCAGCGAAATCTGGAATGCGATGACACAGATGTGCGTGAAAGTTCTCACCGAGCTGAGGAGACTCGAAAGACTACGTAGGGAATAAGTAGTTGAATAAAATAGGAAGTGAAATATACTGGGTGACATAAGACATATGTGACAATAAATTGACGTTTGAGCTTTAAGCTCCTCCCTCCTCCTGACGAAATACTTAACGGTTGTCCCGGGGGGTAGTGGGTTAGGCGAGGGGTTTTTAGCGGGTTCAAGTCCCGCACTTCAAGGCTTTCGATGCTTTTCCCCGCGTTAAAAAAAAAAAAAAAAAAAGCACACAAATTGCACACAAATTCAAGTGACTGCACACAAATTGAACACAAATCTGAGTGAATGCACACAAATTGCACACAAATTCAAGTGACTGCACACAAATTGAACACAAATCTGAGTGAATGCACACAAATTGCACACAAATCTGAGTGAATGCACACAAATTGCACACAAATTCAAGTGAATGCGCATATATTGCACATAAATTTGAGTGAATGCACACAAATTGAACACAAATCTGAGTGAATGCACACAACTTCGAGTGACTGCACACAAATTCGAGCAAAAGCACACAAATTTGAGTAAATGCGCAAAAAATTGGAAAAATAAGTACGGAACCACAGGAGAGAATAGTTTGAAGTGACGGTAAACGTTGCGCTTAAGTTTATGGAGGTTGTATCCCGTTGGAAAGAGTCAGAGGGATGAACGACTGCCCGAATTCCACTGTTCTCCACGGCAAGAGATTCACAGTGGACTCATGTGACCGTACAGTTTGGCAGTATTTCGAGGGGAGGGGTTGGCATTCAATAGAGGGTGCGTTGTGTCGAACACGATGTGGCGGGCGATGTGTTCAAATAGAAAACCGTTTCACCTGAACAGCCTGGAATGCGTTTCTAATGCCAAAAATTTTACTGGCCAAAAAAAAAACCACAAATTTTTTGTGACACTATTCTGGCGTTGTGTTGAACACATCATTTCAATTTGAGTTCTCAGGAAATCCTCGCGTTCGCATTAAATCTGTCAGACATATTGTCACAGCAATTTGACTCTGTGTCGGAAAATTTTAGACAATTTTTTTTTTTTTTCACAAATTTCGACGTATAATTTATTGCGCCAACCCTGCCAACAATACTTCTGAACAATTTTGTCACAGATTTTGTCGATTAATAAACTTTCTCTTGTCACATTTCATTAACTGGCTGAGCTTATGTTAGCATCCACTCATTGTCGGTATTTGTTTAAAGTGAAGTGCACTATCACGAAGATTTAACCTCACTGTTTGTTTTTAGCAACACGAATTGCATAAGACGACAATGTTTAACGCCGGGGGCAGTTTATACTTACAGCAAGCTAGGGTATAGCCTAGTAGGTACCATATGGTTCAAAAAGTCCCGGGAATTTTGGTGGGATGGCGCCACCACTCTCAAATTGATATCATTTTTCGGAAGTGCCAACTTTTTAATGAAGAATGTCAAATTTTCATGACATTTCATCTACGAGTTTGGAAGCTACCGCTGTATGAGTGACGCTACTTTTGGTATTTCGTAAGCAATGGAAAAAAGTGAATTTCGCATTGTGATAAAACATTGCTTTGTGATCGGAAAAAACGAGAAGCAAACATTGGAATGGCTCCAAAAACATCACAGCACATCAGCTCCGTCGAAAACAACTGTTTACAGATGGTTTGCTGAATTTAAAATGGGTCGTAAGAGCACCAGCGATGCACCACGTTCGGGCCGGCCAAATGAGGCTACCACTCCAGAAAACATCAAGAAAATCTATCTGATCGTTTTGAAAGAGCGCAAAGTGAAAGTGAGAGAGCTAGCAGACATAATGAAGTTGTCGATCGGCAGTATTTGAGCATTTGGAAATGAAAAAGCTGTGCGCGCAATGGGTGCCGCGGTTATTGACAATTGATCAAAAGCAACATCGTGTCGATGATTCGGAGGTCAATTTGGAACTGTTTCGGCGTAATCAGAAAGAGTTTTTGCGTCGATTCGTAACAATGGATGAAACATGGATCTACCACTACACACTGGAGTCCAATAAACAGTCGGCAACATGGTTACAACCGGGTGAGAGTCATCCGAAGCGCCCAAAAACACTTACGGCTGGGAAGGTGATGGCCAGCATATTTTGGGATGTACATGGCGTAATTCTCATCGAATATCTTGAGAAAGGCAGAACCATCACGGGCGACTATTACGTAGCGTTATTGGACCGTTTGAACAATGAAATGAAGACAAAATGGCTGTTTCACCACGACAATGCACCGGCTCATTCATCGCTCAAAGCTATGGCAAAATTGAACGAATTGCGATACGAATTGCGATACGAATTGCTGCCCCACCCACCGTATTCTCCAGACTTGGCCCCCAGCGACTATTATCTGTTTCCAAACTTGAAAAGATGGCTCCGGGAAAAGAGATTTTACTCAAATGAGGAGGTCGAGTTCGAAACTGATGCCTATTTTGAGAGCCTCGACGTCGACTACTATAAAAAAGGTATCGAAATGTTGCGAGGAGCGTTGGATGAAGTGTATTTCCCTCGAAGGGAAGGGATGTTGAAGAATAAAATAGATTTGTATCAAAAAGTTTGTGTTTCCATCATTTTTCCCGGGACTTTTTGAACCATGTAGTAGTGTGTTGGTCTTGTAATGTGAAGGTCGTGAGTTCAAATCCCGGTCGTCGCAATATATAATTCCGGCACATTGCCTGCTTGGATATACCTTGGTCACCTCAATCTATGAAAATGAAAAATTCGTAGAAAGAGGGTTGTGCGAAGGGCTAACAACCCTTCCACAATAAGTAATGAAAAAAAATGTTAAGGAACCTGAATATCTGGAGGCCAAGGTCCGATTTGGGCTGTAGCGCCATTGTAGAAGAAGATGTAGAAGTTCGGCATTCATACTGCTGGATGCGAGACTCATCTAAATCTCTGCCAGTCTTTCGGTCATGGCACCAGGTTGAGGATCTCGCAACCTTACGCCGAGCAATCGGTCTTCCCGCGGCATGGACCACCACAGCCACCTCGTGCTCGTCAAGACGACCTCAACCATCGCTGGGGGTGGAAGCAAACTTCCATTGACTCCCTAGCTCCCGAGGTAAAAGATTACCTCTGGTCAGGCTCCGCAACCGAAGCAGAGCTACTTGCCTTTAATCGGTCACACTCTTCAGGTTCGTGGGGACGGTCCACCCCAAAAGTAGTTACTGGAATCGCACTTAGCTTTCTGAACCAGCACTTGCTTCCCTGCGATAGACAGGTTTCGGTGCCGAAGACATGCACTTCGACTGATTCCCCCCTGCCTCGATAAGTTTTGGAGCCGACAGCAAGCTGCCGACTTAATCCCACCTATCGATAAGCTCGGGTCCGTGGAGTACATTTAGTCCAGCGATATTCTAACTTTTTCAAGCCATCCAAAAAATATGATTTGTCAAACTCCGCAAAATAGGCCTCTGTTGCGTCGAAAGCCTCCTCATTCGAGCCGAATTTCTTTCCTGCCAACGATTTCTTTAAGTTTGGAAAGAGGAACAAGTCACAGGGGGCCAAATCAGGAGAATATGGTGGGTGAGGCAGCAATTCGTAGCGCAATTCGACAAGTTTTGCTGTGGCTATTGCGGACGAGTGAGCAGGTGCGTTGTCATGGTGAAAACGGACTTTTTTTTCGCCAAGTGAGGGCGTTTTTTTATCAATTCAACATTGAATCGATCCAATAAATCAGCATAGTACTGCCCCGTGATTGTCCTTGATTGCTCCAAATAGTCGGTAAAGATGTGTGCCTTGTGAATCCCAAAAAATGGTGGCCATGACTTTTCCGGCCGATGGAACCGAGCAGTTTCGTCGGGTGAAATCCACTGTTTTGACTGTTCTTTCGTTTCTGGCGTGTAGCGATGGATCCATGTTTCGTCAACAGTCACGAAACGCCGTAGAAATTCTTTCGGATTGCGCTTAAATATGTCCAAACAGTGCTCCGAAGTTGTCATGCGATTTCGTTTTTGCTCCACTGTTAGCAAACGCGGCACTCATCTCGCCGATAGCTTTGTCATTCCCAATTTTTCGTGCAGGATATTTTGTATGCGTTCAATTGAGATGTGTACAATGTCAGCAATCTCTCTGACCTTCATCCGACGATCTGCTAACACAACATCATGGATTTTATTAACCATATCCTCCGTAGTCACCTCAATCGGACGGCCTGGGCGCTCTCCATCAAAAACGGATGTTCGGCCACGCTTGAATTCATTAAACCAATATCTGATGGTAGTCATCGAAGGTGCATGGTCCTTATAAACGGCATGCAACTTCACTTTGATTCCCTCACACGTCTTTCCATCCAAAAAAAGAAATCGAATCACTGATCGATATTGCTCTCTCTCTGTGATTGCAAATAAACACGAACTTGATGAATTTCAACAGCTGTCAAAACAAAACTACTCGATAAATCTGTCTGAAATTTTCACAGTCGGCATTGTAAAGATGGCGCTACATGATGGCGTCAGTGTTGCCATCAGTCGGTAAGCACGGCTACTTATCATACAGCCCTCGTATTTGCACGATTCGGCAAAGCCCTTCTCAATGCAACTACCCCTCGTGAGGGGATCTTAGCATACAGTCTGCATGGATATATCTCAATCAATTTTTTGTTAAGAGACCCCAACCCTCGCTCCCTCCACCATCGTCCGCCAAGCATTGAACAGAAACAGTTGCCTTCCCTACCGTTTCTTGTATCGGTTAGTGGTTTCAAAATCACTGATGGAAACTCCATGATCTGGTGAGTGTGTATTCATTCCACTGACAGAGGTTTGTACGAAGAGCAGAACTTGCACAAATAAAAACGATAAGGAAGCTGATGGTCCCCGGATTTGCCGCTGTACTGTCCTGCTACAGAAGAACAAAGAAGTCGGCAGCCTGTCTTTATCAGTTCGATCACAGGTGAAAATGTAATCATTACCACATCGATGTGATAATCATTACAAAGTAATCAACATGACGCAATCTCCATTCGTCTATACGACTTGTTTGTTCAACAGTTTCCTATCTTTTCTATGACACAATTAAAATTAAATAAAATATTATTATCGCATCACGCTATCACAATTATAATTGTAGAAATTTTTTTTTTTTTTTGTGTTGTTTCGAGCGATTTAATCGCCGTCTACGCTTTAAACAAAGATAAGAATTTCGTTGAGGCAAAAAAATAGCGCGTAGTCTAATTTGCGAAACCACAACAACTGTCAAACGGTATGCGTACACCACATTCCAGTGTGTCCGCGTGCACCACATTACGGGCTATTCCTCTCTAAAAATCGAGTGCATTCAACCGAAGAGGGAGGGAACCATAAATTTCAAATTATCGCCATCATCATCATTTAACAATAATTCGCAATTAATCCTCATAAATTTTGAGGTCTTTCTACACGACGAAAAAAAAAAAAACAAAAAAAAAACAAAAAACAGAATGTAGTTCAATGGCCAAGGCAGAAAAAAGCTTCGCTAGCTTTTTCAATTTTTTTTTCTCCATTTTCTTTATCAAACAATTTTTTTTTTTATTGCGACATATTACACAATATTTGTTTTTGTTACTTGTTTGCTTGTGTGGTTGTGGCGTAGTTTGTTTTTTTTTTTGCGCGTTCCAATTCTTTATTTCATTTACACCCCGAAATGTCGGACTGTGTGTGTGTGTGTTTGTGGTCTGACGTCGGGCGCGATTAAATAAAAACTACGCCGTTACGATAATGCGACTAAATGCCAACGACCTACAATGTTTTGAATTTATTTTCAAACACACATACAAACGTGTTGTTGTTGAATCATAATATTTAAGAATAATTTCGTTTTATTTTTATACGTTTTTGATAAATCTTTTTTTCTAGAAGGAAATCACAAAGTATGTGTGGTGGTAATTAGAATGAATTTTGGTTGGTGGCAGCCGATTTAAGGGATTACAGAATGATTGACACGAAGCCAACGGAATTTTAGTAAAAATCATTCAAGTCGACAGTTCCAGGTCAATTGGGATGTTGGAAATTGCTGTCAAACATTTACACGTGGTCAAGTGACATACTCTGTCACGCTCAACAATAAAAACACGCAAACAAGATCCCGAGAATCGACAGACGGGCGGAATTACATACCAGACGAATCGCAATAAAAAGGACGAAATTGTCAACTAATTCGCCAGGCCGTAAAAACCCTCAATCATTGTTAAGCTGAAGATTATCAGTTTTGTATTCGAAATTATTTGAAGACGTTTTAATTTAACAACGGCAAGTGAAAGGAGACCTTGGAGTAGAATCAAGGCCCTCTAGAAATACCAGGCCGTAATGCTGAGCTGTTTTATAGCAGCTGCAGGAAATATAGCAGGTTTTTGATGACGTCAGTGATGACGTTGTGCTTTGACAGTTCTCTCGACTGACATTTTGCGGAAAACTTCAGTGTTGGATTCGCGCCAATATGAAAGATAAGTATAAGAACAGGTAAATTCATTTAAAATTAATAGTTTTTAATTTTACACACTGAAAACGAGAAAAATGGCGAATAAAAGAACTTGACACCGACCGGAAGATCGGAACTAATCAGAATGCTGCCAAAAAAACACAAATGTCCGGAATATGAACGGGAATGTTCAGCAAATGTAAAATATATTAGTGCTGGACCATGTACGCCGTCCCCCGATGATTCAATACGGATCGAACTCATGAATAATGCTCTCAAATCGGCGGATCAAAGCAAACAGGAGCGACTCAAATCCTGATAGTTAGAAAACATACTGCAACAACATGTCAAATCGAATTGTCAAACTGACAAATCTCATACTTGGGTGAGCTCCGACTTGCTCGGACACCTTAGGTATAGGTCAGAAAAACCTGGTATTCTACGTCATCGTTTTCAGCATTACGGCCTGGTATTTCTAGAGGGCCTTGGTAATATGTAAACCAGTGCTGACAAATTGGGACTGCAAGAAAAATTTTATTTTCAACACGACAATGACCCCAAGCACACTATGGGAATTGTGCGCACTTGATTACTGTACAAGGCCCTCAAGCAATTACACAATTACACAATCACCAGATTTGAACCCGATCGAGCATTTATGGGCTCTATTGGAAAGAAAAATACGCAAACATACGATTCCAGGTAAAAAACAGCTCAAAGACATAATATTACAGGAGTGGACAGAAATAACAGTTCAGGAGACCAGTAAACTTGTAGCTTCGATAAAAAACCGTTTGGTGGAAGTTCTTAAGCATCACGGTTATCCGACTAGTTATTAAATTGTATGAAAAATTTAATTTAAACATTGTAAAACTTTTTTATACTTATTTCTTGTAGACTTTTGATCCTTTGTTTTGACTTTTGATCCTTTGTTTTTGGCGCCAACATTTTACTTTTATTATTGTATAAGAAAAATAAAAATTTAATTGAATAAATTGATTGATATTTAAAATACAGTCTTACGAACACTTTTTTAATGGTTGCTTGTAGACTTATGACTCTGAGTGTATGTCCAAATGTCAGATGTAACCATCAACAAGTACAACGCCGTGCAAGTCGCATGAAGACCCTTAACCAAAACCTACGCATTCCGGGGGAGAGTTTCTAGTTCCGAGGTATTCAGTTTAACGTGAATGCTTCGAGGCCTTCCTCCATTACGGATTTACTTTACGGTTATCTTTGGCAACATCGATCGTTTTTATGCGGGCAATTAACCCCCTCCGAAGGCCGCAATCTACACCAAATTCAAGTTCAGCATTCATACTGCTGGATGCGAAACCTATCTAACACCTCTGCCTATCTGTGGCAGTCGATTGTGAAAAGCGCAACTGCACGCCGGAACTCTTCCCGCGATTTGGGTTAACCACCAGGTGTACCGTTAAGCGGATCTCAACCATAGCCGGCGGTGGACGGTGGTATTCATTCGATGCTCACCTCAATGGATTCATAACGTGTTGATGGGCAGAAAAATTAACGAGTGAATAGAGGAACACTACAGGAAGGAGTGTTGTCATCTTAAGCGATTGGGAGCCATTTTGGGTCTTCTGCTGAATGCTGTAATTCTGGAGAAGGCCGGCATTACGGCTGTGTCACGTAGTTCTTTTTGATAATGATCTGGGCAGAGACCGAAACGTCAACGACTTAAATGTCACTTCCACATAAATTTCGACTATCAAACAAATAAAAGGATTTTAAGGACGAAACCATTATTCGCCAAAAATTTTACAGTTATGCCGTCATCAGACGGCAGCTATCAAGCTGCTGCAAACTAACATAAAAAAATCGCGAATAAAATCATTAACAAACAACAAGAGTGGATAATGCAATTTTTGTTTTTATGGTTTTCCTAGAAAATCAAACGTATGTTTTCTGTTCACTTCTATCTAATCCGTTTGTTAAGTAAGTGTTTCTACTTTTTCACTTCTTTTAACTCTAAATTTCAATGGCTACAAATCTTAGAACAACTTATTCGAAATGACTTCCATTTGCCTTCCAGCACGACTTGAGACGATCTGGCCACGCATCGATTGCGAGACGCACTTCATGCATGAGGAAATTGTCCACTGCGCGGACAAGGGCTCGCTTCAACGGCTCAATATTTGGGTGTCGAATAGAGCAAGCCATGCCCTCTAATACGGACCACAACTTGTAATCCAACGGGTTGAGGTCTGGACTACCAGCTGGCCAATGATCCATTGATATGAAGTCCGGAATGTTGTTTTTGAGCCACAGTTGAGTCATATTTACCGTGTAAGCTGAAGCACAGTCTTGCTGGAAAGTCCACGGCTTATTGGCGAATATTTATTGGTTAAGAGGCTTCACAATGGGTTCTAAGACGGTCGATTGATATACTTTGGCCGATGTTTTCACTCCTTTCTCGCAAAAATGGAGCTTGGTGACGCCATCGTAGCTCACTCCCCACCATTACAGATGCGGGATGGTGGCCTCTTTGGACCCTCGGGATGAGTTGGGATGCTTCTCTGGATGACTGAGCATACACACGGTCGTTCTGTTTATTGAATGATTCTTCTACGGTGAAGATTTTCTCGTCAGTAAACAGAAGTTGTCTGTGAGCGTTCTTGGCGTACCGGCTGCGTAACGCTTTCGATTTTCGCGTGCGTTTCCCCTTCAATGCGGCCGTGAGCAGGTGTCCAGTGTGTCGCTTGTACGCGCTGAGTCCCAAATCTTCTTTGATAATGCGAGACATGGATTTCCCGCGACAAGATTTCCTATTTTCGCAGCGATTTTCGGTCGATTCGTTTCTTCACGGCTTTGATCGCTTTCGGAGTTCTCACAGTGCGTGGACGGACGGCCGGATCTTTGACGGTCTCGTACTCCACCAGTATCCTCAAACAACTTCCTAGCACGATACACAAAATTGCGAGTGATTCCAAGCGGTCGCAACGTCCGAAAGATATCGCCTTTTTCCATGTTGCATTTTAGTAGGCCAACTACAACAATACGATATTTTCGATGTCACCCCATTCCAAACAATTGATGCCAAAAAAAACTTTTTACGTGGCAGTGAAGCAGAAATGTCAACTGTCAAATCGCAGTCATGACGAAATGGATGCGCCCAATATTGCATTCGTAATGAATGCGTTTAGTTGTTTACCAATATTTATAACTTGACTAGGTATAATGTCATCAGCATACGCCAATATAATTGGTAACTTTATCTTTTTATCTTGATTTAAAGAAAGATCTGGAGTACAGGGTGGGCCATCCAGTGGTTTCTTTTTATTTTGACACTGAACGCTGTTTCCCGCTCGAAATCTCGACAGAAAGTCAGTATCATACCTCCGCAGAACGGAATGAACGTCGCTTTACACTTGAAAAACGTTGGAAAATATTGAAAACTTATTTCCAAAGTGAGTGCTGTGTAACCCAAACAGTGCGTTTTTTGAAAAGAAGTTTTGGCCGAAATGAAGCACCCACCGCGCCTGCTGTACGCAAGTTTATGCAAAAAGTTCGCGAGACTGTCATGCTAGTGGACAACACTCATGGTCCTCGTCATCGTACGGTGCGCACAGACGAGAATATGGCTGCTGTAGCCGAGAGTGTGAGACTCACTCCACGAACATCAACTCGCTGTCGATCTCAACAGCTCAACATTTCACGCACTAGCCTGAGGAGAATTCTGCACAAAGATCTCGGATTATTCGCTTACAAGGTCCAATTGACACAGCAATTGAAGGCGCACGACCATCCGCTTCGTAATCGCTTCGCAGTTTGGGCCTTAGAGCAGCTTGAATTGGACAACGATTTTGGGCGAAAAATCATCTTTTCTGACGAGGCGCATTTTCATCTCGGAGGCTACGTTAACAAACAAAATTGCCGCATCTGGGGCTCGGAAAACCCGCACGTTATTGTCGAGAAGCCAATGCAACGACAGAGAGTGACAGTTTGGTGCGGATTGTGGAATGGTGGCATCATTTTCTTCGAAAATGAAGCTGAGAACAACGTTTCGGTCAACGGTAAACGTTACAGAGCCATGCTATCCGACTTTTTTTTTTTACTGAAATTGAAGGCATGGATTTGGACAACCTCAACAGCCCATGCCACAATCGCTCTTTTACGCACCAAATTCCCAAATCGTGTTATCAGCCGGTTTGACGATGTCAATTGGCCGCATCGGAGCTGCGATTTGACCCCTTTGGACTTTTTTTTCTGGGAAACCGTGAAGGACCGATGTTATGCCAACAGTCCAGAAACGATTCTGTTATTTCGTATGGAATTAAACACGCGGTACTTGACAAAAGAAAACGTCTGCTGTGTTTCGTGGTTAACGCAAGAAGAAGGATTTTATTCACAACAAGTACATGAAGTTGATTGCAATACAGAATCAAGAGTGTTGCCAATATAATATAAATATCAAGTCTAAAATACAACAGATTCAATCACTTAACGCCAATATCATCCAAGCAATCCGTGAGCTACAGCCCGAAACCATCGACCTGGTCTTGAAAAATTGGAGTGACATAATGCGCTACTGCGAAGTTAGCTGAGGCAGCCACTTGAACGAGGTTGTGTTTCATCATTAATGGGAATGTTTGCTCTTACTAATGAAGCCATAATACATGGAAAAAATTTAATTTTATTCATTTTATTGCATTTTTAAAAAGAAACTTGTATTTGGCGCACAACTGTTTCTAGTAAAGGGTGGTCCAACCATAATGCACGATGTTAATTGTGAGTCATACCTTAACGTCAAGTTTTTCGCCCAATTTGACATTTCTTCATTTCAGTGTTTGACAAATTCAACCATGGAGAGGTACACAATTGAGCAGCGCGTTAAGGTTGTTGAAGCATTTTACGAAAATGGGCGTTCAAATCATCGGGATTTTTTTGGTCAGCATAATCGACCGAATGTGTTCACAATCGGGAGAATTGTGCGCAAAATTTCAGCAAACCGGGTCTGTAGGAAATGTGAACTCACCTGTGTATGCTCGCCCAGTTCGTTCTCCGGAAAACATTGCTGTTGTTCGCGATAGTGTGGCAGAAGAGCCGTCAACCTCGACTCGTCGCCGTGCCCCCCAACTATTGAACATCTCACGAACATCACTGATGCGAATTTTGAATAAAGATTTGAATTTACACGCTTACAAGGTTCAATTGACTCAAGAGCTGAAGCCTACTGACCATTTCAAGCGTCGGCAATACGCCGAATGGTTGGTTGAATAGACAGAAGTGAATGGTGACGTTTACAAAGAAAATCATCTTCAGCGACGAGGCACACTTTCACCTCAGTGGATTCGTTAACAAGCAGAATTGCCGCATTTTGGGCAAATGAGAATTCACGAGTGATTGTTGAAAAGCCGATGCATCGACAAAGAGTGACTGTTTGGTGCGGTTTATGGGCTGGCGGCATCATCGGGCCGTACTTCTTCGAAAATGAAGACGGCCAAGCAGTTACCGTGAATGGTGTTCGCTAGCGCGAGATGATAACGGACTTTTTGTGGACAAAAATTGAGGATATGGACCTGGACGATATGTGGTTCCAACAGGATGGTGCCACTTGCCACACAGCCAACGAAACAATGAATCTTTTGCGCGAGAAATTCAATGGCCGTGTTATCTCACGTTGGACTTCTTTCTCTGGGGATATTTAAAAGAAAAAGTGTACGTCAATAAGCCAAGAACAGTTCAAGAGGATGAGATAATTCAGCACATTAACAACATTGAACCTCAACTATGTCTCAGAGTCATTGAAAATATGGACCATCGGATAGAAGTATGCCACCGTAGCCGTGGCGAGCATTTGGGCGATATTTTGTTTCACACATAATTGTCATAGATCCTTCTATCATAATAAAAAATATTAAGATAATTCTCTGAAAACTTTTTGTTTTATTAACAATTAACATCGTGCGTTTTGGTTGGACCACCCTTTATATGGTTTAACAATATTGTTAAGATTCGCGGAGACGCAGGGCATCCCTGTTTAACTCCTCTTCCTTTCTTGATATTCGGAGTTCTTTGTGCAAACCATGTTACCGATGTAAACTCCCACATGCACATGTACAGACATCAAATATTATTCGAAAAGAAAAAACAACTTCTTCCTTTTTTTTAATTCGAATTCTTTCACACCTGATTTCATTTCAATTCGCTCATAAAATAAACTTTCATGTGAAAAATGTAAAAAAAAATAATTAAACAAAAAAAAATCACAATTGTCATCAAATCAGCACAAACTTCACTCGGTTTCGAGATATTTGTGTGATGTGCGATAATGTGAGGAAAATAAAAAAAAACAAAACAGAAAAAATATTTCAGGTACATTATTAAAACGCGTAGGTGTAATTTACGGTTAAAATATCGCACACACATGCTACTGCGACACAAATGTACATATGCTCGGTTTTATTATTTGTTTTTTTTTTCTCTACCAGAGTCAATAAACTTTTTTTAAATGGGGTCAACTGTTTTTTTTTGTTTGTGTCTTTTATGAGGCGGAATGTGTCGTCGAATTTTTGTGGGAAAAAAATCATAGAGGGCGGCAAACGAAAAAAAAAGAATATTTGAAATTGGGCGCGCAAAACGTCGCAAAAACAAAAAAAAAAAAAAAACTAAAGCTTACATTGTGAGCTTTTTTTTGTTTTTTGGGAGGCAGAAAATATGAGGGTAAAAAACAGGTAAGAATTTTTCTTGCTGAATCATAACATAAAATTGGGCGAATGAACGGACTGTTTTTGATTTTTTTCTTTTTTTTTTCTTAGAGTGACGTCTATCGATGACACATGGGTTAGAACGTAGTGTGTAGAGTCATCATAATTCGCTTGTACGCTTTGTTCTGTTAATTCGATGGAATTTCCTATTTGTTGGAGAACCGAGAGAGAGAGAAAGAGACAGTTCGCAAAGGAAGCTGTCAATTGAAAGTGGTTGTTCAATGGCGCAAAATTTAAATTGGGCGATCTGGGTGAGACGTTACGCCGAGAGATAGCGGAATTGGTAAGAAACTGGTAAGATATGTGGCGATGGTGTAACGGAAATCTTGAAAAATCAAGTTTGTAGTGGAACTAATTTTCATTAATAAAAAAGAAATCAACAGTTTAATAAAGGTCTCAGCAGAGACCAAAACGTTACGAATAATAAAGCGGAACAGTGTAGAATCCGGCAATCTTATCTCATCATCAAACCAAAAGAAATCTAGTTGCTGCGTAATGATGGAGAAAAGGACTCCAGACAGGAACTGACAGAACAAAAAAAAAAATTAAAATTAACGATTCTTGTTGTTTGTTATTTATTTTAATAACAAATTAAGGAAAAGGAAAAAAAGAATCGTATTACAAGTTTGAAGAATCCTCTAACCTCAAGTACAAGCCCTAACCGAAAGGATTACGCAATTCTCTGCTCATACAGTGGTAGACATTCGTATTCGCGCATCTGAAGATGTATCATATACAGTGGTCCCTTGATAATTCGGACACTCGTTAATTCGGACCCCGCAACAATCCGGACACTTCTTCATTTTATACAGTGGACTCTGTAATTCGGACATTTTGAAATCTTGTTATGTCCTCGGTAATCTGGACTAGCAAACTAAACGAATAGAATGAATTTCTTGACCCATGCTTCCTCAATGCTTTCGGGGAATTCCCGGATTTACTAATTTTTTTTTTTGTCATATTGTGTGCAGAATATCAGTACATAGTCGAGCAAGATACGAGTATAGGTGAACATACAGGAAACAAAAGTGCTTTCACGCGATTCTTAAAGTGAATTATGGCTCCGGTAAACAAGAATTCAAAGCATAATTTCCTTACATTAAAGAAGAAGCTTGAAATACTTGATAAGTTAAAAAGTGGAAGGAGTTTAAGGCATCTTGCTAATGAGTATGGAGTAGGAAAATCGACACAGTGTCTTGACATTAAAAAGAATAAAGAAAAAATTGAAAGGTAGGAAATTTAAAACTGCAAATATTTTCTTGCGATAAAATATCTTAATTTTCAGTTATGCAGCCAGAACTGATAGTAGCCAGGCATTCCAGGCAATCTATGAAATCCGGCGAGTACAATTTGAAAGAGGAGAAACTCTTTACCTGGTTTCAAACAAAACGGATACAACACATTCCGATCTCAGAATTTCTTCTTTGTGAAAAGGCGAAAGAATTTTTCAACGAAATTTATGGAGACACACATACGTTTTTTGCTAGTCAAGGTTGGCTTCATAACTTCAAAAAACGTTTCGGTATTAAAGCTCTAAAGATTTCCGGGGAAAAATTAAGCAATGACTGCAATGTTGTGGAACCATTTAAAATTAAATTTAAGGAAAAAGTAAAAGAGATGAATTTGCAGCTGTGTCAAATTTATAATGCAGATGAAACCGCTCTCTTCTGGAGGAAATTACCCGGAAAAGACTCTAGCGTTGCGTACTGAAAAATGTGCTCCAGGTCGAAAAATTAGAAAAGAACGAGTGACTCATTTAGTTTGTGCCAATGCCACTGGAAAGCATCGACTGAAACTCTTGATGATAGGAAAATTCAGAAGCACAAGAGCGTTAAAAGGACAGTCTTTGCCCGTGGAGTACGTCAGTAGCAAAAATGCTTGGATGACGGAGTTTTTGTTCAAAGAATGGTTTCATACGTCGTTTGTAAAGCAAGTTAGACGTTATTTAAAAAGTGAAGTGCTTGCCAGAAAGAGCATTACTGTTATTGGATAATGCGACATACCATTCAATAAAATCCGAGATAAGAAGCGACGATGGCAAAATATGTGTAATGTTTTTCGCTCCCAATTGTACTGCGCTCCTACAAACCATGGATCAAAACGCCATTCGAATCCTTAAAATATAAGTTATTGTAAGAATTTTCTTTGCCATATTTTGACTAACCTAGAGGACGATTTAATGAAGTGCATCAAAACTTTCAATCTTAAAGATGTTGCAATGACCGTCGCTAACGCCTGGGACTCTCGTCACAGAAAGCTCTTTGCGAAAGTGTTGGAGTAAACTTTTGGGAGTTGATCATTCATCATCAACTGAATCTGAAGATGAATTACCTGTTTCCGCATTAAGAGAAAATTTAACTGCTAGTTCTGAACAGAATGCAATAATAATCGACTTGCTCAAAGATATTTCTCCTGACGTCTACCATTTATCAGAAGTAAACGAATGGATTGAGGATGACGCGTTTCACGAACTGAGTAGTGAACGTGAGGACGATGAAGATCACACCACTTATCGAAAACACGAAAGTTTCTCATGCTGAAGCTGTGTCCGCTTTTAATAAATGTATTGAATATGCAGAACAACAAGAGTACACAATATAAATGAAGTATTGGGTCTTCAAATTAATTAAGGGAAAAAGCAATGCTAGGTCTCAAACGGGTTCCTGTTTGTCAAGCAAAGATTACAAATTTTTTTTTAAATAACTGCATGATTGATTTTATTTCTGGTACAGTTTGTTGATTTATATTCAAACTTTATAATTATAAATTTGAGTAAGTAAATTGTTGTAAATTTAAAATAAACGGTTTTGTTCTATGTTCTTATAAGGAACCGCAATTATTAGATTAGAACGTTCTCGGTTTGATAATTTGGACAAGCCATGGAACGTAATTGTCCGAATTATCAAGGGACCACTGTATTGTGTTCCCCACTGTAAAATATTTCTAAGAAAAATGTTTTCTTTCTATTTTTGGAATTGACAGTGACAAACTAATGAAACTAACGGTACTACTTGAAAAAAAAGAAGCAGAAAATGTGAATGGAGCTCAGTTTGAGCTGCGACATTCGTATGAGCGGATCGAGGAATTATTGAGTTTTAAACGCGAAATTTAAAGTTTTTTTTTGCAAATTTTGTTTTAAATAGCATTAGAAAAATTTCATTGAAGGTTTGTGCAGGATATATTTTGCAATATTATTTAGTATGAGCGTTATTTTTGCAGCAATACCTTCTGGGAAGCGCTTAAATGAGGCGGATCAGGTTGCCATCAATTTATTGAAAGAAAAATACTTCTCCAATAGGCAAATTGCTACTAAACTTGGTCGATCGGAATGTGCAATCAGGAATTTCTTAAAAAAAAAGGCAATGGCTATGGCGTTAAGGCCTCACCAAAGGGCAATACAAAATGATGCTTGCGTTACAAAAGCAAAATTCGACACGAGGCAACAATAAATCGGCTATCTGCAAAACAAATTAAGAACAAATTAGAGCTTAATGTAACACCTCATCATATTGGGAGTGTTGTAAGGACTTCGCCAAATATAGCATGGACGAAACTTAACGGAAAACACCGATTAACTGCCGTTAAACGAGAGAAGAGACTACGCCAAAAAGGAAAAAGTAATTTTTTCTGATGAAAAAAAAATTCAATTTGGATGGCCCAGACTGCTACAGTTGCTACTGGCATTATTTGAAAAAAAAAAAAAAAACACAACGTGTTCAGATCGAAACGTAATTTCGGCGGTGACAGCGTTATGGTTTGGGGTGCATTCTCCTGCAAAAAAAAAGCTTCCAATCTGTTTCATAACTACTAGAATGAACTCCCGGATGTACATACAGTGCACGAAACTAACTTAAAGGCAACTAATATTTTACGATTCGTATTAATTTTTTTTATAATGCACCAGCCACGTGCTCCAAAAAATAAATACAGTTAACTGGAGGAGATGTTTCGAGTTGATTTGAGTGCGTATGTCCAGTCTGTACTCAAACGTGAATGTTTCACATTCTAGAGCAGCGATTTTAGTGCGAAATTAGTTTAAAGGCAGCGACTAAAATTTCTATTTTTTCTACTTTTTTTTTTATTTGGTGATCTTTTTAGAGAAGTTCAGGTAAGCCTGTCATATTACTCATGTTTTTTTTTTTTCAAAATTCAATTCGCGTTGGGCAAATTTACCAATTTTTTTTTATAGCTGTTCGATATGGGTAGAGGCAAGCCATTTTATCTGAAGAAGAAAAGAAAATTATTGAGGTTTTACGTCGCAACTATTATTCAAACCGGGCTATAGCAAAGGAAATTAGTCGATCCCCTACTGTTATTAACAATTTCGTCAATTTTGGAGACGTATATGGCAGAAAAAAGAATAAGGGCGCTCCGAAGAAGGTCACTCTGAGGGACGAAAGGTCAATTTTTCGAGCAGCTACTACGGAAAATCTTTCGGTATCGCAAATCAAAACAAAGCTAAAGCTTCCGCTGACAGTTCGGCGAGTCCAGCAAATTCTTTCGTCATCACCGTACCTTCAGTACACTAAAAGAATAGCGAAACCTCAGCTAACTGCAACTCATAGGCAAAAGCGGATGAACTTTGCTCGACAACATATGAGTTGGACCACTAGATGGCACAATGTGATCTTCAGTGATGAAAAAAAATTCAATCTCGACGGCCCGGATGGTTGTCATTACTACTGCCATGACTTACGTCGAGAAAAAGAAGTTCGGTGGAGTAGGAATTTCGGTGGTGGCAGTATAATGGTATGGGCGGCATTTGGGTACAGCGGAAAATCGCCCATTGCATGGGTTCCAACAAGAATGAATGCTGCTCATTATCGTGAGATGTTAGAATGGGCTCGGGATGGATATGGGGAGCAAATGGCAGGGGAAAACTTAATTTTCCAGCAGGATAACGCTGCCGTGCATACCGCTCACGTTGTAAGAGATTGGTTCCAGGCAGCAGATATACCCGTTTTGGATTGGCCGGCTAGAAACCCAAATCTCAATCCTATTGAAAATCTGTGGGGCATTCTAATTCATAGGGTTTATAGCAATGGAACACAATTCGAAACCGTTAATGCCTTAAAATCAAAAACTCGCGAAGTGTGGTCCGAAATAGAATTAACGGAATTGAAAAACCTAGTGGATTCAATGCCTAATAGGGTCTTCGAGGTTATCCACTCACAAGGCGGACCTACAAAATATTAAATTAAAGCATTATATTATTTTTTTCTTATGGTGATGAAAGTGCCTTTAAGTTTATTTCGTAGTTAGTTATGAGAAAAACTGTTTCTAAAATGTGATAATTAAATGTTTTTCTTTCCATAACTTATGCTTAGTAATATGTACTTTTTAATTATTAATAATATTGACAAAATAAAGATTCATATTCTCAAAAAAAAACATAAAAAACGTGGTGCCTTTAAGTTAGTTTCGTGCACTGTAGATCTTTTGGAAGACGTTTTAATCAGTCATCTGGATAGTTGCGACGAGGAAGATGTAGTTTTCCAGCAGGATAATGCATGCTTCGAGGCAAACCAAGGATTGGCTTTCGGACAAAAATATTCGCACACTTGACTGGCTCGCTTGTAGTCCTGACTGTAATTCAATTGAGAACCTTTGAGGGATTCCCGCTTGCAAACGTCAGTTGGACGTCAGTTTGATAGCGTAAATGCCTTAAAAGCAGCCATTCGCACGTGCTCGTCCGAAATTGGCCTGGATTGTCTAAATAATCTAACAAATTCAATACACAGCCGAATTTTTAGTGTCATTCAAAATAAAGGAGGATAAAAAAAGTGCCAAAAATATGAACTTATTTATTTTTTTTTACTTATAAGTGACAAGTGCGTTCATACGAATGTCTAACCATTAATCAGAATTTTGTCTTTTTAAATCCACAAAAAGAAAAAAAAATTTTGCCAAAAATGAATTCAAATCATTCGTTACCAAAGAAAACATAATACAGGGTGCGGCAGTTAAATCCGGACAAATTTCAATTTGAATTTCCCGCCATATCGTAGTTCCGTCAGAGGTCGCGATTGAGGTTCTTGAACATCATGGGCGTCTAGTAAACAGTCATAATCTTAAAATAGCCGAGATGCTACGTACGTAAATGCGGAGTACAATCGAAGAGCCGCGATTATTGAAAGCCTTCGCACTGGGCGTTCGGCGTCCGAGATCATTCGATTCTTCGGGTACCCGAGATCGACTGTTTATGATGTTGTGGCGAAATACAATGCTTCGGAGAAGTCCGAGGAAGGTTCCGCTAACCCGGAGAGGAGTTCCCATTCGAGGGAACGTGTGTCACGAACTCCGGCGATCATGGAAAGGGCTCACGAGCTGATTTCGGAGGACACTGGACAATCGTTGCGGAAATTGGCGTCAGTGGTGGTGGCGTCAGCGAGCGAACGATGCGTCGGATTGCAGAGGAGGACCTACGTTACAAGTTGTACACAATAAAGGGAGACTGCCAGAACAAAGCGGATTGCTCGCTGCAACTTGCTACTGAGTTCTTTGAAAAACGAAGCAGCGGGGCGAATCAGACTTTTTTCCGATGAAAAAATTTTCACTGTTGATGCGAAAATCAACCGGAGAAATGATCGCTGGCTCGCCCACGACCCGGAGGACGTCGCGATTGCTGGTCGAACAAAATTTCCGGGTAGCGTTCACGTCCTAGGTGTTGTGTCCAATGAGGGTGACGTTATGCCGCCACATTTCTTTGAAAAAGCACAAACTGTCACAAAAGAAGTTTATCTGAACGTTTTTAAAGGATGTTGTGGTACCGTGGATGGCAACTGTGGCCGCGGGGAGGGAATGCGTTTTTCAAAAGGACGGTGCACCGGCTCACACAAGCCATTTAGTCCAAAACTGGCTATCAGACAATGCGGACATGTTCTGGTCCAAAGAGTTTTGGCCCCCGAATAGCCCGGATTTGAACCCTCTCGACTACTATGTTTGGCGCGTTGTTGAACGGGTTACCAACAAGTCGCGGCACCCTAATGTCGCGTCTCTACGCGCCGCTATCGAAGCAGCATTCGCCAATATGGACAGCGCTGCGCTACAGAGAGCGTGCGAGCGCTTCAGGACAAGGATGGAGGCGGTAATTGAGGCCAACGGCGGTTATATTGAGTAATTGTACTCCTGATAGGTCACACGAATATTGACTAAAAACATTTTCTTTTACATTTGTACTTTGTGTCAATAAATTATATTTTAAAACAAAGTATAATTTGTCCGGATTTAACTGCCGCACCCTGTATTCAGTGTAAAATCCGGAAAATCTTTTGTTTCAATTTAAAATGCAAATGTCAAAATCATTCACCAAACCAATAAAATAAACAAATTTAAACGAAAAACAAAAGGCTGTCGATTTTAATGTACAATCCGACTACAACGCATCAATATCAAAACAGATCAAACAATTTTCTAAAGGCTCAAAAAGTATGTGGCAAATGACTAAGCAAATCAAAGGCAAAACTGACAGCAGTGCGATTAAAATAAGAATCGATAATCGATCAACAATTGATGACACTGATAGAGCCAACCATGTTGTGAAATTTTTTGAAAAATCACATCAAATCGCGTCCAACGACGATGAGGCTAAAAGTACTGTGAACTCATTCAAAATTTTTTTCACATCTGAATTGCCAACCACCCCAAATCGAATTCGATGAGGTACAACAAATCATCCGTTCACTCAAACCGTGCAAATCACCATGGATGGACGGCATACAAAATATACTGCTGAAAAACCTGCCAAGCGCAGCAATATCTTGGTTGTCAACAGTATTTAACAAATGTATACGTAGGCCGCTATTTAAGTTTTGAGCCTAACCTATACGCAGTGTTGATAGGCGCCATCTGACGTTTCAAATGAAAAGTATGATCTTTTCAATCGTAACGTACTTCAGAGCGTTTTGACATTGGAGCATAACTTCTGTTGTTTACAGTCTGCTCAAAATTTTGTCTCAGCGAAAAAATGGAATTATCTCGGGAACATTTTCGTGCGATGATTTTTTTACGATTTTCGACGTGGATTATCACGACGGGAGTGCATTGCATCAACTCACTTCGACTTTTGGTGATGAAGCCCCCATCCGTGGCAACGCTGGTACAACGAATTTGATCTTGGCCGTAGTTCGATCAGGGACGAAAATCGTGCAGGTCGTCCAAAATCAGCCAGTTGTGCCAGAAAATATTGCTGCTGTTCGCGAACTAATATTGGAAGATTGTCATGTGACCTATCGGGAGATTGTGGGCATCAGTATGACGACCATCAACAAGATTTTGCATAAACATTTAGCTGTGAAGAAGATTTGTTCACGTTAGATCCCACATAAATTGACACAAGATCACAACAGATGCTCGTGTCAAGTGGTGCAAGGAAATGATCAAAAAAATACAATCGCGGTGCGTCAACAGCTGTTTATAACATCTACACAGGTGACGACGAATCTTGGATCTATGCATATGAGCCTGAAACAAAACGCCATGGGTCTTCCACGACGAGCCAAATCCGACAAAAGTTGTTCGTGCGCGGAGCACTTCGAAGCAAATGATCGCCTGTTTCTTCGGAATAACTGGACATGTGGCAACCGTACCGTTAAGAGGAACGAAGAACGGTTAATTCTGAATGGTACACAACCATTTGTTTGCCAAAAGTGTTTTTGCGAAGTACGAAAAAGGGAAGCGGTAACGAAGGATCATTCTTCATCATGACAATGCGAGCTCTCACACATCGGCTGCAACAACCGCCTATTTGACTGGTCAAAACGTCGAATTGATGGGTCATCCTCCGTATAGCCCTGATTTGTCACCTGATGACTTCGTTTTATTCCCGAATATCAAGAATAAATTGCGCGGTCAACGTTTTTTCGAGGCCTGAAGAAGCCGTTGATGCATTCGAAAACCATGTTTTGGAGGTACCTCAATCGGAGTGGAAAAAGTGTTACGAAAATTTAAGGTTTAAGCGAATGCAAAAGTGTATCGATCATCATGGAGACTACTTTGAAAAACAATAAAGTCATTTCCAATAAGAAATTACTGTCGTTGCATTATTAGGCAGAAAACTTAAATAGCGGCCTACGTAAGCTTATCATATTGGCCAAAAAGTTTCAAAATCGCAAAAGTCATACCGATTCTAAAAGCGGGTAAACCACCAACGGAAACAGCGAGCTATCGACCAATAAGTTTATTAAATGCGACGGGCAAACTGCTTGAAAAAATAGTATGCACTAGGCTGACAAATTTTATCGAAGAAAGAAATCGTCTACCAAATTTTCAATTCGGTTTTCGGAGAGGACATTCAACTGTACACCAAGCAGCCAAAATCAAACAATTCATCCAGCGCAACAAGAGAGACAAAAAATCGACTGGTTTAGTGCTGTTAGACATCGAAAAGGCTTTCGACTCCATTTGGCATGACGGAATGATATACAAGTTGATTAAATTTAAAATACCAACCTATTTAATCAGATTAATTCACTCATTCGTCCGAGACAGAGAATTCAAAGTGCATATCAACCAAGGGATTTCGGAAACAATAAAAATTCCAGCGGGATTAGCGCAAGGTACATGCATATCACCAATTTTATATTCATTATTTGTAGCTGTCATACCCAAAAATGATGATGTACAAATTGCATTGTATGCCGATGACACCGCTTTATACACTGCTGCCAAAACATCGAATGCACTAGTCAATAAACTGAATTTAACGCTCCAAACGCTACATCATTACTTCAGTAAATGGAAAATTAAAATCAACAACAACAAAACGCAAGCAATTATATTTCGATTCGATAATAAACGAAGACGCATCCCAACAAAAATTATCAAATGTAACCAAAATAAGATCAATTTGGCCAACTCCGTCCGATAATTGGGAATTACATTCGACAAGAAGCTGACGTTCAAAGAACATATATCAAATGCCAACAACAAAGCAACAAGATGTTTCAGAGCAATGTATCCACTGCTTGCACCAAAGTCACACTTATCGACTGAAAACAAACACTTAATTTACACGTCGATAATCCGTCCCATTTTTGCATATGGCAGTGCTATCTGGTCATCAGTAGCCGCTTGTCATCTACGCAACATATTGCAAAATAAAATCATAAAAACAATCTACAAACTACCGACACGCACAACAACGATTCACCTGAAACACATCACGGGCAACTGCTTAAATAGTTGAAAAAAATTGACTTGTCGTTTTTCGGTGGACTCACAATAACGCCTACCCCTCTTCTTCAAAAAAAAAAAAAAACATGGGTGAGGCTTCAGTGCCAATCCTGCCGCAATTGACGAGCCGCCGCAGTGATTCAGACTTCTTTCAAACAGGTTTAGAGGAAGATTTTCCAACTTCCCACCAATTTGAAGAATTCGGTAGCCCGATTTAAAAAATTTCAACCTTCTAAATTAAAACTCCGCTTAGATTTTTCGTAGAAAAATACAACGACGGAATTTTTCATTCCGATTTGAAAATATTCATATTAAAATTTTCTTTTTCTATTGCGAAATAGCCTCTACTTACGATCGCTTATTGCATCAGAACGGTTTTATTACGAAAATATCCCACGAAAGTAAAATACCCTTTCCGAATTATCTAAAATAAAAATGCCCACCACGTGGTGGGTATAAAATAGTTTTTTCTTTTCATTGTTTGTGTTTTCAAAATAAAACTTTTCGCTCGAAGAAAAAAGAAAATGCCACGTGATTTCGCGCGAAAAGCTTTCAAGCAATTCGAAATTCCGCTTAACTTAATTTCGATTCGTTCGAAATTAGCTGACTCATTGGCGCGCCGTGGCTGATTCAACGTTGTTTTTTTTTTTTGTTGATGGCGACTTTACCGAGAGCGGGATGATGCAATATTATGTAATTAAAATTCTAGGAAAAACATATAGCGACGGCGGCGGCTATTGCACAAAACAACATTTTGATAAATAATACGCGATTGGAGAGGAAAATAACAAGCGGCGTATTTAATATCGAAAGTTCGTTGGTAGTCAATCGGTGAGTTGTTTGTGTTTTCTTTTTCTTTTTTAATTGTTATTTAAGGAATTGCCATTGGATGTATGGGACGCGGCTAATTGAAAAGGCAAAGGGTTTGAGAGGATATTGCGCGCCTTAAACTTTGGACCTAGCCACCCGCCACCTCCAACCGCACACTCGCTAGCTTCATGTCGATTCTGTGGGATTTTTCCTTTGTTAATTATTGGAAATGGCGTCTCAGAGATTCCTGCGAACTGCTGACCAATCATACGCCATAGTCCGCTTTGTAAGCTTTTTTGGGGTACATTTTTTTTTTTGCTTTCTTTGATGTCAAATCGGTGATTATGGGATTACTATCGCTTTATCGGTTTCCGTTGCTTATTGAGCGCCCTTTTCCAAACATAGTGAAATTTTATCAGATCCTCGGAGGAACCTCAGTTTCTATGGCATTCCATCAGTATCATCAGTTCCCGAGTGGGATCCTAATTAGGGGCGCCCTTTTCCAAACATAGTGAAATTTTATCAGTTCCTCGGAGGAACCTAAGTTTCTATGGCATTCCATCAGTATCATCAGTTCCCGAGTGGGATCCTCATTAGGGGCTCCCTTTTCCAAACATATTGAAATTTTATCACATCCTCGGAGGAACCTAAGTTTCCATGGCATTCCATCAGTATCATCAGTTCCCGAGTGGGATCCTCATTAGGGGCTCCCTTTTCCAAACACATTGAAATTTTATCACATCCACGGAGGAACCTAAGTTTCCATGGCATTCCATCAGTATCATCAGTTCCCGAGTGGGATCCTAATTAGGGGCGCCCTTTTCCAAACATAGTGAAATTTTATCAGTTCCTCGGAGGAACCTAAGTTTCTATGGCATTCCATCAGTATCATCCGTTCCCGAGTGGGATCCTCATTAGGGGCTCCCTTTTCCAAACATATTGAAATTTTATCACATCCTCGGAGGAACCTAAGTTTCCATGGCATTCCATCAGTATCATCAGTTCCCGAGTGGGATCCTCATTAGGGGCTCCCTTTTCCAAACACATTGAAATTTTATCACATCCACGGAGGAACCTAAGTTTCCATGGCATTCCATCAGTATCATCAGTTCCCGAGTGGGATCCTAATTAGGGGCGCCCTTTTCCAAACATAGTGAAATTTTATCAGTTCCTCGGAGGAACCTAAGTTTCTATGGCATTCCATCAGTATCATCAGTTCCCGAGTGGGATCCTCATTAGGGGCTCCCTTTTCCAAACATATTGAAATTTTATCACATCCTCGGAGGAACCTAAGTTTCCATGGCATTCCATCAGTATCATCAGTTCCCGAGTGGGATCCTCATTAGGGGCTCCCTTTTCCAAACATATTGAAATTTTATCACATCCTCGGAGGAACCTAAGTTTCCATGGCATTCCATCAGTATCATCAGTTCCCGAGTGGGATCCTCATTAGGGGCGCCCTTTTCCAAACATAGTGAAATTTTATCAGTTCCTCGGAGGAACCTAAGTTTCTATGGCATTCCATCAGTATCATCAGTTCCCGAGTGGGATCCTCATTAGGGGCTCCCTTTTCCAAACATATTGAAATTTTATCACATCCTCGGAGGAACCTAAGTTTCCATGGCATTCCATCAGTATCATCAGTTCCCGAGTGGGATCCTCATTAGGGGCTCCCTTTTCCAAACATATTGAAATTTTATCACATCCTCGGAGGAACCTAAGTTTCCATGGCATTCCATCAGTATCATCAGTTCCCGAGTGGGATCCTCATTAGGGGCTCCCTTTTCCAAACACATTGAAATTTTATCACATCCACGGAGGAACCTAAGTTTCCATGGCATTTCATCAGTATCATCAGTTCCCGAGTGGGATCCTAATTAGGGGCGCCCTTTTCCAAACATATTGAAATTTTATCAGATCCTCCGAAGAACCTCAGTTTCCATGGCACTCCATCAGTATCATCATTTTCCGAGTGGGATCCTAATTAGGGGCCCTTGCGCGCCCCTTTCCAAACATAGTGAAATTTTATCAGTTCCTCGGAGGAACCTAAGTTTCTATGGCATTCCATCAGTATCATCAGTTCCCGAGTGGGATCCTCATTAGGGGCTCCCTTTTCCAAACATATTGAAATTTTATCACATCCTCGGAGGAACCTAAGTTTCCATGGCATTCCATCAGTATCATCAGTTCCCGAGTGGGATCCTCATTAGGGGCTCCCTTTTCCAAACATATTGAAATTTTATCACATCCTCGGAGGAACCTAAGTTTCCATGGCATTCCATCAGTATCATCAGTTCCCGAGTGGGATCCTCATTAGGGGCTCCCTTTTCCAAACACATTGAAATTTTATCACATCCACGGAGGAACCTAAGTTTCCATGGCATTTCATCAGTATCATCAGTTCCCGAGTGGGATCCTCATTAGGGGCTCCCTTTTCCAAACACATTGAAATTTTATCACATCCACGGAGGAACCTAAGTTTCTATGGCATTCCATCAGTATCATCAGTTCCCGAGTGGGATCCTCATTAGGGGCTCCCTTTTCCAAACATATTGAAATTTTATCACATCCTCGGAGGAACCTAAGTTTCCATGGCATTCCATCAGTATCATCAGTTCCCGAGTGGGATCCTCATTAGGGGCTCCCTTTTCCAAACATATTGAAATTTTATCACATCCTCGGAGGAACCTAAGTTTCCATGGCATTCCATCAGTATCATCAGTTCCCGAGTGGGATCCTCATTAGGGGCTCCCTTTTCCAAACACATTGAAATTTTATCACATCCACGGAGGAACCTAAGTTTCCATGGCATTCCATCAGTATCATCAGTTCCCGAGTGGGATCCTAATTAGGGGCGCCCTTTTCCAAACATAGTGAAATTTTATCAGTTCCTCGGAGGAACCTAAGTTTCTATGGCATTCCATCAGTATCATCAGTTCCCGAGTGGGATCCTCATTAGGGGCTCCCTTTTCCAAACATATTGAAATTTTATCACATCCTCGGAGGAACCTAAGTTTCCATGGCATTCCATCAGTATCATCAGTTCCCGAGTGGGATCCTCATTAGGGGCTCCCTTTTCCAAACATATTGAAATTTTATCACATCCTCGGAGGAACCTAAGTTTCCATGGCATTCCATCAGTATCATCAGTTCCCGAGTGGGATCCTCATTAGGGGCTCCCTTTTCCAAACACATTGAAATTTTATCACATCCACGGAGGAACCTAAGTTTCCATGGCATTTCATCAGTATCATCAGTTCCCGAGTGGGATCCTAATTAGGGGCGCCCTTTTCCAAACATATTGAAATTTTATCAGATCCTCCGAAGAACCTCAGTTTCCATGGCACTCCATCAGTATCATCATTTTCCGAGTGGGATCCTAATTAGGGGCCCTTGCGCGCCCCTTTCCAAACATAGTGAAATTTTATCAGTTCCTCGGAGGAACCTAAGTTTCTATGGCATTCCATCAGTATCATCAGTTCCCGAGTGGGATCCTCATTAGGGGCTCCCTTTTCCAAACATATTGAAATTTTATCACATCCTCGGAGGAACCTAAGTTTCCATGGCATTCCATCAGTATCATCAGTTCCCGAGTGGGATCCTCATTAGGGGCTCCCTTTTCCAAACATATTGAAATTTTATCAGATCCTCGGAGGAACCTAAGTTTCCATGGCATTCCATCAGTATCATCAGCTCCCGAGTGGGATCCTATTTAGGGACCCTTTTAAGTAAGTGGAGCATTATTCACCGCCAAAAATTTCATACTTTCTGGAATTTCGGACTAAACTGCTCTTTCATATCGCATTTCTTAATCGAGGAAGTATGCAAATTGCTTCCGATATTTTCAACATGGAGGACGCGATCATTGGACCGAGGAAATTGGAAACGAAGCATACAGGAGTTCAAGTTCCGACTTGGGCTGCATTTCTTTACTCTCATTGGTTTTCGAAGAGGATCTAGGGTTTCTGGACGATACCCTTAAGCGGGTGCTCTGGCCTATCCCATTTCAGTAGGACCCGGAAAAATTATCAATTTCACGATATCTCAGACTATAGTCGATTGAAAGGACCTCCTGGTATATTACAGGAAACGAACAAACTGTGCAGATCATTACAGAAAATTGTCGGGTCAGTCAGTCAAAAATACAGATTTTGATAGACTAAATTTCTCGAAGGGACTATGATAAAGGGTGCAAGGATTCCACCCATTCACAAACTTGACCGAAATTTTTCCATAATAATAACATGCACAAAACTATGAACCTTCTAGCTTAATCCGTTCTTCAGCTAAAGAGCGTACGAACAGATATGAACGATAATTCCGTTTTGAATCTTCAATCAATTTCCTGTTAAGATCCCCACACCTCTCCATATGGCGGCGATCCTCAGCATCGGGCTTTAATTGTCGCCAAGAACTCCCATTCCTCTGGCCACCAACAGATCCACCCAAAGATTCCGTTTGAAGAAACTCCTCTCCGAGATTTAATTGCGAGTAAAATTTCGAAAGAAATGACCGACAAGGACATCTTCCCATATTTCAAAAACTCTTCCGTCCCACCTCTTAGTCATCGAGAAAAGTAAAAAATTTCCAATAACGACCGCAATTATTATTTTTTTCTTAAAGCTTTTGACCTCTGAATGTCGCCGTTGAAATTCCATCATCATCATCATCGCCAAATAATCGCAGACAAAGCTACAAAACAGTAAGAAAAAAAAAAAATAAAAAAAAAATCCAGGGTAGAAAAAAGTAGGGGGAAGGGGGTGAATAAATGGGCAAGACGGGTTTGAGGCCAGGGTGAAAGAATGCGTGCAACTTTCTGCGTATATCGAGCTTGAACTTAAAAACAAACGAAGAAAGAAAACAAAAAAAAAAAAACGGTTGAATGACCGTTGTTGCGTCTTTTCTATTGCTGCCGCGTAAAAAGCTAAAAAGTACGGGGTGGAACGACCCGCGAAATTTGGGGGAGGGGAGGCAGCTATCATCATCGTCGTCTTCCCATATCGCGCACATGAACAAAAAGCTTTTTCTACGCCGTAGCTTACAACACGTCGAAAATTATTCAGCCGCCGTTTTTTTTTTTTGTCTGCGGCTCATGTGATGATTATCGTGTTAATTTCGTAATATTGGATTTTTCGCCGTTTTTTTTTTTTCTTTGACGGGGTAAACAAAAACAACAAACAAGTTAAATCTAATCGGAAATTTGCGATATCGCAATACAAAATAAGTCGTGAATGATTAAATCCGAGAATGTTTGATTCATTCATGAATGGGAGACGAGGATTACGGAGTAAATTTGGGGCCCTTTGAGGGGGCGCTTTTCCACTTTTGTTCCACTTCTGAAAGGATGCTTCTTCTTCTCGTTTCATTTTTAGGGTTGCAAGACGTCTTCCGTTTTGGGAGAAGAAGGCTGTGGTATTACCCTGTAGACAGGAATAGGAGACACGAATCACGAAGTTAATTTGGGGCCCTTTGAGGGGGGCGCTTTTAATTATTGTGATCCGTGTTCCACTTCTGAAAGGATGCTTCTTCTTCTCGTTTCATTTTTAGGGTTGCAAGACGTCTTCCCTTTTGGGAGAAGAAGGCTGGGGTGTTACCCTGTAGTCACGAATAGGAGACACGAATCACGGAGTTAATTTGGGGCCCTTTGAGGGGGCCCTTTTCATTATTGTGATCCGTGTTCCATTTCTGAAAGGATGCTTCTTCTTCTCGTTTCATTTTTAGGGTTGCAAGACGTCTTCTATTTTGGGAGAAGAAGGCTGGGGTATTACCCTGTAGTCACGAATAGGAGACACGAATCACGGAGTTAATTTGGGGCCCTTTGAGGGGGGCGTTTTTAATTATTGTGATTCGTGTTCCACTTCTGAAAGGATGCTTCTTCTTCTCGTTTCATTTTTAGGGTTGCAAGACGTCTTCCCTTTTGGGAGAAGAAGGCTGGGGTGTTACCCTGTAGTCACGAATAGGAGACACGAATCACGGAGTTAATTTGGGGCCCTTTGAGGGGGCCCTTTTCATTATTGTGATCCGTGTTCCACTTCTGAAAGGATGCTTCTTCTTCTCGTTTCATTTTTAGGGTTGCAAGACGTCTTCCCTTTTGGGAGAAGAAGGCTGGGGTATTACCCTGTAGTCACGAATAGGAGACACGAATCACGGAGTTAATTTGGGGCCCTTTTCATTGTTGTGATCCGTGTTCCACTTCTGAAGGGATGCTTCTTCTTCTCGTTTCATGTTTAGGGTTCCAAGACGTCTTCCGTTTTGGGAGAAGAAGGCTGGGGTATTGCGCTGTAGCGTCATTGGCACTTATTTAATTACTTACGATGGCGCTACAGCCAAAATCGGACTTTGGCCCCTGCAGAAGGGAATGGGAAAGAAGAAACGGTTTAAAAAGGCTCCTTGATAGCAATCCTTTCACTGCGGCACACTTTTCTTGCTTGCGGCATTCCACTTCTGAAAAGCTGATCAATAAGTATTGCAGTTGTGGGCTTCTCTCTCTTCATCCGGGCAACAGGTGGGGGGTAAGCTTATTCGAGGGAACCCCTTCAATTGCCCTTTTAAATTTTTTAAGATCTAAATGTCTTTCTGGATGATAGTTCCTCCACTTCTCGAACAGTACGTGACAACAGAACCTTCTCTCATCCCTTTTGTTATTCTTGTTGTGGTTGTTATTGGAGTCCAAAGTAACACGTGTCAATCCAACGCTTAAGGAGGGAGGAGGAGGTAACCTTTGGCTACTTGATTGCTGATATTGTTCTTTTTGGGAAATTCTTTGTATTCAGCTGCTGCGACGTTAAAAGAATTAATGGGGCTCTGCCAGTTCCGGCAGCCAGGAGCTTGGGCGTGGTGAAAACACGACCCGAGAGCACACCATCCTTAAGTGTGCTGCGAAAAAAAACCGAATAAAAAGAAAAACGAAGAATTTGATTTGATTTGTAGGTCGAAAAGGACTTGTGAAATTTCATTCAGTAAAGAGCTCGGGCTCCTTATACCTATAGAGATAATCTCAGAGGATTAAAGGTGAAGTGCTAAAGAAGAAGAATGGATTAACGTGAGTACCTGCCTCACGGGCTTAAACCCTTGGTTTTTCATAGAACTCAGATTATTCAAGGATCGAAAATCCTATTTGATTGAGAAATAACCGCGAAACTGGAGTACCACAGCTGATACCACGAATTCAGGCGTGCCGGCACCGAGCAGTTTCCTTGCTTCCTATACAGGCCAATACTGTAATGTTACGCAAATAGGCCACCACTAATATACGACGAAGGTGTGATCTCTCAGATAAATTGCTTCCGTCTAACCCTTCCAAGCACAGAAACAGGTTCGTGGAATCATTACCTCCTTGCGGTCCTCGAACCCTTTAACGGTAATTCTCTCCGAAGAGCGTACTGTGAAATTTTGGAACGTGGTTCAACAACTGGAGCTGGCCGGAACCATTAACAAACATGGTTCGCGTCGTGGGTCCTTCGAGTCGACACTCCCCAAAAGGTCACGTGAAATTGTCATAACCGTTAGCCTATATAGCTACTCCTCTACCGCAGGATATAGGTACAGTACGGAGCGTGATTTCTTAACATTTTCCGAAGGTGCAGATCCTTAGAGTCGAGATATCTTCGTGGGTCTTTCGAGTCGACACTCCTCAAAAGGTCACCTGGAATTATCATAACCGTTCGCCTAGATGGCATTTTCCGAAGGGATTAGGTGCAGATCCCTAGAGTCGAGATATCTTCGTGGGTCCTTCGAGTCGACACTCCCCAAAAGGTCACCTGGAATTGTCATAATCGTTCGCCTAGACGGCATTTTCCGAAGGGATTAGGTGCAGATCCCTAGAGTCGAGATATCTTCGTGGGGTCCTTCGAGTCGACACTCCCCAAAAGGTCACCTGGAATTGTCATAATCGTTCGCCTAGATGGCATTTTCCGATGGGATTAGGTGCAGATCCTTAGAGTCGAGATATCTTCGTGGGTCTTTCGAGTCGACACTCCCCAAAAGGTCACCTGGAATTGTCATAACCGTTCGCCTAGATGGCTACTCCCCTACTGCAGGATATTGGTACAGTACGGAGCGTGATTTCATAACATTTTCAGAGATATCGTATCCCATTAATTAATTCAGGATCTACCCCACACCCTTCGAATGGAGTTACTCCGTCCCAGTTGAGATACCCAAATCCAGGTGAAGATACGAGTTCTGTGACATTATGAACGTAGTTCTTGTGATGGTGGGGGATTCAATGGACAACACCGCAGGAGTAGTTTTCTTCAATATTCGAGACCGGAGTGTATTCCATCAGCGCATACGCAAACATGAAGAGGAGAGGAAGTGCAAAACAATAAGATAGCACTCCGCTAGGTGCCAAGTAATTAGGACGCTCAAAAGGTCCTGGTCCAAACTGATGAAGAAAAGAATTCCAAGAGATTTCTGGAGAACGAAGCACTGAACCTGACCTCTTCTTAGCCAAGACAAGAACAAACAGAGAAATCCGTGGTGCTGCGGGAAGCATTCTCGCTCGGAGCGAGCCAACTACTTCACGATTCGGCATACGAAAGAATCTGTAAAATTTAGGGCTCCAACCAGGTTGGTACGCCTCTGCCTAGCACGATACTGCGCCTCCCTGACACATTCGGTATCTTGGGGGGAGGCTTCCGTGGCGTAGTGGGCAGTGTGTTTGCTTCACAGTCAATAGGTCATGCGTTCGATTCCCACTCGAGGCAGTGGGATTTTTTAAGCACGAATTTTCAGCTGCTACTGGCGTCGAAAAATTATTCGAAATAAAATGGGCAAACAGTGTAAAAGTGAAACAGTTCCAAGTCTACATATTCAGTAGATGGCTTCTGTTCGCTTTCTACCATACATCTACAAATATTTGTCAGTAGCAGCCATTACAACTGAAAAATATACCAGCTTAGCGTCTCCACTAGTTCCGGTCGTTCTCACTCCCCTTCCTCTATCTTCCCTCCATGAATGTGTCTGTGCATTGCACATAAAGGCCGAAATTACCTATAACAAAGGTCATTCTGTAAAAAAAAACGCACAATAGAATCTGTTTTGGTCGCAGTGCACCTAACAACCCCTCCGCCTTCTATAATGGCACTACAACCCAAATCGAGCCTTGACCTCCTGAGCTTCAGGATCCTTAACATTTTTCATTCTTCGAACAACCCTCTATCTACGAATTTTTAATTTTCGTAAATTGAGATGACCAGCAGGCAGCGTGTTGGAAATATACGTCGATCGGGATTCGAACTCACTACCTTCGGATTGTACACGCTACCCACCAGGCTATATCCCAGCTACTTCTTCCCCACTCTAAGCAAACCGAAAAAATCTTACAGATCGTTAATGAAACAGAAATACCTTCAGATTGAGGTTATCACACCCTTCAGTGGGTAATGATCCTCGTGTTTTTTCCCTGAATGCTGCTGTTATTCACCGCCTTCCAATCCGCCATAATTCATCACCAGAAGACTAATTCGGTATCCATAAGGTTAAGATACTCCAACAACAACTTCATACCCGATAAGGCAAAAAAAATTCCAACATCATAGCAATACCTTCAGATGATCAAAAGGAGCGCCGTAATGCCAAAGCATATGCTAAAATAAAATTTTGGTAGTTTTTCCCTGAATGCTATAGCTATCCAGAATCTTCATAGCTCTCATCAAGGTTCCAGGACTGTAATGGTTCTCGAGCAGTCAATTTGGAACATCCCGAAAAAAAAGGAAAGGACGACTGGTGAGCCCGAAATAAGGTTCAAACCTCAGGGTTTGATGGTAATGCAGACGTCCGTACAAAAGAGACTAATAGTCCGCGATTGTAGTTTGCCGCAAAGTAATGCCCTGTCCCGGAATAGGAAGGTCTTGGTAATAGCGAAGCAGCAGGTCTGTAGTCCTAGTAGAGTTTTTTTTTAAAGATCTCTCCAGCATAACAGCGTCTGCCAATATTCGGGATCTTAATTCATAGAAAAGAGCTTCCAGGAGTTGAAATGAAATTGTTCGGAAGACTGTTACAAAAAATGATCCTTCCTGAAAAGCGTTCTGTAGACCCCAAAAAATACGAAAGAAGAAAACGACCCCAAACTAGGGTTCTCCGTCGTCCTCGTCCAGTTTTATTTCTTCGAGGAAGTCGACGATTTTAGGGCGAAGTGCTCAACAAGGCACGAAGACATTATAAAAGGCAAAATTTGCATTGGTTCTGTGTCTTATCAGTCGTCCTGTAAGTATTTCGCGTGTGTCCTGTCAGTATTTCGTGTGATCCTTACTTCTGTTCAATCGCTTCAATATTGCGCTCAAAAGTGAGAGAGAGAGATAGAGACGAACAATCTAAAGATTTCCGGATGCTAAACTGTTACGCTTTATTATTCGTGACGTTTCGGTCTCTGCTGAGATCTGATAAAACTTTCAGCAGAGACCGAAACGTTACGTACAATCTGAAAATCTTTCCTTTCAATCTAAAAGTTACGCAAAGAAATCACCTTTCTTCAATAGTTTAAACAAATACAACATTTCCGATCTCAGCAAAGACCGAAACGGTGCGATATTATTTAAATAAAAATAAAAAAATTAAATTAAATTCAAATAAAAATAAAAATCATGCAATTAATTATTCGGTGACTGGCTATGTTTTTTTTTCTTGTAATTTTTATCAGTGCATCGAAATAATTTATTTATTTATTTTTGTTGTTATTTAATAATTTAATTATGCTAAAATTATTATTAATGAAATTATTAATGGTTTAGTGAAGGATTTTTGTGTTGTGTATCGTGACGGTTTTCGGTCTCTGCTGGAATCAGTTAGATAAAGGTCTTAGCAGCGACCGAAACGTTACGATTAATCACAATGTGGTAATATTAAGTTGTTAGTGTAGTTTAGGAATTGTAACTACGAGGAATTCAATAAAAAAAACGCATCGATTCGAATGGGTATTAAGACCACCTATTGTTTGGTAAAGGATCCAAGTCCTCCAAGCAAAGATACTTCCTCCAGATTGGTCCTAGAGTTCATCGGCCAAACTTATCTCCTTGCTGAATCAAATGAGTATTTATGCTGTGCTCTCCAAAAAACTTGTGACATTGACCTAGAGGAGAAATAGTTTTTTTTTCGACAAGGATCAGGACCGCAAAGTACTTTTTTTTGCTCTTTTTTTACGGGTCGTTTCTATTTTCTCGATTAACCCGAGATTATAATCCAAAATTTGTTTCGAGATGTTTTACTCTGGCTTCCCCTCAAAGCGTGACCGATCCAACGCCATTTTTGCCTTGGAATCTCAATGCCTATCCCAGCCTGTCCGGTTATATTGTATTAGTTTATTCGTCATGTTTCGGTCTTTGCTAAGTTATATCTCAGCAGATGCTCAGAAAATCTTCTCATCAGTGACTGAAATACGCTACGCACGAAATCCAGAAAGTTTTTCCTTAAACCCATTCCAAAAATATTCGCAAAACCAAAAAACTAAGTAAAATTTTAATTTAATAGTAAAAAAAAATAATGGTGAATGTTTTCACAGTGCATTTCGAATTGGAAAGAAAAGATTTCCGGATTCTACATTGTTGCGTTTTATTATTCGTGACGGTTCGGTCATTGCTGAGAACTTTATCAAACTGATTGTATTGTTGAAAATGAAAACTAGGTCGGAACCAATGCTCACAAAAGCTTGCAGTTCCGCGACAAGCTTATTGGTCACCACCTCCATGTAGTATAATCATACTAACAACACGGATTTGAGGCAGCTTTGTCCCAAACCTGACCGGAACTTTATTCATACGAACCTCAACATCATCTTCTGGTAATGCTTCTAAGGTAAGGAATCGCTTTTTGCTATTAATCCATCTAATTCGGTAGATTAAACAGGAACCCTTATCGATTAGTTCAGACAATAAGATTCGGATCTGTTTTACTAGTTTCCCTCCTGCTGTCTGACAATATACAGTCTGCAACGCTTCAGAACGAACATTCACCGCTGTTCGACCATATCAGCTGAACTGTTCCATTCAGGAAACTTTCGAAGTGGAGCTGATTATTTAACTAGCTACGTTTACCCAGAGTGGTAAATTCTGGTACCATACCGTACACGATATCTCTAAAAACTGGGCAATACCAACAGCTTTGCCAGCGAATTCCACTCTCTGTCTCCATAAAAGTCGACCGGATACCACTCGGGACCTTATCATCTGAGAAGAAAACGTGTTGATTGGGATGGATTCCTTCCCCGATGGTTCAGACTAACTTATCGCTTAAATGTAAATTATACCAAACCGACTGACTCAGCTAGGGTGTAGCCTAGTAGGTAGCGTGCTGGGCTTGTAATACGAAGGTCGTGAGTTCAAATCCCGGTCGACGCAATATATAATTCCAGCACATTGCCTGCTTGGATATATCTTGATCACCTCAATCTACGAAAATGAAAAATTCGTCGAAAAAGGAAGGGTTGTTAGCCCTTGGCACAACCCTTCCACAATAAGTAATGAAAAATGTTAAGGAACCTGATTATCAGGAGGCCAAGGTCCGCTTTGGGCTGTAGCGCCATTGTAGAAAAAAGAGAGAATCCCGACTGACTCAGACGGGAACTACTTCTTATACCTCAAGAAGAACTTCCTAAGACTCTAAGAAGGGTGCCTCTTCTACTCCGAAAAAGGGTGCCTTCTTGAAACCGCGGAACCCCGCAGGAGGTCAAGTCCCGGGCTATAGTATCTGAATTGAAAGTGTTACACAAGGGACGCTCAAGCCGTAATTATTTCTCGAAAAAAATAAAAAACAATTGAAATCCTTCTTCTCTGGCCGTACCCGTCGAATATTATTCCGAGAGTAGCAGCGTTCTTTAAATATGAAACAAAGAAGCACACAGCGGAACCGGTGCTTTAATAAGAAACAAAGTCTGAACTTTGTGTGTTTATTGCGCGCCCAGACAAAAATATCAAAACCCTCTCTCTCTCCATCTCTGAAAGACGACGACTACGACGAAGAAGCAGCCACATTACACATCACATGAATCCATAAAAAGCGCGCCAATAAAAAAAAAAAAAGCTCATCATCATCATCACTGTTGTTATTCGTGAGACGAAGAAATATGGTGAGCAGACAACCGACCCACCACCACCATCACCACCCAGTGCAGGACAGAGACACATCAGACACCACGAAAGCTTAACTCTATCTCGCTATTTTCTCACGCGAACAAAATTTTCAGCGTCGCGACCTTCCTCAATAACGTCTTCCCCTAGACTTCTCGTTCCGCTACTTACACACTTCTCTCATCCTCCTACGAGATTCCTTGAACGATGGCTCGGGACCGAATAATGGAAACAGACCAGACCATAAACCGGCTGACTCAGAGCTATAAGTATGTTCGAAGGATTTTTCTTGGGGATGAATGGCAGCCGTCTTTATCCTCCCAAAAAAAAACAAACAGGTTCCTTCTTCCCAAACAAAAAGGGAGCCTTCTGCCATGTCCCAAAGGGGCGCCTTCTTCATACAATAAGTCCAGTCCAGTCACCACCTCTCCTCCTTCATGGTCCAACTTTTATTGGGATAGGGTGAAAATTAATCACACAAGAAAAACAAAAAAAAAAAAAAACAAAGAAACCCCTCATGGCTCCCTTTTTCAAACCGCACCACCAATCTTGAAATCCAGCCAGAATGAAACTGAAATAAGTCCTTGGCTCATTCACTTCTCTTCCTTCTTCTCCCTCTGATTCTCCTACCCAACCATACTCCATAGCAAACAAACATCGCGCGCCCAAACGCCCTAAAAGAGCCTTGAACTTAACATGACACTGATGTAAGTCCATTAACTTTATACAGGTTAATGCCGCCATGATGTGTGTGCGTCGGTTGTTGTTACGTTTTTTGACCCGATTCGGAACGACTCTTGAAGCTTCTTATATGCACACACAAGAGTTATAGAGTTATAAATAATTTTTAGTGTGTGCTGTACATAAATAAGTTCAAATATAGATGCAGAGCTAAGTATAGGTGTAAAAGTTAAACTTAAGTAGTTATGATGTCTGAATTGGTTTAAGTTGTGCGATTTTGACCTTTTTTTTTTGGAGGTTTTGACATCATTTTGGCATTGTTTTTTTTAGGGGAGGAGGGGGTGATTAGGCACATCGTTAATTACCGAAAATTTTTCTTAAGGAAAAATTCGGGCTAATGCCAGACTTTTTAACATTCAGTTGTAGACAAAATGAAGGTGTAACAGAACAGTGTGAGATCGGAAAATGTTTCCCTCAAATGCACAAGGTAAGATCGATAGGGGCGGGTGGTAGTGGGTGGGAGGGCACTGGTGCGAAAAACAAAAATTTATAAAATATCGGTTTCGATGACGTTCTTCCTCCGTATTGGGTTCGAAATGGGGCCACATTGCGGCAACTCCAGAATTAATGGGGCAGGATATGGTGTTGCATGATTTTCAAACGACACTATTGGTCTAGAACTGGGAATCGCGAGGAACGATAAGTAATGGAAATTCGTAGCAAGCCTTTCCACCAAACGAGCCCAAAAGCTGCTGCTGCTCCACTCAGACAGGAATAAGGTAGGAATCATTACAGGAATGACGACTGAAAGAACACCTGAAGAGCATTGGGCATTGGTACCGACGATCGAGACCTCCAAAATCTGCGCCATCGCGACATATCCTAGTCCCAAATCTGTACGTTATCCCAAATGAGCAGTGTCTGCTCCTCGAACGGGGATCTGCTGGAGAGGATTTCGGACCAAGAGAATTATTAGTGAAGCCCATATTCAATGCGCGACGCCACTGCTACCGGGAGCGTAAGAAGCGTTCTGTTCGAAAAGTCGGATAATGGCCAGTCATCATCAATCAATCAATCTCCTGTTAAGACATCCTAAAGGGGCACAGGACAGGAACAGTTCTCTTCCACGCGGCCAGGATTTGTTCAGTGCTCTATTTCATAATCGATTCACTGATTGGCGTCTTATGAACCGAGTTACCCCTGCCCTGTTCAAACGTTCCAGAAGCCAAGCATAGTCCGTTACCGTAGAATCCGTTGACGTATCAGAGGCACTGTATCCGTTTCTCCTATCCAATTAGATTATTAGATCACCGGGTTATATAAGTCCATGATCCAATCAAAGCCAATTGCCGGGCAAGCAGGACATGCTATTGCCCTCATCCCATACGTTTGTACATGCCATCATGCCAGCCCGGAGAGTTTAATGCACGCAGGATTAGATGTTATCGGATACGACTCCGGAATAAATTCTTGCCCCCATTTTCACATTGCATTGCACATCATTCAATCAAATTTTCCAACTCGATAGCTTCGAAAGTTTCGAAGAAAAACAATAAAACTTCATGAAAGTTATGGTAGAAGGAGCGGGCAGAGGAGGGAGGGATTTGACCTGTAAACAAACTTAAAGTTTGTTTTTTCTTTGCTAGAAATGACATGGAAAAAATTTCAGCTCGACATTTGAAAGCGTTCGAGAGTTATTTAGTGGACAGACAGACAGGAAACGCGAAAATGAGGTTTTTGTTTAGTCGGACAGACAGACAGGAAATTATAATTATAAAGTTTTTGAGCGACATTTCTACGAGATTTATTTCCTATGTTGAAGGGAGAGGTGGTGGCGGGGGGAGGGAGGGCACTCGTTGCAATTAGTTGAGAATTTTTCTATGTCCCTAAAAATGAATGAAATTCGAACATCACACAAACATTCCTAATTCAATGGAACTACAGCCCGATTCGGGTCCGGGCCTCCTAAAGAAGAAGAAATGCATCAAAAAGTTTGAGATATCCGCTTCTCCTCTACCACCTCCCATACAAATTTATGGCTGCAAATTCTTACGCCGAATTTCATAGAAATTACTTCGTCTACGAAACTTACATTCAATACCGACGATTCGGGCCCGGGCCTCCTAAAGAAGAAGAAATGCATCAAAAAGTTTGCGATATCCTCTTCTCCTCTACCACCTCCCATACAAATTTATGGCTGCAAATTCTTACGCTGAATTTCAAAGAAATTATTTCGTCTACGAAACTTACATTCAATCCCGACGATTCGGGCCCGGGCCTCCTATAGAAGAAGAAATGCATCAAAAAGTTTGAGATATCCTCTTCTCCTCTACCACCTCCCATACAAATTTATGGTTGCAAATTCTTACGCCGAATTTCATAGAAATTATTTCGTCTACGAAACTTACATTGAATGCAGAGAATTTCTCAACGTAATTTAAGCAATCAATTATGTTGAATCCCCCCTCCCCTTCCAACTCCCCTTCCAACTCCCCTTTCCCCACCCCCAATACAAGTCTAACTTGCATAAATAATCGAATGAAATCGTAATGGCAGTTGAGTGTTAAATAATTGACAACAGTCCTACCCTATTCACTTAGTCTTTCCTATCCACCCTAATCTGCATATTGACTTCCAACGCATCCTTAACTTATCCCAAGAATAATAAAGTTACGCCCGACTTGTTGGTAGTTTATTTTTCATCGAATTAATTTTTAAAGACGAACGAGTCGACCGGAAAGAGGATGGAGGAGGGAGGAGCTGTCTCCCGAGATCATGACTGGGTCTGTGGCCAAGTTTTTGCCTCGCTCCTGATGATCGCCCATGATTCATTGTTGATTCGAATGTTGGGAGCCATGGTGTAGCCTAGTGAGTAGCGTGTTGGACTACAATGCGAAGGTTTGAATTCAAATCCATTTTTCTTCAATGGCACTACTACTAATGTTCTGGAGATCAGGAGGACAAAGCCCGGGCGCTTTGTCCTCCTAACCTCCAGAACATTTTTATTTATTTCAGCTCTAGGGAAACTCTACAGGCAAACGGAAGGAGCAGCAGTGGGATCTCCAATTTCTCATGAAGGAGTTCGAAAAGAACGCACTGGACTCAGCTCCACTAATGCCGAAATTGTATCTACGTTATGTGGATGACAAGCTAGGGTGTAGCCTAGTGGGTAGCATGTTGGTCTTGCAATGAGAAGGTCGTGAGTTCAATCCCCATCGACGTAATACAGAATTCCTGCACACTGCCTGCTTAGATTTAACTTGGTTACCTCAATCTACGAAAATGAAAAATTCGTAGAGGGTTCCGCAACGGGGTAACAACCCATTCACTATAAATAATAATAAAAAAAAATGTTTAGGAACCTGAAGTACAAGAGGCCAAGTCCCGATTTGGGCTGAGGTAGAAGTAGACGGAGGAGGGCACCTCCATCACAAATTTTTAGCAAATCTGAACTCACTTCTTCTACAATGGCACTGCAGCCCAAATCGGACCTTTGCCTCCTGACATTCAGGTTCCTTAACATTTTTCATTACTTTTGTGGAAGGGTTGTTAGTCCTTCGCAGAACCCTCTTAACAAAGTACCTTGCGACGGGGAAACGGGTACGCACAGTCTAAACAAGGATCAACGAACATCAACGATGCATATGGAAAAAAACCTGTCATCAGCGATCGCGGAACATGCAACGACAGAGGATCGTTCATAGCCAGGACAATTCAACGAACAGGAATTTCCAAATATCCATATAACTGCTGACACCGGATACAAGTTATCACCAGTTTGGAACAAAAATCCTTAATTGATTTAACTACTAAATTAATCTTCCCACACCCAGTGTGCATAAAACCAAGTGCATGCACATGGGTTCGAACGCAAGCACGCCGATTGTTCTTAACGGACAGGATGTGGAAGTGGTGCAGTGTTATCTCGGAAGCATTGTCAGCATGAACGGCGGAGCCGAAAAGGATTTTGAGGCTCATCTAAATAAAGCTCATCAGGCCTCCGATATCCTTTCCCCTTTCTGGGAGTTAAGAGAGATCTCCCTTCGCATGCGTCAAATCCGTGTTGTTATTTTGTTGTACTACGTAGAAAGTAACCAAGAATACTGCAATCTTCGTGAACCAATACCTCCGACGCATTTTAGGAATATTCTGGCCAGAAGTGATCTCCAACGACGAACTTTGGAGTAAAACTGGACAAACTAAAATTGGCATTGAGATTCAAAGGCGGAAGTGGCAGTGGATCGGTCATACTTTGTGTAAACCAGAGCGAAACATCGCAAAATAGGCTCTGGATTATAATCCTCAAGGAAGACGTCAGGTTGGTCGACCATGGTAGCGAGCAGTTGAGCTGGAGACCAGAGGAATAAGCAAGTCCTTGCAACAGCTAAAACCCGATGCTCAGGATCGCGTGTTGTGGAAGAGCGCAGTTTCTGTTACATGCCCCTGTTTTGACACCCAATTAACCTCATTCTGTATCAAATAATTGTGTGTTCTGTAATCGTCGATCAGTTTGATAAAGGTCTCAGCAGAGACCGAAACATCACGAATAATACACTGTTACGATTTATTATTCATGATGTTTCGGTCTTTGCTGAGACCTTAATGATAAGAGTCTAAGCGGACACCGAAACACCACGAATGAGAGAGACCAAAACATCCCGACTAAACGTAAAGTCTCGGTCTTTGCTGAGACTTTCATGATAAAGCTCTCAGCAGAGACCGAAACATCACGAATAATAAAAAAAACGTAACAGTGTAGAATCCAGAAATCTTTCCTTTCAACATTTATGTGTTATTGTGAAAGGGTTGTTAGCCCTCGCAGATTTTGGTGGGCCGACACACTGAAATTAAACAATTACGATCGGGATTTGAACTCGCGACCTTCGCATTGTAGACCAATACGCTATCCACCAGAGGCTAAACCTAAATTTCAAGTTCAAATCCCGGTCAAGCTTGAGTATATATGGGCAATCTGCAAAAATGAAACAAAATTTCAGCTGTTCCGCCATTGAATAAGAAGTTTTTGCGGCCGAATTCCATCATATTCAATGAACGATACAATTTTCATTGAGTTGAACTCGAAACGAGTTGAACTCGAAACGAGTTGAACAAAAAGCTCGAAACGAATTTAAAAAATAACTCAAAACTAGAATATTCGATTGGGAATTGGCGATTTTCTAATTGTAGACTAACAATGTACCAGTTTGGCGACTGGTACCCATTCCTTCAGGTTTTCCTTGCCGCGACGACCGTGCCACTGCACCAGAACATTTTTTCCGTTAAGGAGTATTTAGTAATTAAAAAAAAAAACATTTTAAAAGGACAGATTTCCAGATTTTACACTGTTACGCTTTAATATTCGTGACGTTTCGGTCTCTGATGGGACCTTCATCATTAAAGTCTCAGCAGAGACCGAAACTTCACGAATAATAAAGCAGTGTAACAGTGTAGAATCCGGAAAATTTTCATTCCTTCTCCTCAGTTAGATAAAGATCTTAGCAGAGACCGAAACGTCACGAATAATTACGCATAAAAGTGCAAAATTCGAAAAAAATTGTTTATTTCAATTCGAAATGCACTGTGACATTCTTTTTTTGTTTTTTAATTTAATTTTAAATTATTGTTGTGTTAGTTTGTTGGTTTTGTGAATCTTTTCGCAATGGATTTAAAGGAAAAATTTCTGGTGCGTAACGTATTTCGGTCACTGATGAGAAGATTCTCGGAGTTTCTGCTGAGATCAAATTCAGCAAAGACCGAAACATTACGATAATTATTCGTGAAGTTTCGGTCTTTGCTGAGCTTAATCTCAGCAGGGACCGAAACTTAACGAATAATAAACCACAAAAGTGTGAAATTCGGAAATATTTTTCCTTTTCAATTTGTAATGCACTGTGAAAATATTTACCAAGCCAAATATGATTTTTTTTTTTTCATTTTAATATTAAATTATTGTTTTGTTAGTTGGTTGTTAGTTGGCTGTTAGTTGGTTTTGTGAATGTTTTTGCAATAGATTTAAGGGAAAACTTTCTGGATGTTGTGCGTAACGTATTTCGGTCACCGATGAGATGGTTCTCGGAGTCTCTGCTGAGATCAAACTCAGCAAAGAGCGAAACATTACGAATAATAAAGCGTAACAGTGTAAGATCTGGAAATATTTTTCCATTCAATTGGAAATGCACTGTGAAAATTTTTACCAAACCAAACAAACATTGTTTTGGTCTTAGCAGAGATCGAAACTATTGTCCGGTCTTCAAAACTTTTGCAATCCGTGACGTATTACGGTTTCTGAGCTGAGGCTTCTGTGGCGTAGTGGGCAGCGTGCTTGCTTTACGGTCATAGGACGTGGGTTCGATTCCCACTCTAGACAGTGAGATCTTTTTATTCGAAATAAAATGGTCAAACGGTGTAAAAGTTAAACAGTTCCACTTCAAGAAGGTCTGTATACTCAGAAGATGGTTTCTGCTGGGTTTTTCTCATTCAATCCCACGTAACATCTGCAAATATTTGTCAGTAGCAGCCCATACAACTGAAAAACATGACAGACTTATGATTGGGCGTAACGCCCAATCATATGATACTCTAGATGAAATAGGAAATAGTTTATTGTATCGGAAAATATGTCATCTTAAATTCTTTCGAATAGTGGATTGTAACTTATGTACGGGAGGTGGTAAAAGCAGAGGGGGGAAGGTTTGTAATTTTTATATATAACACCGAACGTAGTATACAAAGTGCTTCATGCTGAATTTAAAGTTTATAGCTTTCATTCGAGGAAATTGAACAATTTTTGCCTGAATTTATGCATTTTTGTGGGAGGTGGCAGAGAAAGTGGGGGGAGGGGGGGGGGGGTTTGGATGATTTTGAATCTCCTTTTCAACATTCTAATCATATTGGGTCGTTACTCATATGCTCGAAGAAGAAATACTTTTCTTGAGTTTTCAATACAAAAAATTTGTATGGGAGGTGGTATAAGGAGTGAAGCAAAGTTAATATTTTTTTTTAAGCATTTATTGCAATTATTAAGGGATAAATTATGGCAAAATTTTAAGCTTAATTAATAAAAATCGATAAAATGCATTTTATCAAAAATTGTGCATTTGTATGGGACGGGGTAGAAGGAGTCGATTCGAATCAAAACCAAATTTTTTTGGCATCAATGGTATAGTATACTTTCCGTAAAATTTAAAGTTGATAGCCTTGACGATTTTGGAGAAAAATAATTTTGCTCAAATTCCGAAATTTCGTTAAATTTGTATGGGAGGGGGGGGGGGGGGATTGGAAAGGATGAGGTGAAGTTGACAATTTTTACAAAATTGATTGCAATTGTAATAATATTAATTTTGACAAAAATTAGTTCTTTTAGCTTTGCTAGTTGCTATGCAAACCGAATGAATGGATTTTTGAAAATTGTACATTTGTATGGGAGGTGGTAGAAGGAGTAAGGAGATCAGAGCAATATTTTTTAACAGTAATGGTATTCTCATTATAAAACTTTAAGATACTGGACCGCATTCAGCGTTTTGCGCTTCGACTTATTGGAAATGATGCCATAACGGCATCCTTTGACTCCCTTGAACATCGCAGAAATGTCGGAGTACTCACCCCATTTTCTATAGATATTTCCATGGCCGCTGTAGCCATGAAATCAGTCGTCTTATCCCCCCCCCCCATATAAGTTCACGCGCAATACTCGTGCTGCTGAACGAGCTCATGAGTATACGGTTGAGCCACCCAATTCACGTACGGTGAAATTTAGGCAATCATTCATACCTCGAACATCCAAAATGTGGAATGCACTACCCGCGGCCACTTTTTCTAGAGATTATAACATGACGCAATTTAAAGGCAACATTCACCGATTCCTTTTATCCTGTCCGTCCTTATTCAATTAATTGTTTATTTTGTTAATTCTCATTTTGTTTCATCCATTCCTAAACCGACTGGACTGTACGCTACAGTATTAAAGGGTGACCCATTAGTTCAACTTGGTGCGATAAAAAAAAAATTACCTAATTTTCAAGTCATTAGCTGAAACGGTTTCGGAGAAAAATCAATTTTTCTTTAAATTTCCAAATTTCATGAAATTTGTATGGGAGGTGGTAGAAGGAGTGGACGGATGTGGCCCGTTCACGAACTTAAAGTTGCTTTTTTGCTAAAAATGATATATGAAAAATTTCAGCACGATAGGTCAAAGCTTTTGAGAGTTATGTTGTAGACAGACAGACAGACGGTCACTCGGAATTGAGGTTTTTTAGCGATAACAAATATTTCTGTACCCTTGGCGACTCTGTACGAGCATTATTTCTTAGCGTTACAAACGGTAAGGCAAACACAATATACTCTCAGATTTCATCTAGACCAGCTTCTTCACTCGTTACAGTCGTTCTCACTACCCTTCCCGTACATTCCCAATCCCCTTCCTTCCCTCCATGACTGTGTCTGTGCCGAAATTGCCAATAACACAGATTATTCAGTAAAAGAAAAAAAAAATCAAAAAATCTGTTCAGTTCAGATCGTAAAGTTCACAGCAGAGACCGAAAAACGTGACATGTTTCGGTCACTGATGAGAAGATTCTTCAGGGGTCAGTTCTTTTAGCAAAAATCGAAACTATTGTTCGGTTTTCAAAATTGTTGTACTCCATGACGTATTTCGGTTTTGGCTGAGATCAAAACAGTTCAGTTTGAAACACGTGAACCTCTTCGGTCGCTGATGAGAAGATTCTTCAGGGTTTCGGTTTTATTACAAAGTGGTCTTAGCAGAGATCGAAACTATTGTCCGGTTTTCAAAACTTTTGTGATCCGTGACGTATTTCGGTTTTGGCTGCGATCAAAACTGTTCAGTTCAGATCATAGAGGTCACAGCAAAGACCGAAAAACGTGACGTGTTTCGGTCACTGATGAGAAGATTCTTCAGAGGGTCCGTTTTATTAGCAAAAATCGAAACTATTGTCCGGTCTTCAAAATTGTTGTACTCCATGACGTATTTCAGTTTTGGCAGAGATCAAAACGGTTCAGTTTGAAACACGTGAAGCTTTTCGGTCACTGATGAGAAGATTCTTCAGGGGTTCGTTTTATTAGCAGAGATCGAAACTATTGTCCGAATTTCAAAACTCTTGTGATCCGTAACGTATTTCGGTTATGGCTGCGATCAAAACTGTTCCGTTCAGATCGTAAAGTTCACAGCAAAGACCGAAAAACGTGACGTGTTTCGGTCACTGATGAGAAGATTCTTCAGAGGGTCCGTTTTATTAGCAAAAATCGAAACTATTGTCCGGTCTTCAAAATTGTTGTACTCCATGACGTATTTCAGTTTTGGCAGAGATCAAAACGGTTCAGTTTGAAACACGTGAAGCTTTTCGGTCACTGATGAGAAAATTCTTCAGGTTTTCGTTGGTCTTAGCAGAGATCGAAACTATTATCCGAATTTCAAAACTCTTGTGATCCGTGACGTATTTCGGTTTTGGCTGCGATCAGTTCAGATCGTAAAGTTCACAGCAAAGACCGAAAAACGTCACGAAAAAAAAAAAATTATCCAAAATCAATTTGAAAACTCACCAATTTTTTTTCCGTTTAATTCAATTTGAATTTTTGGTGTGGTGGAAAAAAGAAAATCAGGATGTTTGTGTCGCTGCTGTTGGTTTTTAGTGCAGAAGTAATTTTCTTTGTTCCAGAGATGTTTCTGTTTTTTTGTTTTTTGTTTTTGTTTCAAACAATTACAAACACTGTACGTTAAAAGTTTGGTTGATTTTTAAAATTCTTGGGGGCATTATTTTATTAATTTATTTGTAAATAAATTTAATTTGTCAAATCACCATCGCGTTTTATTCTTTTAATTAATTTTGAGTCCTTTCTTTTCTTTTTCGGGAATTTATTTCACAAAAACAATTTCGCAATAAACTTGCACTTGGTGTTATTGTTGTTACCAGAATGCGCTTTTATTTATTTATGAATTGAATAATTCCAAAATTAAATTCACAAAGTTTATAAAACAATAATAAATTTTTCGATTGCATCACAGAAATTCAAAAATTTTGAAATAACTTTTTCTTTTTTTTTTTTTGAAACGATCACAAACAATTTTTTCGGAAACAACTTTTTTTTATTATTTTCGGAGATTATTTGGCGGTTTTTTTGAAACAGAAATTTTTATCTGCCAAAAAAAAATTAATTAAATTAATTTGAATTTTGCGCACAAAATTCAAATTTTTTTTCTGAAAACTTTTTGAACTTTTTTGAACTTTTTGTTTAATTTTGACGGTTTAAAATCGAATTAAACAAACACAAAACTGTTGAACGAAAAACAATTTTTCGGTTGATGTTTTTTTTTTTTTGAAATTTTCTCGAAAAAACCGATTATTCACCGCTCGAAGAGGTTGTTTATGTCTCGGAAATACGTTTTGGTTTTTTTTTTTTTTTTGAAAAAATAAGTAACACGTCTAAGACGTTTCACGTCAGAATACGAACTGTCTTCAGTTGAAAAATGTTTGAATAAAATATTTCGCTGCTCTGTGCGGCCCGGGATTATGTGTGTCGCGCTCGGTGCTTGCTGTTGCGATTAAATTAACGAGCCAAGCTATGCACTAAACTCTGGGCGACGGAGGCAATTTCAAGTGTGGCGGCAGCACTATCGGATTGTGTGTGCTTTTCGAGAGCTTTTGACGATGACGATGTTTAAAGAAAAAATTGTTTTTGTTTTTAAATAAATTTTTGACTCATTCGAATACGTTGAATTTGACGTGATGTCTCTTTGTTGCTTGGTCGCCGGTTGAGCTCGGTTTTTGTTGTTTTTTTTTTAAATCTGATTTTCTATAGTTGTTGGTAAGAAAAGCTTTCTGGAAAAGCTTAATTAACGGAAAATAGTAACAAAGAAGAAAAATTGTAACGTGTAACCGAGCGATAAAAACGGCAACAGCACAACAATAACAAGAAAAATGCCGGTGTCCTCGGTTAAGGTAACGCGCGCGGTTATGTGTTGCCGATAGTGTTGTTGCAATAGTGCACACACTATCGAACTTAAGAAAACTGCCGCCTCCCTCCCCTCCATCATTCCTTCCTTCCCATGTGAATTACTCAATCGCATCCGATTGCATCGCGTATGGAGGAGAAAGAGGCCATTTCTGCTCCCCCACGCCTCCTCCTCCTACCACCACCCATCGCATAGGAAATTCCAATCAGAAATACACCTGGAAAGTACGAACGTAATAGCGAGCGGTACACACGGCGGTGTGTGCATGTTACCTCAGTGTCTATTTCTTACCTTCTGCCCACCACCCATGCGACACCGACACGACGACGACGACGACGGTCGCACTTGATTTTTGCCGACGCAGCGTTTTCGCTGCATTTTACGTGAACTTGAACTTAAAAAAAAAAAACACAAGCAGCTCTAACTTTTCTTAACCCAATCCCCTTTTCTTTGCTAACATCCTGGAGGGAGGGTGGTAGGGGGGGAGGGGGTCTCGTTCGACTAATTTTCCAGCTAAATTAATAACTATGGACTAGAAAGAAACCCCCCCCCCCCTCTAAAGGTGAAAAGCTAAGTTGTATGTGCCGCGAAGAGAAAGTCATTAGAGAAATGTTGTGTGTGCCCCGCATATAAAGTTAAGTGAATAATTGCACTTGGATTTGATTCGCGGTCATGTTTCGTTGATTTCGGATCAGGTTGGCGGGGGGGGGGGAGTTGAGGGGAGGTCGGGAGGAAGCGAACTGGTTTTATAGATAGAAAATACACAAGCAACATCGAACAACAACAAAAAGCGATCTTTACTGTTAGACGCGACCAATAGAAATGAGAATGGATGACCCAGTTTTTCCGCTCAGTCTCTCTCTCTCTCTCTCTTTCTTTCTTTAAACTTTAATAATAATTATGCTTGACACACTTCTATGTAAACAAAGTTCGAGTAGCGTTGGTTTTTCTTCTTCTTCGAATCTGTGACTGAATTGATTAGAATTGTTATTTGCTACAGTTATGATATTTTAATGTTGTTGGTTTTTTTTTTTTTTTTGTTACTTTTTCGAATCGAGCGAAATTTGCTCGTTTCGAGTTGTCAAATAACTCGAAATTAGGACGTTCGACTATAGAATCAGAGCTGACCAGAGCCAAGGTGTAAATGGAGCTGTTTGGGGGAGGGCAACATCTTCGAAAGGACGAAATGGAGAACTCAATGTCGCCAAGAGGTAATAAGCTGCTTCATCTCTCACAGCATGGTCCCAGGGGTATCTCGAAGAAATATTTGGCTGCCAATTAGGTGGGCGCCAAAAGACATCTATACACAGTAATATAATTGTAGTGTCTGTCTGTTATTTGCTTATAAATGGCTATAAGTTAGTTTTTTGAATTATTTTAGCACTAACTAAGCATGAAACCACATTTTTGAAATTTTTGTCTGTCTGTCTGTCTGACTGTCTATCTGTCTGTCCGACCGCTTTTCACGCACAAACGTCTAATTCGATTGTAATGAAACTTGCACAGTTTGTTAGGTGTCCATCGGAATGAAATCTGCTCTAGCCCTCCCATACAAAGTGACTCATTTTCAAAATATATATTAATCATGCATAATGCAGTCTTTTGGTCTACAAACTATTTGAGTTTCCTCACTCCTTTCACCACCTCCCATACAAACTACACTTTTTCATGAATCACTTTACACCAAAATTTCTCAGTACGTGTAACTTCCATCGAACTAAAATGTTGTATTAAATCCTTAATTAACATTATTATTAAAATCGGGAAAAAAAATTAACCGATTAGCTTCACTCCTTCTACCCCATCCCATACAATGTGACATAGTTCCACGACTTCACAGGAATTTGATTTTCTTGAAATGTCTGACTGTTACTGATCTGAAATTTGAAATATATATCAATTGCATGATGATTATAGTTGTATTTCAAAAAATCACCAGAAATCCCCTTCTCCTTCCACCACCTCCCATATAAATCGCACTTTTTTCATAAAATACTCTAAACGAATTTTCTCAGTACATTGAAATTTCATCGCGGTAAAAATTTGAGCGCTTAATCCTTAATTAGCATTGTTATTAATATCGGGGAAAAAAAAATTAACCGAGTAGCTTCACTCCTTCCACCTCCTCCCATACAATGAGACACATTCCACAATAACAATGCGATTTTCTTGAAAAGTGTGAATGATACAGATCTGAAATTTAAAGTATATATCAATTGCATGATATAGTTATAGTTATAGTTGTTTCACAAAAAATCATCAAAAACCCCAGACTCCTTCTACCACCACCCATACAAATTGCACAATTTCATTAAATTCAATTCAGTTTCTCAGTACCTACGCAATTTTTGAAGCTTAAATTTGATACAAAACATTTTTATAGCTACTCTAGCATGATGTGAAACAAATTAGTTCAGTACTGTCACCCCTTCTACCACTGCCCATACAAAATTTCTAAACACAGCCGAAATTTCGATTTCATCTATACATAGTATTGTATTGTTATAAATCTGGCAACCACGCAATATTGATCTTCCCCCCCGAAAAAGCCAGAACAGTTCCCCCCAATATGTAAAAAGTCACAATCCAAGCTGTACAACTTTCCAGAATAAACTCCAAAATGTAAAGTGCCATCTAGAATCATCTAGAATAGTCGAGACATTTACATCCGAAAACATCCACGACAGAAGCTTCTAGAAAAATGGGGAAATGGTATAAAACCACGGTAGCTGTCAGCGAGAAGTCAGTCATTTTAATGATGGAGACGCGAACCGTTGCAAGAAAGCGATAGTAAAACACGCGACGGTGTTGTCATAAAGGCGAAGTGATCGGGAAATTATATAAAAGTGCGAATAAATAAATTATCAACCAATTATCGCGGCGAAGGTCAAGTTCTCGCACTTGACATTTCAAAAGCTTTTGACAGAGTTTGGCATGATTGTCTTATAGCTAAGCTTAGGGCCATAGGTCTTAATGCTACCCTTGTCCAATGGATTGAGAGTTTTCTTTCCGAACGCACTATACGTGTAGTACTAGATGGCGTTACTTCTTCCTCTTTCCCAATAGATTCCGGCGTCCCTCAAGGCTCTGTTTAATCTCCAACTCTTTTCTTAGTCTTCATCAACGACCTTCTGTCGTCCACTCTCAATCCAATCCATAGTTTCGCGGATGACAGTACTTTAGATAACACCTTTGAATTTAGCTCTGCTGCGGAATCTCACAAGCATTCTATTGCTTCCAATCGCATGGAGTTATTCCGTTCGCTGAACTCGGATCTCAACTTAATCCTGGAATGGGGCAGGAAAAACAGAGTTGAGTTCAACACCTCCAAAACACAGACCTGTCATCTATCTCTCAAACGTGATGCTCCAGTGTTATCTCAAAATTTAACCTTTGATGGCGCTCAACTTTGCACCTCGGAAAACTTCACACTTCTGGGCGTTAAAATTAACGACCATCTTAATTGGGCCCAGCATATCTTTGATGTTGCCCTCGACGCATCTAAACGTCTCGGTGTTCTCCGAAAGTGCAAAAAGTATTTCACGCCGAACGACCTGGCAACCATCTATAAGGCATACATTAGACCACGTTTAGAGTACAATTCGCATGTTTGGGCTGGGGCACCCAAATCACACCTCGCGTTGCTCGACCGTATTCAAAAACATGCGTTCCGACTGATTGGAGACGAGACCATCACGTCTTCTATCGATTCTCTCGAGCATCGCAGAAATGTCGGAGTACTCAGCATTTTCTATCGCTACTTCCATGGCAAATGCAGTGCGGAACTATGCGCACTCATTCCCCCACTCTATAATTTTCCCCGTGATACTCGTCAAGCTGAACGCTCACATGAGTACACCGTTAAACCCTTGCCTTCTCGTACAGTGAAATATAGGCAGTCGTTCATTTCCCGAACATCAAGACTTTGGAACGCATTGCCAGCCAACGTGTTTCCCAATATTTACAACCTCCGGTGCTTCAAAAGCAATGTACATCGTCACTTTCGTCTTTCTCCACTTTAGTTTCTCTTTTTTTTTTTTCATTCTCCAGTTCCTGTACCGACACAGCTGTGCATTGCATTATAGGGTAGCCCCCTAAGTTGTGTTCGGTTCCTTAAAAAAAAAAAAAAAAAAATCTCTTATTTCTAAACGAATTGTGTTTTTCTTGAAATCCCGGCGAACCCCTAGCTCGCAACAGTCGGATTGGGCTTTACGCACAATCGTAGTCCTGTTATGTTTTTAAGCTTAATGTTATTTTATTTGTTTTACATCAGCTACAATTATTCAAATGTCCTTAACGCTCTTCAACACGTATATGATCTCGAATCACGGGTTTGATTTGATCACGAGCCTGTCCCATAAAAATGGGAGTATCATGCTTTCATTCTTAATAATTTATGGTTCAGATTCCAACAATGTACAAACCATTTCTTGAAAGAGCCAATAAAGTAAGCAGATTATATATCCCACATAATGTATTACTAGCTACACTCTCAAAAATTGCTTATTATTGCTATTTTTACGCGGACGAAGTCGCGGGCGTTTGCTAGTCTTCAATAATGCAGGACTGATCCGACCAAGGTGCAAATGAAGCTGTTGCACCGGGCGGCATTCTTGAGGGGGGGATAACACCATCGAAAGGCCGAAATGGGTAACTACATGTCGCCAAGAGGTAACAACATGGTACTATGCTTCTTCTGCAGTAAATGAGACCATCCTGTTGGGCATGAAACTTTTCATCCCTCAAAGCTACAAACCAAGCCCAGTTCTAAGGATTGGTTTAATGAAAATTGTACTGCGATAAGGGCTAAAGAGGCAGCTTACCGTGCTTTTAAGCAGCTGCCATCTGAAGTTAATTGGATTGATTTCAAAAAAGAAAGGAACCTCTGTAAATTCAGCTTACAACGAGAAAAATATTTGCATGACCTGAAAATGAGGCAAAAAATTTTGAGAAGTCCTAAGGGCAGCAAAAGTTTCTGGTCTCTCGCTCGTTCCATCAGAGGTAGTTCTGCATCATCGATTCCATATTTAATCTACAACAATGAGGTTATTACGGATCCTAATATGAAGGCAAACATCTTAGCGGATCAATTCGCTGCCAACTCTTCTTTACCACCAACGAACTCAAACCTTCCAACGTGTACTACGCTAAATTCCTCCTTAGGACAGATTAGTATTCGTCCGCGAAACGTATACCGAATTCTTAAGAATCTAGATGCTAACAAATCGTCCGGTCCCGATGGAATCCCTGCGCTTCTCTAGCTAAACCTCTATGCAAACTTTACCGTCTCTCTTTATCGTCCTCCACTGTCCCATCTTCATGGAAGCTTGCCAATGTTCAGCCAGTTCCAAAAAAAAGGAGAACGCACCAATCCCGCTAATTATCGACCAATAGCAATAACCTCAATTCTGTCCAAGGTCGTGGAAACAATCATCAACAATAGAGTAATAGAATATCTCAACATCAATGATATTATTGACGACAAACAGTATGGATTCCGCAAAAAAACGTTCAGTTAACGCAGTTAACGCATTCGAAAGAAAGATCCTCCGAAGAATTTTGGGACCTGTGAAGGAAGGAATGGAATGGCGAATAAGATACAACCATGAGTTGTATCAACTCTACGACGAGCCAGAAGCTTCAACGTTCATCAAGCTACGTAAACTGCAGTGGGCTGGCCATGTAGAGCGAATGGAAGACAGAAGAATCCCCAAACGTGCTCTTAAAGGCAAAGCGAGTGGTAACCGGCCAGTAGGCAAACCACGCAAGCGATGGGAAGACTCGGTTGATGAAGACAGCAAAGCCATTCTAAAAATTAGCAGCTGGAGGACGCGGTCTTTGGATCGAGACGATTGGAGGCAACGACTTCAGGAGGCCAAGGCCCGATTTGGGCTGTCGCGCCATTGATGATGAAAAAAACGTTCCACAGGAGACCTTTTAACCACCCTCACCGAACGTTGGAACAAGAGCATTCACCAGTTTGGTGAATCTTGTATTATCGCTCTTGATATTTCCAAGGCTTTTGACAGAGTATGGCACGCTGCCCTTTTAATCAAACTTAAAGCTATTGGTTTGGGCGACTCTCTTATTTCCTGGATTGAAAGTTTTTTAGCCAATCGTTCAATGCGTGTGGTATTGGATGGTGTGGTTTCCTCTTCTTATAAAATTAACGCTGCTGTCCCTCAGGGCTCGGTTCTTTCTCCCACCCTTTTTCTAATATTTATTAATGACTTGCTATCTTCAACTTTCAATCCAATACACTGCAGGATAGGCCCTGCCAAGGTGCAAATGGAGCATTTGCAGGGGGGGGGCTACATTATCAAAAGGCCGAAATGGAGGACTCCATGTCGCCATGTCACAGCATGGTTTCAGGAGTAGTACCTCGAAGAAATATTTGACAGCCAATTGAAGGTGCGCGAGCGGGGGGAAGCACAGGACATCTTCATTGGAGGACTGGTCGTATCAAGGTGCAAATGGAGCATTTTCAACAGGTGACATTCTTCGGAGGGGGGGGGGGCTACATCATCGAAAGGCCGAAATGGAGAACTCCATGCCCATGCCGCCAAGAGATATATATAGAATATTTGGCAGCCAATTGGGTGAGCGCCAAAAGACATCTTCAATGCAGGACTGGTCCAACCAAGGTGCGAATGGAGCTGTTGCACGACATTCTTGTGGGGGGGGGAGGGGCAACATCACCGAAAGGCCGAAATGGAGAACTACATGCCGCCACTACAAGTGGGACGTTCAAGTATGGATATGGAACTGATCCTGCCAAGGTCCAAATGAAGTTTTAACATTGGGCAACATTCTTGAGGGTGGGGGGAGGGAGGAAAGGCCAAAATGGAGAACTTCATGCCGCCAAGAGATAATGTGCTTCTTCTTCTCCACGTCACCACAGCATGGTTCCAGGGGCACCTTGAAGAAATATTTGGTAGCCAATTGGGGGTGGAGGCAGGGGGTTGGGCAAAAGACATCTTCAATGCAGGACTGGTCCTACCAAGGTGCAAATAGAGCACTTGCACTCGACGGAATTCTTGAGGTGGACAACATTATCAAAAGGCCGAAATGGATAACTCCATGCTGCTAAGAGAAAAAGTGTTTCTTCTACACGTGACAGCAGGGTGTGGGGTGGCAAAAGACATCTTAAATGCAGGACTGGCCCTACCAAAGTACAAGTGGAGCAGTTGCACTCGACGGCATTCTTGAGGGGGACAACATCATCGGAGCTCCATGCTATCAAGAGATAATGTGCTTCTTCTCCGCGTCACCACAGCATAGTTCCAGGGGCACCTGGAAGAAATATTTGGGTGGGCGCCAAAAGATATCTTCAATGCAGGACTGGTCCTACCAAGGTGCAAATGGAGCACTTGCGGCCGACGGCATTCTTGGGGGGAAGTAACATTATCGAAAGCCCGAAACGTTCAAATTAGTGTACCGAAACGGAGGACTCCATGCCGCCAACAGTATGATTCCCGGCAAAAGTATGGGGGATCGGATTTCGTCCGAGGAAGACACCTCCATTGAAAAGCCGTAATGAAAGAGAGGGTACATAAAAAGGCAGACAATAAAAGTTGACATTTCCTAACGGTACAATCTTAAACACTACGATGGGCGCCACGGAATGAAGGACTCCATTAGATTATGGACTTCCCATGGGGTCCTGCTTCGGCCCAAAGCAGGAGGCTTCTCTTTTTCTCTCATATTCATCCCAGCCCTCCAAACTAAATCCTCCCCCTCTCCCCACTCGGGCCCTGACTTGCCGTATTGTTCGCATCAACCTTGCGCTCACCATTTCATAAAAATTTTCTGACTTTGTCATAATTCAAAAAAAAAAAACAAAAGGACTACGATTGGGCATAAAGCCCAATCGTGCGATACTCTAGATGAAAGAGAAATTTTTTGATTTCAAGAAATTTTGTAGGGGAAGTGGTACAGGGGTTGACGACATTGAATTAATTTTTTTCCCAGTACGCTAAAGTTGCTATCAAAAAGTTTTTAACACAAAATTTAGGATTAAGAAATTGAATAGTTGCTGAGTTTAATAGTTGCTGCTTGTGTAGTTTGTATGGGAGGTGGTACAAGGAGAGGCGAGTCCGTAATCATGCTTTTGACATGTTTTAAATTGTAGATCAATAGCATTCATACTTTACAGGAAAATCAGCTTTTTGAAAAGTTATGAAATTGTGTCAGATTGTATGGGAGGGAGTCGAAGGAGTATAGATAATAGCTTCAATTTTTTGGGCTTCTAAATAAATATTAAGTGCACAATGTCAGCTCGATAGATTTTATACACACTGAGCTATTGTTTTAGAGTATTTCATGAAAAAGTAGAGTTTGTATGAGTGGTGGTGGAAGACAGGGGAGGACTTAAGGAATTTTTATATGATAGATTGAAATCATCAGAAAAGCAATATACTTCAAATTTCCGATCAATAGCATCCATGTTTTCGAGCAAATCCGTTTATTGTCGAGTTGCGAATTTGTGCCATTTTGTATGGGAGGGGGTAGAAGGGGTGAAGCTAATCATCTATTTTTATTTTGGTCTTGCTAATAATTCTAAATAAATATTTTTTGCACAATTTCAGCTCGCTAAATTTTATAACAACTGAGTAAATTGGTTTAGAGCATTTCATGAAAAACTGCAGTTTGTACGGGAGATGGTCGAAGGAGAGAAAGGACACACATAATTTTTATACCGTAGATTGAAGTCATTATAAAAGTAATATGCTCCAAATTTGAGTTCAATAACTTTTAGACTTTTCGAGCAAATCCGTTTACTATGAAGTTACGTAATTGTGTCATTTTGTATGGGAGGGGGTAGAAGGGGTGGAGCGATTTTGCCCGTTTACGAACTTGACCTTACTTTTTTGCTAAAAATGACACACAAAATTTTTTAGCACTATAGCTCAAAGCTTTGGAGAGTTATACTGTAAACAGACGCACAGACAGACAGACGGACAGACGGTAACTCGGAATCGAGGTTTTTGATCGAAAACAAATATTTTTGTACCCTTGGCGGCTCTGCGCGAGCGTTATTTCTTAGCGTTACAAACGGTAAGGCAAACACAATATACTCGCAGATTTTATCTAGAGTATAAAAATCCAAAGGAGCTACCTCAGCGTTGTATACGTGTGCCACTGTTAGCCTTCCATTAAAATGTCGTCCGCCCTATATTCAAAGTTTGCCGTGACTTTCGAATGCGGAAATTTTTTATCGTTCAGAAATTTGTCGGGTAGGGGAGGAGGTGATAAGAGAAAATAAAAAACTCCCCAAAAACTTACTACGATGAACCAAACTGGAACTTTTCAGTAACAAAATTGGTACTCGATACTTTTTCTCAAGTATTTGATAGTTTGAAATGTCGAAAGATTTGTCAGGAACTACAAGAAAGATGCGAAAGAAAGAAAAACCAAATATTATTACGCGACCAGGCTCCAAATGTTAGAAGATCATTGGGACGCTTTTCAATCTCGCGATATGCAAATTATATAGCTAAAGCTGGCCGATAGCAGCACTCTATCGACTATCGGCAAAAATTATTTCGAAAATCAGGGGTATTCTGATTTCGAAGAACTATACGTTGACTCGTACGCCATGATTCAAAAAGCCTTAATCACCGATTGGCCACCAGAGTCATTACAGGTAGCAAAGAGTAATAATTGGTACTCGATACTTCTCTTCAAGTATTTGATAGTTTGAATTTTGAAAATTTGGTGGCTTGTCAACCGTATGTGTACATGACATGACCGGTTACCATGGAGAGGAGGAGGGAGAATAAAAAACTACCCAAAACCTTACAGTGATGGACAAAACTGGTACTTTCAGTAACAAAATTGGTACTCGATACTTTTCCTCAAGTATCTGATGTTTTAAATTTTTCTGCGCAGCGTAACGAAACGCTGCTGCTCAACAGAGTGACTGCCTTGAAATTTGTGGTGGCTTGTCAACCATTTGTGCGCATGACATGACCTAACTCGAACAGGGTACAAGATACCAGGTAGAGACGAAATTAATTGTGACTTTTTTTCAATTTTTCTTAAAGCACAGAGTATAGCTTAGGGGGCCACCTTATACGGCTACATATGCACAGCTGTGTAGGAATTTGAGATGCAAAAATAAAGTTGGATTAATTTTGGTGGAGAAAGGTTGTACTTATTGGGAAACATTTTGACTGGTAATGATTTTCAAAATCTTGACTGTGGTGCATTTAGCTTTCAGCGCGTGCCAGCTCGTCAGTAAAAGGGGAAGGGGGAGAGGTTCTGGTCACCAAATTGTCAACTGAACGTTGAGATATGAACCGAAGGGTTGGCCAATTGCCGTGTGCTTTTCTCATCAACAAAAAAAAATCGAAAAAGGTGGTTCCTATCAAATTTCGGACAGTATAATGAGGGGTCCCTAAGGTGTAGCCTAGTGAGTAGCGTGTTGGTTTACAATGTGTGAGGTCGTGAGTTCAAATCTCGGTCAACGCAATATATAATTCCGGCACATTGCCTGCGTGGATATACCTTGGTCACCTCAATCTACGAAAATGAAAAATTCATAGAAAGAGGGTTGTGCGAAGAGCTAACTACCCTTTCACAATAAGTAATGAAAAAAATGTTAAGGAAACTGAAAAATCAGGAGGCCAAGGCCACTGAAGAAGAAGAAGAATGAGGGTTCCTCGTAGATAGACGTGGTAAAAAAAGAAACGGCAATACTAAGACGCCATTTTCATAATCCCAAGCTAAAACAAGCTGCTTGCTTGTCTGCTCCTTCATCTACCGGCAGAGGGTATGCCAGACTGAAAGTGGGGTATTCATATACCCTAGCTGGCTCAATGGGTAGAACGCTGGACTCTCACTCGAGAGATACAGGGTTCAAATCCCAAGTACGGCTATTTTCTTCAATAAAAAGCTCGTCAATCCAGCTATGGTAGATTGTTCGTCGGAAGTTGGTAATTCTGACGGACCCCCTCCCCCCCCCCCAATCCACTCCCATTCCTAATACTAACACCACACTACCTACACTACCCACACCACCCACCCACTAGCCCCTACCCTTTACCAACCCGCATCGAGACAGCGTGGTAAGGTATTGTCTCACCCCCTCCCCCCCCAACATGATAGTACACCAAAACAAACAGCCCTCATTCTCCGTAGGCCCGAGAGGACCTAGGATAGGTAGCTCACAGGAACCATCCACAAGGGCAGAGGGTGTTAAGAATCCGCGGAGGTTAAACCACCACCAAAAACAACAACTAACAGCGATAAACATAGCGACATACAACACTGTCGATCACTATCCAGCCAGGCAGGACTCACCGAGTTAGAAGAGGAAGCAGCAAAGATTAAGTTACACGTCATTGGTTTGAGCAAAACTAGGCGCAAAGACGAAAACCTATTAACACTAGCGTCCGGCAATACCCTAGACCATCAAGGAACCCAATCAGGCAGAACTAGCGGAGTAGGATTCTTGGTTAACAAAAAATGGAAAGAGTGGCCAGCTTGACTTTCAGGCTATCACAGAGATACACGATACAAATAATACAAATCTATGCACCAACATCTAGTCATTCGGACGACGAAATCGAGGACTTCTATAACGAAATAACTCAAGCCTGGGACAGCAATAACAGTCATTTCAAATTCCTTATCGGAGACTTCAACGCTATAGTAGGAAAGAACGAAGAACAAGAAATATTGGTAGGGAAATTCGGACTGGGCCAAAGGAACGAAAGAGGGGGGAGATTGGTCCAATTTGCCCACCAGTACAACCTCTACATAGCAAACTCGTTCTTTAAGGAACAACCAAGCAGGAAATGGACATGGCAAACCCCAAATGGGGTAACAAGGAACGAGATCGACCTGATCCTAACGAATAAAATAAGGACAACCAAAGACGTCTCCACGCTTAACAAATTCAAGACAGGTAGCGACCATCGTCTAGTAAGAGCAAAAATAACCCTAGACCTAAGATCTGAAAGGGTAAAATTAGTCAGGAAGCCAACAAAACCAGGCTTCAACAACGACAACATCAAAAATGACATTGATCGATACCAGTCAATGCTAGAAGATGAAATGAGAGACAGGGACGCTTCACACCCAAGCCCAAACCCACACAAGCGCTTGTAATTGGCAAAAAACAGGTGACAGCACTTAGACAAGGGAACATCAGGGTGACGGATAGGCTAAAAACAGTAGAAATGTTAACTAACTTCTACAGCGACCTTTACAAGTCCCCAGAAGAGGCTCCCAACAATACAACAACAATGGGACAGTAGACGATCCCACCATTGAAGTTCTTATAGATAAAAAAGCGTCAGGCAATGATGGCATCACCGCTGAACTGTTGAAGTACGCTGGCAGAGGAATCTGGAAAATACTGGCCGAGGTATACACCAACTGCCTCAGAGAACCAGACACATTCCTGAAAGTTCGAACAGCGCAAACATAATACTGATCCACAAAAAGGGTGATAAGGAAGACATCAAAAATTACAGACCAATAAGTCTGCTACCTGTCTTCTACAAGGTATTCGCCAAAGTAATCAACAACCGGATACAAGCAGCTCTGGATGTTGAACAGCCACGAGAACAGGCTGGTTTTAGAAGTGGATACAGTACAATTGATCACATTCGCACCTTGAGAGAGACCATGAGCAGGGCTAAAGAATACGAACTGCCCCTAGCACTGGCATTCATAGACTTTGAAAAAGCCTTTGACTCAATATACCCTGAGGCGATAATAAGAGCACTATCCAATCAAGGTATAGAGAATGCATACGTTGAAACACTCTCAAACATCTACAGGAACGCCAAAGGTCAAAGTGTTCGATGACACAGCAGAATTTCCCACACAAAGAGGTATTAGACAGGGGAGATACAATTTCCCCAAGGCTATTCAACGCCACCCTGGAAAACATCTTTCGAGAACTACATTGGGAAGAGAAGGGTCTGCAAGTTGACGGGGAACGCATCAGTCACTTGAGATTTGCCGACGATATAGTCATAATTGCTCAGAGCCAAGAAGAATTCCAACTACTATTAAATGAACTTAGCGAAGCCAGCGAAAAAGTGGGCCTAAGAATGAACCTGAGTAAAACTAAGATTATGCCCAATGAACATCTAGGAAGTCAAGTTGAAATAACATTGAATAACACCAGGCTAGAAATAGTAGAGGAATATGTCTACCTTGGCCAGCTAATACATCAATCAGGAGATTTAATACCTGAAATTAATAGGCGAATCAAACTAGCGTGGAGCACTTTCGGGAGAAACTCCATCATATTCAAATCCAGAATGAAACTTCACTTGAAAAAGAAAACGTTTGATCAGTGTATCCTACCCGTCATGACATACGGCTGTGAGACATGGACGTTAACAACAGGAGTCACACGGAAACTACAGGTGGCGCAAAGAGCGATGGAAAGATGCATGCTAGGCATCACTAGAAGAGATCGTAAGAGACTGACTTGGATAAGAGAAAGAACAAAAGTGACAGATGTAATCCATAGAATTAGATCCTTAAAATGACAATGGGCCGGACAGTATAGCAAGGTTAATCGACAACAGATGGACTGCTAAGATAACACAATGGTACCCAAGAGGGATAAAACGACCAAGAAGACACCCGAAATTACGATGGGATCATGACATCAGAAAAATAGCAGGCGTCACCTGGACAAGGATAGCTCAAAATAGAGAAGACTGGAAAGCAATGAGGAATCGATATGTAAGGGAGGCTACATCATAATACACATGTATCTATGGTCGAACAAGCTGTAGATGATGATGATGATTCATAATGGTGCCCCCAAAAGAACAACGCTTCCTCCCAAATTATGATTTTGGTTATGTATGCCATTTTATTTTTGTTTGTTTCCAGGTATCCTGGGCCCCTAGTTCTCGGCCTTACTCCAACAGTGCGCATTCAAATAATGAATGAACTCTAAAAAGAGAGGACTTACTTCCGTTCAACTCCCAAATATCTTGGATAATGGCATTAAGAAGCGCTTTCAGAGAGGAGGAAACGCGTTGGCTTCTTTAACTTTGGGAACAAGTCGTTGTCTGATGGGCTCATGTCTAGACTATACGGTGGGTGAGGTAGGACACTTCACACTGGCGCAACAGATCAAACAATGCGCGATCCAAAGAACCAAACATTTTTAAATTCGAAAAATAGATGTTGTTGTTGTAAATATTTCCTGATAATCTTCATCACGAAAATCCAGCGCAAGCTTTACACTTCTTCGGTCATCAGCTTAGGCGTGGATCGTCGTCCCATTACGACCTTTACGGAAGCGGCCAGCCCAATTGAACTACGGTGCATATCTGCTCACCAAACACATTACGATAAATTTCTGTGCGTTTCAATTTTAATGAAAGACTTTTGATCATTAATTGTCGCACTACCCGAGACACCTACAGGCCCGCCATTTCTATCTAGGAGGACCCAATCAGGTAAGAGCTGAGTCGATTTGGATTGAACATTGAATCATCTGATAATCAGTCTTGCCATTGTGTGCATTAAATTTTAAATACCCCTCACAGGGGAAAAAATTTTAAACCAAATAAAAGTTCATTTGCAAAACTGACTTTCTAATTCTATACAAGTATTTTATCATCCCTCCAAGTTTTCGCCTCTGCACACAAATTGCCAGAACAAAAAATCTGGTACCTGCACCCAAAATCAATTGCCTGCACACAAAATTTGTTGCCTGTACACAAAATTAGTTGCATGCACCACAAAATAAATTGCCTGGGCACAAAATTAGTTGCACGCACACAAACTTAATTACCTGCAAACAAAATTAATTGTCGGCATACAAAATTAATTGTCAGCAGACAAAATAAATTGCCTGCACACAAAATGAAGTGCCTGCACACAAAATTTAGTTTCCAGCACACAAAATAAATTGCCAGCGCAAAAAATTAGTTGACTGCACACAAAACTAGGTGCCTGCACACAAAGTTAATTGCCGGCACACAAAATTAGTTGCCTGCATACAAAATTAGTTTCTTGCACACAAAATTAGGTGCCTGCACACAAAATTAGTTGCCTCCTCACAAAGTTAATTGTTTGCATACAAAATTAATTGCCTGCACACAATATTAACGGCAACAGCTTAAGGCCGATGCTCAGGATCGCGCTTTGTGGAAGAGAGTTGTTTCTGTCCTATGCCCCTATAGGGGGTCTTAACAGGAATTTGATTTGATTGACACAATATTAATAGCCAGCACACAAAATTAGTTTCCAGCACTCAAAATAAATTGCCAGCGCACAAAATTAGTTGCCTGCACACAAAATTAGTTGCCTGCACATAAAACTAGTTTCTTGCACACAAAATTAGTTTCTTGCACACAAAATTAGGTGCCTGCACACAAAATTAATTGCCTGCACACAAAATTGATTGCCTGCACACAAAGTTAATTGCCGGCACACAAAATTAGTTGCCTGCACACAAAATTAGTTGCCTGCACATAAAACTAGTTTCTTGCACACAAAATTAGTTTCTTGCACACAAAATTAGTTGCCTGCACACAAAATTAGTTGCCTGCACATAAAACTAGTTTCTTGCACACAAAATTAGTTGCCTGCACACAAAATTAGTTGCCTGCACATAAAACTAGTTTCTTGCACACAAAATTAGTTTCTTGCACACAAAATTAGGTGCCTGCACACAAAATTAATTGCCTGCACACAAAATTAGTTGCCTGCACACAAAATTAGTTGCCTGCACATAAAACTAGTTTCTTGCACACAAAATTAATTGCCTGCACACAAAATTAGTTGCCTGCACACAAAATTAGTTGCCTGCACATAAAACTAGTTTATTGCACACAAAATTAGTTTCTTGCACACAAAATTAATTGCCTGCACACAAAATTAGTTGCCTGCACATAAAACTAGTTTCTTGCACACAAAATTAGTTGCCTGCACATAAAACTAGTTTATTGCACACAAAATTAGTTTCTTGCACACAAAATTAATTGCCTGCACACAAAATTAGTTGCCTGCACATAAAACTAGTTTCTTGCACACAAAATTAGTTGCCTGCACATAAAACTAGTTTCTTGCACACAAAATTAGTTTCTTGAACACAAAATTAATTGCCATATCACCCAAAGCTAAAATCGTTTTTGTTTTCCCAAACTACAGTGCAAATAACAGCTGAAGGGTGTCCGTCAAACTCCTCCATACCGGCTACAAAAAAACAAAAACAAATTACGACCAGACTGTTATTATTTTGTTTAGCACGTATGGCGCAATAATATTTTTTTTTGGCAAAAGCTTGCTTCTTGTTTTCTTTTGTCGACTAAAAAGCTTCCGGGGGGGGGGGCGGGTTTTATTTTTTTGTGCAATAATATTTTTGTGCTAATGTTATTGTTGTCATTGCTCGCGACCTATCCAATCGCGTACCGCGTAATACATTACCGACGTCTTTGTCTATAACGTCGTGTACTTTGGCGGGCGGCTATCTTGAAGGTCGTTATCTTCAAATTAAAAAAAAAAAAATAATAAAAATCATTAAAAACAATTTTGTTTTTATCGATTACTCCGCTTTTTTTTTTGTGTTATCGAGCGTTCGCAGTAATCAGATTTATGAGCGAAACAGTGATTACTTTTCGTGTTGTTTTCGAATTAAATCCGCCAAAAAAAAACGGTCGAAATTTTGAAAATTCTCCGCCAATCTAGAAATCTTTAAGAAATAACTTAACACATAGGCCTCGTAAGATCTAACCTACTTTTTTTTCTCGCTCTTCAAATCGAAATCTTCAAACTCCGAAGTCGGGGAAGAAAAAGATACGCGAAGACACAGAATAGCGTATCTGCAGATTTAGCACAAAGATATCGGCGTGTAGCACTCCGACATTGACTCTGACCGTAGCGACATTACAACGAGGTGCCCAGCTGGAGGCTGCCCCCCCCCCCCTCCTCCTAACCCCTTCCGCTACACCATCATCTTAACTCTAGAGCTCGGCTCAGCTTCTTTAACGCGTGCAGTGAAGAGAGTACGCCACAGATACTTTTACTTTGTTCCAATTTTCTTCGAGAAATTCAACTGAACTGCTGCCGGGGGCTTAGAAAGATGGGAGGCGGCGGGCAGGGCATGTTCGAAAGATTGCGGTGAAAACTAATTTTGTTGGGTTTGATGATTTTTTATTTTTTCCAGAAAATTAACTGTTCCGGCACTCTCAATTTTCAAGAAAAATTATGAACAGTGAGAGGAGAATCATCATCATCATCATCATCACCCAATAACCCACTGATAGTTTCAATCAAAAGCTCTTCGGGGAGGTTGGTTCGGGGGGGGAAATACGACGATTGGGATTTGAAGATATTCTTACGGTCGATTGTATCTTTTCGGAAATGCATGCAACAAGAACGAATTGGTGGCGGCATACCTCTATGAGAGCGCAAGCCATTATTTGACCCACTTTCTCTCTGAATGATGATGATCGTTGGTTACTTAAAAACAGAAACAACTTAAACGCCAAGTCAATCATCATCTTTAATGATTACCGCATTTGTATTACACATTCATTCACGGAGTAGAGCGACTGTGTGTGTGTGTGTGACCTACTAGTTGAGAGATGAAACCGCTTCAAATCGCCTGGACCGTCTGTGTGTCTACACAATAACGTTCGAGCGCTTTCTTACTATCAAGCTAAACAATTTTCAGGTAATTTTTCGACAAAAAAGGAATCTCAAGTTCGTATTGCTTCACTCTGTCTACCACCTCCCATACAAAAAATGCACACAATTCAGAAAAATACAAAATCTATCGATTTCTAGTTAAATTTCTTTTCTAATCATCTAGTCATCAATAAATTTAACTCACCAACTTCACCGCAATCCTTCTGACCTCTAACCCCTACTACCACCTCCCATATAAAAATTTCATAAATTTTAGAAATTCAAAGAAAGCATTTTCCCTCTTCAAAATTTTGAAGGAATTATTTTCGGACGAGTGACATGTATTCGGCCTCAGCACAAACCGAAACGTTACGTTTAATAAAGCATAGCAAGCTGTACACGCTCCGCAAGTGCACTGTTCAGCATCAGCCGTGGAGAACACTGATGTGGAATACATTACCGGGCCCGAAACAATGTCTACCACCATTTCAGACTCATATCCCTTCTCCGTTTCCCTTCGAACTTCCCTATTTCCATTTGTTTCCCTTAAGAGAAGCAAGGGCAGCAACCTTGACAAAAATATATGCAATAAGTAATTGATGGCTACCTAGCAATTTTCTATCATATGGCTACTTGGTAATGATTATTGAATCGATGATTTTTGCATCGATATATTACCTTAACGCGAATTTTTCATCGATAGAAGGACCGAAACAATAACCTTTTCAGTAATCATTACTTTATCCCGGCTACCTTCAAAGATTCATCGCAGGGGGGACAACTTTCTGCAATACCAAACATCGATGTACAATATATGGTTTATTTCTCTCGACGGCCCACCTTACACCGCGACGGTAGTCAATTATTATTTAAAATAATATTCATCGCCCTTCCTCAACCAACAACGAATACATAATCCGAATGAACGGCTACTACCTGCATTACCGGGGTAATCAATTACTTTTCAACGAACTTTTCATCGATCGAATCATGCATTACCCGTTTTAAGACCGCCAAACACCTTTTCTCGCATGAATTCAACCAAAAACCAAGAGATTACGCCATGCACATCATCGATTTCTAAATGAAAGAACAAAAAAAAAAACAAAAAATCCTTAAAGAATCGGTCGGTCGTCTACTGTGCGAATCCAGACGCACACACACACTCCTATCTGAAGCCCCTCGTAAAGTTTATAAGCTTTGCAGTCTTTATAGTCACATTAACCGCTAAATATGTGTCATGTAAAAGAGGACAACGTACTCGAACCCCTTCGCTTAAAGGCCTTCTCATTCCTTATACATGTCTGAACCCGCCGCCGCCGCCGTCTTTAAGGGGGAGAATATTTCTGTCTGGGATTGGGTTCATCGTTTCTTATTTTCAGTTTTTTCTTTTTTCTTTATTTGCGCCGAGATCACCTCTCAAGTTCATATTCAAGTTTTATTCCTGGGTGTCTTATGGAGCGCTGCTGCATTCTTCACATGCACATGGTTTTTGCTTTTGTTTTTGTTTTTTTTTTTGTTACCCCTGTCTGGAAGGGAAGAAGGAACGAACTTTCTTTCCTACCCTGGCCCGGATTAAAATGATTGCCGGCCAATTTCGTAGAAGGCAAAGACACAGAAAAACCGGGGTCCCATCCTGGATTTGACTAATCCGACTGAAAAAAGGAATAACACCAGAAAAAAGGTCTTTAGCCTGTGAAGGAAGGGAGGTTTTAAGGTCGATTCGGGAGCAAACAGACAAAGGAGCACACCCGAAATGTGTCTCGGCTGCACAAGTGTGGTGCGAGGGCCAGCCAACATTGCCGCCGTTGCCGATGAGGCTCACACCATGTGCGCAGACTAGTCAGCCGCCAAGAAGCAGAGATGATTCCTTTTTGAATTCGTGCAGGGAGCAATGTGGACGTGTGTGTCTTTTAACCCCGAAAAAGGACAACTGAAAGATTTCTTTTTTTTTTTTTTAGAAATCTTGTGTATTACGGAGGAGTCGATAATTTACCAGAGTTTGAGATTTTGTAGAAGGAAGACTTGGAAAAAAATTAATTCGTCAGTTTGATGTCCTCTAGAGGATGGATGCTGGCCCGAAGGAGGAACGATACTACGGATGCGTAATCGAGAACGGACTGATGATTGGCTTGTGGATCAGGTGTGGGGTCATCACTCGGTCCGTGGAGATCGACCATGAAAAAATCTTGGAGTTATCTAAGGGCCGATTCTCAGGATCGAGAGAACTGTTTCTGTCCTATGCTTCTGTTGAGGGTCTTAAGAGGAAATTCATTGAGGTTAGCATTGAGATAAGGTGGGAAGAAATTGGCAGAGGATTTGTGTCATAAGGGAGATTGGTTTTGGGTGTAAGATCCGATGTGATTTTCGAAACCTCAAACTGTTTTCCCATTGATGCTGCAATTCTTTGGTGTCCAATGAAGCCAATTTCGAAGAAAACTTTCCTGTGGAGTGTACTGAATTTTATGTATGTCAACATGGTCGCGGGAATCCAGGAGATTTCTGCATGTTCCTTCCAGCAAGTAAAACTTTCCGCCAGGCAATAAAAGGCGGTGACTTCACTAGGTTTAGGTTGTAGGAGGGTGGTTCCATAAAACCACAATGCACTGAGGCCATCTGGTTGGGCCCATTATACTCCCCCTATTTATTAAAAAATGGAAGTCACTCCTCTTGCTTTAACCACTTGGTTCGGTTTGCGAACCGTAGAAGTTGGACGCCTCTGAGGTCATCTAGTTCTGAGAAGAATCTAGAGCCTAAGCAAAGGAGACGAATGTTGGAGATTTGCAGACAGTGACAAAGATAATGTTCAATAAATTCTTCGTCATCCTCGCAACCTCAGCAAAGGCTCGCGATCCGATGCCCAGGGTGACTTCACTAACTGGAAACTGGTGAAAGAATGGCCCGAAAGGAACGAAATGATCCTCAACCTACCCCGACCTTCTGTGGAATTCAAACCTGCTCCATATATCCTTAAGCAGTGGAAGCCACTATGGGACTTTTCTTTTTTTTTTAAAGCCGAACACAACTTAGGGGGTCACCCTTTAATGTAAATTACACAGTCATGTCGGTAAGGGAAAAAAAGGATTAAGGAGTTGAGGTTAGTCGGGATTAAAAGGAGGGAAAAGCCTAAAATGCCGGTGGACGTTGAGTTTGAAACGTCGATGGTCGTATGACAATGGGAATACATCTTTAGGCAATGCATTCCAGAGCTTAGAAGTTCGGGGTATGAATGACCGCCTATATTTCACTGTGCGGGAAGTTGGAAGGATGTGCGCTTGAAGCTAGGCGAGTGTGTCTACGAAATGAGTACAGAGGTGGAATAAGTTTAGCGAGTTCCTAAATGCATTTACCATGAAAGTAGCGGTAGTAAATGCTTAGTACACCAACATTTCTGCGATGCTCAAGGGAGTCTATAGAAACCGTGTTGGCTTCATCTCCAATTAGTCGGAACGCATGTCTCTGGACACGGTCGAGCATTGCAAGTTGCGTTTTGGGTGCCCCAGCCCATAAATGAGAATTGTACTCGAGGCGTGGTCTAATGTAGGCCTTATAGATATTTGCTAAGTCACTGGTAGTAAAATATTTTTTACATCTTCGGAGAACTCCTAGGCGTTTGGAAGCGTCAAGTGCTACGTCAAGTATGTGCTGGTTCCAATTAAGGTGGTTATTTATTTTGATGCCAAGGAGTGAGAAGTATTCGGAGGAGTTTAGTGGGACATCACCGAAGGTTATATTAGGAACCGACGACGGGACAGCACAGGCCTGCGTTTTTGAAGTGTTGAACTCTTCTCTATTTATCCTGCCCCATTCCAAAATTAGATTCAGGTCAGAGTTGAATGATCCAAATAGTTCGGCACGTTTAGATGCTACCGGGACACGGTGAGCGTTTGTAATCGAGTCGAATTCATAGATGTTATCCAAGGTACTGTCATCTGCAAAGCAATGAATCGGATTGAGCGTTGACGACAGAAGGTCATTGATAAAAATAAGAAAGAGTGTGGGTGATAAAACAGAGCCTTGGGGGACTCCGGAATCTATGGGAAAGGGAGAAGATGCCACGCCATCCAATACGACTTGCATGGAGCGTTCATGTAAGAAACTCTCGATCCATTTTACAAGGTTATTATTAAAGCCGACTGCTTTGAGCTCCTCTAGGAGACAATTGTGCCAAACTCTGTCGAACGCTTTAGCTATGTCAAGCGCCAGAACTTGACCTTCGCCAAATTTATGGATGCAAGAGTTCCAACGGTCAGTCAGATAAACCAAGAGGTCACCTGTAGATCGTCCGGAACGGAATCCGTATTGTCGATCATTGATAAGTTTGTTATCTTCAAGATAGCGAACTATTTTGCGATTCACAGCCGTTTCCATCACTTTCGACAGAACGGAAGTAATGGCGATGGGGCGATAGTTGGCGGGCAACGATTTGTTACCTGTCTTGGGAATCGGCTGAACATTCGCCATTTTCCACGTGCGCGGAAAGTGTCGAGAAGAGTAAGAGAGATGGAATAAATCACGCAGCGGTTTAGCCAGGGACGCAAAACAATTTTTTAAGACTAGGGGGGTAATACTATCGGGACCTGCAGATTTCTGAGCGTTGAGATCACGAAGAATTCTGGATATAAGTCGTGTGCGAAAATGGATCTCAGGTAGATGAAATCCAGATGGTGATACCGGCGGGAGAGGGTGGTTTGTCGCTGGTAGCCTGGAGTTTCGTGCGAAACTTGCTGCGAGAAGATTGGCTTTCTCAAGAGGATGGACTACAATTCGGTCCCCATCTAGCAGAGGTGGTGTAGATGATTTAACATGGTTGCTGTTAACCGTTTTAACAAATGACTAAAACCATCTCGAGCCATTTGGCGATTCGGGAATTTTTCGTCGAAGCTTTTGGTCGTGTTGAAACTTAGCTTTCTTCAAAATCAAGTTGCATGTATTTCTTGACATGTTGGAAAGAGATCTGTTGGCAAACGTTGGGTTGCTCTTAAAAATTTGAAAATATTTTTTCTTGTTCCGGATGGCTGTAAGACAATCAATAGTAAACCACGAATCCTTCGACGGCTTGATACCTTTGTAATTAAAGGGTATGAAGAGTTCCATACCCTTAAGGATGTTTTCAGTTACAAGCTGACAAGCTGTATCACAATTATTAGACTCGAAACACAATTTCCAATTAAAGGCCTTGAAAAACTGATTTAATGCTTCCCAGTCTGCTTTTTTGTAACACCAGATGGCTCTTCGAGGAACTTTGTATTTACCACTGAAATCGGAAATTGTGCTCGAATCATAAAGTGATCAGTATTCCCAACTGGGGATGGCGATATTACAGAAACAGAGTATTTGTCGGGATGATTCGTTAGAAAAATGTCAAACAAGTTTGAAGCATGGTTTGCTATTTCAGGCAATGGAATTGGTTCGGTTACCAACTGCACTAGTCCATTTAGTGAAGCGAAGAGCTCAGTATCTTGACCCTGTTGGTCCGTATTGGTAGAATGTTTCAGCCAGGCAACATTATGAACGTTGAAATCGCCCGCTACAACGATTTCAACGTCAGGGTTTGCATCATACAATGCCTGAATAGACTCAGACAACCTATCCAATTCTGTTCTAGCTTTTGCTACTGTCAATGTCGGACTTCTGTAAGCATAGCAAAAGAAACTAATTTGCCTTTGGACCTGAAGTTTCACCCAGGAGTAGTTAAACTCTGGATTGGTACAGGTACCTAGATGGGAAAAGGACTACGCATCCAAAACTTGGACAGACGAAGCAATTCATACCACCACTTCCACCAAAACGACCCCAACAACTGTGCTTCATTCGGATGCACGAATCAGAACAGGAATACTGCGAGGAGACCCGACGAAAAGACAGATCTGAGGCCTTCGAGCCTACTAACGTCAGAAGTGCTTTGGGGAGGGAATAAAACTGGACGAGGATCTCTAAGGCAATAGACACATGGTTGCAGTGCTTCGAGGATGGGATCCTTCGCCTTCTCCAACAAATGCAGTCAAATCGGAGGTGTGTACTAGTTTTGGTCCTTTTAGGAGGTTTTGCAATTTTAAGGTTGTCGGAGAGAATTGAGATGCGATACCACTTTCCATTCGGCGGCTCCCATTTTTGTTCATTGTATAATTTCAAACTCCTTCCATACGGGTCTATTCAGACATACCTTCATGGTTAGTAATGTCCATGAGATATTCAAGGTATTGAGTCCACATTCAAAGATTTCCCGAGAATTTTCAGCAATTGTGCAGTGGAAGGAGACTTTCAGATTGCACCAAGCCATTGCTTAGTACTTCGTTCAACTCCTCTCAGCCCATTCTGCTCCAAATTCATTTGTAGGGTTTTTTGCCAGAACGATGACGCTAGGATGAATTCTCACTCTTGTGAACCGGAGACGAGTTCAGTTCGAGGTTCTTCTTCTGCAATGGCACTATAACCCAAATCGGGCCTGGGCCTCCTGACGTTCAGGTTCCTTAACATTTTATTTGTCATTGTAAAAGGATTGTTAGTCCACACACAACCCTCTATCTACGAATTTTCTTTTCCGTAAATTGAGGTAACTAAGTTTTATCCAAGCAGCCAGTGCGCTAGAATTATGCCGGGATTTGAACTCATGAGCTTCGTATTGTAGACCAACACGCTCCCTACTAGGCTACATCCTAGATTGCAAGGTTAGAGCAGTTTAAAATAGCGGAAAGAGTGATTGATTATGAAACTCTATGTAAAGGTTGGCTAGGGCTAGGATGTAGCCTCGTGGGTGCAGCACGCTGTCTGCTTGGGAATACATAAGGAACCTCAAGGTAAGAAGGCCATGGCTCGATTTGGGCTGCAGCGAAGAATACCCAAACGTGTACAAAAAGGAAGGGCGAAAGGAAAGTCTAGAAAACGGTGGGAGGATTCAATCGACGAAAACTACAAATCGTTTCTGAAATTTTCAACAAGGAGGACGCGGTCATTGGACTGAGAAAAAAGGAGACGAAGCATGCAGGAGGCTAAGGTCCGAATTGGGCTGGAGCGCCATTGATGATGATGATGCCATTGTAGAAGAAGAAGATGTAAAGGTTGAAGAGTAGAGTCGAGCCTGACGTGACCAATTTTAGAACGGATGAGCATTATGGTAGTCCATGATGTGAGGAAGAAGTGTTCGTACCCAAAATTCACGTTAGACCCTTTTTTATTGGGCTTGAAAGCGCTCCAAACTTTGTTTTTTCTGTTTAATTTCCTCGCGGACGGGGATGGAAGGAAATTATTGGCTGCAGATTCGACCTCCTGTTCGGTTAGGGGGAGAACTCTGAAACAAGATTCTTATGTTAGTAGGAACCAACGTCGATATTGGCTTCGATACTCGAACTATATTCATGGATTGCACTAGTTTGACTCGTAATATGCGGTCTAAGGTAGAGGAATTTAGTCTAGAAGTGATTATATTGTTGAGGGTGTAATAAGTTGAGAGCTGAGCATACCATTCGCAACATGTAGGTTAGGTTAGGACACCGTACATATCATTGAGCCAGCCTGCTCTACCGGTGAAACTAATCAGCTTCATCGGTTCAAGGGACTGAAGTAATCTCCGAGGAGGCATGGTCAATAGTAGAAGAAATACGCTCCCATGACGCGTAAGCTTCAACTGAAGTTGGCAGCAATTAGCAAAGCCAGAGCCATTTAATACCACCGATCTCACCAAGAAGACAAATGATCAGCTCTCTACCAGGAGTCGGTAACAGAACACTGTTTGGCAGAGAAACACGCTGAGGGGCTTAACCTTCCTTTTAATGAGCTTTGTAGGAACTGCAAAGATGACGAGAAGAGGAAGAAATGTTTCATCATCTATTGGAAACATGAAACTCCTCTTGTTGACCCTCCTAACCTGAATGGTACCAGTCCTGTTTTCGCAGATGGAATAAAATATTTCGATCTTATTTTGGATAGGAAACTGAGATGGAAATATTTAGGAACGTATTGTTACATGCAGACCTGGCAGCCCCGCAACTCGATCTCTCTGTCGAATAGACAAAAATTACAGTATGCAGTATACTCACCTATGTAGAAAGCCACAATTAAAGATTTTTTTTTTTTACAGCACCAAGTATAACTTAGGGGGTCACCCTTTAATGCAATGCACAGCTATGTCGGTATAGGAAGAGGAAGTGGAGGTATTAAGGTGGAGAGAGAGGCTTCCGTCACAGTCATGGAGGGAAGGAAAGGGTTTGGGAAGGTTGGGGAAGGGGAGTGAGAGCGACTGTAGCGAGTGGAGAAGCTGGTTTATTGCTCAGTTGTACTGGCTGCTTACTGACAAATATTTGCAGATGTTATGGGGGACTGAATGATAGAAAGCGAACAGAAACCATCTACTGAGTATCTAGGCCTTCTTGAAGTGGAACTGTTTTATTATTACACCGTTTCCCCATTTTATTGCGAATAATTTTGTTATCACCAGTAGCAACTGAAAAAATTGCGCTTAAGAAAATCCCGTTTGGAGTGGGAATCGAACCCACGACCTATTGACTGAGAAGCAAGCACGCTGCCCACTACGCCACGGAAGCCAGTAGAGCTTTCCAGTATAGTTCACACACCGAAGGAAGCTTCGAGAACAATCATAATTATGGGAAGAGATGCATAAAAGCACGAAAGCTTTCAGCGAGAGGAGTCAACGTTAGAAAAGCGATAGAAAAACACGCGGCGGTATTGCCATAAAGTGCGAATTATTCGGGAAATTGAATTAAAGTGCGAATAAATAAATTATCACTTATTTTTCAAACGAATTGTGCTCTTTTTTGTTTACTTGAAATCCCGGCGAACCCCGTATTCCGCAACAGTATAAACAAAGCTACGGTTGCGCTTTACTTCTGTAAGAAATCCGAAGGAAAGAAATGGTGGAAGTAGTGCATTGGTTCTACGTTTCCAATATCAGATCCATCTTGCTTTATGGTGAGATTGTGTGGTGGACTGCCCTCAAGACAGAGAGACAAACCGCGTTCTCCTCGGTACCAATCTTCATCTTTTTGGCACTTGTTCTGCTCTGTACAGAAAGGGGAAGCACCACGTAGGCGTAAACTTCTCCGATAGCCTCGGTAGCCTGGTAAATGCGGAATTCAGGAGCCTTCAGCGCTCCGGTTGGCTCACGTAGCAGGGCCATGGTTTGTCTTTGTTTCGATACTTTGGCATCACAATAACAGAAACCATTGTTGAGAAAATCTAGGGTCTAGCCTAGAGGATAGATTATTAGTCTACAGTGCGAAAGTCGTGAGTTCAAATCCCGATCGACGCATAATTCCAGCACAGTGCCCGCTTGGATAAACCGTAGTTTCCTCAATTTACGAAAATGAAAATTGTAGATGGAAGGTTGTGGGAAGGGCTAAAAATCCTTTCACACAGACAAATTAAAATGTTAAGGAACCTGAAGGTTAGGAGGTCAAGGCTCAATTTGGGGTGCAGTGCCATTGTTGTAGTAATATTGAGGAGCGTGAAGGTCAGGATGACAAAGGCCGCCTTGAACTGTAGAGCCATTGTATAGGTAGACGAAGAAGGATATCATCATCATCATCATCAATGGCGCGACAGCCCAAATTGGGTCCTGGCCTCCTGAAGTCGTCGCCTCCAATCGTCTCGATCCAAAGACCGCGTCCTCTAGCTGCTAATTTTTAATAAGGCTTTGCTGTCTTCATCAACCGAGTCTTCCCATCGCTTGCATGGTTTGCCTACTGGCCGGTTATCACTCGCTTTGCCTTTAAGAGCACGTTTGGGGATTCTTCTGTCTTCCATTCGCTCTGCATGACCAGCGCACTACAGTTTACGTAGCTTAAAGCCCAATCATATGATACTCTTGATGAGATGGAAATGACTTAAATACACCGGGAAATATTTCATCTCAAATTCTTTCGAATAGTGAATAGAGACTTTTGCATGGGAGGTGGTAGAAGTAAAGGGGGAGGTTTGCATTTTTCGTATATGACACCGAACATGGCATGCAAAATGGTTTTTGCTGAATTTAAAGTTTTTAGTTTTCATTATTTTTAAGGAAATTGGTCATAGTTTTCCTGAAATTGGGGCATTTGTATGGGAGGTGGCAGAGGAAGGGGAGCGTTTAAGATGATTTTGAAGCTACTTATCATCATCCTTATCACCATGCTTTGATTCAATTTCAAAGTCGATAGCTCTCATATACTTGAAGGAAAAATGTTTTTCTTGAATTTATAATTCATATATTTGTATGGGAGGTGATAGAAGGAGTGAAGCGGAGCTGATAATTTTTTCTAGAACTTATTTCAATTAATAAGAAACAAATTCTGGCAAAATTTTAAGTTTGTACTTTTTCTAGTTTTAATGGAAATCGATAAAATGCATTTAACAAAAATTATGCATTTGTATGGGAGGGGATAGAAGGAGTGTACGGATCAAAACAAATTTTTTTTGCATTATTAATATTTCTATTTGTATACTTTATACAAAATATCAAGTTGAAAGCTTTAACAGTTTCGAAGAAAATTAATTTAATTAAAATTTAAAAATTTCGTGAAATTTGTATGGGAGGGGGTAGAAGGAGTGAGGTGAGGTTGATAATTATTTTTACAATAAATTGCAATTATAGTAGAATTAATTCTGACAAAATTTCGTCTTTTCAGCTTTACTAGTTTCAATGAAAATCGAAAATATGTATTTTTCAAAATTGTCCATTTGTATGGGAGGAGGTAGAAGGAGTAAGGGGATCTGGTCAATATTCCGTAATAGTGATAACATTCATATCGCTATACTTGGACCTAAATTTCAAGTCGATAGCTTATATAGTTTCAAAGAAAAATCAATTTCTTATTATTTCGAAATTTCAAGAAATTTGTATGGGAGGGGGTAGAAGGAGTCGGGGGATGTAGCCCATTCACGAACTTAAAGTTACTTTTTTGCCAAAAATGACACACACGCACTATAGCTCAAAGCTTTCGAGAGTTATGCTGTAGACAGACGGACAGACAGCAACTCGGAATCGAAGTTTTTGAGCGACAACAAATATTTCTGTACCGTTGGCGGCTCTGTGCGAGCGTTATTTCTTAGCGTTACAAACGGTAAGGCAAACACAATATACTCTCAGATTTCGTCTAGAGTATAAAAAGAGAAAGATCTACCACTATGGTGTAGCCTAATGGTTAGGGTGTTGGTCTTATAATGCGAAGGTCGTGAGTTCAAATCCCGGTCAATGTAATTTAATTCCCGCACACTACCTGCTGGGATATATCTTGGTTACCTCAATCTACGAAAATGAAAAATTCGTAGATAGAGGGTTGTGCGAAGGGCTAACAGCGCAAAAATGTTAAGGAACCTGAACATCAGGAGGCCAAGACCCGATTTGGGCTGTAGTGCCATTGTAAAAGAACAAGTAGAAGAAGAAGCCCTACAAACTAGGAAATTAGGAGAGCCAAAAGGAGATTCTAGATAATTGGCTAAACGATTAGCACGCGAGACTGCACAGGATACTTTCGAAATGGCTCCCCAAGCAAACCGGGGCTTTTAGAAAACCCAGACGGTTCTACTTCTACAATGGCGCTACAGCCCAAATCGGATCTTGGCCTTCTGATATTCAGATTCCTTAACATTTTTTTTCATTACTTATTGTGGAAGGTTTGTTAGCCCTTCGCACAACCCTCTTTCTACGAAATTTTTTCATTTTCTTAGATTGAAGTGACCAAGGTATACCCAAGCAGGCAGTGTGCCGGAATTATATATATTGCGTCGACCGGGATTTGAACTCACGACCTTCGCATTACAAGACCAACACACTACCTACTAGGCTATAACCAGACGGTTCGGATCATAGAAAACAAACTTTGAAAGTGTTAGCCATTTGGCCGAATTTAAAAATTTTAAAGAAAGCGGCCTTGAAAGAACCCTTCCAGATCCCTTCCATAAGGCTGACCTATTGATCGCATCGAGGAAGTACTTCGACATTTCTAAACTTTGACATTTCTCGAAGGACGTCACAGTAGAGCGATATTAAACGATAAATTCAAATTGAAGGTCCGGATGACAAAGCCCGATTCGGGCCGTACTGCCAATGAAGAAAAGATCTCGCAACTGTCGTAAATTAATATTCGTCAATGATTTTATTATTAATCCAGGAAATGTGTGTTTTGAAATTTTTCTTTTCTTAGCGTCACCCGCACACATGTTTATTAATAAAATGCACAGTACAGGCGGCACAATCAAACCTGTACTGGTAAATTGAAAACTGCACGACCCCAAGTTCTGCCTGCGTTGCAATGAAATGTCGTGTTAATAATTTTTTCTTGTTCAACAATTTAATTTTATCGAGGCCGAATCTCCGTGACAATTGTAAAATTGTTGTGGGTTTTTTTTTCATTTTCGTTTCTTTATTTTTGTTACGTGTTGCTACGTTCTAGGTTTTTAAGAGAGGAAAAAAAATGCATTCGTAGTGCTTTCGCTCTTCTCCAACTCCATTTCTAACTCTGTCATTGTTTTCTTTTTCTGTTTTTTTGTCGTTGTTTCTGATTCTGATTCTGTCTCTGTCTCAGTCTCTGATTCTGACTCTAACTCTGTCTCAATCTCTGACTCTGTCTTTGACTCTGTCTCTGACTCTGTCTCTGACTCTGACTCTGACTCTGACTTTGAGTCTGTCTCTGTCCCTGACTCTGTCTCTGGTTCTGACTTTGTCTTTGACTCTGACTCTGCCTCTGTCTCTGCCTCTGTGTCTGTCCCTGACTCAGTCTCTGACTCTAAATCTGTTTCTGTCTCTGCCTTTGAGTCTGTCTCTGACTCTGACATTGAATCTGTCTCTGTCCCTGACTCTGCCTTTGACTCTGACTCTGACTTTGACTCTGACTCTGACTTTGCCTCTGCTCCTGTCTTTGCCTCTGCCTCAGTTCCTGACTCAGTCTCTGACTCAGTATCTGACTCAGTCTATGACTTAGCCACTGACTGTATTTGACTCTGTCTCTGACTCTGTCTCTATCTCTGACTCTGACTTTGAGTCTGTCTCTGTCCCTGACTCTGTCTCTGACTCTGACTTTGAATTTGACTCTGACTCTGCCTCTGTCTCTGCCTCTGTGTCTGTCCCTAACTCAGTCTCTGACTCTAAATCTGTTTCTGTCTCTGCCTTTGACTCTGTCTCATAACATAAGCGTATCCGATCGGACGATAGTAATACGCCGATACCTGCAGCAAAAAAGAAACAGCCGAGATCGGCTACCTATAGCAACGTCGCGAGGAGTAACCTCCAGGCAGCAGTCATCAATACCAATGACTTGCTAGGCATCATACCAGAGTCGGTGAGGCCTCAGATCTACTCTTCATTGAGGAACATTCTGAGGGAACACCTCTTAGGTAATCCACCAGCTAAACCAAGCTTTTTGAATTATGACTTCGAGCCAGGTTATCTTAGGATAACTTGCGCTGACCAAAATACTCTGGTCTTCCTTCAGGAGGCGGTTCCCAAGATGAACGAGCTCTTGAAGGACATCAAGCTACAGGTGGTGGAAGGTGCCGAGGCTCCTAGACTGACAAAAGTGTCTGTTTGGATCCCGGGTATCATTGAAGACCCTGAAATCCTCTTACAGGATATTAAGCTGCAAAATAACCTTTCTACGGAGGTATGGAAGCATTTCCATAGAGAACAAAAAGATAAGGGCCAATTTCTTGTTCTCGGAATCGACCAAAGCTCCATGGAAAGGTTGGCTATAGCGAAAGGTTTCGCGGATTGTGGACTCAACAAGGTTCACTTCAAATTACCGAAACCAAACGCGGCCAACTTCAGAAGCCGGCAAACTGAGAGTGGTCCAAGCCAATCTACTTCACAGTAGAGCGGCGACCGCCACTCTCCAACAACACCTCTTAAGAGGTTACTCAGATGTTGCACTTGTCCAGGGAGGTTACTCAGATGTTGCACTTGTTCAGGAACCGTGATTGAGTGGCTCTAACCACATTCTAAGATGGTGCAATACAACTTTTACGGTCCTTCACGGACCCCAAACAGGTAAGCTACGGACATGTGTCGTGGCGAAAAAAGCACTAAAATTAAATTTAATTCCGCAATTCAGCAGCCCAGACCAAACAACGACGCTTTGGGAGAGGTCACTTAACGGAACACCGCAGCCAGTTAAGCTGGTTTCACCATACCAGCCATACGACGCAAGGGTTGTTCCAACGACTGACCTGTACCAGCTTGTCCAGTCCAACACAGGGGACTTGGTAATAGGTTGTGATGCCAATGCCCATCACACCTACTGGTCTAGCACAGAATGCAACGATCGCGGTAAGTCAATTCTAGAATTTCTTAGCATGAACAATCCAAATGTTTGTAATGTTGGTAACAGTCCCACCTTCATAAATAGACCAAGAAGCGAGGTTATCGACCTGACTCTTGCAACTAACTCTTAAATCACTAACGGTCCACAACTGGGAAGTTTCGAAAGAACCATCCTTGTCAGACCACATGTGGGTAAAAATTGAAATAGTGGGATCAGCCGGTTGTACAGGAATCCAGCAAGAACTGATTGGGTTAAATATCAGGAGCTAATAAACCAAAGACTACCGGCAATAGTTCCTTACCCAATAAAAACAACAGATTCCTTAGATAAAAGAGTGGGTATCTTAACAAATATACTAACAAACTCATACAAGAGTTCCTGCCCTCAGAAGTCTGCCAAAGATAGTAAGAACACTGTCTGGTGGAATAACGATCTCGATATCCTGAAAAAACGAGCAAGGAAACTCTTTAATAAAGCTAACTCCAGCAAACTTGACACAGACAGGGACAAATACAAAGCAGCACTTACACTGTATAAAAAACAGCTGAGAGCCGTCAAACGAAATTCTTGGAAGAGATTCTGTGAAGAAATCGATAACGTCAACGAAACTGCTAGGATAAAGAGGACCCTATCCAAAGAGCCATACATGCCTGAATTACTGGATAAAGGCAATGGTTCATGGACAGGGTCTAGCGGCGAGTCACTTGAACTTTTAATGCAAACGCATTTCCCTGGTTGCTTTGAGCCCCCACCACAAAGTTCATGTGCCGATCGCATTCTAGCTAACTCAGAACTAGTAGATACAGTCGTGACACCAGGAAACATAGGAATGGCGTTCAGTTCCTTCAAACCTTACAAGTCACCAGGGCTGGACGAAGTCTATCCCGCAATGATCTAGAACGCGGATAAAACAATAATTCAGTACCTGGTAGACATACCTAGTCGTGCCATAAGTTCTGTCACACGTATATGGGCAATTTTTGTATAAATGAAAAAGAGTTTTTGACAAAGGAAAATATATTTTATTTTGGCATACTAATGGAAGTAAAATAAGCAACAAATTATTCAAAGTGGCCGCCTTTAGCCTTAACACAGCTCTTTAATCTGTTGGGCCAGTCATCGATAGCAGTACGCACTGTTTGTAGCGGAAAATTAGCTACTGCTTCTGTCAAAGATCGCTTAAGGCTCTCGATATTTGGGTGTCGTCTCGTGCACACCATGGACTCTAACTTCGCCCACAGTTTGTAGTCCAGGGGATTCAAATCTGGGCTTCCAGAAGGCCATTCCGTCGCCCTTATAAACTGTGGAATATTGGTTTCCAACCACGCTTGTGTGGTTCGAGCTTTGTGGGCTGGCGCAGAATCTTGCTGGAAAACCCAATGTCGATTGTTGAATAGCGTAGAGTTCAGCGGCTTCACACATCTCTCCAGGATGTCCGTTTGATAATTTTTCGCTGCAGTTTTTACGCCTTTTTCGCAAAAATGAAGCTCGGTGACCCCTTCGTAGCTGACACCCCACCATACCATGACTGATGCTGGATGATGTCCTCGCTGTACCCTAGTGGCAACTTCTCGGGCTTCTGCGGAGCTGTGGGCATACACCTTATCATTTTGGCGGTTGAAATGTTCCTCCACCGTAAAAATTTTTTCATCGGTAAATAAAATTTCTCGATGTTTGTTGTTGCCGTACCGCCGAAGGAGCTCTTTCGATCTGGTGCTTCTAATTTGCTTCACCTGCTCAGTCAGCAAATGTCCCGTTGATCGTCGAAAGGCACTCATCCCGAGGTCAGATTTTATGATGCGAGACATACTTCGGGTGGAGATGTTCATCTCTCGAGCCATGATTCGTTGTTTACGAAGCGGATTTCGACGAATTCGACTCTCGACCGCTTTGATGGCAGCAGAAGAACGTACATCACGCGGACGTCCAGAACGAGGTCGATCCTCAATAGTCTGGATCGCGTTATATCTCTGGATCGCACGATACACAAATCTTTGCGTTATTTTTAACGGGCACAACAACTTGAAAATTTCACTCGCGGATTTTCCACACTTATGTAGTGCAATCACTGCAGTTCGGTTTTCTATTACACCCCATTCCATCTTCACACGTTAACGAACACACTTTAAATGACCATCAACTGTCAACAACATTATGACGTTTATAAAACTGGCCGATATTGAAATGTCACTCATAAAATAAAGTTGTTGCCAATGTGAGAAATTATGTGACAGAACTTATGGCAGGACTAGGTATATAAAGCATGCATCAGTCTTTGCTACATACCGAAGTTATGGCAAGAGGTTAAGGTAGTTTTCATACCTAAGCCAGATAGAGCCTCCCACAACATCCCGAAGGCTTTTCGACCCATCAGCCTGACTTCGTTTCTTCTTAAAGGCCTAGAAAGACTCTTGGACAGCTACCTGCGGGCAAATCTGAACCTCTCGGTTAGATGCCCCCACCAACACGCCTATCTGAATGGTAGATCCACTGACACCGCCTTGCATGTGACGGTAGCCGCCGTAGAGAAAGCTTTCCATCAAAAAGAGGTTGCACTCGGTGCCTTCCTAGACGTGGAAGGCGCGTTCAACCACGTCAACATTGATGCCATACTTGAGGCCTTGCGCAGCCATAGTGTGGAACCTCTCCTGACTGCATGGATAGCAAAGCTTCTTCGTTTACGGAAAATCGTAGCACGAATGGGTGAAGAGACAAGAAAAGGCTCTGTTCACAAAGGAATGCCACAGGGCGGTATAATATCACCTCTCCTGTGGGTCCTAACAGTGAATGAACCCCTTTCCATCTTAAATCAGAACGGCTACCCCACAATAGCATATGCAGAAGATCTTGTCATCATGCTAACTGGTAAGTTTGAGCAAGTTCTAGGAGACCTCATGCAATCCGCTTTACAACTGTTAGATAGCTGGGCACTAGATAAATGCCTTACTATTAACGCACAAAAAAACAGTTTTAATCCACCAAACATTCGAGGAATCAATATGGTCCTCTCGAATCAAGTTAAATATTTAGGTCTGATAGCAAATTATCCTGGAAGGCCAATATTCAGGAACGAGCAAAAAAGGCTACGGTAGTCTTCTTCGTTTGCAAGAAGACATTCGGTTTGAGATGGGGCCTTAAGCCACACCTCATCCACTGGATGTATACCAGTATTGTTAGATTTTTTGCTATGATGCGCTGGTGTGGTAAAAAAAACAACCTGGCACCCTTACAGCTGATCGAACGGATGGCATGTCTGTGCATAACAGGTGCCCTTAGAACCACACCAACTGCAGCTCTGGAGGTGATTCTCTCACTACCCCCACTTGATCTTTTAGTAAAACAAGTAGCGGGCCTGGCAGCCATTAGATTAGAAACCACTAAATCATGGTCAGCGCCACAAATTGGTCATGGACAAATTCTAAACGTCATTAGAAACGCAAACTCCCTTTTAGACCGCGAGTATGATTGCATGAACCAACCGCAGGTTGAGAAACGGAAGTTTCACATTAAGTTTCCTGAACGAAACGAATGGGAAACAAATACGATACTCAGCACCTGTATAGGTTCTCATCTCTATACGGACGGATCTAAAACTAGCCAGGGGACAGGTGCAGGGATTTATTCCCACGACCTCGACATCCAAACTTCATTTCATCTTCCAGAACACGCGACAGTGTTCCAAGCAGAAGTATTAGCCATTAACGAGTGTGCAAAAATTATTCTTGATAAGCAAAACAGTCTCGGATATTGTTACATTTTCTCGCTTCAGGCACTCCAATCCTACAGGACTACATCCAAACTAGTGTCCATCTGTAGACACAATTTAAATCGCCTAGCGGCCATAACGGAAGTTTTCTAATTTGGATACCGGGTCATAGCGACCTGCTAGGTAACGAGGCGGCAGATACGCTTGCACGGCAAGGATCTGCTAACATCAATTCCACTAGGAAGTCAGTCGATGTAGCACCAACAGTGCTGAAGACTAGCTTCAAACAGACTATTTTGGATTCTTTCTTGGCGGGGTGGCGGCAGCTGGAAAGCTGTAAAACGGCCAAATCCTTTTGGGAAGAACCGAACAAAAATATTACAGCTCAGCTGTTACAACGTAGTCGCTATAGTATCCGAACTATTGTCGGCCTGACCACAGGCCATTGCTTGCTAATGCTGCACGCATTTAGGATGCGAATCGCGAGCGACAGCTTGTGCAGAGGTTGCGAGGAAGACGAAGAATCTATCGAACATTATCTTTGTCACTGTCCGCAAATCTCCAACAGTCGTCTCCTTTGTTTAGGCTCTAGATTTTTCTCAGAGCTAGACGACCTCAGAGGCGTCCAACATTCGAGCCTGTTAAGGTTCGCAAACCGAACTAAGTGGTTAGAGCAACTTATAACAATAGGGGGAGTACAATGGGTCCAACTAGATGGCCTCAGTGCTTGTGGTTCCGTGCAACCACCCTCCTACAACCTAAACCTAAACCTTGACTCTGTCTCTGACTCTGACTTTGAATCTGTCTCTGTCCCTGACTCTGATTCTGTCTCTGACTCTGGCTTTGACTCTGACTCTGAATTTGCCTCTGTCTCTACCTCTGTGCCTGTCCCTGACTCAGTCTCTGACTCTAAATCTGTTTCTGTCTCTGTCTTTGACTCTGTATCTGACTCTGACTGTGAATCTGTCTCTGTCCCTGACTCTGGCTCTGTCTCTAACTCTGACTCTGACTCTGGCTTTGACTCTGATTCTGGCTTTGACTCTGACTCTGACTTTGCCTCTGCTCCTGTCTTTGCCTCTGCTCCTGTCTTTGCCCCTGTTTTAGTCTCTAACTTAGTCTCTGACTCAGTCTCTGACTTAGTCTCTGACTCTGTCTTTGACTCTGTCTCTGACTCTGTTTTTGACTCTGACTTTGAGTCTGTCTCTGTCCCTCACTCTGTCTCTGACTCTGAGTTTGACTTTGACTCTGACTCTGCCTCTGTCTCTACCTCTGTGTCTGTCCCTGACTCAGTCTCTGACTCTAAACCTGTTTCTGTCTCTGCCTTTGACTCTGTCTCTGACTCTGACTTTGAATCTGTCTCTGTCCCTGACTCTGACTCTGTCTCTGACTCTGACTTTGACTCTGACTTTGCCTCTGCTCATGTCTTTGCCTCTGCTCCTGTCTTTGCCTCTGTCTCAGTCCCTGACTCAGTCTCTGACTCAGTCTCTGACTCAGTCTCTGACTTAGTCTCTGACTCTAAGTCTGATTCTGTCTCTGTCTCTGCCTCTATCTCTGACTCTATCGCTGTCTCCGATCGTGACTCTAAATCAAACTCTGTCTCTGACTCAGTTCCTGACTCAGCCTCTGAATCTGCCTCTTTCTCTGACTCTGACCTACTAGAGAAATGCATTAATAATTGGAATAATCCGAAAAATAATAAAAAAAAAAAAAAAAAAAATCAACACAATGCACAAAGTAGAATGCGCCCGTCATAAATCCATGTGAGTGCGATGAATGCCATGATGCCTTTCTCCGCACGGCAACTACACACACTCACGAAATCGTTGACTTACTTAACCCGCTCTAGCAGTTTAATAACATGAAATTATTATTACGCGGATCGCTGTTATGTTTGTTGCTCTGGCGGTGCATTTCTGCACTATTACCAACCTCAAAGACCTCAACAATAAATAAATAAAATTGTTAAAAACTTTCATTTCACGGTCAAAAACCTGTTAAATATGCAATTTCTATAGTCGAACCTCGAAATCGCGCGGTGTAACTTTCTTTTTAGTGCAGCAGCGGTTTCGAATATCGAGTCCAAGAAAATCTTCAAGATATCGCGGCGCAGCGAAGAAAAAAAAAAAAAAGAGAAATTTTCCATACTCCAACTATTAGTGCGGTGTTTCTTGTTCGTCGTATTTGCTTATGGATTACCCTTCGCCCCCCTCCTCCTTCCCCTGCGCCCTCCTCAACCGTTGCGCTGCAACATAACCGAACAACAGTGTTGTACTTGAATTTCAAATGCACAATTTTCTATTAACCAACAAAGTTAGCAGAAACTAATGAAGAAAATAAAAAAAAAAAAAAAACAACGAAAAAAGAAAGCACTCGAGTTTTTGCTCTCTTATCGGCGCGCGCCAATGAAGGTTAGCAACCAATGGGTGGGTGTTTCGTAGTTTTTCAGTTTTTTTTTTTTTTTTTAATTTTCTTATTATTCCAGAAATGTAGTTCAAGTCGCTGGACGGAGCAATAAAGTACGAAAGCTCAAAAAAAAAAATTAAAAAAAAAGAAAAACGTTTTTATTTGACCTCAACACCAGCTTTGAACCGGACAAAGAAAACAAAAAAAAAAAAAAAGACGAGGGAAAAAATTTAAAAATTCGCGGTCAATGCTTTCGGGCCAGGCCAATCGATTTTCAAGTTTAAGGCGAAGATCGCTCGAAGCAAAGCGATGTTTTTTTTTTTTGTTATTTTCGTCGACGTAATATCAAGCAATTTTTTTTTTTTTTTTTGAAATATTAACGGAATTTCCCTTCGAAAGTTTGACAAAGAGACAGTCGTTGATTGGAATCCTTGCTGGAAGGACGCATTGCAAAAGTATAACTGACAGGTAATAAAAACTGGCAACGACGATTGATTGTTCCCGGAGGATAAAATGGGGTACCGGTGAACGGAAGTGTACCCCATCTTAAATTCGATTACCAGCGAGGCATGTATATGGATAGTGAGTTGATTACGTCATCCAAGGAGGACGATTGGAGACGTTTTGTCCGTATAAACTCTCGGGTCGTCTATAAGATCGGCAGGGGAAAGTGATCGGGCCCTAAATGGTCTGGCATTAGCGTTGTTTTGGAATTTTGTGAACTCTAAGAGGCGCGCATATGGTTTCCCTACGACTCTGTCTTTTGATGGTGAAGTTAGTGATGACCCTAAAAGGATTAGCAACTTTTTTGGCGATCACTTTCGGGCTGCTTTTGATGCCCGGGACTGTGGTATTGACTTTAATAGTTTTCAATACTTGACAAAATTTCCCTCTACTACACTGGAGATGTAGGATCTTCTTATTGATGAACCCACTATATCAAAGTTTATCACGAACATCACTGAGAGTTTTAATAGTGGTCCAGATGGAATTCCATCTGTTGTACTTAAAAGGTGCTCTTCTGCACTTTTATCTCCAATTAGGTCCCTATTTAATTCATCTCTTCGTTGTGGGGTATTCCCTAGTTTGTGGAAATACTCAACAACAACTCCTGTATTTAAGAAAGGTAAACGGAACGACGTATGCAATTACCGGCCAATAGCCAAGCTGTCTTGTGTTCCAAAATTATTCGAAGCAATTGTTTGTGACGCAATGTACTTTCATTGCAAATCAATAATAAGCCCAACCCAACACGGGTTCATCAAAGGTAGATCGACAACAACAAATTTACTTGAAATTTTGAATTTTGCCATCCCAGCGAGTGAAGCAGGCAAACAAGTTGACTGCATATATACAGATTTTAGCAAAGCATTTGATAAGATTAATCACAAAATACTGATTCACAAGCTTTGCATACTTGGATTTCTTACTATTTTTACTAATTGGATAAAATCCTATCTTTCTAGTCGCACCCACCTGGTGTACCTCAGGGTAGCCATTTCGGCCCACTCCTGTTTATTTTATTTATTAATGACGCGAGTTCGGTAATCTCTAACTCTAATATTCTTTTATATGCTGACGATGCAAAAATATTTCGTACTATCACCTGTACGAATGATTATCTACTTTTGCAAAATGACTTAAAGCTATTTTTTGACTGGTGTACCCTAAACTGTATGCCTTTAAACATTGGAAAGTGCACCACTGCATCTTTTTCTAGGAAAAAGGATCCAATTGAATTTGTGTATGTTTTAGAGGAAATTGCTTTGCAAAAATTAAGCATAGTTCGCGATACTTTTTAATGATAAATTTACCTTCGACGACCATGTTGACTGTATTGTTATCAAGGCTAACTCCATTTGGGGCTTCGTAAAACGATGGTCTAAGGACTTCAATGATCCTTACATCACAAAGATACTTTACTGTACTTTTGTGCGATAAATTCTCGAATATGCCTTCCCGGTGTGGACTCCTTATTATGATATTCATAAGAATAGAATTGAGTCCGTGCAGCGAAAATTTTTGAGATTTGCTCTTAAGGGACTTCCCTGGTCAGACCCAATACGTCTCCCCCCTTACCAAGAACGACTTCAACTGCTTTCGTTGGATTCACTCGAAGATAGGCGATCTGTTCTTGGTACTGCAGTCGCAGTCAAATTACTTTCAGGCGAAATTGACTCCCCCATCTTGCTTGGAGCTCTCTCCTTCAAAATTCCTTACCGTTCCTTGAGAGACTACGTACTCCTCGACATTCGTTTCCATCGAACTAACTACGGCCAGCACGAACCGATAACCTCTATTTCACAGGATTTTAACGCTAATTAAAGCAACATTGATTTCAATCTAAATATTGCTCAGATAAAGTCAGCTTTGTTAAAAAATAAGTAATGTTGTAATTAATTTTTTGTAAGTAATCATATGTTGATGAAGTGATAAATTAAAAAATAAAAATAAAAAAATAAAATAAAAATAAACATTATGTCAACATGGAATGCGTAAATGGACGAATTCTTTTCTTCGGTCCTGTACCGAGGGCCAATAGCAGAGGGAGAAATCGCCATGCTGAAACCTGAGGAATGTGAACATATTTTCAGTAGGATGAGAGGGAGAAAGGGACGGAATGACTATTCGTAACTTGTGTTTTCAACCAGTGCTTTGATCCTTTTTTCCACGTCGGAAGATAGCACGCCTAGTCGTGCTTCTGCATTCTCAGAAGTAACCTCCGATTCTATCGGGACATATCTCTTCTTCCGGTCCTTGGCAATGGTTGGATTGTGGAAGAGAAGCTGATCTGGCGCCCGAATGGTAGTTCGGCTTCTGTACAGGGTAATGCACGGTAGACGCAAAGTTTGCTACCAGCAAATACGTCCTTCGAATCTTTATTGTAGATCGTGGAGCGCCGCCTGAATGCTAGCTGCATATCTTGGCTGAGTGTCCCCAGATATGCAGATCTCAGGCAGCTGGACGACATAAGGGTTTCGGACGACAGGTTGCACGTAAGGAGATGCTTTCGCCAAAGAAGAAAGACAGATAGGGGGGATGGTTCAGGCCCATTTCTTAACGAATGCTTAAATGGACATAAATTTGAGTAAATGCACAAAAATTTGATTGAGTGCAAACAAATCTGATTGAATGCAAATAATTTTGATTGAATGCACACCAATTTGATTGAAATTTGATTGAATGCACGCATGTTTGATTGAATTCACACAAATTTGATTGAATGAACACAAATTCGATTAAATCTTCTTCTACTTCTACAATGGCGCTACAGCCCAAATCGGACCTTGGCCTCCTGACGTTCAGGTTCCTTAACATTTTTCATTACTTATTGTGGAAGGGTTGTTAGCCCTTCTCTTAACACTCTTTCTACGAATTTTTCATTTTCGTAGATTGAGGTGGCCAAGGCAAATCCAAGCACGCAATGTGCTGGACCGCCGACCGAGATTTGAACTCACGACCTTCGCATTACAAGACCAACACGCTATCCACTAGCCTAGCTGAATAGTGCTACGATCCAAATTGGGTCTTGACCTTTTCTGTGCTACGCCACCATCATTCCAGGTTCTCAGTGATTGCGTCCGTTTTTCCACACTTCAAAATCTTAGAAGTGATTTTCTGTCTGCGACACTAGAATCCTTCCAGCACTTTTATAGTTTACCAACCGCTCTGCGCTGCTAGATTTTATTGAATTTTGATTTTTCGAAATAAAAGCGGATTGCCGGGCATAAAAGGTTTAGGGATTCGTCGTTCGGAAAACTTTCCAATGAATTTTCTTACCTTTTTTTTTTTATGGCACCGAGTATAACTTAGGGGGTCACCCTTTAATGCGATGCACAGTTATGTCGGTATAGGAAGTGGAGGTATTAAGGTGGAGAGAGACGAAAATGACGGTGGACATTGTTCTTGAAGCACTGCAGATTGTACTTGTTGGGAAACAAACTAGCTGGTAAATCGTTCCAAAGTCTTGACGTTCGGGAAATGAAAGACTGCCTATATTTCACTGTACGGGAAGGCAAGGATTTAACTGTGTACTCGGGTACGCGTTCAGCTTGACGAGTATTTCGGGGAAAAGTATGCAGTGGAGGAATGAGTGCGCTTAGCTCAGTACTGCATGTACCATGGAAGTAACGATAGTAAATGCTGAGTAGTCCGACATTTCTGCGATGCTCGAGAGAATCGATAGAAGACGTGATGGTTTCGTCTCCAATCAGTCGGAACGCATGTTTTTGAATACGATCGAGCAACGCGAGGTGTGTTTTGGGTGCCCCAGCCCAAACATGCGAGTTATACTCTAATCGTGGTCTAATGTAAGCCTTATAGATGGTTGCTATGTCTATAGGTGTGAAATATTTTTTGAGGCGTCCAGGGCAATATCAAAGATATGCTGGGCCCAATTCAGGTGTTCATTAATTTTGACGCCTAACAGTGTGAAATTTTCCGAAGTGGTAAGCTGTGCACCATCAAAGGTTACATTGTGAGACAATACTGGAAGATCATGTTTGAGGGATAGATGACAGGCCTGTGTTTTGGATGCGTTGAACTCTACTCTATTTTTCCTGCCCCATTCCAGGATTAAGCTGAGATCCGAGTTCAGCGAATTGAATAACTCTCTACGATTGGAGGCAATAGTATGATGGTTTGATTCAGCAGCAGAGTTAAATTCGTAGGTGTTGTCTAAGGTACTGTCATTTGCAAAACTATGGATTGGATTGAGAGTGGACGACAGAAGGTCGTTTATGAAAATTAAGAAAAGAGTTGGAGATAAAACAGAACCTTGAGGGACGCCGGAATCAATTGGGTAAGAGGAAGAAGTAGCGCCATCTAATACGTATAGCGCGTTCTGAGAGATAACTCTCAATCCATTGAACAAGGGTATCATTTAGGCCGATGGCCCTAAGTTTCACTAAGAGACAATCGTGCCAAACTCTGTCAAAAGCTTTTGCAATGTCAAGTGCGAGAACTTGACTTTCGCCATATTTATGTAAGCATGAGTTCCAACGTTCTGTTAAGTAGACTAAAAGATCCCCCGTCGACCGTCCAGAACGGAACCCATACTGGCGATCATGGATGAGCTGTTTATCCTCCAGATATTTGACGATTTTACGATTGATAACAGTTTCCATTACTTTCGAGAGCACTGAAGTAATGGCTATTGGGCGGTAATTAGCGGGGTTCGCTTTGCTTCCTTTCTTGGGAATGGGCTGAACATTCGCAACTTTGCACATACGTGGAAAGCACCCAGAAGAGTATGAAAGATAGAAAAGATTGCAAAGAGGCTTAGCCAAAGAAGAGGCGCACTTTTTAAGGGTAATGGGGGAATACCGTCCGGACCAGCGGATTTGTGGATATTGAGCTCTGTAAGGATCCGAGAAATAAGTCTCTTGCGAAAATGCAGTGCAGGCAGTGAGAAACCAGAAGGATTTGCAGCGGGAGGCGATTGGTTTGATGGTGGAAGGTGAGAGTTTCTTGCGAAACTTGCTGCTAGTAAATTGGCTTTTTCGTTAGGATCAACCACGGTACGGTCGCCAACAACTAGAGGTGGTATAGAAGAAGAAATGAAATTGTTGTTGACCGCTTTGACAAATGACCAGTAAGACCTCGAGCCCTTAGGGCACTGGAGGATCTTCCGTCGAAGTTTTTGGTCATGCTCAAATTTAACTCGGTTAAGTATGGAATTGCAGGCATTTCTTGACGCATTGAAAAGTTCTCTGTTGGCAGGTGTTTTATTGCCTCTAAATATTTGAAAAGCTTCTTTTTGGTTTGGATAGCATAGAGACATATTGAACCAAGAATCTTTCGACGATCTGACTCTCTTTTGACTGGAAGGTATGTAGAGCTTTATACCCTTCAGGATAATCTCGGTGACACTTCTACAAGCTTCATCGCAGTCATTGGAATCGAAGCACAACTTCTAATTAAAGGCATTTCTTCGAGGTGCCTTGACTGACAGCGGTGTAGTTGCTGCAACTGGGAATTGAGCACGAATCAAAAAGTGATCAGTATTTCCAATTGGCGATGGGGATAATACAGAGACAGAATATTTCTCAGGTTGGTTGGTGAGAAATAAGTCAAGAAGGTTAGGAAAATGCCCTGCGATGTCTGGTAAACGAGTAGGCTCATCCACCAGTTGAGTTAACCCGTTTAGGGAGTCAAAAAGCTCAGAATCACGTCCCCCCTGGTCCGTAGTGGAGGAATGTTTAAGCCAGGCAATGTTATGAATATTGAAATCGCCCGCGATAACGATTTCAGCGTCAGGGTTTGCAGTATAAATAGACTGAATAGATTTAGATAGCCCATCCAGTTCTGATAAGGTGTTCGCTGTTGTCATTGCTGAACTTCTATACACATAACAAAAGTACATGATATGTCTTTGGATTATTAATTTTATCCAGATGTAATTAAATTCTGGATTGGAGCAATTTCCTAAATGGGAAACTAAATGAAAAAACACATCATCGCGGATGTAGAGTGCGACACCCCGCTGGCGAAAGAAAGCTGGGACAAGGTGATATCCGGGAACAGAATAAAACTGTTCACTTCCCGGTAACATCTTACATTCGCCAAGTGCTAGAATATCCGGTCTTGCAGTTTGGGTATGGATATACAGCGACCTTTTTTGTGAAATCTTTTGGATTCAATTATTTGTTGGAATGTATTGCATGTTTGTTTCCACCATTCATCGGATTGCGATAAAACTTTGGTGAGATGTTGTGTCCCGTTTTTTTTGGGTGTTGGCCTGTTGAACAAGAGTGGGGTATATTAAACCTTTCGCGACCGGAGGAACCAAGTTCGTATTTATGTGTTCTGGCCGTTTTATGTACTTCGGATATTTAACCCCAACACGGTCACGGTGTGTTTTGGATACGTTTTGCCCAAATGGCTTATCAAGTGTCCGTGGTGTTTGTGGCTAATTTTCAACGGTTGTAAGTTAACCCTTTCGCAACCAGAGAGCATTTCAGGGCTCCGAAAAGGATAAATTCGGCCTTAAGGCTTTATGCCGCGTAAAAAAGAAAGAGTGTAAAGGATTAGAAGAAGAATAGGACTGTTCTTGTCGAGTCCTGGATGGAAAATGGGTCCTCGGGTCCAGTGCTGAGATCGAGGAAAGTTCCGGCTGATTCTATGGACGATGAGAGTGGCCGGCACTCTGCCCGATAAAATATTGGTCGGTTGTGGCTGAGGCCATGAAGGAGAAACGAAAAGAGGAGACTAAAACGACGAGGGCGGTGTCCCCGAGCTGTAGGACGCTGCTGGTATTGCCCGAGGTGTCCAAACGGTGAGTGAATAAACACAAATTTGATTAAATTAACACAAATGCGATAAATGCACACAAGTTTTGTTTAGTGCACACAAATTCGAGTAACTGAATATAAATTTTATTGAATGACACAAATTTGATCTAATGCCGACAATTTTGATTAAATGCACACAAATCGGACTAAAATTTGATTAAATGCACGAAAATTTTATTGAATGCACGCATGTTTGATTGAATTGACACAAATTTGATTGAATTCACACAAATTTGAGTGAATGAGCACAAATTTGATTGAACGAACAAAAATTTTAGTGATTGAACACAAATTTGATGATATGCAAACAATTTTGATAAAGTGCACACAAATTTGATTAAATGAACACAAATTTGAGTGAACGAACACAAATTTGATTAAGCGAACTCAAATTTAATTGAGTGAATACAAATTTGTGTGAATAAACACAAATTTGATTAAATGTATACAAATTTCAGTGAACGAACACAAATTTGATTAAATGCACACAAATTTGATTTAATGCAGACAATTTTGATTCAATGCACACAAATTAGAATGAAATTTGATTAAATACACGAAAATTTTATTGAATGCACGCATGTTTGATTGAATTGACACAAATTTGAATGAATTCACACAAATTTGAGTGAATGAGCACAAATTTGATGAAATGCAAACAATTTTGATAAAGTGCACACAAATTTGATTAAATGAACACTAATTTCTTTGAACGAACACAAATTCGATTGAATGCACACAAATTTAATTAAATGCACACAAATTTGAGCGACTGAACACAATTTTGATTAAATGCACATAAATTTGATTAAGTGAACACAAATTTTAGTGAACAAACACAAGTTTGATTAAATGAGTACAAATTTGAATGAACACAAATTTGAATAAATGCACACAAATTTGAGTGAATGCTCGCAAATTTCTTTGATTGCACTCTAATTTGACTGAATGCAATCAATCAAACTTGTACATTCACTCAAATTTGTGTGCATTTAATCAAATTTGGTTGCAATCACTCAAATTTGCATGCATTCAATAATATTTCTGTGCATCAAATTTTTATGAAAATGAGTTTTTCTGACTAAAAAACAGCGGATTTGATCTGCGAAAGTTAAAATTCATAGCTAGAGGATTGTACGAAGGGCCCGTGCACAATGACAAATAAAATGTTAAGGGACATGAAGTTTGGGGAGTCAAAAACCGATTTGGGACATAGTGCCATTAATGAACATTTTTATTTGTTATTGTCGGAGAGTGCAACAGTCCTTCGCACAACGAAGAATCACAATTTACGCCGTATGAGTTGTGTCCCGTGCGGCAAACTGTGCTAACCGTTTCGACCGGGATTTGATCTCACGACCTTCGTATTATAAACTGTACCGAGGTTCCACGGCGAAACTGATATATATATGCGGCCACCAGACATTTTCCTTTTTGTCTGCAAACTGAGCCCTTTTTTCGTTATCACTCAAGGAGCAGCTTCCAGACAATCTAAGTAACTAATTAAATTTTTTTATCGCTACCACTTATTTCCATACAATCGTTTGGGCCACCTGCAAATTTAATGTAAAATCAAATTTTTCAAAATAACGTGCAAATTTTAAGAATATTTAAAAAAAAACAAAAAGATTTGACGCAAATTTCAGTCTAAAATGTTTTTTTTTTTTTTATTAATCTTTCTGAGATTTTGCGCAATAATTTTATTTAAGAAAAAAAAAAGAGAAGCACCGAAATTTACAAGTCGAATAGATTCGAAGCAAAACCGTCTTAAATGGAAAGATTTCCGGATTCTGCACTGTTACGCTTTATATTATTCGTGACGTTTCGGTCTCTGCTGGGAGTTTTATCATAAAGGCATCAGCAGGGACCGAGACGTCACGAATAATAAGAAATAAAAAAATAAAATAATAATAACAGTGTCGAATCCGGAAATCTTTCCTTTTAATTCAAACAGTTTGATAAAGGTCCCAGCAGAAACCAAGACGGCACGAACAATAAAGCGTAACAGTGTGTAATCAAAAATTGTAAATAGCAACAATTATTTAGTTTTTAAGTATTTTCTATAAATATAGTATGAATTGACTTCACCCCTAACTCAAGGTTATAACCTTAAAAGGGGGAGTAGTGCTAATTAAATTAAAATAAAACAAAATTGTATAATATTGTATTTAATTGTAGTGTCTGTCTGTTATTTGTTTATAAATGGCTATAAATAAGTTTTTCGCTTCATTTTAGTAATAACTAAGCAGAATCAAACGTTTTTAAAAAATTTCTCCGTCTGTCTGTCTTTCCGGCTTTCACGCAAAAACGGCTGCACCGATTGCAATGAAACTTTCACAGATTATTAGGTCTGTCTTGGGGAGTAATCTGCTTTAGGTTTTATTTTTCTTCCCTCACGCCTTCTACCCCCTCCCATACAAAGTGACTCATTTTCAAAAACTTATAATAATCAAATTTCCATTGAAACTATGAAAGCTATTAATTTGAAAAAAATGCAATATTCAAGTATTTAAATAGTTTGAATCCCCCAACTCCTTCCACCACCTCCCATACAAACTAAACTTTTTCATGAAATACTATACTCCAATTTTCTCAGTACGTACAAATTTGATTGAGCTAAGATTTTGTACTGAATCCTTAATTAGCATTGTTATTAATGCCAGGAAAAAACTAACCAATTAGGTCTACTCCTTCTACCCCCTCCCATACAATCTGACACAAATCCACGACTGCGAAAATTCGATTTTCTTGAAAGTGTGAACGTTACTATTCTGAAATATAAAATATATCAATTCAATAATAATTGTAGTTGCTTCTCAAAAAATAACTAAAAACCGCCCACTCCTTCTACCACCTCCCATACAAATTCCATTTTTTCATGAAATATTCTAAACCAATTTTCTCAGTACGTATAGCTTTGATCGAGCTAAAATTTTGTACTAAATCTTTAATTAGCATAATTATTATTATCGGGAAAAATTAACCGATTAGCTCTACTCCTTCTACCCCCTCCATTACAATATGACACAATTTCACGACTTTGCAAAAACTCGATTTTCTTGAAAAGTGTGAATCTAACTGATCTGAAATTTAAAAGATATCAATTGCATGGTGATGATAGTTGTATCTAGAAAAATTACCCAAAACCCCCCACTCCTTCTACCACCTCCCATACAAATTGGACAATTTCACTAAATCCAATGCACTAAGTTTCTCAAGTTACCTATTCAGTTTTTCAAGCTTAAATTTGGTGCAAAATATTTTTATAGCTACTCTAGCATGGTGTGACAAAAAATTAATTTAGTACTGTCATCCCTTCTATCACTCCCCACACAAAAATCTCGATTTCATCGGTAGTATCATATAATGGGGCATTACGCACAATCGAAGTCCTGTTATGTTTTTAAGCTTAATGTAATTTTATTTGGGCTTTTTTCAATTAACACAAGCTACTACTATTCACATGTCCTAAACACGTATACATATGATCTCGAATCACGGGTTTGATTTGATCACGAGCCTCTCCCATTCAAATGCGAGTATCATGCTATCATTCTAAGCGGATTATATATCCCATATAATGTATTACTAACTACATTCTCAAAAATTGCTTATTGATGCGATTTTTAAGCGGACGAAGTCGCGGGCGTTTGCTACTAATAAATAAAAAAAAAAAAAAAAAATCCGGAAATCTTTCCTTTTAGTTCAAACAGTTTGATAAAGGTCCCAGCAGAGACCGAGACGTCACGAATAATAAAGCGTAACAGTGTAAAATCCGGAAAATCGTCCTCTTACGTTCAAGGATAGTAATTTTGCGGAATCAAAAATGCTAACATACGATTCGCTTAGTGTTATGGTCTCAGACGAAAAGGAAAAATATTGCGAAATAAATTAATTAAAAAAAAAGACGAATTCTATACTGTTCGCTTGAATATGCGTGACGTTTCGGTCTCTACTGAGACCTTTATCAAGCTGAGGAGAAGGAAAGGAAAAATTTCAGGATTCTACACTGCTCCGCTTTATTGTTCGTTACGTTTCGGTCTTTGCTGAGACCAAACTGTCAGTTTGATAAAGGAGTCTTAGCAGCGACCGAATCGTTACGAATATTAAAGCGTAACAGTGTAAAATTCGGAAATTTGTCCTCTTAGATTCAAAGATGATAATTTTGCGGAATCAAAAATGCTGCCACACGATCCGTTTCGAGTTTTGGTCTGAGACGAAAATCTTAAATATTACGGAATAAATTAATTCTTAAAAAAAAAAGATGAAAATTTTGCCCAATTCTACACTATTGACTTTAATATGCGTGACGTTTCGGTCTCTGCTGAGAAGCCCTTTATCAAACTGACAGTTTGGTCTCAGCAGAGATCGAAACGTCACGAATAATAAAGCGTAAATGTATAAAATCCGGAAGGCTTTCTTTTCAATTCCCTCTGGAATCACCACAGATTTTATCATTTCTCCGGTACAAACGAATCTTTCCGTACGGGGATACTCAAACAACTTCTGTACTAGCAAAATTTCAACCTAATTTTCATGTTTTGTAAAATAAAAAAAAAAAATTAAAAAAAAATGCAAAATTATCATAAAATATTCAACAACCAAAAAAAAAAAAAAAACTGTTTACTTGACTCAACAGAACTCTCAAAATAAACAAAATTACGACAGCAATCAATTTTTTCATGGAATCAAAGCCAACGAAACATGAGAAGACGATTGGTTCAACGGACTAAAAATTGCTTAGTCGATAGTTCCATCGGTCTTAAGCGACAGTTTTTTTTTTATCGAGACAGTTTGGTCAAAGAAATCGGATCCCAGCCAACTTCAATCGAAGGCACTTTGACCGTTTAAAAAAATTTTTTTGACGGTTTTATTTGAAAATATTTTGACAGTTCAAAGATCAAACCAATTATTTGCATTTTATTTTTGTTCAAATAAACTCAGGGCTAGGGCAATGACCGTTCGACGATCTGACAACATCTGGTCGGGATTTTGACGACGTAATGTTTTTTTTTTTTTTTTAATATTTTTTTTTTCTTATTTTTCTTAAATTGTTTTTGCGTTGCAACGTCGTTTAAGAAATCGCGGTGTGCGAAAAAAAAGAGCCTTGAACTTTCGCGGGCGTACACAATTCAGTCATTGGCCCCCTCGCAAATAATCAGCACGCAAAGCTTTAGCTCCTACCCCAACCCAAGCACAAAATCGTTTGTGATTAACTCAAGACCCCCTTTATCCCAGCCAGTTCCCTCTATATTCCTGCCCCTCACTCCCACCCCCCCCCCCCCTCCCCCTCCCACAATCTCCTTCTTGCTCTCTATTAACACATTATCTTCCGTCTCTAACCCCAAGCTTAGACTTTTGTTATTGTTATTATAAAATTTCCAGACAGCAAATATACGCGAAAAATGTTTTTTTTTTTTTTTTTTAATTTAATTGTGAAAATAATATAAAACTCGCCGTAACAACAACAATAAGCAAGCTGCATATTATGCGACTCAATACGTAAGAGACTTCGAAAAAAAACAAAAACAAAATTATAAACAAAAAAAAAACCAAGAAAAACCCGGCGCGTCTTTAAGATAAAGAGTGCAGTGTGCGATGTGGCGAAACGTTACACTCTCGCGCGCCATACAAATAGGATAAAAATTTATCAAAAAAAAAAAAAAAGAAATAAAATTAATAAACAAAAAAAAAAAAATATTAAAAAAGCTGCGAATGCAATTTGTTCGTATCTCTTTCTTAATTTTGTTGTTGTTTTCGTTATTATTATTATTACCAATTTTTTTTGTTTTTATTTTTTTTTTTTTTTTGTAATTTCGCAATCGCGCGCAATGTGAGTGACACCATACAAGGCCGTTCCGATGAAAGAAACTAAGAAAGTTCAAGTCAAACGGAAATGACGACGATAAATATGATGGCAGTAGAACAGTACCGTGGAAACAGGCGAAAATTCCTTTAATGATTTTTGCCAGAAGGACAGGGAAAAAACAAGCTCCAATATGTCGACTTGCACACGAAAGTGAAAGTGAACTTGCGCAATTGAATATCGTGCAATTGCAACGTGTGAACAGCCAGACATAAGTAATTTCGTGTGATCATCGGAAGTTTCAGGCTGAGACTATCCATTCGTACAGTAGCATATGACGAAAACAGGAGCATCATCCTTTAACTGTCGCCAGAACTTGCTAATTCTTCTGGCCGGATGTTCAACTGATCGTTTCCATTTCTTTGCTGAAGGTTATAATCCCCCTCCGAGCTTGTTCGGAGGTGTTGTGCTCTGGTTTCGTAAAAGTATTACCGATCCATTTCCATTTTCGCCTTCCAATCGCAATGCCAACCTTACCGATTTGTACTCCAAAAGTCGTCGCTGAAAATGACATCTGGTCAGAGCATATTGTTATTGATCTGGCAACCACGCAATATTGATCTTCCCGAAAGTACCAGAACTATGTAGAACAGTTCCCCAACATGTAAATAGCTATAAAGTGCCATCTAGAATCATCTAGAATAGTCGAGACATACACCCGAAAACATCCACGACAGATGCTTCTAGAAAAAGGGGAAATGGTATAAAACCACGGTAGCTGTCAGTGAGCAGTCAGTCAGTAATTTTAATGATCGAGACGCGAACCGGTGCAAGAAAGCGATAGTAAAACACGCGACGGTGTTGTGATAAAGGCGAAGTGATCGGGAAATTTTATAAAAGTGCGAATAAATAAATTATCACTTATTTCTAAACGAATTGTGTTTTTCTTGAAATCCCGGCGAGCCCCTAGCTTGCAACAATTGGTGTCAGAAGTGGGATTTCAAGGATAAATTCCGGATAAAAATCGCGAGTGAAATTAAAAATTCTCGAACAGATAATTTTGTGAGAGCGAAAAAGTGAAATCGAATATTCTCGAGTGAGCAGTGACTTTAATTAATGACGTAAATTTAAGTGAATTCGAATCGCGAAAAAAAAAAATTGAAATAATCGGTAGTGAAAATGTCGCGTTATCTAAAGGACTTAAAATTAACGGAGCTGAAGGAAGAGCTCAGTAGACGCGAGTTATCTACGACAGGAAGGAAGTCTGAACTTGTCGGCAGTATGATCGAGACACTTCAGGCTGAGGGTGAGGATTCATGTGGTTTTGAGTTCCAAACCAAAGAAGCTCGTGGAGAGGAGTGTTCTGGTGCAACGGATGCTCTAACACAGTTAATGCACAATCAGTGGACATTAAACAACAATCAGCTGTGACAACGGACATGAATCAGAAATTAGAGCAACAATCGGCGGATATTAATCAGAAATTAGATCAGACCTCAAAGGACCCCGCAAGGGGGTAGTTGTAGTATGAGGTTTTACCAATTCCTGCAACTATCTTTGGAGTTAGCGACTCCACGGACCTGAGCTAACTATCCCCCTCTGGGATGGGGGCTGTAGAATTCACCCACAGCCAGTCCTGCTTGCCCTAAAAATGGCAAATGGACACTCATTGGATCATGGGCTTATCACCCGTGATCTTAAGACCGAAATGATACGAGAAACGGATACATCGTCTCGGATACGGACTGATTCTACGGTAACGACTTTTGGCATTCGAAAACGGACTATGATTGGCTTCTGGAACGTTCGAACATTGAATGACGGGGGAAGAGCTGGGGTTACTCGGTCCTTGCACCGCCAATCAGTGATCGATCGTGAAATGGAGCACTATAACATCCAAATTTTGGGATTGAGCGAGGTCAGATGGACAGGATCGGGAGAAGAACGAACCCCTAGCGGAAACACTATTCTGTACATTGGCCCTGAAAGTGAAGCCAGAAATGGCGTGGCGTTCGTCCTTACGCCGAGAGCGAGAAACAGTCTCATAAGCTGTGAACCAATCTCGGATAGGATTATCGTCGTCAGGCTCAGGACCAGTGTCAGAAACGTCACAATTCTGCAGTGCTACGCACCAACTAATACCGCAACATCTGGTGACAAAGAGGAGTTTTATAGCCAACTGAGTGCCACCTTCGAACGTGTTCCAAGAGGTGATATTATTATCATCTCGGGAGATATGAACGCCCAGGTTGGATCAGACAACACTGGACTAGAACACGTCATGGGAAGGCATGATGACCCTTGGGTCGACGCTTCACGACCTTGGATTAAGAGACCCGAAAACGGCGAATTATTTGTGGAGTTCTGTAGTACTCGGCAAATGGTCATCGGAGGGACCCTTTTTCCACACAAGAGTCATCATAAAACATCTTGGGTTTCCCCTGATGGTGTTACTCAGAACCAGATCGACCATTTGGCTATAAGTCGCCGATGGAGAAGATGTCTCCTCGATGTGCGAGCGAAACGTGGAGCTGACGTGGGGACCGATCACCACTTGATGGTTGCCTGCTTGAGATTGCGCACAGCAGCTATCCGACGACCATAAATTCTTCAAATGAAGCGCAGGCTTAATGTGGATAAACTCAGAGATCCCAACAAAAAACGCGAATACACCACCATTCTACGCGAAAAGTCATCCACATTGGGTGAACATGAAATGCGCACACTGGACGCCAATTGGGAGGCAACCAGAAACACTTTTCTAACTAGTGCTGAAGAATCTGTGGGATATGTGCAGAGCGGTGAGAAACCCTGGATGTCGCAAGACACATGGGACAAGGTTGGCAATCGGAAAAAAGCCAAATTGGCAATCATCTCTCAACCCGATGTCAACCAACGAACGCCCGACTTGAGGCAGAACTACCGCGATGCTCATATACAGCTTAAAAAGGCTGTTAGACGCGACAAGAGAAAGGCCATTGAAGATCTGGCAAACAAGGCAGAATCTGCGGCTTACCTTGGGGATATGGGTTCACTTTTCAAAATCATGAAACAGTTGACGAACAGGAATTTCACCGCCAACCACCTGGTGAGAGATGTCAACGGAACTCTCCTTAATACGAGTGAACACCAGTTGCGACGATGGAAGGAATACTTCTATGATATTTTAAACATCTTGTCAGAGGAAGATATTCCGGAAACAGAACAACTACCAAACATCCAACCGCAACAATCCTCAATTAGGGACGATCCCCCAGATAAGGAAGAGATAGTTTCCGCCATTCGGTCAATGGCGGGAAGGAAAGCTCCAGGTATAGACGGACTACCAACCGAACTCCTCAAAGCGGACACGGAGATAACAGCCGATATACTCCTTCCACTCTTCACTAAGGTGTAGCATGAAGGAAGATATCCGACTGAATGGAAGGAGGGCGTCATTGTGAAAATTCCGAAGAAGGGCGACCTTCGGGATTGTGGCAATTGGCGTGGTATATGTCTACTTACTGCCGTATCAAAAATTATGGCTAAGGTAATTCTCAATAGGATTAGTGATGTCGTCGAGAGCACTCTCGAAGTTTATCAGGCTGGATTCCGTAAAGGGTCGTCTTGTACCGACCACACAAATACCCTACGGATAATATTAGAGCAGTCAGCCGAAATGGGTTCGCCATTACATCTCATGTTTGTTGACTTCGAGAAGGCTTTCGACAGCATTGAGCGAGATTACATATGGAATGCTTTGCGTAGGAGAGGTATTCCAGATAAGGTCATAGCTATGATTAAAGAATCCTACGAAGATGCAAGATGTCGCGTCTTGCATAGAGGAGAGCTGTCCGAAAGCTTCCCTGTGCGAACGGGTGTCAGACAAGGCTGCATATTATCACCAGCCCTGTTTCTGGTGGTAATAAATGACATCTTGAAAGCTGCACTGGAAGGTGGGGAAGGTAAGGGTCTTCAATGGAGACTGTTTAACATCTTAAGTCACCTTGATTATGCTGATGACGTATGTTTGCTTGCACATAACCGTTCGGACTTAGAGTCAAATGTTCGCTCGTTGCATTCTAAATGCAAAGAGGCGGGACTGAAAATAAATGTGCGTAAAACCAAGTACATGCACATGGGTTCGAACGCAAGCACACCGATTGTTCTTAACGGACAGGATGTGGAAGAGGTGCAAGATTTTTGATATCTTGGAAGCATTGTCAGCATGGACGGCGGAGCCGAAAAGGATGGTGAGGCTCGGCTAAATAAAGCTCGTCAGGCCTTCGGTATCCTTTCCCCTTTCTGGAGGTTAAGAGAGATCTTCCTTCGCACGAAGCTGCGAGTTTTTGACGCATGCGTCAAATCCGTGTTGTTATATGGTTGTACTACGTGGAAAGTGACCGTTCGACTTACCAAGAAACTACAGACTTTCGTAAACCAATGCCTCCGGCGCATTTTAGGAATATTCTGGCCAGAAGTAATCTCCAACGACGAACTTTGGAGTACAACTCGCCAGACTAAAATAGGTATTGAGATTCAACGGCGAAAGTGGCAGTGGATCGGTCATACTTTGAGGAAACCAGAGCGAAATATCGCAAAACAGGCTCTGGATTATAACCCTCAAGGAAGACGTCGGGTTGGTCGACCATGTAACACATGGAAGCGAGCAGTTGAGCAGGAGGCCAGAGGAATAAACAAGTCCTGGCAACAGCTTAAAGCCGATGCTCAGGATCGCGCCTTGTGGAAGAGAGTTGTTTCTGTCCTATGCCCCTATAGGGGGTCTTAACAGGAATTTGACAAAGGACCTCAACCAAAAATTGGAGCTGCAAAATAATAAAATAGACATCATGGGTCAGGCAATAGAAGAAAACGTAGAGAAGAAACTTCGAATCTTCAAAGAAGAAGTCGAACGCCTAAAAAGGGACTTCGATAACGTGAAAGCGACTGGAGTCATCAAGACAGAACACGTTACGCACAAGGGTCTTAAAGCATCAATCTTCGATGGACAAACACCGTGGGCTATTTATAAGACCCAATTTGAGGCCGCCGCAAGAAACAACCATTGGAATGATCTGGAACGGGGAACAGCTCTTATATTGGCGCTAAGAGGTCCACCAGCAGAGGTTCTTCAAACGATTCCGCAGGAACGTGTTCGAGAAGATCGCGAAAGGAAGAATGCGTAACGTGAAAAGGAAAGTAAACGTGCTGCCAAGGAGAAGAAAGAGCGCAGGAGAAAGAACGCGAATATGAGAAGGAAAAAGAAACCATTCAGAGGATAATGACTGAATCAAAGGATGGATGGAATCAGCAAGAAATGGAAGACGCCCAACGAAAAGATCCAGATATTTCACCGATCATGGCATGGAAGGACGAAATGAAACGGCCTGAGTGGAAAGACATCTCACAATTCAGCGAAACCCTGAAGTGTTATTGGGCACAATGGAACTCCCTTCACCTAGACGGCGGATTATTAAAACGGAAATGGGAGGACGCTGACGGAAAGTCGTATCACATGCAAACCATCCTCCCACATTGTAAAGTCGAGGAGGTTTTGAAGGAATATCATGGAGGTACCTCCGGTGGGCATTTGGGTGTAAATAGAATCTTGGCAAAGATACGAGAAAGGTTCTATTGGATCCATCTCCGAGATGATGTCGAAAACTGGTGCCGTAAATGTACTGCGTGTGCATCGAGTCAGGGCCCACAACGCAGATCAAAGGGAGAAATGCAACAATACAACGTGGGAGTCCCATTTGAGAGAATTGCTGTAGATATTGCTGGACCATTTCCGGACGCAGAAAATGGTAATCGCTACATTCTAGTGGTCATCAATTATTTCAGCCTACGCAATTCCAAACCAAGAAGCAGTAACCGTCGCCAAACAAATTGTTACCAACTGGGTGAGCAGATTTGGAGCTCCACGTGAACTACACTCCGATCAAGGGCGCAATTTTGAATCACAAATATTCAAACACGTGTGCCAAATGCTGGGAATAAACAAAACCAGGACAACTCCAATACATCCACAGTCCGATGGAATGGTGGAACGTTTCAATAGGACATTGAACTCAAACCTATCCAAACTCGTCAGCGAGAGGCAACAGGATTGGGATCAGCACATCCCTCTATTTTTAATGGCCTACAGAACATCGGTACATTCAACAACAGGAGAAACTCCGTCCCAAGTCATTTTCGGAAGAAATATTCGAGTCCCTGCGGAACTAATGTTTGGAGTGCCACCAGACCAATCAACCAATGCCAAAGATTACGTCTCGGATCTTCGAAGTCGAATTAAGACAATTTATAACCTGGTCAGAGATAAAATTGATTTGGCGACCGACCGCATGAAGACGAGGTATGATCAACAGGCGAATTCGTCAGGATTCCGAGAGGGCGATTTGGTTTGGTTATACAATCCCAAACGACAGAAGGGCAGATCGCCGAAACTACAGCGAAATTGGGAATGATGTCCTCTATCGGATTCAACTACATCAAAAACCTCGTACTAAAATGAAAGTGGTACATCTCGACCGACTAACAAAGTACCATGGTGCCACTGAGGAAGTGAACGACTCTGTTCGGGACGAACAGGGCCTAAGGAGAGGGTAATGTTATAGATCTGGCCACCACGCAATATTGATCTTCCCGAAAGTGCCAAGACTATATAGAACAGTCCCCCAAAATGTAAAGTGCCATCTAGAATCATCTAGAATAGTCGAGACATACACCCGAAAACATCCACGACAGATGCTTCTAGAAAAAGGGGAAATGGTATAAGACCACGGTAGCTGTCAGCGAGCAGTCAGTCATTTTAATGATCGAGACGCGAACCGGTGCAAGAAAGCGATAGTAAAACACGCGACGGTGTTGTGATAAAGGCGAACTGATCGGAAAATTATATAAAAGTACGAATAAATAAATTATCACTTATTTCTAAACGAATTGTGTTTTTCTTGAAATCCCGGCGAACCCCTAGCTCGCAACAATATCCAAAAAAAAAAAATGCGTCGATGATATTTGTTCGCGAAGTCTGGACTGAACAACAACATTGAGCACGAACTACAACACGAAACGAATGATATTCAAGAAAATCACAAAGCTAATTGTTTCATTCAACTTCCGAGCTTAGACAGTTGTCCTCAAAAAAGATAAATTATTCCGGAATAGGTGCAAATTACCGTATTTCGCTTGCGCAATACCAAAGTTGCGCAAGTCATTTTGCGTTCGGAATTGCGCAATGTAAAAGTGCACTCACATGTAACCAAACCCGAACGATTCTCTAACTTTGGAGTCAAATTCAATTTTAACTTTCGACTCCAAAAAGGTTCAAGTTCACAAATATTCGAGAAACATTAAGGAACTTTTTTTTACCATCGAAAATAAATTAGGGGTCACTCTTTAGTGTGCAATGCACAATTAAGTCGGCATGGGTACGGGAAAACAAGTGGACATAGAAAAATTAGAAGTGAAACACAGGAGGGAAGAATTTACAGTGGCGGTGAACGTTGTTCTTAAATTGTTGGAGGTTGTATACCATTGGAAAGAGATAGCCTAGTACTGTCGTCCGAGGAAATGTTTCATTCATTTTCTGACCTTAGTCAGCTGTCCTCAAAGAAGGCAAATTCCTCCCGAAATAGGTGCCAATTATTTTCACTTGCGCAATACAAAAGTTGCGCAAGTCATGTTGCGTTCGGAATTGCGCAATACAGAAGTGCATTCACATGTAACCAAACCTGAATGATTCTTTGACTTTGGCATCAGAATCCAAAAAGGTTCAAACTCGCAACTATTCCCGAATCTTTTTTTTTTCTACTGCCATCGAAAATAACTTAGGGGGTCCTTTAATGCACGATACACAGTTAAGTCGACATGGGTACGGAGAAACAAGTGGATATAGAAAAATTAGAAGGGAAGCACATGAGGGAAGATTTTAAAGTGGCGGTGAACGTTGTTCTTAAATTATTGGGGATTGTATCCCGGTTGGAAAGAGATAGCCTGGTAATGAATTCCACATCGCTGTCGTCCGAGGAAATGTTTCATTCATTTTCCGACCTCAGTCAGCTGTCCTCAAAGAAGGCAAATTCCCCCCGGAATAGGTGCAAATTATTTTCGCTTGCGCAATACAAAAGTTGCGCAAGTCATGTTGCGTAATATTTGGAATTGCGCAATACAATTAGTGCATTCACATGTAACCAAACCTGAATGATTCTTTGACTTTGGGATTCGACTCCAAAAAGGTTCAAACTCGCAACTATTCCAGAATCTTTTTTTTTCTACTGCCATTGAAAATAATTGAGGGGGGTCACCCTTTAATGCGCGACGCACAGCTAAGTCGACATGGGTACGGAGAAACTAGTAGATACAGGAAAATTAGTAGAGAAACGCAGAAGAGCGGTGAACGTTGCTCTTAAATTGTTGCAAGTTGTATCCCATTGGAAGGAGATTGTCTGGTAACGAATTCCACATCAGTGTCGTCCAAATAATGAAGGACTGCCTTAAAGACATTCGCGAAACCAGGAGGAAGGTGGAAGCTACGCATTGGTTTTCTCTTTGCCGAAAACAAAAAAATCTCGCCACCTCTCATCGCTGCCCATCTTTTCCGATGACATGTCGACCATTTTCTTTGACATTCCACGCTTTTTTTTACTTTGGATGCGACGAATGTCGAAAAATTCCTGATACGAATTTCACACCAAAAATCCATCTTCGGTGAAATAACTTCGTCTTCAGAGAGAAATCCAGGAGATATTCTCCTCCTTCATTTTAACGAACACAATACTTGAAAAAACAAAAATTCCGCAATTGCGTCATTAGTTGTGCAACTGAAATATTGCGCAACCGTGTGTCAATATTTTCCCCGCCAAAAAAAAAAGTTTGTGAAACAAAAAACCCAAAGCCCGGTCGGAAAACCACGGAAGCGCTGAAAGGATTCGATTAATGCAAACAGCAAATCACTGCTCTCAAACTGCTTTCAAACTAGAGGACAGCAACTGAGATGGCTGGAGGCGAAATATTAAGACTATTGGGATGCTGTAGCGCCATCGTAAGTAATTAAAAAAAAAAACCCACATCGATAGCAATTTTTCTCAATTCGAATTTTTCGATTAAGTTGCGCAATAAACTGACTAAAAAAAACTTGCTCAAGTAAAACGTGTTTGCATGATGAAATGATGAAAATGTCAGCGCGGTCGGCAGAATGGGGAATTTTACGAACCCAATTTCCTCTCATTTCGTCTCATCTACAATGGCACTACAGCCCGATTTGGGCCTTGGCCTCTTGACATCAGGTTCCTTAACATTTTTTTCATTGGTTGGTGAATGTTTTCACAGTGCATTTTGAATTGAAAGAAAAGATTTCCGGATTCTATACTGTTACGCTTTATTATTCGTGACGTTTCGGTCTCTGCTGAGAAGTTTGATAAATGTTTCAGCAGAGACCGAAATGACACGAATGACAAAGCGTAACAGTGTAGAATCCGGAAATCTTTTCTTTCAATTTTTTTCATTATTTATTGTGGAAGGGTTGTTAGATCTTCGCACAGCCCGCTATCTTCAAATTTTTTATTTTCGTAGATTGGGGTGACGAACGTTTACCTAAGCAGGCAGTGTGCTGGAATTATGCATCGACCGGGATTTGAACTTACGACCTTCGCATTGTAGATCAACACGCTACCCACTAGGTTATACCTTAGATTCCTCTGTTTTCACGGAACGATCTTAAGGCGGGTCCAAGCTAAGAGATGCTGCTTAACGGAGAAACTAACGCTATCGGATCGCTAACGTGGTAACTACCGGACATTACGATTGCTACGTGAGAGTGGCACCATTCAGTTCCAACGTCCTTATCATCGTTTAGATTCATCTTGCAGAGAAACTCGCTGTGTGCATGCTCTTGTTTCGACAGCTCTTCGAAGAGAGCAAAATTTGAGTTGTTTCGAACTATTTATGAGGAATGTACAGTGCAGCGTCTCTGCACACCTTCGACGACAACCATTGGACTTTTGTCATCAATCGTGAAGTTGGCCGATTGAAGGGACCACAAATGGTCCTTGATATCTAAATGATATATTGGCAGACTGCTGTAATGCGATGAAGAGATCCCAGTTCAACATTTTGGCAGGATAAATGCTGCATTTGCTAACTGTGGACAACAAACGAGAATTCAAATGAACGCAGTGCTTCAATCAGTTTAAGTGCGATCCAATGGAGCTAGGAGGCGAAGCTAGGGTGTCGGTCCACAATGCGAAGGTCGTGAGTTCAAATCCCGATCTTGACACACTGCCTGCTTGAACTTGCCTTGGTCACCTCGATCTAGGGGTTCGGACAACAGTCCTTCCCAAATACTTGATGAAAATGTTAAGGAACTGGAAGGTCAGGAGGCCAACACCCAATTCGGGCTGTAGAAAGGAGTTTCTGCGTCGTTTCGTGACTATCGGATTAGTTCTGGACTCATGCCAGGAACGACGCACCAATCAAAACAGTAAGCGGTCATGGAAGAAGGATCACAAAGCTCCACGTGCTTGCTACGATTCCAATTCCAGGCAGTGGGAGTAATGAAAGAGTTCCATTTCTAGAAGGACTATATACTCAGTAGATGGTTTCAGTTCGGTTTCTATCATCAAGTTCCCCGTAACATCTGCAAATATCCGCACTTGTTACGGACGTTCTCATTCCCCTTCGCCGACCTTTCCAATCCCATTCCTTCCCTCCATGATAGTGCTTGTGCATTGCACATTTTCCACCATGGCAAATCGGGCCTTGGCCTCCTCACCTTCAGAATCCTTAAAATTTTTCATTGTTTATTGTGGAAGGCTTAGCTCTTCCCACAACCCCAATCTACGAATTTTTATTTTCGTAGATTGAGGTAACTATGGTATATCCAAGCAGGTAGTGCCAAATTTTCCGCGAAAGAAACTTCTCAAATAGGAAATCAGCCATTCTTCAGCTTCAGCTCTGGAAGAATGTCAAGGAAAGGATTCTGTAACGTCGGTTTCAATAACAAACTTTCTCTGTATTGGGTACCTGGAGGAATTAGACGAAAATAAAACAGCAAACGAGCTTAAGCTGTAAGGATCCTCAATTTAAGGGATCCTCAATCTATTCCTTAGGTCCTGAACCCCACTGCAAGATTCTACCAGAAAGAACATTGGGCAACGGACAGAAGAATAGAGAATTGCTTCCAAAACTGCTCGGAAAGAATCATAACAGAAAGGACATTGATTGAAACCGTCAACAGCAAGGCAATAGCCTACCCACTTCATAAATGTTTTGGGAGAGAACTTTCCCGCATATTTAGACCTTCAGCCAAATCATGTGATTCCTCCAGGAAATAAAACCGGAAGAAGAATCACATTCTGGGTGAAAGTATCATGAGGTAATGCCACAATAGAATCATGGTGGACTGGATCTTAACGAGAAACTCACTTCCACTTGGCGAAAAACGAAGGAGCTACTTCACACCAAAACGCAACAGCAAAATTAGTGGAAATTGGCTACAAATTGATACCGCATCCGCCCTTAATCTGCAGATATGGCTGACTGCGACTTCTTGAAGTTTCCAGATCCAGAGAAATCCACCAAGTCTCTACTTCTACAATGGCACTACAGCCCAAATCAGGCTTTGGCCTCCTAACCTTCAGGTTCCCTAACATTTTTCATTATGGAAGGGTTGTGCGAAGATCTATCTACGAATTTTTCATTTTCGTAGATGGAGGTGACCAAGGTTTACCCAAGCAGGCAGTATGCTGGAATTATGCATCAACTGGGATTTGAGCTCACGATCTTCGCATTGTAGACCAACAGGCTACCCTCTAACGGGAAGATCATCGTTGGCCATTTTCGCCAGAGTTCGACACATCTCCCATCATATCGAAATATCGTGCCTAGAGTGGGCAATGCGATTACTACACAGGTTCTATAGTGCGTTCCATTGCCAGATTTTCCAGCTCCGTGCCACGGAAGCACTGTATTGTGTGTTAGGCGGAGCGCGAGCTGCGTCATTTTGGGTGCTTCCCGAACTGATGAAGTCTGCTGGGTGTTGATTGCCCCGCTCGGTAGTTTGTCCTTCTTCCAGGCAAAGTTTACAGTTCCCAGGCTTAACGATGGTTTCAGTATTTCCATGTATGTCCTGTGAAGCGACCAACATCAGTTTTGTGCGATGCGTCATTCTCCAGAAACTTGAGACCATTCGAGGTCCCATTTCTGATGGCAAGCATCTTGAAGAGGAGTGAGGTTCTGGGCCTATTTTATGCGTGGAGGCTCCTTTTTTTAGCTAGAAGATTGAGTCTGCTCATTGCCCGGCAAACCTTCAAGTGCTCTGGTATACCCAATTTTTTTAGAGACAGAGTATACACTTCCCAAGCAAATTTTGTCTGGATTATGTATGGCAAGAGTGTGGCTTAGCCAAGGTTTGCCAATCCGCATCTTGTGATAGCCACTACGGCTTGACCATAAATTCCTGCTACAACTTCATGTCGGTATGTATGTTCCGAAAGGTTTCGCGAATTCGAAAGTTTGTGTCAGGACTAGGTCTGTGTTGCCCCAGTTTGAGTGAGTACCCACACTCGTGCCCTACAGACTGCTGTCTTGGCTGCCCTATTAATAAGGAGGTAATGTGTTCCGAAAGGTTTCGCGAATTCAAAAGTTTTTGCCACAACCAGGTTTGTGTTGCGCCATTTTGAGTGAGTATCCACACTCGTGCCCTACAGACTGCTGTCTTGGCTGCCCTATTAATAAGGAGGCAATGTGTTCCGAAAGGTTTCGCGAATTCCAAAGTTTGTGTCAGGACCAGGTCTGTGTTGCGTCATTTTGAGTGAGTGCCTCCACTCGTGCCCTACAGACTGCTGTCTTGGCTGCCCTATTAATAAGGAGGCAATGTGTTCCGAAAGGTTCCACGAATTCAAAAGTTTTTGCCACAACCAGGTTTGTGGTGCTCCAGTTTGAGGGAGTACCCACACTCGTGCCCTACAGACTGCTGTCTTGGCTGCCCTATTAATAAGGAGGCAATGTGTTCCGAAAGGTTCCACGAATTCAAAAGTTTTTGCCACAACCAGGTTTGTGGTGCTCCAGTTTGAGGGAGTACCCACACTCGTGCCCTACAGACTGCTGTCTTGGCTGCCCTATTAATAAGGAGGCAATGTGTTCCGAAAGGTTCCACGAATTCAAAAGTTTTTGCCACAGCCAGGTTTGTGGTGCTCCAGTTTGAGGGAGTACCCACACTCGTGCCCTACAGACTGCTGTCTTGGCTGCCCTATTAATAAGGAGGCAATGTGTTCCAAAAGGTTCCACGAATTCAAAAGTTTTTGCTACAACCAGGTTTGTGGTGCTCCAGTTTGAGGGAGTACCCACACTCGTGCCCTACAGACTGCTGTCTTGGCTGCCCTATTAATAAGGAGGCAATGTGTTCCGAAAGGTTCCACGAATTCAAAAGTTTTTGCCACAACCAGGTTTGTGGTGCTCCAGTTTGAGGGAGTACCCACACTCGTGCCCTACAGACTGCTGTCTTGGCTGCCCTATTAATAAGGAGGCAATGTGTTCCGAAAGGTTTCGCAAATTCCAAACTTTGCGTTAGGACTAGGTCTGTGTTGCCCCAGTTTGAGTGAGTTCCCACATTTGTGCCCTACAGACTGCTGTCTTGGCTTCGCGAATTCCAAAGTTTGTGTCAGGACCAGGTCTGTGTTGCGCTATTTTGAGTGAGTACCCACACTCGTGCCCTACAGACTGCTGTCTTCGCTGCCCTATTAATAAGGAGGCAATGTGTTCCGAAAGGTTCCACGAATTCAAAAGTTTTTGCCACAACCAGGTTTGTGGTGCTCCAGTTTGAGGGAGTACCCACACTCGTGCCCTACAGACTGCTGTCTTGGCTGCCCTATTAATAAGGAGGCAATGTGTTCCGAAAGGTTCCACGAATTCAAAAGTTTTTGCCACAACCAGGTTTGTGGTGCTCCAGTTTGAGGGAGTACCCACACTCGTGCCCTACAAACTGCTGTCTTGGCTGCCCTATTAATAAGGAGGTAATGTGTTCCGAAAAGTTTCGCGAATTCCAAAGTGCGTAAGAGTGGGTCTGGATAGGTTTAGGTAGTAGGAGGGTGGTCTTGGGATGAGAACCACATTGCATTGGGCCCATCTAATTGCCTCCATTGTACTCTCTCTATTACAGTTTTGGACATTGATGCTTCTCCTCGTGTGCTAGCCACTTGGTAAGTTGTACGAACCGAAGCAGTCTCGAATGTTTGATGCCGCTGAGATTGTCCAGTTCTAAGAAGAATCTGATGATGCAATGTCGCTACAGCCCAAACCGAGCCTTGGCCTCCCGGATGCACCTCCTCCAGTTGTCCCGGTCCAACGACCGCGTCCTCCAGTTTGAAAAATCAAGAAGCGATTTGCAATCTGCGTCGACTGAGTCCTCCCATCGCTTTCGTCGCTTTTCCAGATATCGGTTGCCTTCAGCTTTGCCTTTGAGCACTCGCACTGAGAAGAACCTACTTAAGCCGGAATAAAGGAGACGAATGTTGGAGATTGGCGGACAGTGACTATCTTCCTCACAACCTCTGCTATCGCTCGCGATTCGCAGCCTCAATGCGTGGACCTGAAGGTCCACTGATACGAAACGAACCTCTGGGGACCGATTCCATATACAGAATTTAATGAGGAGACTCCTTCAGGTCTGGACAGCACTTTTGTCGGCCGCTCAGGAGCTTGGGCTGGGAAACTTGACCTGGGAGTCCCTCATTCTTGAGGGTGCTGTCAATTTAGGTGTGTATTATAATTAATCACCGCCAATCATCTTGACCCGGGGCTCTATATATGGCCACCTAGGCTATACAAGGTCCCAGGGCAGTACGGCAAGGTCAGAGGGGCGTAAATTGACGGAAGCGAGCTTTTTCGGACATAATGAGCTCCGAGGCCACAGTTGCCACTGATACGAAATGAGCCTCTGGGGACCCATTACGCATGCCGAAAATTAATGAAGTCCCCCAGGTCTGGACAGCACTTCCTGCCGGTTGCTCAGGAGCATGGGTGTGGGGAATTCGACGTGGAGGATCCTCATCCTAGAGGGTGCTGTCGCTAGTGTGCTTATGTGTCGATGTGTTCCCTAATCAACGACCGATGATTTTGACCCGGGGCTCTGTATATGGCCACCTAGGCTATACAAGGCCCCAGGGCAGTACGGCAAGGTCAGGGGGGCGTAAATTGACGGAAGCGAGCTTTTCGGGCATATGCCGGCAATGAAATGTGGTCGAGCTGACAATAGTACTCCGCCATAGCCGGTCCCAATCCCGGTTGAAAAAGGAGTAAGGAGCATGGAGTTAACCTGATGGACCAGTAACACCAGTACGTCTCAGGAAGTAGACAAAAAGTAGTTGGACTCTTGGTATAGCTGTGAGAGCTCCATCATGTCATATTTAGTTGAAAACTCCCACCCTTTTTCTAACAGAGTGTGATAAATAAGTAGGACTGGTCCTCCAGGTCGGCGGTTGGGCGAGGCACCGACAACGCATCACCGGGAAAAAGAAACGCTGTCCAGAAATCTGAAGTTAGCAGCTAGAGGATGCGGTCTTTGGATCGAGATGATTGGCGGCGACGACATCAGGAGGCCAGGACCTGATTTGGGCGGTCGCGCCATTAACGATGATGACAATAGTACGTAATGTTGTTGTAATGTTTTTATTAGGTTCTTCCCAAAAAGGATTTGGTCGTTCTACAGCTATCCAGCTGTCGCCGTACCGTCGAGGAAGAGTCTAAACTATATTTTGTTTGAAGTCAGTCTTCAGTACTGTTGACTGGCTCCCTAATGGAGTTAATGTTTGCAGATCCATCTCAACTGCATCGTTACCTACCATAATAGGTCGCTATGACACGGTATCCTAATTAAAAATACTTCGGTTACAGCCGCGATTCAAATTGTTTCTGCGACTGTACACTACAGTTTGGACGTGGTCCCATATGATTGGAGTGTCCTGCTCCATGATGATCGATTTCATCCCCTCCAAGTTGTACCATAGTGAATCTATCTACAAGCAAAACTCTGTCCAGGTGTTGCTCCCAAGTATTTAACACGGTTCAGTTTGCACTCAAAGTTTTTGCTAAATACAAAAATTTCAAATGACAATGTCTTCCCAGTGTTGGTCAAAGAAAAAAAGAGATCACAAAGTTTTTTTTTTTATAGTACCGAATATAAGGGATCACCCTTTAATGCATTGGATGCACAGTCAAGTCGGTATAGGGTAGGTGGGCAATGGGACTCCAAGGGAGTCTCTGGAGGGGAGAGTTTAAACTGTCGGTCGATGTTAGTCTGGAAACATTGAATGTTGAAAGTTGAGTGATATAAATGAAACAGCAATGGGACACCAATGCGCTTCACAGTCTTCACTGTACGCGTTAAAAAAAAGGCTTAACAGTGAACTCATGGGTGCGTGCGGGTTGCCAAGTATTCCTCGGATAGTTGAAAAGAGAAGGGGTGAGGTTGAGCATTTACCGCAGATATATCTATAGTAAACTCTGAGTACCCCGACGTTTCTGCGAGGGAATCCGTAAAAGCTGTCTCATCTCCAACTAAGCGGAACACCTGCTTTTGGATGCTATCGAGTACCACTAGTTGTGTCTTGAGTGTCCCAGCCCATTGTGAGTTGTACTCGAGACAGGGATGAATGTAGGCCATGTAGCTATTACCTAGATCGTAAGGCGTAAAGTGATTTTTACATCTTCGACGAACACCACAGTTTTTGGAGGGATCAAGTGCAGTATCAAAAATATGTTTGCTCCAATTGAGATGTTTGTTGAGTGTTATGTCAAGTAATGTTAATTCCAGGGTGCTAGGGTGTATCCTAGTGGTGTTGGACTACAATGCCAAGGTTGTGAGTTCAAATCCCGGTCGATGAGCACACTACCTGCTTGGTTTTATCTGGGCTAACTCAAAAATTCGTAACAAAAAATAAAAAAAAATGCAAAGGAACCTGAAGGAGGCAAGACCCGATTTGGACTGTAGTGCCATTGCAGGAGAACAATGTAATTTCGCCTGGAGAGTGTAAGGTTGTATTGGAGGACCTGAGTTTTTGAGGCTCTCTAGTTCATCCTTTTCGAGTAGGGACGGCCATATAAGGGTGCTCCAGACTTTATCCCCAAAAACAAGCCTCGAAATGGTTCTTCGACAAAATTTTCCATTTTACAAATCATTCTTTCGGATTTTTCGCTGTTTTGCGTAACGTTTCGGCCTCTGCTGAGACCAGAACATACCGAAAAGTAAAGCAAAACAGTGTGAAATTCAAATTAACTTAAAAAATATGAAAAAAAAAATTTTAAAAATAATTTTAATAAAATCGGATACTCACTTGGATTTGTTGAAAAGTCTAGTCCTGGATCAGGATGCATTATTCTCGGATAAAACAGGATTAAGCTGTTGCCTAAGAGCTTGGAACTTCTTAAAATATTTATTTATTCTTTTCTTAAATTATTAATAAAATCTTTCTTATGAGATTTTCACCTTCACTAATTTCTGATTACTTTTTTAATCCTTGTTTTAGATCAACACACTTTTTTGGAATTTTTTGGAGTTTTTTTTTCCGTTTCTTTTTGGGGCTTTCACACTATTTTTTTCACACTTATTTTATTTTATTTATTTATTTAAAACTTTTTCTTTTTCTCTTTTCAAATTTTTCACTGAAGTTTTAAATAATTTTACATGGATCTTGGAAAAAAGATTTTTTGTTTTTTTGAAATTCGAATTCAAAAAAAGGAAAACGTTATTTTCAAATTAAGGCGCGAAAATTCGAAAAAAAAACAAACTGCCGGCAAATATATTAAAACAACCAGCGCCGAAAACAAGAAGCGGTGAACAAGAAAGAAAACGGAAAATTGTATAAGAAGACCTTGTTGACAGATATGAGCTACTTGAACGATTGTTGCACTTGAAAGTTGATACCAAGTTCGATACCGTCCGAGCCTCAAACTTTCAATAAAATAAATAAAAAAGCAAGAAGAGAAGCGAAAAACAGCGCCGTCTTAACGAAAAAAAAAAGAAAAAACATATTTTACTTGCCTCCAGTCTTCTAGTATTATCGCGGCGGCGGCGGCAATCGCTCTTTTCAGCTCGGCGCAAGAAAATGTGGCGGCTTCAAATGCATCGCGCGCTACTTTTCAAATCTACAAACTTGACGCAAATTCTATTTTCTTTACGCACAAATTTTTTTTTTTTTTTTTTTCGAAATAACTGTGTTAAGTGTCTTCCGATAGATTTCTTAACGAAAGAAGAAGATGGGGAGGGGCGGGAAGTATCTAGACCACGAATTACACAATAAGAAAAAAAGATGCTGGAAGCTTTGATCTTAATAAATTAGACGGGAAGGAAGGGGGGTGGGGAGTACCTATCTACGTATCTATAGTGAAAAGCTCGAAACTATGCACCGGGAAAGTGTTGGAGGGTATCTATAAATCTCCGGTCTTATAGTGACGACATGGCACGATAGTGCTGTATCTTAGAGATGATGGCGGTGATAGCGCTTAGTCTCTCACTTTTCACCTTAGGAAAAGAAGAAACAAAAAACAAAACAAACAACAACAACAATTTTTTTGAGGCCACAAGAAACCGCGCGATTGTTGTTCGTAGATTGTTTTTCATTTCTTTTGCTTCTTACTGAAAAACTCAGAGTTAACTGTTTCTGTTTCTAGCCTTGCTTCGGCGCTTTCTTCGTCTTCGTCTTCGACGTCTTCTTGTTAGTGTCCCACTAAATTATTGGAAATTCAGTTACTGCGGTAACCCACTTTAGTGAAGCACAGTAACAGTAGAAGCAAACAGCAACAATAATGAAGGTGGCGGCATCAATAGAATAACACGGGCGAATGGTATGTAGTACTTATGTAAGTGAATTGGGAATTCGAGGAGGAGGAGGAGGAGTATGAGGAGGGGGAGCTGAAGTTTTAACAATTTTCCGCTAAAGTGGAAGCCTTTCTCTTCATTTTCGCGTCCTTGTTTTCGTTTAGGATTGGCAACAGATGGATTCATTCAATGGACACACAGATGGAAAACACCTGGCGAAATAAAGTGGACGTAGCCTATTGGTTGGGCCTGTTTGTCAACTATGCAAAGGTCGCAAGTTCAAATCTCGGTCAACGTATGATTCATGTCAATGAGAATGCCCTGATAGAGGGTTGTGCGAAGAGAAGATAAGATTAGGTTGCAGGAGGGTGGTTACGAAAAACCACAATGATTGAGGTTTATGCGAAGAGCAAACAACCATGTCACAATAATTAAGGGAAAAAAAGTTCAGGACCCTGAAGGCCAGGAGGCCAAGGCTCGATTTGGGGTGTACTGCCATTGCTGAAGAATGCCTCTTAGAACAGATTAGTATTCGTCCACGAAACGTATGCCGAGTTCTTAAGAATCTAGATGCTAACAAATCGTTCAGTCCAGATGGAATCCCTGCGCTTCTCTAGCTAAACCTCTACGCAAACTTTACCGTCTCTCTTTATCGTCCTCCACTGTCCAATCTTCATGGAAGCTTGCAAATGTTCAGCCAGTTCCAAAAAAACAAGGAGAACGCACCAATCCCGCTAATTATCGCCCAATGGCAATAACCTCAATTCTGTCCAAGGTCATGGAAACAATCATCAACAATAGAGTAATAGAATACGGTGTCTCTGGCTCTCTCCTGAACTGGTTCAGTTCGTACCTTACGGACCGGATACTCCTCTACTGAGTTTCTTTCTAACTCTGGTGTCCCGCAGGGATCGATCCTTGGTCCTCTATTATTTACTCTCTTCATAAATGATTTGCCCCAATTTCTATCTTCGAATTGTCTTTTATTCGCTGATGATCTCAAACTGTTCCGGGAAATTTTCTCCGTTTCTGATGGTATGATTCTCCAGGCTGGTTTGTCTGCTGTCTCTCGTTGGTGTTCAAACAACGATATCTTTTTGAACATAGAAACTATACTACTATACTATGGAGTACTCGTATAAGACTACCTCCTCTGTTCTCTCTTACTCTATTAATGGATCCATCCTTATAGCAGTAACCACAATAAAGGATCTAGGAGTGGTCTTTGATCGTAAACTTAAATTCGTCAATTATTTCTCCGAGATTACCAATAAGGCATACAGACTTTCTGGCTTCGTCCTCCGCACGACCGTCCAGTTTAATCGTCCAGGAACAGGTGCTCTCCTATTTTCCACACTCGTCCGTAGTATTTTGGAATACTGTTCCACCGTCTGGAATCCACACCATTCTTGCCATGTTCGGACCATCGAATCTGTTCAGCGTAGATTCACTCGAACCCTTTTCATCAGATTAAGGAAGCCTCATATCGACTACAATGGCAGACTTGAAGTACTTCACCTACAGCCATTGCATTTAAGGCGGACCTTCCTCGATGCCTGCTTCCTCTTCAAGCTGTGCAGCTACCTGCTCAATACCCACCTCTGTGACGACCTGAACTTTAGACCAGGAATAGTCTCAAAAAGGAATTCAGACATCTTCAATCCTCCGCGAGATTCTCTCGATGTATACCATCACTCTCCGATGCTAAGAATGCAAAGGAACCATGACCGACTCCAATTTGGTTCTTTAGCTTCTTCTTTTCCATTAATTAAGAATAGAGTTAAATCTATCATCTTCAATGTTTAAATTTTCCTCTTTGCTATTCTTTTATTTTCCGCTTTTGTTTAATTGAAATTGTAATCTTTTTGTTCAAGAGCCCAAATAAATAAATATCTCAACATCAATGATATTATTGACGACAAGTAGTATGGATTCCGCAAAAAACGTTCCACAGGAGACCTTCTAACCACCCTCACTGAACGTTGGAACAAGAGCATTCATCAGTAGTTTGGTGAATCTTGTGTTATTGCTCTTGATATTTCCAAGGCTTTTGACAGAGTATGGCACACTGCCATTTTAATCAAACTTAAAGCTATTGGTTTGGGCGACTCTCTTATTTCCTGGATTGAAATTTTTTCAGCCAATCGTTCAATGCGTGTGGTATTGGATGGTGTGGTTTCCTCTTCTTATAAAATTAACGCTGGTGTCCCTCAGGGCTCGGTTCTTTCTCCCACCCTTTTTCTGATATTTATTAATGACTTGCTATCTTCAACTTTCAATCCTGTACATAGCTTCGCCGATGACAGCAGTTTAGACTTCTCCTATCACTTCAATAGTGCGTCCTTAGCCCGACGTACTAGCTTAGTAGAACAACGTAGGTACATGGTTCAGTCATTGAATGACGTCTTGGCTAAAATTCTTAGTTGGGGCAATAAGAATCAAGTTGAGCTCAATGCTTTGAAAACTCAGTGCTGTCTTGTGTCCCACAAACGTGACTCTATCCTTGACCCAATCACCTTCGAAGGCCAGCCATTAACCACTTCTTCAAGTGTTAAAATGTTAGGTATCCAAATCACAGATAACTTATCTTGGAACGATCATATATATAACATCGGCAAGGAAGTATCTAAATGCTTGGGCTACCTAAAACGATGTAAAAACTTCTTCACCGCTTCTGGGCTATTAACAATTTATAAGGCCTATATTAGACCACGTCTTGAATTTGATTCCCACCTATGGGCGGGAGCTGTAAAAACTTCTCTCTCCTATCTGGATAGTATCCAGTCTCGGACTATTAAAATTATTGGAGATTCTGACATCACTTCTTCGCTCGATTCACTCGAGCATAGACGAACTTTAAGCTCCCTAACCCTTTTGTATCGCTATTACAATGGAGATTGTTCGGACGAAATCTTTAATCTCTTGCCCCTATGTATGCCCTTACCCCGTAATACTAGAGCTGCTTCGCGCGCTCATAAGTATTCTCTCAACCCCACCTTCGGTCGCACTGTCAAATTTCGTGATTCGTTTTTAAACCGGACTGTTCGAATATGGAACTCGCTGCCCATCTCGGTGTTCCCGCATGACTACAACATTCAGCAATTCAAGGGAAATATTCATAGCCACTTCGGTCTCTATCCCCTTAATTCCCAAAAACCAATATCCTTCCCCCCCTCACCGGAACTGTGCTTTAGTACAAAAGGGCAACCACTCTAGTTCCGGTGTCACATAAAAAAACAAAAAAAACTGTGTTACCAGCTCCGCAGGAAGCACGGGAAACAGTTGAGCGCGTACAAAGGGGAGGTCAACAGCCCTCGATAGTAATGGTCTGGAGGAGGGTCAGCTACAAACGCACTAAAAACCTCCATTTTTGTTAAAAAGGGGCGTAATTATCGGGGTAGGATTCTTTAGACGCCCACAAGGCTACACCAACTCAGCTTGAGGAAAACATTCCCGAGTTCGTAAGGGCCTCAGATTGGCCCAGACCTTAATCCTTATGATCTCGCCCGCCGGAGATGTCACCGGAATTTTGAGAACCTGAAGACGTCCTTGATCAAGGCAAGGGATGAATTCCACACAGGCTCAGGAATTGTTTTGAGGCAAATGGAGGATATTTTTTGTACTACTTTTTCTTAGAACTGTCGTAAGTAGCTTAGGGGGACACCCTTTAATGTTTCAAACAAGTGGATATAGGGAAATTAGCTAAGGTGTAGTCTAGTAGGTAGCGTGTTGGTCTTGTAATGCGAAGGTCGTGTGTTCAAATCCCGGTTGACGCATAATTCCAGCACACTGCCTGCTTGGATATACCTTGGTCATCCACAATTCAAGATGAGCTGTTCACGATACTGGTGCGTTTTCGATTGCCGCGATATGTGTTCACAGCGGACATCGAGAAAATGTATCGACAGATATTAGAGGCCGCGGAAGACAGGAAATATCAATTGATCCTATGGCGAAATGGATCCAACGAAGCGATAAAAACTTATCAACTTAACACTGTCACCTACGGAAATACGTCTGCTCCATACCTGGCTACTAAGTGCTTACAACAATTAGCACTATAATCAGCTAATCGTTATCCATCCGGCGCAGCTGCACTTAAGCAGGATTTCTACATGGATGACGTAATTTCAGGAGCAGACAGCCTAGCAGAAGCAGCAGAGAAGCAGGAACAATTGATCAAAATTCTTCACTCTGCCGGATTCAATCTTCGTAAGTGGTGTACGAATCATAAGTTGCTGCTGCAGAACATTCCAGCGTCGGATCAAGAGATACAACTAAACCTAATCAATGAAAACGAGGGACAGGTTAAAACACTCGGAATGATTTGAATTCCAGAGACCGATAAATTCAAAATAAAGTGTCCTATTCATGAGGGAGGAAAGGTGACAAAACGATCGGCATTATCTGATATTGCTCGGTTGTCCGACCCATTAGGCCTCCTGAGTCCAGTCACTATCAAGGCTAAAATGTTTCTGCAGAAACTATGGAGCTTCAAATTGGATTGGGATGCGGCGCTGCCTATGGAGCTACATACAGAATGGTTACACTATCGTGCAGGACTGCAGAAACTAAATGAAATCAGCATATCTGGACGCGTGCTCGGAGGCAAGGTGCCAGAGCGGACACAACTTCACGTCTTTGCGGATGCGTCCGAGAGAGGTTACGGTGCAGTCGTCTATTTTCGGGCCGTTCACAAGGATGGGACACGGACCATACATATCCTGTGCTCAAGGTCTCGGGTGGCCCCCCCTGAAAACGGTCGCCCTGCCGAGACTGGAACTATGCGCGGCTAAGCTGGCAGCTGTACTGGTCCACCGTCTCAAGAAAGATTTGCGAACTCCGGATCAGTCATGTTTCTATTGGACCGACTCGGAGATCGTATTGAATTGGTTACATGCGGAAGCCTCCTCTTTCCACACCTTTGTCGCAAACAGACTGGCGGCTATTCAGAGAGTGTCAGCTTCAAGTCAATAGCGACACGTCAAATCCGGAGAAAACCCAGCTGATGTGCTGTCACGCGGCATCGATCCGGACACATTAGCAGATTGCTCAATGTGGTTCAACGGTCCGTTATTCCTCCACGGCACTGAGGAGAGATGGCCGAGCCAACATGAGCACCGGGAGATAGACCTAGAACGGAAACGAATCAAAACAGTGTTGGCGGTAGTAAAGGATACCCCGCATTTCATACACACCATTGATCATAGGAACTCGTTCAGGAGATTACAACGCATTGTGGCCCTGGTGAGCCGTTTTGTAAGGAATTGCCGGTCGCTGGAGACAAGTCGACAGAAATCTCATTTATCGGTGGCAGAACTTGAAGAAGCATTGACTGTGATCATTAAGCAAACTCAATTCGAAGGTTTCAAAGAAGAGATACACGTGCTTCAGAGTGCTCATCGGCTCAGTAACAGCGATTCATTGAGTAGCCTTTGCCCCTTTCTGGACGAATCAGATGTATTAAGGGTTGGAGGCCGATTAGAAGCATCGAACTTATCTTACGACAGTAAGCATCCTATGCTCCTACCTTACGGACATCCCATCACCAGACTAGTATTACTGGATCTACTCCATCTACACCTACATGCTGGGCCGCAGGCGCTACTCGCACTCGTTCGACAGAGATTTTGGCCAATCAAAGGAAAGACAACGGCTAGATCGGTTGTATTGCAATGTGTATGATGCACTCGATCCAAACCAAGAGTGATGGGGCAACTTATGGGGTATCTACCAGAGAGCAGGGCTCAACCGGCGAGACCATTCGTGAATGCAGGAGTTGATTTTGCGGGCCCTCTCTGGACACATTTTAAGGTCAGAGGCAAGCAGCCTCAAAAATGCTATTTGGCCGTGTTTTGCTACAAAGGCCGTGCATTTTGAATTGGTGACGGATTTAACCACGGATGGATTTATTGGTGCGCTAAAGCGATTTTGCGGAAGAGGCGGCAATCTTAGACAGCTTCACTGTGACAACGCAACCAACTTCGTAGGTGGTAAGAACCAGTTAACAGAACTAAGGGAAGCACTACATTCCAGTAATGCTAAGCAAAGTATTACGGGCTTCTATTCACAAAAAGGAATTGACTTCAATTTTATACCGCCCAGAGCACCGCACTTTGGAGGACTCTAGGAGGCAGCAGTCAAATCCGCCAAATATTTCCTGTTGAGAAATGTCGCTTCTGCTTCGGTTACATACGAGGAGCTGTAAACGGTGGTGATAGAAATTGAGGCGATCCTGAAATCCAGACCGTTGACACCAATGTCCGCGGACCCTAATGATTTAATGGCTCTCACCCCGGGACATTTTTTGATTGGCGAGCCAATAATCAGTCCGATCGACGCTCAAGCACAAGTTCCTGACATCAAACTGTCGCAAAGATGGAAACTTGTGCGAGATATAAAATACAAATTCTGGCAGCGATGGTCAACCGAATACCTAAGTGAATTGCAACATCGCTACAAATGGAAACAACGTTGTGAAAATATTAAGCCAGGAATGATGGTCATGATCAAGGACGATAATCTACCAGTACTCAAATGGTAACTGGGTAGAATAATTAAGGGCATAAAAGGAGCTGATGGTTTGATCCGGGTCGCTGATATTAAAACAACATCCGGCGTGCTACATAGACCAATACACAAGCTCGCGTCACTACCACTGGAAGAGGACGACTCAACCACTGTACCAGTGAGCAATCCTACTCGAGACACGCCACCTCAACCTTCAACATCGAAGACCCAACCCGAAAGGGTTAAACGGCGGTCGGACCGAGGACCCCAAACTACCAACAAGAAAACACGAAAGGGGAAGAAATCACGCTGTGGAGATGTATCGCTGGCCTTGCTATTGTTGACAGGTTTAATGCTGTCCGCACTGGGATCACAACTGAAGATCACTCCCCTTCCGAACAACCCAGGCCTCTACATCGAAGGTTTGGGTGCCACTAACCTCATTTTAAGTGAATGGGGCTTGATCGTATATTACGATCTCAATCTATACTGGATGGAGATAGCTACCATCAGATCTGGAATCGAAAAACTTCATGTAATGTGTGGACAAATCAAGGAACAATCATCCTGTTCCACCACTATGGACCAATTTTGGATCATGCTGAGTGACATTGAGAATAGTAATCAATTCCTCCGACCTTCTACGAATAAGTTCAAATCAAGAATAAAACGTGCTGCCCTCAACCTAGTCGGCAAATTCTTTATTTGGTATTTTGGATTCCGAATACGATGACAAAATGGTAGGAATAATTAACAACGTAAAAGACAACGAGGAATATTTGTTAACACTATTCAAGAATCAAATATCGCTCATTGATTCCACCACTAATATCATGATGAAATCCGAGAAGACAATTAAAAGCCAACTTGGAGACTTCGAGTTCAACTTTAACCGAAGCATAGAGCGACTAAACAATCTAACGGACGAATTTTACGGAGAAAAGGCTATTCAAATATTCACATCATCAACAGTTCGGTTGACGCTCATAATAAACAACTATCAACGAGTCCAATCCGCCTTGTTGGACGTTATAATGGACACTCATCATGGACTGAGTTGGAAAACTTGTCTCGTTTACCTAGATGATGTGATCGTTATCGGAAAAACATTCAATGAACACCTAAAAAATCTGCAGGAAGTCTTCCAGCGACTGCGAGCGGCAAAATTAAAGCTGAGCCCGAAAAAGTGCACTTTGTTTAGTGCAGAAGTCAAGTACTTGGGTCACATCGTTTCAGCTGATGGCGTAAAGACAGATCCGGAGAAGATACTGGCGGTGAAAAATTGGCCTACTCCGAGTGATAAACACCAGTTGCGCAGCTTCCTAGGCTTAGCGACATATTACCGACGATTTGTAAAAGACTTTGCTAACACGGCGAAATATCTGCATCAGTTAACAGAAAAAGGGAAGCCATTTACATGGAGTCAACAGTGCCAGGAAGCATTCGAGAGGATAAAAGACCAACTCTGCGACTCCCCAGTTCTGGCGTATCCAAAACCAGGTCATGGTTTCATCATAGACACTGACGCCAGCAATGTCGGTATCGGAGCAGTACTATCACAAGAGATCGATGGGCAGGAGAGAGTGCTATCTTACTACAGCCGAGTACTCTCAAAATCAGAAAGGAACTATTGCGTAACTCGCCGAGAGCTACTAGCCATAGTAGAAGCAACAAAACATTTTCACAAATACCTCTATGGTCAAAAGTTCCTTCTTCGAACGGATCACGCATCGCTTAAATGGCTACTTCAGTTTAAGAACCCCGAAGGCCAAGTAGCCAGATGGATCGAAAGGCTCGAATCCTACGATTTCGAGATTGTTCATCGAAGAGGAAGAATCCACGGTAATGCCGACGCGCTTTCACGTCGTCCTTGTCCACCGAACTGCAAGCATTGTCACCGTGTAGAAGGAAAAGAAGCCGTAGAAACCATTCAGAGGATAACGACCGAACCAAAGACTGGATGGAATCAGCAAGAACTGGAAGATGCCCAACGTAAAGATCCAGATATTTCACCGATCATAGCATGGAAGGACGAAATGAAACGGCCTGAGTGGAAAGACATCTCACAATTCAGTGAAACCTTAAAGTGTTATTGGGCACAATGGAACTCCCTTCACCTAGACGGCGGATTATTAAAACGGAAATGGGAGAACGCTGATGGAAAGTCGTATCACATGCAAACCATCGTCCCGCATTGTAAAGTCGAGGAGGTTTTGAAGGAATATCATGGAGGTACCTCCGGTGGGCATTTGGGAGTAAACAGAACCTTGGCAAAGATACGAGAAAGGTTCTATTGGATCCATCTCCGAGATGATGTCGAAAACTGGTGCCGTAAATGTACTACGTGTGCATCGAGTCAGGGCCCACACCGCAGATCAAAGGGAGAAATGCAACAATACAACGTGGGAGTCCCATTCGAGAGAATTGCTGTGGATATTGCTGGGCCATTTCCGGAATCAGAAAATGGTAATCGCTACATTCTAGTGGTCATTGATTATTTCAGCAAGTGGCCAGAAGCTTACGCAATTCCAAACCAAGAAGCAGTAACCGTCGCAGAACAAATTGTTACTAACTGGGTGAGCAGATTTGGAGCGCCACGCGAACTACACTCCGATCAAGGGCGCAATTTTGAATCTCAAATATTCAAACACGTGTGCCAAATGCTGGGAATAAACAAAACGAGGACAACTCCATTACACCCACAGTCCGATGGAATGGTGGAACGTTTCAACAGGACATTGAACTCAAACCTATCCAAACTCGTCAGCGAGAGGCAACAGGACTGGGACCAGCACATCCCTCTATTTTTAATGGCCTATAGAACATCGGTGCATTCAACAACAGGAGAAACTCCGTCCCGAGTCATTTTTGGAAGAAATATTCGAGTCCCTGCGGAGCTAATGTTTGGAGTGCCACCAGACCAACCAACCAATGCTAAAGATTATGTCTCGGATCTTCGATGTCGACTAAAGACAATTTATAACCTGGTCAGAGATAAAATTGATTTGGCGTCCGACCGCATGAAGACGAGGTATGATCAACGGGCGAACTCATCAGGATTCCAAGAGGGCGATTTGGTTTGGTTATACAATCCCAAACGACAGAAGGGCAGATCGCTGAAACTACAGCGCAACTGGGAAGGCCCTTACCAGATCATCAACCGATTAAATGATGTCGTCTATCGGATTCAACTACATCAAAAACCTCGCACTAAAATGAAAGTGGTACATCTAGACCGACTAACAAAGTACCAGGGTGCCATGGAGGAAGTGAACAACTCTGTTCGGGACGAACAGGGACTAAGGAGAGGGTAATGTTATAAATCTGACAACCTCGACGTCCCCAGCAATATCGAGAAAAGTCTATCAACATGTCAAACGCTATAAACATGTTTCCAGCAACTTCTACCGAACTCCACAATGTAGGCAATCTTTCTAGACACACACACACAACGACACCTGTCTGGGAGACTTAGTATAAATAGCCGCCAACTTTCAGACAACCAGTTAGTCATTTTGGTGACACCTATCGGTGGAAGAACGCGAATCGGTACAAGCGATAGATTGGCAGTGTTCCTGGGTTGTACGAATTAAGTTTTAGAGCGAATTTAGTGAAGTGATCAAGAAATAAAGAAAAGTGAGATTAAATAAAATTATTCATTATTTTTAAACGAATTGTGTTTTCCTTTGAAATCGGCGATCCCCTAGCTCGCAACAATATGTTAGTGCGGTTTCCAATTTCCGTTTGTGTTTTTAACCACTTTTGACCATTCCACCAAAGAGTGCGTTTCTTCAACTCCTTGGGAGTGATGCGCCTTGCGGCTGGGTTTTCTTCGGACCTTATGTGGCTCCACTTCCAATTCCGTTGGTGAAGTTTTTGAATTTTCGAAACTCTGTTTGCAATATAGGTCTCTAACGTTGCTGCATCCTTTTCCAACCAAGCGAGTAGAATGATTGAATCAGACGATTTATATATTGGAACTGATGTCAGATTCATTGAAATGACTGTTTGATGTACTAAATTTGCCAAAAGTAAAGCTCCGTTCAATTCAAGTTTCGGAAGAGATAATTTTGCTTTAATTGGAGTGACCCGTGTTTTCGCACATAGAAGTTGCATTGTTATAGTTCCTGAGCTGTCAATGATTTTGCTGCGGCGTATGCTACTTCAGATGCATCACAAAAGCCATGAAGTTCTATTTTGGATTCAACTTCGTAGTTAATCCGTCGTGGGATTTTTATATGTTCTAGAAAATGCAGCTCTGCATCAAATTTATTCAACTCAATCAGAATGTCATTAGCAGGAACCTAATCCCAGCCAATGCCTGATTTCCAAATTTTCTGCATTAGGAGTTTGGCTTTGATTGTAACTGGTGCAAGCCATTGAAGCGGGTCGTAAATAGTAGCGATGTTCGACAATAATTGTCTCTTTGTTAATTTTTTGGATTTGCTGAATTCCGTAATTTTGAATTGAAATTCGTCCTTAGATGGGTGCCAATTTAGTCCTAATGTTCTTATAGATTAGTCGTCCGAGATTTTCAATAGTCCTTGCTCCTTGGCATCTTTTGGTATCATTGATAACAATTCCGGCGAGTTGGTGGTCCACTTCCTTAGATTGAAGCCACCTCCTTTCAATAGATTTGATATTTCAACCTGCGGTTTCATTGCACCTTTTGATGTGTGAGCGCCGGTCATCATGTCGTCGACGTAAAAGTTGTTTTTAAGTATTGCAGCAGCATCGGGGTAATTCTTCCCTTCGTCTTCAGCTAGCTGCATCAGTGATCTCACTGATAGGAATGTAGCGGCGGCCGTGCCGTAAGTTACTGTATTGAGGCGATACTCTTCAACAATGCTATTTTTATCACGTCTCCAAAGAATTCTCTGGTAGTCGCGATCGGTTTCCGCCACCTGAATCTGTCGAAACATTTTTTCGATGTCAGCGGTGTATACGTACTTGTATATTCTCCAGCGAAGTAAAATCTGATATAAGTCCTGTTGTAGCTTTGCACCGATATGTAGTAACTCGTTGAGGCTGTTTCCATTTAACGTCTTGGCTGAAGCATCAAACACGACACGGAGTTTTGTTGTAGTGCTGTCTTCCTTGAACACAGGATGATGGGGTAAATAATATACTGTTATAAATCTGGCAACCACGAAATTGGGATGTTCCCAGAAACATCCAGAAAAGTTCCTCAACATGTAAAAAGCCATAAACAAAGTTCCGGAACATTCTAGTATAGACGCACACCCAACTCCAGAATTCTCCCGAATAGTCCCAATGACATCTGACGAGAACTAGGGAAGGTATAAAAGCACGATAACTCTCAGCGAGGAGTTAGTCAGTCAGCGACATTTGAACGCGAACGGTAGTGAAAGCGATAGAAAACAATATCAGTGGTGCCGTACAATAGGCGAATTAAGTAAAAGTGTAAATTAAGTGAAAAGTGCGAATAAATAAATTATCTATTCTTTATTTTTAAACGAATTGTGTTTTCTTTGAAATCCGGCGAAACCCCTAGCTCGCAACAATACGTTTCTCTCACCTCCGACGTACGGTAACACTCTCTCCATGTGTCCAAGCTCCAAGTATTCTTCCAAGAACGCATTATAGCTTTTCTCCAATTCTGGGTTCTTCCGCAACCTATTCTCAACTTGTCGATATCTAAGCATTGCCATATTTCGTGACTCGCCCAATGGTTTTAAGTCAATGTCATCTTTAAAGGGAAGATGAACCACATATCGTCCATTATCATCTCTTTTGTGAGTGACTTAAAAAATTTCTTCACATCTTGTTTCAGATGGCGAAGGTCCTCTTTGGCCATCCTCGCTGTAAATCTCAAAAAAATTTTCTATCTATTTATGAAATTCTGCCATGGTGACCATTGATGTAATTTTTTGAGTTTGTTCGGTAGCCTTCATGACCTTTCCAGATATTATCCATCCAAGTTTGATTTTCTGACATAATAGAGGGTTTTCTTTCTTCAAGCCGTTTTCTATTATTTCTTCGAATATGTCTGCTCCAAGAATGAGATCGACATTACCTGGTGTATTGAAATAAGGATCTGCCAGCTTCAGTGACCAAACTGGATTTGATTTGTCTATGTTTATTAGCTGCTCTGGTAGTACCGATGTTAGTTTGGGCATGATAAGAGCTTCAGTTACAATACTGAAGTTCGATGAAAATCTCGGAGTGATAGTGATTGTTATCTTCTTCCGAATGGTTTTGGTTTCAAGACATCCTATCCCTGTGATACTGGCTAGTACGTCTTCGAATTGTATACCGATTTGCTTGGCAGCTTTAGTTGATATGAATGTTGTTTGAGATCCTGGATCGATTAGTGCTCGGAGTGATATTTTTTGTCCGGTTTTGGAATTGACATTGATAAGCGCGGTTGCCAGCAGATCGCACCGCTGTGCCCAAGAACTATTTTTTTTTTGTTGAGTTCTCTTTTCATTTTTGACTGTGGCCATATTGACTGCAATAGTTGCTGGAGATGTCTTCGTAACGTGTAGTAATGGATGGTGTGGCTTGTTGCACTCGAAGCAGGTATGTTTGCTTTTACATTTCGTAGTTTTGGCGTGCCAAATGCAATTCTTGCACAGATTGTTGTTTGTGACAAACTTTAGTTGATCATCCACTGTTAATTTTTGGAATTTTTCGCAACGAAAAATCGGATGAGAGCTGTATTTGCAGTAGATGCAGGAGAATTTGCTCTAGGCTGCCGGTGCGTTGATTGTGCAGTCGTTGCGAATGATCCCCTTTCCATCGTCTGTGGTGTGCCAGTCTGTTGTGGTCTCGTTAATGTTAGAATTTGATGTCGCTCCATTAGAAATTTGTAAAGCTGATCTAAGGTTGGCATCTCTTTGGAATTATCAATGCTTTCTTCAAAGAGCCGTGCGTTTTCGCCATCAAGCTTTCGCATTGCGATCCGTACTACGATTGGATCCCACTCTTCGGTTTTGTACCGTCGATTTTTGAAGTGAAAACTCCTTTAGCCTCGTTGTTATTTGAAAATCGATGAAACGAAAAAGCGACACTAAAAACAAACAAAAAAGCGTCATAGCCAGCGTGGTGTATTATACACATAAAAAAAAAAAAACAGTAATTGACGCTGTATTTCAAAGATATATTGATCAAATTCAAACCAAACCATTCATTTCATACTTTAGTTATCATAAGCCATTCGTGTCATTTATTGAAATCGAAAACATGGAGACTGAATAATAAAATGTGGAAAAATTTTTAAACTTTGTTTCAATATTATTATAAATAAACCCTATAACTATCCCAGTCCTGATACTGCATCAGTTTTCCGAAGGTTTCACTTCTACCACGTGTGCACTGCACACATGTTTTTTTTTTAATGCTGCCAAGCAGTTTCTAAGTATATCGTGCAGTTTTAGCAATCCTGCTGGACATCTGTGTCCAATTCTGTCAGCATCGAGTAGAGTGTCAATGTAAGTCGTGATCATTTTTCTATTATTGCAAAATCGCTCTTGTAAGATTATTATAGCAGCTTCATAGTTTGAAGCGTCTAGTTGCAGATGTGTGATGGATTCTCGGGCGTGTCCATCCAAATAGCTTAGAAGATATTGCATCTTCTGTATTTTCCCAATTGTTGGGTTGTCATGTATGACATTCTTAAACATGTCACTAAAATTCTGCCACTTCCTGTAGTCTCTGTTGAATCTGGGAATTTCTAGTGCAGGTAGTCTAGGCAAACTATAGTCAGTGAACCTTGGATAATCTTCGTAGTACGGCAAACTTGTTTGTTGGATGGTGTCCATAGCGGCGGTTGATGTACTCGTTGTTGTGTTAGTGGATGCCCACGTCGAGGATGTGGTAGCAGGCAATCCGATCGATGAAGTTGTGACGGTGGACGCTATTTGGTTTCTGGCACTAGTCTCTGGAAGCTTCATGATGGCTAATTGTCCAGTCTTGTAAATGGCCTTCGTTTGGCCGTACAGAAGCTCTTCTTCTTCCAATATCTTGGTTGTGACGTATGAATGGTCTTCTGGTACTTGATTCACGATCTCTTCGTGATTTTTAAGGAATGATCCCCAGTGACAATCTAGGTCTCTTAGTTTTTTGGAGTAGTACTCCTCTGTTTTTCTGGAGCTACCGTCTTTGCGGTAAATAACTCCTAAGTTTTTCAAGGATTCAGCTATCGCCTGCTGATCCTCAATAATTTTGTTGACCTCTGAATCCATTACGTTTGGAAGGGTCATATAAAATGGCTCAGCAATTGATTGTAGAACTTGGCGTTTGAGTTCACTGAAGCAAAGAATCGCTGATACGTATTGATGTCTAAGCACCGTTATAAACGCGTCTCAGTAAACGATTCGTAGAACCTCGCGTCTGAATTCGTGTACGAAAGGATTCGCTGATGTTCGACGTAACGATGTTTATCCGGCTCGACGGACCAATGTTTCGGCGGAGTGGAGCGCGTTTTCAAGAACTGTACTCAGCCGACCACACCAGTCATTGGTACGGAGGAAGGAATTCGTGTATCTTAATGGTTTTAAAGATACACGAATGGGCTTGGGTATGGGAATTGGTAGGTTATTAACAAGAAATACTTTCTGGAAAATGTTGACACATTTTATGCTCAATCGTTCACCCATTCACATGTCATAAGGTACGTTGGGTTGAATGATCGGATATGCTTTACTTAAATATGATTATGTTGCATGTTCGATCATTCACCCAATCACATTAAATTTTTTACTTCTATGTTCGGTGTGTCCGAACACATAGAAATTTCAATCATTTTTCATTCTTCACGCTCTAGATTCGTATCCGATGGATCTCATCTCATCTATAATGGCGCTACAGCCCAAAGCAATTTGGGTTTTCGTTAAAACTATTTGATGCAATTAAAGAAAAAAAAAAAAATAAAATAAAAATAAAAACAAATAAATTTTCAAAACTTGCTATTTTTCTCAAAATTTTAAAACGAGCTTCGTTCTCCGGACATTAGATGGAGAACAATGATCGTTATTATTTGTAAATTGACATTTTGTTCGCCAGGTTCCACCTTATCTGCGATTTGTTTGACATTCACCAATCTGGTAGGTCCTGAATACGACAGACAATTCCAGCATCGAATTCCATTCTTTTTTCCCACTTGGAATTCCGTAGCGAAAAATTGCCGGTTTTTTCCGCTCTGTCACGGTTGGTCAGATCTTTTCATCTGGCGCACCTATTCAATCTTTTTTTTTTGTTTTTTTTCCTCAACCCATTTAGATTACACGATAATGCACATTCCGGCATTAATAGCGCTAATTTCTAATATGGCGACAAAAAAAAAAAATTATAAATAATTCTTTACAAAATTTCACCCATAATTGTACTCCCGTATGATTATGCGTTAAATAATTGAATAAAAGAATTTCGTTGGTAATTGGTCGCGCTTATTAGTTGGGAAAGTGTCGCGCATGGCTGCGTAATGGCATCAGTGAACCGTCGCTCGCGGTCGGACCGGCTTCCTGATCGAAGCGGCGCGCCGTTCAGTTCGAGCTTGCATTTCGGCCGGTCGCTATGGTAACTTCGCGTTGGTTCGGTTTTTTGGCGATCGTGGTGTCGCTGATTGTTGGAGTTTTCGTACCGAGTCGGAGCTGTTTCGGCTGGAAGAAGGGTCTTACCGGACAGAATTCGTGTAGTACGCATAAGTAGGTGGAATTTCGAGAGAAATTTTTGTCTCTGACTTGGATTTCCGGTCGGAATTTTGAAATTCGGTTGCCTTTCAAATTTTTCGAAATTTCGCTCGATTTTAAACATTTTCGATGTTTGAAGTGTGAACAGGAGTTTCTTTGGACTGGGATTTCCAATTTCATTGAGAAAAACGAAATTGAGAAGAGTTCCGCACTGGAAAAATGGAAACCAAATCGGCGAGGGCATAAATTAGAATTATTTGAAATCCAAGTGGAAAACTGAAATCAATTGAATGAAATTTCTGATTTTCAAATTTAAATTAGATTTAGATTTGTTTATATTTTTCTTACATATAATTGATATTCGGCGTTCAGATCAGAGGTATTTTCAATTCATAGATAAATCTACGCTTAAGCTTAGGTAGTTAATTTTAATTCTTTCAAGGAAAAGGAAAGGCAAAAACCTAAATAACCGCCTAAAATTTGAATTATGAACGCGGATTTCCGGTATTGAATTTCATTTCAACGTCGCACCTCGATTTCCTTTGAATTTTTGCCTCGATTCGGAGAAGAAAACGGAAATTGAAAACGGAATTGAATGGAAAGGAAATCTGAGTCGGGAAATCCAAGTGGAAAATTGAACAGAAATCGATTTTTAGTCCAATTTTGAACGCGAATTTTCTTTCGGGCGCTGTCAACTATCGATTTGGATTTTCGCGCGATTTCCTTTCTGATTTCCGGCTTGGATTTCCGTTCGAATTTTTCTTCGGCGAAAAGAAAAGGAGCTTGGATTTTGTGGGGAGTGTCTTCATCGCGAAGTTTGTGATTTCCGAATGCCGATCGACGTACATTTTCAGCACACTAACTGCCGCCTTGATATAGAGGGTGGGCCAAATACAAGTTTCTTTTTAAAAATGCAATAAAATGAACAAAATTATTTTTTTTCCATGTATTAAGGCTTTATTAGTAAGCGCAAACATTCCCATTAATGATGAAATACAACTTTGTTCAAGTGGCTGCCTCGGCTGGCTGCGCAGTAGCGCATTCTGTCACTCCAATTTTCCAAGACCATGTCGATGGTTTCGGGGTGTAGCTCACGGATTGCTTGGCCTTAAGTGCTTGAATCGTTTCTGGATTATTGGCATAATATCGGTCCTCCACGGTTTCCCAGAAAAAAAAAATTCCAAAGGGGTCAAATCGCAGCTCCGAGGCAACCAACTGACATCGACAAACGTCAAAAAACGCCAAAAAACGCACTGTTTGGGCTACACAGCACTCACTTTGCAAATAAGTTTTCAACCGCCAATCCAGGCGATCTATTGGAAATATACCGCCTCATGACTGTTAAGGCAGGCATCGCGGAAAAGCAAATCATATTTAGGCTCAAACTGCCTCTCCTCTCGCAGGATCGATTCGAGCTGCTGCATCTCGTTCCGGTACCAACCGTGCTGGATGGAATAGTCATGGTTATCCAACCCACATCAAACTACCTCATAGTCAGCCTAAATCGGGAACAATATTATCCACTATCAGACGAAGAATTGGCCTCCTGCAAGATGTTCGGTCATCGCAATTATATGTGCAAACAACTACATCCAATGTACCAAGCAGGATCATCTATCAGTGCTTGCGAATTCAGCTTCGTTAGTCATAGGGCGACGCCCAGCAAATGTACCTTGACTAAAGTGGATCAACCCACTCGTTGGACCCAGTTGCTCAGCCCTAATCAGTGGTTGTATTTCGCTAGACCAAAAGCAGCCATCAACGTCGTTTGCGACAACACGGTGTCCCAAACAATTCTAGACGGACCCGGAATTCTTCAACTCAACGATGACTGCGCCATCAAGGAAGAACACGTGTCAATTAAAGCTCACAAGCTGTTCCCGAGCTCCTTCAATACAACTTTTGGACCGACCAGGAGTTTCGTGGAGCCATCTTTACAATCAAACGCTACCCATCTTGTATACAAATCATGTTCTCAAGACTCTTTTCATAAGAATCTTCAAGAGCTGAAGGAAAGGATCTACACACTTCAAGGGCAAGCAGAATTACCTCATACCCAGCTACAGCCAGTGGACATACATCAATTTGCTATAAGCTATATCGGCTGAATCTTGTGTTTTCTTTGAATTAAATCGTGATTCCAAAACCCGGCAGTACGGTAACAGAACCGTACGGCTAAATTAGCACAGGCAGATCTAATATCTGACTGCGTCCTAGGTATTTTCGCGGCTGATCAAAAGAGGTCAGTCGCGCTACAAAACACTACGAAAACAACCCTTCCACAATAAGTACTAAAACATGTTAAGGAACCTGAATATCAGGAGGCCAAGGTCCGATTTGGGCTGTAGCGCCATTGTAGAAGTAGAAGAATATAGGGAAATTAGCAGGGAAACACAGGAGAGAAGAGTTTATAGTGGCGGTGGACGTTACTCTAAAACTGTTAGAGGTTGTATCCCGTTGGAAGGAGATTACCTGTCATCCGAGGGATATAGGACTGCCTAAATTTCACTCTTCTTCACGGAAAGGGCTGCACAGGTTAGCTTGGTTAGGGGGCATTGGAATTGAATAGAGGAGGTGTTAGGGTTTTGGAAGCACAGAGTACTCCGATATTTTGACGATTCTCAGAGAAGTCTATTGTGGCCGATATAGCATGCATATTTTTGAATGCGGAACCTCGGTGTAGCCTAGTGGGTATCGTGTTGATCTACGATGCGAAAGTCGTGAGTTCAAATCCCGGTCGCCGTATAATTCCAGCACACTGCCTGCATGAGTATATCGGAGTTACCTGAATCTGGGAAAAAGAAAATTCGTAAGATAGAAGGTTGTACGAAGGGCTAACAGCGCTTCCACAATAGGAAATAAAAGTTAAGGAGCCTGAAGGTCAAGAGGCCTATGCCCGATTTGGGCTATTGTGCCACTGAAGAAGATGTTTTTCTGATCGAGCATAGCTAGGTGTGATCCTCAGCCCCCAGCTCCAACATGGGAGTTGTCCTCAAGGCATAGTAGCGAGTCCGAAGCATCAAGAGCGACTTCGTAAGTGAGTTGGCTCCAATCAACTTGATTGTAAAATCTTACATCAAGTAACATGAAGTCTTCTTCTTCTACAGTGGCGCTACAGCCCAAATCGGACCTTGGCCTCCTGACATTCAGGTTCTTTAACATTTTTAATTACTTATTTTGGAAGTGTTGTTAGCCCTTCGCACAACCCTCTTTCTACGAATTTTTCACCAAGGTATATCCAAGCAGGCAATGTGTTGGAATTATATATTGTGCCGGCCGGGATTTAAACTCACGACCGTCGCATTACAAGACCAACACGCTACCCACTAGGCTACACCCTAGCTTAACATGAAGTCTGCAGAAGGTGAAATCTCTTCGCCATTAAGGACATATTAGCGGTTGACAGGATCAAACTGGAGTCAGAGTTCAATGACTGGGGGTATGAGGCCACCGATATTGGACGTGACTCCGCAGGAGAGTCAAATTGGGAGAGTACTGTCATCTACAGTGAGTAGGATCAAGTATAGATGAAAGAACGTCATTTATGAAGAAAGAAAAAATTGGGAGATGAAACTGAGCCCTGAGGGACACCAGAATCAATGAAAAAGGGTACCGGAGTTACCCCGTCTAGGTACGACTCGAATAGAGCGCTCGGAGAGGAAACTCTCAAATACCTTTAGCGTGGCTACGAGACTTTTGTGCCAAACTCTGTCAAACGCTTGTCAGAAGTAAGAACTTGACAATCACCAAATTTTTGGATGCAGGAATTCCAACGATCGGTAAGATAGATAAAACTGCCACCAAACCCCAAACGAACGAACAACTGTTATTAGCAGAATTAAAACAGTTAAGTCTAAAAGAAAATAAAAAGGGGTTAGGAGGTGCTGCAAGAAGAAGGTACATGTACCACCGTAATCACGGAAAAAATGCTAACGAGGCATACGATCTTGCCTCCTTGCCAATGAAGGACACTTTAGCACCGGCACAGAAAACAGCGATGAAAAGAGGTAGAACCTCATCAACAACACCGCCTTCTGCCGGAAATGAAAATAAGAGGCAAAAGACCGCAAGCAAAAGTGTCATGTTTAGACCTACAGTAGAGGTACAACCGTCAACGTCCGGCACTAGCTACAGAGACGCGGTCAAAGGGACAAGAATAGGTATAATACATATCCAGCATCCGCTCAAAATCCTTAATCCAGAGCGGCTAGCTGCAATACAAAAATCTATTCTGGGAAGTATTCCGGCAGCATCCAAAGAGGGAACTAAGCCAAAATTTTGTGGACTTAGTCTTAAACCAGGGTGGATGCTGACTGTGTGCGGGGACGGGAAAACCGCATCGTGGCTTGAGACAGCAGCCAAAACCATCAAGCCGGATGACTCCACTAACATCAAGGCTGTCCGGGAGGAAAATATTCCGCGATTGGAAATAATCACGGGATACTTCCCACACGAAGAAGACTCGACAGAGGTTATCACAACCCTCATCGACTCACAAAACGACGGTTTGTGCGCCTCAAATTGGAAGGTCCTCAGTAGGAGGAAAGAGGGCACAAACACCTTAATTACCTTCTCCATCGACGGCCAATCCATGGAGGGGCTAAAACAGGTAGGGTACCGAATATGGTTTAAATTCACGAGTTTGACTCTACGCCCTAAAGCCAAGGAGGTAAGAAGCGGTAATTCGCAATCTACCGACGATGGCCAGAAAACTTAATCGCATCAAAGTTATTCAGGCAAATCTCCATCGTGCGGCAGTGGCGATGGACGTTCTGACGTGGAGATTTGCAAAAGAGGAATTCCATATGGCGCTCCTACAAGAACCAAGGGCCACGCATGGTAAAATAATAGGAATTCCTAAAAAAATAGGTAAGCTGATTCATAATAGAAGTAGTGACAGGCCAAGGGCAGCACTTCTTGTATCATCTGAAATTAAATTCTAAATATTCCAATTTTCATAAATGGTCAGATCTAGTCGCAGTATTGGTGAAATTACCAAGGGCAGAAGGATATCAAGAGTTTATAATCGCCTCGGCATACTTTCCTGGTGAGGAGCCTGATAATCCACCTCAAGGCGTTATGGAACTAGTGGAATATGGCAGACTCCACAAACTACCGGTCATTCTGGGCTATGACGCTAATGCCCAACACACTATCTGGGGAATCAGTGATATCAACAAAAGAGTCTTGTAGCAGATTTTGTGAAGAAAGAGATGATCTTTCAACGGCATCAAGACCGGATGGGTTCTTAACTAAAAGCAGCATGGAAACTCTTGAAATGTTACTGGCAACACATTTCCCACGCTGTAAGATAATCAACAACAATGAAGATTTAGAGGTAGAGGAAAGGATGAATCGTTAAACTCCGTCCAGCAAAAGTATTGCTGGTAAAATCTTCAGTCCGGAAAAGATCAGTTGGGCTATCAACACCTTTAAGCCTTACAAATCAGCCGGAGTAGACAAAATATTCCCCGCATTACTGCAGAAGGGGATAGGGATCCTAATGCCAATAATGATAAAGATCTTTAAGCCAAGTTTTGCATGGGGGTACATCCCAAAAATCTGGAGGAAAGCGAGAGTGGTATTTGTACCGAAGGCAGGGAACCATCCCAGCGAACAGCCTAAGTCATATCGCCCTATAACTCTAACCTCTTTCTTTATCAAAACGATGGAGAAGTTAGTGGACATTCACATAAGAACGGGGCCTAACAAGGTCTGTCTTAATAAGAACCAACATGCCTACCAAAAAGGCAAATCAACCGAGTCAGCCCTTCATAGATTGGTAAAACAAATCGAAAAGGCAAAAGACTAAATTGCCCTTGCGCATTCCTAGATATTGAAGGAGCAATTGATAATACTCCCCATGAAGCCATAATAGCGGCAGCTAGGAAAAAAGGTCTGGAAACGGCCACAATTAGATGGATACATGCCATGCTAAGGAACCGAATGACAACCATGGATCTAGGTGATAGCACATTGACTGCACAGACCTATAGGGGCTGTCCCTAAGGAGGGGTACTATCTCCGCTTCTTTGGTCAATCGTAGTGGATGAGCTTCTCGACCGTCTAGAAAACCAAGGATACGAGGCAATAGGATATGCTGATGATATAGTCATTATCATAAGAGGCAAATACGATTCAATAATTTCGGAAAGAATTCAATCAGCGTTAGAAGTGATAATGAACTGATGTCAGTCTAAGAACTTAAACATTAACCCAAGTAAGACTGAGATAGTACCATTTACAAACAGAAGGGAAGCCCATATTACACCTCCCTCAATAAATGGAACACCTATACCCCTTTCAGATGAGGTAAAGTATCTGGGTATTATACTGGATGGCAAACTCAACTGGAATAAACATGTAGAATGGACTCATGCCAAAGCACTAAAGGCATTTTGGGCCTGTAAAAGCTTATTTGGCAGAAAATGGGGACTAAAGCCCAAAATGATTTACTGGTGCTACAGAACAATCACTCTCCCTATAGTCACATACGGATCAACAGTATGGTGGACTAAGATCTTACAACGTAAAGCACAGCTTACGTTACAAAAAATCCAAAGGCTAACTTGCCTAGGAACTACAGGTGCAATGAAAACCTGTCCTACAGCGGCAATGGAAATGTTCCTTAACATCCCTCCGATACATCTCCAAATAAAAAAGGAGGCTATTAAAGGAATGATACGCTTACAGGAGAAAAATAATTACAAACCAGGGGATTTTAGAGGTCACCTTAAAATCCTAAAAGACACGAAAATGGAAGTTATAACTTCCACATTATCGGACGCGATGCCGACAAAATTCAACTTTGAAACCCCCTTCAAAGTTATAATCAGGGAACGCAAGGACTGGCAATCCATGCTAACTGATATTGTAGAGGGATCAACCATCTGGTATACAGATGGCTCCCGCACATCTGAGGTGACAGGAGCCGGAGTCAAAGGTCCTAACTTCTCGGTTTCAAAACCACTCGGCAAAGAAGCCACAGTCTTCCAGGCCGAACTAATTGCAATTGAGCTATGCATCCAAGAAAATACAAGAAGAGCTCATCGCAATAAATCCATTTATAACCTATCGGATAGTCAGGCGGTTCTCAAAGCTCTAGCATCCAGCAAACACGGATCGAAGATAGTATGGGAATGCCTTCAAAACCTAATAATCCTGGGGAAAAGGAACGACGTAACCTTAATGTGGGTACCAGGACATATGGAAATAGAGGGAAATGAAGAGGCTGATCGCCTAGCAAAAAACGGCGCTCAATCAAATTTTATTGGTCCAGAACCTTCCTGCGGAAAACCGAAAGGGTACTTCAACCCTATTATTAGACAATGGGTAGAACAAGAACATAAAATCTACTGGAATAAACATCCAGGCTTGTCAATCTCAAAAAAATTGATTCTACCACAAAAAAATAAAGTGGAGGATATACTAAAATTCAGCAAGAAGGATATTAGTACTCTAATCGGAATAATGACGGGGCACAGTGGAACCACCACCTCAAAAACATGGGCTTAGCTGAAACCGACATCTGTCGCCTCTGTCTCGAAGAATCAGAAACGACTGAACACATCCTATGTGAAGCAGTAGCTAGGAAAAGACATAATCTTACAGGGAAAGGGTTCCTTTCAACCAAAGAACTAGCTAACATGGCTCCCTTAAAGATCCTCAAATTAGCTAAAGCTATTGAGGTATGGTAGGGTGAAGGGGCTATAAACGCACAATAGGCCGCGAAGATCGCAGTGCTCTCTTATGTTCCCCTATTTAAATAAATAAATAAAGATAGGTAAGGAGGTCACCTGCAGGATGACTCGAGCGAAATCGATATTTGGCGATCATGGATGATAGCAGTTTCCCTTAATTTCGAAAGAACTGAGGTAATGAAATATTTCCTGAAAATTGAAATCTACTAAGTGAAGATCTTCGGTTTTCCATTGGAACTAATTTCCTTACGAGCTTATGGACTAGGTATTTGCGAAGCAATGGTGCTAGCTAGAGTGAAGCATGTGAGTAGCGTGTTGGTCTACAATGCGAAGGTATGCGTCGACCTTCGCATTGTAGACCAGCACATTGCCTGTATACGTTAATCACCTCAATCTACGAAAATGAAAAATTCATGGATAGAGGGTTGTTCCGAAGGTCTAACAACCCTTCTAGAAAAAATAATGAAAGAAATTAAGGAACCTGAAGGTCGGGAGGCCAAGGCCCGATTGGCTCAGACACTGAAGTTTCTGTAAATTTATCTTCACCACTTTGAATTGGCGTCAGGCTCCTTACTCCTCCGGCTGAATCAGCAAGGAGGGCTTGATCCAAGAACCTTGGGCTGTTGGGAGCCTAATCTGTGGATTCAAGACTCCTAACTAGACTGTCATCTATGCAAGGAATCAAGGTTGGCCTGGATCTTGAATTCTTGCAAAGAGCACAGCAGCCAGGGTATTGTCGCAGCCAGCCTTCGAAGTGGAAGGGAGAGACTACTGGCTGCTCATGATCGCCTTGAGCCACTCCCCCCCCCCCCACTCCGTGGATAATCTGGGAGGTTTGATTGCTGAGGCACGGAGCCTTAAAGCAGACCTCATTATTGGATATGATGCTAACGCGCATCATACAGTATGGGCGTAGCTCCGACATCAATGAAAGAGGCAATGTGCTGCTTCAATACCTCATGAGTACCAACCTTCTGGTCAATTCGAGAGGAGGAACCCACTTTTGTCGAATAGCAGCCTATTCTGAGATCCTGTGGCATCAAAACGGACCAGTCTTCGGTCTATGTGTACCCGGACTTGTGTCTACGTAGTCTAGGTACCTCCACCTCTACCTAGAGGTACTGCATGGGAACGGACCCTCTCTTATTAAAGTTTGAGCACCAGGTTCTTGCAAAAGCGCGGGAAATTTTTAAATCGAAGAAGGCCTTATTTTCTGCGATCGATTCTCTTTTTCGTCGAAATTTTACATGTCAAGTATCTGAAGATTCTTTTTTTTTTTTTGCTTTGATAAAGAATATTAAAAAAAAAATTCTTTAAGACACAAATTTTTTTGATTCTTTAAAGAAAAAAAACAAAACTGCTATGCATAAGCTAAGAAAGCCAAAAAGAAAAAAACACAAACTTACGAAAGTTGTGCCATAGAAAGTTATGTAATTAAAATGAAAAATTCACGAGAATGGGATATCTATCTGGGTTATGAGATACGTACTGAATCTAATTGCTAAGACCTACAGCAAGAGAGATATAGAGAATTTGTGGTGCTGCTTGGAAGCATGCTTGTTGTTTTTTTTTGTTTTTTTAAAGAAATTATGAAAGAAAGACATAAGAAGAAATCGTAAGAAAAGTTATGTTGCTGTCTTTTCTCTCTTTCCCCGTCTTCTTAGCTCTGATGCGGAGCACTTTATTATTATGCCATGGCTTCAATGTTTAAGAGGAGAAGAATTACGTTTCGTTTCGTGTACTCGATGTACGTATCGCCTCGGAGAAAGCGATTCTGTAATGAGATTCACCGCAATTCAATTGAATGGATCGAGAGTGTAGTTTGTAGAAATGTCGAATTTGAATCATTCGATAGATTTTATCTTTTTTTATTGATTGTATCTAATAGTCGAAGAGTACTGGAACAGAAGTTAAAAATGGAAACGCCTAGAATTGTTGAATCGGAAGCGATACATGCAGTAGAGGGAATTTGTCGAATTCGAAAACTTAAATTAATTTGCGTTCTAGATAAAATTTGAGCGGATTGTAAGCTAAGAAAATGTACGACACTGAAGTCGAGCAGCCCGCGAGATTCCCGGCTCAAGAAAATTTTTGGAAAAAAAAAATCAATAAAATGCAGGTCAAGCTCGTAAAACGTGCTAAATCGCTTGACCCCTTCTACCACCTCCCATACAAAATAACACATTTTCATAATTTGGCAATTATTCGATATGGCAACTACAGAAGCTACCGATCTGAAATATATTGAAGAAAAGATTTCCGAAATTCACCTTTTTCTGCTTAATTAATCGTAACGTTTCGGTATCTGCCGAGACCATTAATCAGTTTGGAATGCACTGCACCTTCACCACACCATTGAAACATTTGGTTTCTGTGGCAACTGAGGTTACGGTTTAAAAAAAAAATATTCCAGCCGCCTTACACCTTCCACCACCTCCTGATCGAGAACGGTTTTGAAAAAAAAAACAGCAACAATAAAATGCAGGTTAAGTTCGTGAACGCGCTAAGTCGCTTGACCCCTTCTGCCACCTCCCATACAAAATTACACATTTTCATAATCTCCCAATTATTCGCTATTCATGGAAACTACAGAAGTTTTCCGAAGTTAATCTTTTTCTGTTTTATTTATTAATCGTAACGTTTCGGTATCTGCCGAGATAGAACGAAATCTTTCCTTTAATTTGAAATGCACTGCGAAAACCTTCACCAAACCATTGAAACATTTGGTTTCTGTGGCAACTGAGGTTACGTTTAAAAAAAAAAACATGTTCTAGCCTTACTCCTTCCACCACCTCCCATATAAACTGCACTTTTTCACGAATTACAATTAACCAATTTTCTCAGAGCTGATTTAGCACTAGTTGGGTAAAAAAATTTTCTACCACCTCCCATATACAATTTATATGGGAAGGTTTAGGTTGAGGTTGTAGGAAGGTGGCCATTGCACTCTCTCTATTGAATTTTATGAGATAGACGTTACTCCTCTTGTACTACCCACTTGGCAAGATTTGCGAAGCAGGCTCGAAAGTTTGACGCCGCTGAGATCGAAGAAGACGACTGTTGGAGATATGGCGGACAGTGACAAAGATAGTGTTCGATAGAGACCTTCCGTAGCGCAGTGGGCAGCGTGCTTGCCACTTCAGACTGTGGGATTTTTTTAAGCACGAATTTTCAATTGCTACTAGCGACGAAAAATTGTTCGAAATAGAATGGGCAAACGGTGTAAAAGTGAAACAGTTCCACTTCAAAAAGGTCTGTATACTCAGTAGATGGTTTCTGTTCGCTTCCTATCATTCAGTCCCCCATAACATCTGCAAATATTTGTCAGTAAGCAGCCAGTACAACTGAGCAATATACCAGCTTCTCCACTCGTTACGGTCGTTCTCACTCCCCTTCCCACACCTTTCCAATCCCATTCCTTCCCTCGATGGCTGTGTTTGTGCATTGCACATAAAGGTCGAAATTGCCTGTTTGAGATTTTAATTGGCCCCCTGGCGGCCCAGCGGCGATTTTGTCCCAAACGGAAAATTTCTTTTATGACCTGGCAACGATGTCTAGCTGGCGAGGGAGATGTTTTTTGATATGGCAACGCTTAGCTGTCATTCTTGTTTCAATTCGTTACGTTTTGTTTAAAACTGGCTCTGAAGCGGTTATTCTTATGTTCGTTTGGCAATTAAAAATGGAATAAAGTGTTTATTTTGCAATTACATGGTCTCTTTCTATTAACAGTCTGAGGTTCGGGAAAGTGCTAATTGTCCCCTGATTAGTTCCTGAACATTTTTGGTGCCTCCTGTGAGGATCGAGACTTTCGGTTTTTTTTTTGCGTCGTAAACTTTGAGAATTTCGTGGCTTTGGCGTCGGGAACTTGTGTGGCTTTCGGTATTGTGTTGGGATGCCGACATCTGGCTCGGACTCTTCCGGTACGGTCATAAGCGGTCAAGGAGGTGCGATTTCAATGGCATTGCTAAATAGGCAGACCACCGCGATGAGCGTGATTAGGCGTGAAACCAAGAAAATATTGGCTGATGGCTATGTGTGCGATGAATTTGCTTTGCTTCAAGAGGAAGAAATCTTGCGGTTTCATTTTGGCAGGCTCGTGACGAGTTGGTTGCCGAGGCGCTGAAGAATGAGTTGGAGGTACACATCACTTTGTTTGGCGAGATGGAGGACGTAACGAACGAGGCGTTGGCGAAGTTGGCTCGCATGCATGCGGTTGCGTCGAAGGCTGAAGCATTTGGCGAATGGCGGCAACGAGATTGTGGCACGGTGGACGTCAAATTGGATCCATTGGCGGTTCCCAAGTTCGATGGGACCATTCAGAACTGGTTAGCGTTCAAGGATGCGTTTGACACGCTGGTACATTCGCAAGGATTCCCAGAGGCATACAAACTGGGAAAGCTGCGAGAGGCAGTCCAAGGCGATGCAGTGGCTCTTGTTGGTGGAATGTACACCGGTGGCTACGATGCAGTGTGGAAGGCGTTATTGGCGAGATACGACAATCGGAAGCAGTTGGCAGAAATTCTTGTATCGCGTTTCATCGGGCTGCGCCCTCAACCGGTTGAAACAACCACGTCATTGCTGACGATCGTGGACACGGTTCGAGAGGCGTTTCGTGTGTTGACTGTCATGAAATTGCCGGTCGAACAATGGGATGCATTGGCTGTGCCTACCATCAGCGCTAAATTGCCACAAATCACTCAGCAGGCATGAGGTATGAGTCGTACCTCTAATGAAATCCCCACACTCTCAGAGCTGCTCACATTTTTGGAGAAACGTGCGAGCAGTTTGCAATGGCCAGCTGGAAATAGCTCAACAGAGAGCAAGTCGTTCGGAGAACTTCAGGTGTATCATCAAACGTTCCCCGACCTAGCTGCGACAGCACCAGGCAATTTTTTTTTTTTTTTACAGAATGACCTGTCTGTGTTATAGACAATTTCGGCCTTTATGTGCAATGTACAAACACAGTCATGGAGGGAAGGAATGGGATTTGGAAGGTTGGGGAAGGGGAGTGAGAACGACCGTAGCGAGTGGAGAAGCTGGTATATTGTTCAGTTGTACTGGCTGCTAATGACAAATATTTGCAGATGTTATGGGGGACTGAATGATAGAAAGCGAACAGAAACCATCTACTGAGTATCTAGACCTTATTGAAGTGGAACTGTTTCACTTTTACACCGTTTCCCCATTTTATTGCGAATAATTTTGTTATCACCAGTAGCAACTGAAAAATTTGCGCTTAAAAAAAATCCCGTCTGGAGTGGGAATCGAACCCACGACCTATTGACTGAGAAGCAAGCACGGTGCCCACTACGCCACGGAAGCCTCAATTGCGAGTATTGCAATAGTAGCACTCATCGGATCAGTCGCTGCCACTGGCTATGACAGCGGCTGACCGATTCCAGCGAATTAAAGGCTACAACTTATGCTACAATTGCCTAAGGCCAGGACATGCGACGAAGACTTGTACGTCCATCAATTGCCGTAACTGCAATGGAAAACACCATACGCTTTTCTATCGTTCTGCGCCATCAGACACAGCGAAGGCGAGTGGCAGTGGTATGGAGAATGCAGCATCAACAAAGGCGAGTACAACATCCAGTCAGCCACCACGCAACCACATGTGACTGGATAAGGCAGCGAAAACGTACACCATTGTAAGCAATGGCTTGGTACTCCTGACAACTGTGTACGCATATTTTTTGGATGGCTTTGGCAGCAAACGACTAGGCAGAGTACTCTGTGACTCAGGATCACAGTTTCATTACTTCCCGTTTTTTGAAGAATTTGTCAATGCGGAAAAGGCTCTGCGAATTGACAATTCATGGCATAGGCGATTCTTTGGCTACATCATCACGAGGCCAGACAACTTTGCAGTTGCAGTCGAGGATCCACCCTACATACTGTATAGATGTCGAATGCTATGTCCTCGATTCAATATCTTCACCGATACCTGTGGCAAAAATTGCGGACTCCTGTTGGGGACACTTACGAGGGTTACCTTTGGCTGATCCGACATTCGGTAATAAACTGGCAGGATTGATGTATTACTTGGCGCGAATGTATGGGGGAACATCATTATGGATGGCTTCATTTTCGGAATGGGAGGTGGTAGAAGGAGTGAACGGATTCCACTTTATTTTCTAATTAAATAAATAAATTTATCATGATGGTAAGTTTGAATTATAAGATCAATTGCAAAATTGTAGTATTTTGTGTGAGAGGGGGTAGAATAGGTGGCGCGATTTGTGCCGTTCACGAGCTTCATTTTTTTTTTCACAAAATTATCGTCCTAGATCAAAGCGTTCTCAAACTTGCTCCAAGAATAATGAAGTGGCGGTCGAATTTTCGGCAGCTATTATTCATCTCCAATTCACCTACTTAATTATTATTTTTTTTTTTTTCTGCTCATTTCTTAAGTCGGTGAAGTCTTATTATTACGACTTTTATTAGGTTTAAAAAACAAACAGAAAAGCTTTGTCAGAGTTGCGTTATATTTTTCATTCTTTCTTTCCCAAATTTTTCTAGAGCGATTACATGAATTTCTTTACTGTCTTAATGATAACCTACTTTTATTTCGTAATTGGTGCGATTTATGAGTATCTAATGCCGACTATCTAACTAATACCGTCGATGCGTGACTCGTCCGAAGAAATGTAGAAGAAAAAAAAAAAAAAAATTAACAGTGATAGTGAAGATTGAGGTAGTGCAGAGAGAGAGAGAAAGCAATCGTAATAGATAACCGGATTGGAAGAACAAATGGAAACTATTTGATAGGCGTCCATCAGTTCGGATTAATCTGTTCCCCTTTTTGATTCAAGTAATTAGATCCAAGCCAGAAATCATTAGAACGAAATAGATGAAAATTTTTGTCGTTCAACTCTTGTTAGAGATGGGCTAAATAGTTTCTTTTACTGAACTAGTTCACTAGTTCTTGTTCACCAAAAAGAACAAGTTCTTTGTGTTAGGTTTTTCAGTTCATTTAGTTTTTAGGAGATCGTATCTGCAAAATTCAGCCTTTTGCAGATATCTCGGATACAAAAAAGGAAATTGGAAAGGAAGAAAATTATACTCGAATAGACCCGAGCTAGGGTATAGCCTAGTGGGTAGGGTGTTGGTCTTACAATTACACAAAGGTCGTGAGTTCAAATCCCGGTCAACATAATATATAAATCCTGCACACTGCCTACTTGTATATATCTTGGTAACCTGAATGTACGAAAATGAAAAATTCGTAGTTAGAAGGTTGGTGGTATAAGGGCTTTTAGTTCCTTACTGCATTTACCATGGAAGTATCTATAGTAAATGCAGAGTGCACCGATATTTCGACGATGCTCGAGGGAGTCAATTGAGGCCGATATAGCTTCATCTCCAATTAATCGGAAGGCATGTTTCTGGATACGGTCAAGAATGGCCAGATGTGATTTTGGGGCCGAGTTGTACTCCAGACGTGGTCGGATATAAGCCTTACAGATTGTAGCTAGTTCGGTGGTAGAGAAGTATTTCTTACATTTCCGCAGAATACCTACCTGTACGCCATTCAAGGATATATTAGTGACCGACGTCGGAACGTTATGTTTAAGAGATAGATGACAGGACCGCGTTTTTAAGGCATTAAACTCTACACTGTGTTTTCCTGCCCCATTCCAGGATTAAACTGAGGTCAGAGTTCAATGACTGTATCGACTCATTACGACAAGAGACCACCGATACGGACGAGCGTCCGCAGGAGAGTCAAATTGGTAGGTGTTATCTAAAGTGCTGTCATCTGCGAAACAGTGAATAGGATTGAGAGTAGACGACAGAAGGTCGTTTATGAAGACTAAAAAGTGAGTGGGAGATAAAACTGAGCCCTGAGGGACGCCGGAGTCAATAGGAAAGGGTGCAGAAGTTACTCCGTCTAGTACGACTCGAATAGAGCGCTCGGAGAGGAAACTCTCAACCCATTGAAGAAATAAAGTGTTGAAACCAAAGGCCTTTAGCTTGGCTAGGAGGCATTTGTGCCAAACTCTGTCAAACGCTTTGGCGATGTCAAGAGCAAGAACTTGACCTTCACCAAATTTGTGGATGCAGGAATTCCAACGCTCGGTAAGATAGATCAGGAGATCGCCTGTAGAGCGACCCGAGCGAAATCCATATTGGCGATCATGAGTGAGATTTTTATCCACAAGAAAGTTGACGAGCCTGCGATTGACAGCAGTTTCCATTACCTTTGAACGCACTGAGGTAATGGCTATGGGACGGTAATTAGCGAGGTTCGCTTTGCTTCCTTTCTTTGGGATTGGCTGAACATATTCGCGACCTTCCAGATCTGGGGAAAGCACCCTGAAGAGTAAGAAAGATGATAGAGATTACGAAGAGGTTTAGCTAGAGAGGAAGCGCAATTTTTAAGGACAATGGGGGAGATGCCATCAGGCCCAGCAGACTTGTGAATATTGAGCTCTTGCAGGATCCTGAAAATAACCCCAGTTCGAAAACGAAGTGGTGGCAGCGAGAAACCAGAGTCCGGTAAGTACGGAGGACTCTGGCTTGACTGTGAAAGCTTCGAGTTTCTAGCGAAGTTTGCTGCCAAGAGGTTTGCTTTTTCAACAGGATCAACAACGGTTCGGTCACCATCAAGAAGAGGAGGTGTTGAAGAAGTGCTGAAATTCTGGTTGACCGATTTCACAAATGACCAGAAAGATCTTGAGTTTTTGGGGTTCTCAATGATCTTAAGTCGGCGTTTCCGATCATGTTCGAATTTAGCTCGTTTTAAAATTTTATTGCAGGCATTTCTTGCCACCTTATGTTCGCCGCGGCTGCATACAGCGGAGATAACGCGATGTATAACACGTTAGGTTCTCGTCCCTTTTCAAATGGATTGAGAGTTTGTTTTTTTTTTTTGAATGAATCGAATCGCGCATTATCCTACAATTCGTTTCCGGCGTCCCTCAAGGCTCTGTTGTAGCCCCTGCTCTCTTTTTAATCGTCATCAACGACCACGTTACGATCTCACTATGACGGGAGTGCTGGATGACGATCGGGATTTGAACCGTAACGCTGGCCACTAGGCTAAACCAACGGTTCGGAATTCATCGGAACGCTGCCAGACGTCAACAACCGCGCTACTCCTTACGAAATCTGAGGGAACTTATTCTCCATTTTTTTTTTTAAATAACATTTGTAATTTTCTCCGAACAGGTAACTTTAAAGCCAATATGGCATCCCATCTTCAAGGCGAAAACGACGACAGCAATTCAATAGAAGACGACGACGACGACGACAACAACAACAATAATCCTTTCGAATATCTCAATCAAAAAACTCAACAGAAATTTAATCAAAATAAAAACGTCGATTTACTATTTAATAAAAACTATAAAAATAATCTACAGAATTCGCTTGTTCGATTTGATCGGCGCCGTGACAATACTGCAGCCGTTGATCAATCGCAATTTCAACAACAACGAAACACAAACTACGAAAAAACTTTTTTAAATTTTCCATCAACACCGAAAATTATCGGACAGCGTTTCTCTAATGAAAATAATGAAATTCACGAAAATCATCAACAACAGCAGCAACAATTGAGCAACCGAATTCGGAAAATTCGCCGTGCTATTTACTATTATTACGATACGAACTACTATGATAATCAAAAGGACGACATTGTTAAATTGAAATTGAAAAGGATTGCAGCAGCAGCAGCATCAACATCGATAAATGGTTTCAACAATTTGATTTCTCGAAATAATGTAAAAGAAAAACTCCAAGACGAGGCATCAATTCAAAGCAATAAAACGAAAAAGAAAAATCTTGACGATAAATTCGCCGCAAATCAAGCGCAACATCAACCGGACGATCAACAGCGCCGACATAATCATCGAATTCGTTCGATACTCGATGCGAGCAGCGTCCGTAATTCAATTCATCAGCAAACGATTCGACAACATCACCTTCAACAACAACAACAACACCAACATCAACCGCGTATCGCTAGAATACGATTGACCGATCGATTGCCGTGGTTCGAACCGATCGCCGCAACAACAATCTTTTCGATAGCTCTAATCGGAATCGTTATTGTTGCCATCGTATTTCTCGTTTGGCTCAAAACTTTGCTCTTTCAATCGTCGGAGACGACGCAACCCGAACGTCTCGTCAACACCGATCTCGCGAAAACGGCGCCGATAAGAATGGAACGGAAAAAAGTTCGCAAAGATTTCCGTTCGGTTGGATCGAGACGGAATAACAACGCCGACAATGAAGTTCCGACCTCGCTGCGAAATATCGTTTTGAACGCACTTAGCTTCGATAATACGAAGCCGGCCGATTCCGATTCCGAAAATATTTCGATCGAAGGACAACAACAACAGCCGTCGATCAACAACACCTCAACACGTGTCCAATCGCCGCCTGGAATCGATGGCGGCCCATCATCTCGGCCATTTCCATTCGCTTCTCATATCGGCGAATCGTTGTCGATTCCCCGTCCACCGACACCAATACCGCTGGCAATTGTTTGTGCCCAGATTCCAATCGGCGGCGGCGGCGGCGGCGCTCGCAACAGTCCGAAATTGAGCACGGTCCATGATAAAGAGAACGAATCGCCGATTTCCGGCGAACTACTTGCCAATTCGCCGAAAAAGAAACTCAACGAAAATATTCTGGCCGAACAGAATTCGCCGCGAATTATAGAAACAGCAGCCGCCGCTGCCGCGTCGCGATTCTCTTTTTCGCCGAAACAATTAAATAAACATCGTCGTCCGGCAACACCAACATCAACAGCACAACAAAACAGAATCAATTCGAGTCCGTTACTCAGCTCGGCCGTCTATAAGCATGGAAATTATTTTAAATTTCCCGAAGTCGATTGTTTAACGCCCGATAAATTGATCAACAGTTGTCCAGCACAAACTCAACCGACTTCAATTCAAACGGGACCAATCCCAGCAGCAGCAGCCGGTAAATTGACCGTTGTCGGCAATCAGGCGGCTCGTCGTGCCCGACTGAAATCGATTTCGCTCGATTCGGAAGGCGCGCGATTGGTCGAAGACAATCTCGGTATTCCCGTTGAAGAATTAATGGAAATTGCCAATCAATCGCCGCCCGAATTCAACTCGAGCGACGAATCTTGCTTTCGCGAAGAAACCGTCGTACAAATTCAACGGAAACAAAACGACAAGAAAATTGCGGCGACACCACCGTCAACCAACAAATTGAATCGGACGAAGAATAAAAACAATCTAACGATAAATATTGAAACGGAAGAACCTCATAGTATTAACAACAATAACAACGCAATTTCAACACCGAAAACACCAACGCTTAATCAAACCAAACAAAAGGCTGTCTCATTGGATTCGTCCGACTCATCATCAACAACGGCAACGACAATTTTATACGGTTGTCGGCAATCGTCGTCGACTGTCGTCCATCATCATCATTATCCGTACTATCAGTATCAGGGTCAACAACGATTGGCAACATCGACAACAACAACAACGAAATCGTTGCTGCACGTTTCGTCAACATCGATGCCGACAACACCGCAACGAAATCGCCCGACACGAAGGAAACTGCTGACGAAAACCGTTCAAAAGTCGCCAACGACGATCGACAAATCGATTGAGATTGTCGGCGACGATGAAACAACCGACGACGAAGACGTCGGCGGCGACGACAACGACGACGGCGGCGGAATCGTTTTCGAAGAGGACGAAGAATTGAGCGACGAAGCGCTCGAACGGCCGCAACCGACCAACAATTTGCTCGGAACGAATCTACAAAATCAGAAATGCAATGCGCTCAGTCTGTCGAATAATAATTTGAAAACTTTGCCCGAAGTTATGACGCTGAGCGATTTCAGTACGCCAGCATCGACCACCGTCGCTCAGCCGGACGAGGCGAAACCGAAGATGATCGCCGCTCGCAGCAATATCCTGCAGAGACGCGGCTCAAATCATAGCCTGACGCTGAACCTGAACAGCTCGTTCGGCAATCTTACGAAAGGTTTGAGCGTCTCGAACTAGAGCCTGGGCAGTTTCAACGGCTCGAATTACAATCTCAACCATCATCTGTCGCATAATCAGCAGATCATCAACCAGCCGTCAACGAACTCGTCGACGCAATCGATTGCGGCGCGCGGCTGCAGCAGCAGCCAGGGTAACATCTTATTGTCGCGCTCCTCCCAACCGACCAATCCTGTTGCCGAAGCCGGCGCGCTTACCAAAAAGAATTTACTTCAGCGTCGCGGCTCGAACACGAGCCTCACGCTCAACATCAAAGGATCGACCGATGCGAATCTGAGCCGCTTCAACAGTCACAGTTCGCTGAATATCGCGGCCTCAACACAGCACCACCATCATCACCACCACCACCACCACCAGAACAATCAGCTCCATCAATCGGTCTTGCAAAATAAACTGAAGCAACAACTTCAACATTAACACGGTCCCGGATTGGGCAGCAAGCGTGGCCTTCTCGAGCGTCGCAACTCAAACGCCACGAAGGGCTAACAACCTATCTACAATAAGTAATAATAAAAAAAGAATGTTAAGGAACCTGAAAGTCAGGAGGCCAAGACCCGACTTGGGCTGTAATGCCATTGAAGAAGATCCGAGCAGCCATTTTCGAGATGTCTGTAAAAAATGCGAATTTCAGCTTTATGCCAAACAGCTCGAGTCAAAAAAAAAAGGAAAAATAAAAAAAAAAATTCACCTAACTTAATACGAGCAGCTGTTCCCGAGTTATATGAAAAAATCTGCAAACACGGCTTTTCGCAGACCCCGCATTACAGAAGTCTGATTAGTTCGATCGACAAATAATTCTGTAGTCTGTCCTCGAACATTTCTTCGCGAGGTACGATCGTATTAAGGTCATAGTTCGTTCGTGAGCTAAACATATACATTAGAGCAATCCAGAGCACCAGTCTGATCAGTTTAGTTCCACAATACATCGTACGAACATTCATTCAGTTTGTTCTATAGAACTTTACATTTAGCTCACTACCAGTTCATTTCGAACTAAATGTGACAATTTTAGTGAATAGTTCGCTTAGTTCAATGATGTGAATAGTTCAAATGAACTAGTTCGTTCGTGAACTGCACATCTCTAACTCTTGTTTTCTATTATTATTGAAAAAATAAAAAAATTTGAAATCAGAAAAGCTACAGGCATTCCGAATGCGGATCGTAAGCGAGGCTAAGAGGATTACGAAGAATTTTTTTGTCTTACAGAATGACCTGTGTTATAGGCAATGTTCAGGAACTAATCAGGGGACAATTAGCACTTTCCCGAACCTCAGACTGTTAATAGAAAGAGACCATGTAATTGCAAAATAAACACTTTATTCCATTTTTAATTGCCAAACGAATAACCGCTTCAGAGCCATTTTTAAACAAAACGTAACGAATTGAAACAAGAATGACAGCTAAGCGTTGTCATATCAAAAAACATCTCCCCCGCCAGCTAGACATCGTTGCCAGGTCATAAAAGAAATTTTCCGGTTGGGACAAAATAGCCGCTGGGCCGCCAGAGGGCCAATTCAAATCCCAAACATCCTGCCCGGCTGGCCACGTACGAGTTCAGGAGAAACTGAGTAGCTTACAAACCTTTTGTATGGGCCGTGTACACTCCCCTGCCTGATGTCTGATGGCAACCACTCGTACTAGTCCATCATCGCCTGGATGTAAGCCAACTATTCGACCAAGGCGCCATTGTGTTGCTGGTAGATTTTCGTGACGGATGATCACGACATCGTTTAGTTCTAGATTCTCAGATGATTGATGCCATTTCGAACGCTGTTGTAGAGTCGCTAAGTACTCGTCATGCCATCTCTGCCAAAAGTGTTGTTGCATTTGTCGTAGGTGACGCCAATACGTCAACCTATTTGTGGACACTTCGGGCACCGGTGCATCCGGTACTGCAATTATCGACCGACCAATGAGAAAGTCAGCCGGTGTCAGTGCCAAGCGATCGTCAATGTCATCGTGTAGAGCAACCAGCGGCCTCGAATTTAAACATGCCTCAATATGCACCAGAAGTGTATGCAATTGATCGTAGTATATTGATTGAGTTCCAACCACGCGATGCAAATGTTTCTTCGCCGATTTTACCGCAGCCTCCCAGAGACCCCCTTGATGCGGAGCCCCTGGCGGATTGAAATGCCAATGCGTACCAGCATTCGCCAAATGTTGCCATGCCATTCCACGAGATCCTTCTGCATTATACGATTAGCGCCTACAAATGCAGTGCCATTGTCACTGTATAGGTGATGACACGGTCCGCGACGGTTGACAAACCGCGTGTACACATTGATGAACGCCTCAGCTGACAAGTCTTCTGCCAGTTCTATATGCACAGCCTTTGTCGCCATGCATACGAAAATTGCCACGTAAGTTTTCTTCACGATGCGAACGTTCTTTGAACCAATGCGAATTTCGAATGGGCCACAATAGTCAACTCCTGTTGATGAAAAGGGTGGAGCTGCCAAAACTCTCGAACGAGGTAGTGCTGCCATTGAATGTTGATGTCTTTTGCATGTTGTGCAGCCATGAATGCATTGTTTAACAACACTACGTGCATGCATAATCCAGTATTTTTGACGTAACGTTTGTAGCATTAATTGAATACCGCCATGTAATGTATCTTGATGAGCCTGTTGTACTATGAGCCTGGTAAGTGAACTGTCCTTCGGCAAAAGGATCGGATAAATTTGACTATTATCCAATTCTGAATTCTTGAGTCGGCCTCGAACTCGCAAAATGTCCTTATCGTCGAAATATGGTGCCAAACTGATCAGTCTGCTGGATGAAGCAAGTTTTTCACCCTTCAACAATTGAGTGATGTCTGTGCCGAAGAATTCTCTCTGTTCAGCAATGATATGCCATTGCAATGCTGATTCCATCTCCTCTGCAGGGACGATGAACTGATGCCTGTAGCTTTGATGTGATGCTGTAAAGCGCAATATATATGCTGTTGTACGCAGTAGAGATCCAAGTTTGCTAAACCGATCGAGTAAATCGATAACCACGATGTCATCGGCCCTTTTGTACCATGTCTTCAGTCTGATACCTTCTGACTGACGAACTAGCCTGACCTGTACTGGTTTCAATTCCTTTTCCATAGCCACGATTTCCTCTTCGGTGAGCGTCGGAAATTCCGCCACAGTGTAGTCATCATCAACCAATGATGGTGGCCCATGCCACCACAATGGATGCATTATCAGTGCGTCAGCACTGATGCCACGACTAGCGCAATCCGCTGGGTTATAGCGCGTACGTATGTGATGCCAATTCTTGATGTCGGTGTGGCTGTTGAACATATCCAACGCGGTTAGCCACATATTGTTGTAATTGCGTTGTCGATTTACGGAGCCAGCTAAGTGCTATACTGGAGTCACTCCTCATCGCATATGGGGCATGGTTCAGTTCCAATGCCTGTCGAACGTGTGTCATTAAAGATGGCAATAGATGAACAGAGCACAATTCCAGCCTTGGAATTGTGACTGCCTTAACTGGTGCTACTTTCCTTTTAGCTGCTATCAATTCGGAGGAGCGACAGCCATCCACGCCAATGGTGCACGAGTAAATAACAGGTGCATATGCCTTTGCACTCGCATCACAAAAACCATGCAGCCTTTGAGTAGTTTCCATCGAGGAATTCGTATTATCTCTAACTGTCTAAGTCCATTGCGAAAGGTGAACCATTCGGATAACAGTTCATCAGGTAAAGGTTTATCCCAGTCTAAGCCTTGCTGCCATAGCTTTTGTATAAATTTTTTAGCTACAATGATTACCGGTTCCAGCATACCAGTTGGATCATACAGTTGTGCGGCGTCGCTAAGAATCTGTCGCTTTGTTCTCGAAGGAGAGTCATCCAGCCTAATTTCGTAGAATAATTCATCCGTGATTGAATTCCAATGTAGGCCAAGAACTTTTGTTTCTGCTGGACTGCAACTCAATATCCTCAGCCGTGCCAGGAGTGTTGGTGATGTGAGCCAATGCCTTAGGATCGTTAGACCGCCATTTTCGTAGATGGAAGTGACCTTCCTTTAGAATCAAATCCACGTCTCTTCGATCGCCTTATTTATTGAAGTAGTGCTAGTCAAGAAGTCATCGACATACCAGAGGAATAGATATTTCCTGGCAACAGCTTAAGGCCGATGCTCAGGATCGTGCCTTGTGAAAGAAACTTGCTTCTGTCCTACGCCCCTATAAGGGTTCTTAACAGGAATTTGATTGATTAATAATTTGAAATAAGAACAAATGAGTTTGATTAACCGCCCCTTCCATCACCTCCCATACAAAATTTAAACAATTTTACAATACAACTTCAATTAGAAGTACTCCCACTATTTTTACTCCCTCCCATACAAACTATCGGCATCATTTCAAGAACCTACTGTCCTACTGCGGCAATTAAAATGTTCCTAAACATTATTCCGATACATCTCCAAATAAAAAAGAGGGTTACGCATACACACAAATTCCACACAAATTTGAGTGAATGCATACAAATTGCACGCAAATTTAAGTGAATGCACACAATTTTGGGTGTATGCACACAAATTGCATACAAACTTGAGTGACTGCTCGAAAATTGCACACAAATTTGAGTGAATGCACACAAAATGGACACAAGTCGCACACAAATTTCAGTGAATACACACGAATTGCACACACACACAAATTTGGGAGAATACACATGGGCAAAGCGCAAGGCAACTGACTAAAGGGGAACCTTCGAAGGGAGGACTCAGTCGACATAAATTACAAATCGCTTCTCGATTTTTCAAACTGGAGGACGCGGTCGTTGGACCGAAAAAACTGGAGAAGGTGCATCTGGAAGGCCAAGACTCGATATGGGCTGTAGCGCCATTGCAGCATCGTCAGTAGAATCCTCTCAGTGCTTCCGAGCTTTTCCAACCGGTCTTTGCCCTTCAACTTTCCCCATTTTTGGGAATTCTTCAGTCATTAGTCCGTTCCAAATGACCGGACTCCATTTCAACCTTCCTGAATTGCGGGTGTTCACCCTTCAGGATTTTCGAAAATGGCATACAGTTTTCTACTGTATCGTATTCTCTAGATCGAGTCTTCCCTCACAGGTTTCATCCGAGGACCTTTCTTTTAAAGGCGCTGCGTAATTTTTCAAACGTTTAAATGTCCACATTTCGCTGCTAACCGCCCTTAAGGAAACCCTTCCGGAATTCGCTCTAATTTTGATTTTTTTGAAATTTTCCTTAAATTTTAGTTCGACCAATTCCAATCGGCTAAAACCTTATCCCAAATTTTTTGTTATTCTGATCGTCTTGCATTAATTGAAAGAAAAGATTTCCGGATTCTATTAAACTGCATCTCAGCAGACGCCGAAACGTCACGAATAATAAAGCGTAAACTCTTGCATTAATTTAAAATTTTCAAAATTTTAATCACACGCGGATTTTTTTTTGTTTTATTTTTTTTTCTGGGACTTTTTGGCTACAAAAAGAAAAAAAAGTATTTCACTCCCAATTTTTTTTTTCCCCAAAAACAACAATGTTTGCTCTAAGGGCTATTTAACGGCTAAGTTCACTGCTGATTACCGTCAAATTACCCAAGAAAAAAAAAACCCAAAAAAAAACCCAAAAAACCTTAATTTATCGCATAATCTTCTGCACTTGACCTTAAACCGTAACACAAATTTTATTTTTCTTAATTCGGCACAAACCTCAAAAATCTTCGGTAACTTTTTTTTTTCACCTCCAATGGTGGAAGAATAAAAATGAAATAAAAAAAAAAAAAACAAAAAAAAACTTTTTGTCACGCTTATAGCACGGACAGAATAGAAAGTGTATGACGTCACTTTACATGATCGGGATCATCGTTATAAATGCAATTTCGAAAAAAAAAACAAAAAAAAAACAGAAAAAAAAAATTCAAATCTACTGAACGATGAGTGAAGAAAAGCCGCGAGGCCCGGCCCGGCTGTGTGTTCCCATTTCGTAGCCAGTGCGCGGCTTTCTTTTTCCTCTTCTGTCGCTCTTCGTTGCCGCGATGGCCGCGCCGCCTTGACATTAGCATTGAGCTCAAGTTTTGTATTACGCTTGGCGGCAAGATTATCTAACTTTTTTTTTTTTGTACCCATAATTTGTTTTTTTTTTGTTTTCAGTTCAATAAACTTGAGTTTTGGTGCATTTGTTTTTTTTTTTTTTTTGGTAATTGTTATTTATGGCTGATTGAAGCCATTAAAATTTCTGAACCTGTAAAAAGGTCCTTTTGGGTTTATAAAAAAGGCTCAAAAGAAAAACCCAAAAAAAAACCCCCATAAAAAACCCCTCGATATTTTAAATGGGCGGCAGTTTTTTTTAAATGGGACATTTTGTGGTCCTTTTTTTGTTATTGTTGGGACTTTTTTTTCTTCTAAGCAAACAATTCAATCTTTTCGGAAATTTCTATTCCGAATAAATTAACACCGAATTTTCATTTTATTTGCGATTTTAATTTGAATAATAAAAAAAAAATACCAAAAAAAAAAACCCCACAGCTAACTACTTATCGACTTCCATAATCAACGCTGAATGTGCAATTTAGCGTGTGGAATTCGAGTCTCTCGCTATGTCGTAATTTTTTTAACTGCCATACGTTTCATAATGACGAAGATGTTTGGGTTTTTCTTTTTTTTTTTATTGTTTTAGAGTTCAATGATTTGGAAATTGTGTAATGCTATAAAATCAGCTAAAAATAAATTTTCCTGGGGAAGTAATTGAGAGTTTTTTTCATGAACAAGATTTTCTTGAGCCGCACCATTCTCTGCCCCTAATTAAAACAAATTGGGATCAAAACAGAAATATCGTGGGACATTTTCGAATTAAACCCCTTTTTGTTTTCTTTCAATCGAAAAAGAGATTAGGATATCTTAACTACGTATATTGTGGTCGGTTTTTTTTTCCTAGGCTCAATTTCACCCCGACAGGATATTTCGTCTGCCCCTTCCCAAAAGTCCCACACAGCCAAGACGCAAAAAGTCTTCGATTCAATTGATTCGAACTAAATGGAGATTTGTAAATTGTGTCTGATGTATAGGGGTGGAGGGGAAAGGGTGAAGGGGAAGGGGGAGGGGGGTTTGAGACGACGACATCTTCTTTGCCTGCCTGGCTGCTCTGCTGCGAGACGTTTATCACCGATAATGGTGCGTCTGGTCTTTGCGGGTCAAGAAAATCAAATACACCCCGAAAGCTTCGGTTAAGACGACGGAATAAGATAGAGAGGCCTTTGACTTGGGACATATTAAGCGGAGGGAAAGCTCTGTAATAATGCTGTCTCAAGGTCAAGTTCATTGTTCGCACATACGCGCATATCCCTTCATTTTACGATGTCAAACGTCTTGAGGACTTAAGAGGTTTAATGGCGTGGATTTTTATTTTTTTTTAAGATTTAAGTCCTTTGCGTAATTCAGTTCTTGAGAATCACGATGCGAAATTGGTTCAAAGGAAATTTGTTGTCATTAAAATGATTGCGTACAATTTTTTAAGCATTTGTTTTGTGGGTGGGGGAGGTTCTTTTCTTGCAGTGGAATAAATTTTAATGACGTGTACAAGCCGAACGGTTGCTTGTGGGATGAAAACTCATTTTATGGTAAATTTAATGCTGAAAACATATTTTGGGATTTTTTTTCTATCATGCTTGGTTTCGGAGATATTTAAGTCTGAAATGGATCCCGTAGGGTGGGTATGTGATGGTCCGGAGTGACGATTTGTCGTGTACGGCCATCATTGTTTGTGTTCCTTTCTGCTAGTCTACGCCGCTTTCGCTTACCTCGGTGTGGTAGACTCAGCAACCAAATCGAATCCTGACCCGCAGCATTGAAGCAAAGATTTTGTTGTTCTACTTCGACAGCTGCGGTCCACTCACACCTCCGATTTCCTTGAATATGCCACCAACATTCAACGTATTGTCCAGCTCACGTCCCCTCTTGGGCGAACTACGTCAGTAACACACTCTGCCTTCGGCAACTTTCGGAAGTGATTTCTGACATAGAAATTAGAGATGTGTAGCTCACGAACTATCTAGTACATTCGAACTATTCACTTCAATGAACTAAACGAACTGTTCACTAAAATTTTCACATTTAGTTCGAATTGAACTGGTACTGAGCTGAGTGACTGCAAAGCTTCTGGAGGCGGCTGCGGTTCTCAACAATTCAGTCATGGCACTTATCAGCAAGAGCGGCTTCAGTACTGCTCACTCTCGTCAGTTTACAACGCAACGGACACCCTCCTTAGTATCCGTCAACCGTCCGATGAACTTCTGATTCTTGGTGACTTCAACTTGCTTCACATAGACTGGACACGACTATGTATTGCCTTCGTATTCGTCATGTCCTCGTTACGAAATTAAATTTTTGAACGATATGCTGTCAACTGGACTTCTACAAGTGTGTCCCATTCCAATCGTGCAGCGATGGTATTTGACGCCCGGTGGAGCAGAATGGATCTTGCTGAGCGACTTGGATATTCAAATTATGAAAATCCAAGAATGGCTGGTAAAAGTGAACGATGGCACATTTAGGAGGATCCGAAAGGTGAATCCAAAACGTGCAAAATGGTGGAAAGCAGAACTTGCAGCAAAGCGCACTCGAGTACGAGCCCTAAGGAAGAAATTCCAAAGGCATGTATGAGTACCGAGCTCTGATCATGTCATCGAAGGAGGAGGATTGGAAGCGTTTCGTCCGAGCAAACTCAAGTGACCCTTTGGGTCAAGTCTATAAAATCTGCAGGGGAAAACGATCAGCGCCTGAAATATCTGACATTAATGTTCGAGGCAACATCATGTCGACATGGAATGAGTGTGTCAAAGCACTATTGGAAGAATTCTTTGCGGACCCTGAACTGAGGGAAAATGATCATGATCGCGTAAAAGCAGAGGGAGAAATCCCCGAGCTGGAACACGAAGAGATTGAGTCAGGTTTCAACAGGATCCGATCTGGTAAGGCACCTGGGGTTGACGGGATGACAGGCGAGATGTGTAAAAGCATCTAGCGCGTCATCCCCGAGTATGTAACTTGCGTTTTCAACCGATGCTTTCAAGATCGAGTTTTTCTTGCAACTTGGAAGATTGCGCGTGTAGTCGTGCTTCTGAAGTCGCCAGAGAAAGTCAGAAGTAACCCTCGCTCTTATCGGGGCATATCTCTTCTCCCGGGTCTTGGCAAGGTCCTGGAGACGATTATGATACGGGGATTGAGTGAGAAAGTTGCCCATCTGGCTTCCGCGCCGGGAGATGCACAGAAGATGCGTGGAAACATATGAAGGACACGGTAACGAGGAGTGATAGCAAATACGTCCGTGGAATTTTTGTAGATTTCAAGGGAGCGTTTGACTATATCAGCTGGGACGTTGTGATTGATAAGCTACGCGACTGCGGCTATCAAGAAATGGCAGAGCTATTTCTCTGGCAGGTCGGCATGCGTTAGGGGATTACGGGCTGGAGAGAATTCTGTAGCCGAATAGAGAAAACTTCAGAAGCCTCTAGACTTCGGAAGCTGCTATCCAAAAATCCAGCTTCGCCAGCCTTACTAAAAGACACGGATGGAAGCTGGACAAATGACAGCAAGGGTACGCTTGAGGCTCTCTTAAGCACTCACTTTCCAGGCTGCCAGGACCCCGACGCCACCCGCCAAGAGGTAAACAATGAAAGCCTGGAGAATGTTCCAGGGCTATTCTCACCACATAGACTAAGGTGGGCAATTGGCTCGTTCGATCCGTATTAGTCGCCGGGACCGGATGGGATAATACCAGCCATGATACAAAATGTAGAAGGACTGGTTGCGCCATGGCTCGCGGCGATTCTTAAGGGATGCCTTAGACTAAACTACGTACCCCAACTATGGAGGGAAGCACGGGTTGTTTTCATACCGAAGGCAGGTAAGGGCAATCACGTTAACCCTAAGGACTATCAACCCATTAGTCTTACGTCCTTCTTGTTAAAAACACTAGAAAGGGTCCTTGATGTATACATCAGAGATAGGATGAACCCAGAACATCTATCCCAAGCTCAACACGCATACATGAGAGGGAAATCGGTGGAGACTGCCACCCACGAGGTGGTGATAAACATCGAAAAATCACTGCAGCATAAAGAGTACACTCTAGGCACTTTCCTAGACATAGAGGGAGCCTTCAATAATGTCACAACGGATGCCATTGGGGAAGCTCTCCGCTCTGCTCAAGTAAACAAAACGATCAGCGCATGGATCGAGACTATGCTTAAAAATCGAACCATAGCGTCGGAATGGGGTAATGCTAGTTCTCTCAAACATAGCTGTAGGGGAACGCCACAAGGAGGGGTACTATCTCCACTCCTGTGGGTGCTGACTCTCAATAACATACTTAAGGTCTCAAGCAGTTCAGGGGTAAACGTGGTGGCCTACGCTGACGACGTAGTGATACTGGTATCAGGCAAGTACACAAACACGTTATCCGAGCTCACGGAAGGAGCACTCAGAAAACTATACGACTGGGCCAAAAGCACCGGACTAAACGTAAACCCGCTAAAAACGGAACTAGTTCTGTTCACGAGAAAAATTAAAACTCCGGAGTTTAGACTACCTAAAATAGGAAGCACCGAACTAACTCTGACCAGCCACGCAAAGTATCTGGGACTGATCCTAGATAGTAAGCTAACCTGGAAACTAAACATTGAAGAGCGTTCAAAAAAGGCTAGCATCGCTTTCTACTCGTGCAAAAGGATGTTCGGAAGAAGCTGGGGACTAGACCCGAATATAACGCACTGGATATATACGGCTATCGTAAGGCCAATTCTCCTGTATGGCATAATGATATGGTGGCCCGCTCTAAATAAGACGACCTACAGGCAAAGATTGAAAAAAGTACAAAGGCAGGCATGTCAGGCATGGAATCACTGGTGCTCTTAGGACCACGCCCTCCGATTCACTGAACGTGTTACTGTCTTTACCACCAATAGACTTGGTCGCTTTAAACGTGGCATCCAAGCGTGCTCTACGACTCAAGGAGCACAAGCAACTTAGTACACGACCGTACGGTCACAGCAACATAACACGGGAAACACGGACTCTATGATTGCGAAGTCAGTTTTCGACAGGAAGTTCTCGATACGTATACCGGATACGGAATACTGGTCAACAAGAACCGGAGACCCTAGAGGAGCGATAAATATCTATACGGATGGATCCAAAATGGAGGGAGGGGTGGGCGCAGCAGTGCACACACCTGACCTCACAACGGATTTACTTCTCAGGCTACCAAACGACTGCAGTATCTTTCAGGCGGAAATCCTGGCAATCCAGAGAGCAGCCGAGATCGCCAGCAGATCGTCGCGAAATGGTAACGAAAGAATAATTATATACACAGATAGTCAGGCTGCCCTAAAGGCACTAGAAGCCTGTACTATAAAGTCTAGGGTAGTCTTTAACTGTCATCGCGCGTTACAGAATCTATGTGTCAACAGAAGGGTAGAACTCTGCTGGGTTCCAGGCCACAGCGGCATAACAGGTAATGAGGCCGCGGACGACCTGGCGAAAAGAGGGGCAAATCTTGATCACGAACTCGCAGAAAACGTACCACCGCCTATAATGATCATCAAAGGATATTTGGACACACAGTTCACGAATCTAGCCGAAGCTAGATGGCATACGACCACAACTTGTAGAACCACAAAATCAATGTGGAACAGGTATGATGCAAAGAAAACAAAACTCTTGTTATCACTACCCAGGAAGCAATGTGCGACAATGGTTGGCATCATCACTGGCCCCATTGTCTTATAGGAGCACCGGCCTATAGGATGGGTTTGGTAACCCATGATCGCTGCAGGAATTGCAACGAGCCGGGAGTAAGAGAGACAATGGAGCACGTGTTATGTAAGTGTCCGGCGCTTGCTAGAAGAAGGCTTAAAACCCTCGGCTCTCCGTTCTTCTCCGATCTCAAACGGGTGTCGAGCTGCAGTATGCGAAACGTTCTGAACTTTGCGGCAGCAGCGAAATCCTTTGAGCTCAACAAGGAACTCGCAATACCAGCGAACCATTAGGTTTTCCCTATTTTCCGATGTGATATCACTATGGATCCCAAAGGGTCTATGTGGGCTAAGGCCGCCACTCTAACCTAACCTAACCTAACCTAGGGGATTACGTGACACAATTTGGAGGAATGTCCGGAGGGGCTGTCCTCAAGGCTCCATCAGTGGTCCATTTATATGGACCTTTTGGCGCAGCTCTCGAACTCAAGTAGTGTTGCGGCGCATGCTGACGATCATTTCAGTGGAGGGAGGCTCTCGATCTGAGCTGGAGCATAAGGATACGGCTCTTATGGCAACCGTTCTGGAATGGGGACAAATAGTGGGAGAGGAGGTATCAAGGGAGAAGACAGCGATCATGTTGCTAAAATGCAAACTATCGCACTCGCATCCTCCCTTGATAAAGCTTGAGGGATCTGGGCTCAGAAACGTGACCAACGTCAGGTATCTGGGCATCACAGTTTCAGAGCGGTTGAGGTTTGAGCTGCATCTGCTAGAGCTCAGAGAACGTCTCATCACTACTGTGGGCCTGTCCAGGAGAGAGGTACGAGTCATATACGAAGGTCTCTTCGTTGCATGCGGAACGTATGGTACGAAGCCTTGGCGACTGGCACAGGAACCCGGGCTGTTTACTCTTGCCAACGAGTAATCCTGCGGGCATGTTTACCTGTATGTCGAACGGTTTCTACAGAAGCCATGCAGGTACTCATGGGTGTTCCGCCATTGGACTTGGAGGTGAAGCGCAGAACTATCACCTACAAGATCCGGAAGAGTGTCCTTTTGCTGGATAACGATTGGTTGACTCATTAAGAGATCAGTGAGAGGAGCCTTCGCGAATGGAAAAAACTTCTCGACCTTAGCGTGACATCGATATGGCAAAACAGATGGGCAGAAAGTGAAAAGGGCAGAGTGACGCACGAATTTATTTGGAGTCGCAAACTATGCCAGGGAGAACTTAGACTTTGAATTTCCTCTCAGTCTGGGTTTTCTACTGACAGGCCACGGTAGTATGAACGTCTACCTTCATAGAGTTGGTAGAAACGAAGCCGAGGGCTGTTTATGCGAAGCTGACCTTGAAAATTGACACTGGGCGAATGCCCAAGATACGACGATATAAAAAACCTCACTGATATGGGGATCGCTCGTAATGGGGTCAGTAGATATCTGTCGAATCGACAAACTTTCGAATGTCTCAGAGCTTCCGCACACGAGGCATTCAGTAGAAGGTGGGCTGACACGGGGAGATCAAGGAGGACGTAGGGATTTCAGTATCCGTAGAAGAAGGTTTTTTTTACACATACGCTGGGAAGGGATAACGCTAGTTATCACATACCGGGTGAACGACCAAAGTCAATTCCGGTATAACCTTTGGGTAGTGCCGTCCCCACGTATCCCGATTCGGAGTGTCACCAGTCACGAGTTGCAAGGAACTCAACTGGAAGTAATTTTCAAATTACGAAACCTGACCGAAGGTTTTCTGGTACCACGGGTGTCGGGGAGCCCATGAAAGGTTGCTTCCACCCCCGGCAATGGAAGAAGGCCCTTCGGGGAGTATCTTGGTGGCTGTGGTTTACCGCCCACATCGCGGGCAGAGTTCTCCGGAGCTCGACGTGGAGTTGCGTTTTCCAACCCGGTGCCATGACCGATAGACTGGCAGAGATTTAGATAGGTCTCGCATCCAGCAGTATGAATGACAAACCAGCATTTGGTATAAACTGCTACCCTCGGGGGCGTTAATGATTGTCGTCTCGAAAACAATCCGTGTTGCTAAAGGCATCCGTACACTAGCGACCTAACGTCAGGCGTGTACGTAAAATTTTCAAGATATGGTATGTTGTTGTTGTTGCTGTTGGTGAGCCGGTGGATAGGATTGTTGCTGACGGTAGATCTTGTGATTTTGCTGTTGCGAGCCGAGAGATACGCTTGAGCCGCTGCCGCTATTGCTTTTCATCAACAATAGAGGGCTGCAGGGGCTCGAATAAGCTTGCGGATTGAAGATCTTATGATGCATTTTCGGCGATGTTGACATTAACAATTGTTGCTACTGCTGTTGTTGCAGCGGCTTTTGCAGTTGGTGTTGCTGCTGCTGGTGCTGTTGTTGGTGTTGAGTTAAATCCATTTTCGGCATATTGTTGATGTTAAGCTAGGGTGTAGCCTAGTAGGTAGCGTGTTGGTCTTGTAATGCGAAGATCGTGTGTTCAAATCCCGGTCGGCGTAATATATAATTCCAGCACATTGCCTGCTTGGATATGCCTTGGTCACCTCAATCTACGAAAATGAAAAAAAATCGTAGAATGAGGGTTGTGCGAAGTGCTAACAACCCTTCCATAATAAGTAAAAAAAAAATGTTAAGAAAATATCAGAAGGCCAAGGTCCGATTCGGGCTGTAGCGCCATTGTAGATGTTGTTGATGTAGCAATGTTTTTCGTCCGTTTCGATTCTTTCTAATTATTAATGCGATGCACATCTTATTTTCTAATTGTTGACTAAATATTTGGTGTTGCTTTGGAGAGAGATTGGCAAACTTATTATCTAAGATACTTTTATCGATTTCGCTGCAGCATCGGATTCAATAAATGGCTTTCGAAACGATCAGGAAGAGTTTTGTGGAATTCGCTTGTTTATGTTTAAAACAGACACACATCCGGCATAAAACCGGGCTTATCGCGTTTCAAACACAAATTTTATTACGACCGGCATGGCATTCCGTAATGCAAAGTTATCTATTGTTGTTATTTTTATTATTAACTAATTAATATTTCTTTTATTGTGCAGCATTTTTTTTCTGCAATTGTAAAACAGAACTTTCAGTGCACAGATGCGCACGTGACCGATAAAAACAGAAATAGTTTCGTTGTTGGTTTTCAATTTGTTTAAAAAATTTTCATTAAGTTTGCACCTATCGTTCAAATTGATTTGCTTAATTTTAAAACACGTGTAAATTATTATTTATTTATTTATTTTTTTTATATCTTTTTCCAGTATAACATTTATATAATTTTTACTTTGTTATTAATGCATTTTATCGATTTCCATTAAAACTAGAAAAATTACAAACTTCACCAGAATTTATTTCTTAATAATTGAAATAAGTGTTAGAAAAAAATTATCAACTCCGCTTCACTCCTTCTACCACCTCCCATACAAATATCTGTATTATAAATTCAAGAAAAGCATTTCTCCTTCAAGTATATGAGAGCTATCGACTTTGAAATTGAATCAAAGCATGGTGATAAGGAGGATGATAAGTAGTTTCAAAATTATCTTAAATGCCCCCCTTCCTCTGCCACCTCCCATACAAATTCCCCAATTTCAGGAAAACTATGACCAATTTCTTTAAAAATAATGAAAACTAAAAACTTTAAATTCATCAAAAAATATTGTGCATGCCATGTTCGGTGTCATATACGAAAAATACAAACCTCCCCCTCTACTTCTACCACCTCCCATACAAAAGTCTCTATTTACTATTCGAAAGAATTTGAGATGACATATTTTCCGGTATATTTAAGTCATTTCCATCTCATCTAGAGTATCATATGATTGGGCTTTAAACCCAATCATAATTCTGTTAAGTTTTTTAAGCGAATTGTGTTTTTAATTGAAATCCCGGCGAACCCCTAGCTCGCAACAATATATTAAACTATACTAGAAAAATACGAGAAAAATGTAACATGTTGAAATAAAAGTAATAGGGGTAAATGGGGAGCATTTCAAAAATGGCGCATTTTTCAAAATTACAAATCCTTATATCTCAAAACAGAGTACAGATATCAAATCGAAAATTTATCAAATTGTAGAACTACATAGTCGTTAATTTTTGATAAAAATTTCAATTTGGGAGGTGTAAGGGAAGGGAGGTGATAAGCCAAAAATGTCGTAAATTTTGAGTGATTTTTTTAAGGCTCTGGTGAATGATACAAAGTTTAAATTTTGCATGTGAATACATCTATTTGATGTAAATAGAAAAATAATAATAACTTGTGCCATAATTGCTATTAACGTGGCGTGACTTTATAGATAGGGGAAGCAATTATTTTTGAAATATATTGGATTATTACGCTTAAGTGATATATTATAAATATTACTAAAACCTCTCTCGTAACCTGCTTGAAATATTATTAATGTTGATAGCACCCAAGAATCACGAACGTTATTTAGAAAAAACGATTTACATTCACTCCTACTACCACACAGGAACTTAAAGCGCCTGAGTTAATAAATTAACGGATAATCCATATTGTTCAATCCCTCTAACAGATGGGATTTTATTTGCAAGGGTGGTAACGGCCCGGAATTCCAATAAATATTATAGTAACGTATCGCTTTGACCATTCAACTTTTTTTTTTATTACACAAGCTTTAAAAATATTGAATAATTAATTAGTTCAACCCTTAGTTTAAGCTTCTGGGTTTTTATTTTCTTAATGAAAAAATCTACGTCTTCACATTTTTGTGGGATCACGCGAATATAAATACGTTTTTGGAATATTGTTTTTTAAGTTTTATTTATTGAAAATATGAAAAGATACGAAAATACACTTTATGGAAGATCGGCGTCGCGTCCGCGTCGTTGTTCACACGTTAATGGTTGTCCTTCGTTAAGCGTCGTTCTTTGCTAATCGTCGTTAATTTATAAATCCTACATATCGGCCATCCTCAAAATTACATCGTCCTCGATGTTACTCTTCTGGACTGGAATCGTCGTTGTCAGTAGAATCCGTCTCGAAACCATAATCCTGATATACTGCATATGGTTTCATGTTGTCGGCACTTGCGCTGGTTTTCCTTGGACCTTCGGTCTCGCCTATTTTCTCAACAGAATAACGATCGTGTGCTAAGATCGATGCTATCTTATACGGGCCTAGGAACTTCGAGCTTACTTTCAATCCCTTCCCAAACTGCGTGCGTTTGATAGCCACGACGTCACCAAGTTGATAGGCTTTCGCTTCTTTTCTCCTTCGATTGTAAGTACGTCGATTTTCGGCTTGTATCTTCTGGATGCTCTTTAGTGCCTCATCTCTTATTGTAGTACGCTCGGCTTTAAAAGTTTCGATGATTTCTTCTTCAATGAACTTTCGTAGCTGCGGGTCATCTTTTAATTGCATAGCGTGTCCTACCAGCAATTCAAACGGTGTAGTGCCAATGCTTCTACTGTAGGAAGAGTTTACGTGTTGTTGTACTTGGTCGACATATTTGTGCCACTCAGCTGGGTTTGATGCTGACAGCTTCGTCAAAATCGGAATAATAGTACGGTTCAATCGCTCGACTTGACCGTTACCTCGAGGTACTCCAGTGGTGATTGAAACGTGTCTAATTTTCTCGTCGTCGCAATAAGTCTTAAAGACGTTGGCAGTAAACGCTGTTCCTCTGTCTGAAACTATTCGCCTTGGATTCCCGAAGACGAAAGCTTGCCTCTTCAATCGGTCGATAACTTCGTTGGCGGTAGTTGACTTCGTCGGGTAAAGCCACAAAAATTTTGTGAAACCATCCACAACAGCAAATAGATGATTGTAGCTTTTCTTTGTGGACGGCATCGGTCCTAAGTGGTCAATATGATAGGTGTCAAAAGGTTGGTCACCTTTTCCTATCGGATTCAGAAAACCTTCAAGTTTTCCTTGTTTCTTCTCAGCCAAGATGCAATTTACACAACTTGCTATATACTTTTCGATTTGTTGTTGCATATGCGGGAACCAGAAATCTTTCCTGATCAGATATTCTGTTTTCTTCCATCCAAAATGACCACGCTCATGGGCTTGTCTTATAACGTCGTATTGTAACATCTTTGGAACGACAAGTAGCTGACTTCCTTCATGATCTCGATATAAAACACCTCGTCGCAACGTAAAGTGGTTTGGTTTGCCGCTATGCGTCTCATCAATAATCTGCTTTATCTCAGAGTCTTCTTCCTGTCTTTTTTGAATTCTCGTTACACGACCATCTTGATTCACCTGGATACAGTATACCGAGACTGCGTTTCGACTCAGTGCATCGGCATGCTTCATTGATGTTCCAGGGCGATGTTCTACCGTAGTCTGGAAGTCGTCTATCAATAATGCCCAGTGCGCGACGCGAAGGCAAGTGTTTTTCTTCGCCATTGTTAGAGCGAATGCTTTGCAGTCCGTAACTACTTTGACAGGAATACCCAACAAATATATTCTGAATTTCTTGAGCGCCTTGACGACAGCGAGTATTTCCAATTCGTAGCTCGTGTAACGCTGCTCTGTTGGCGTCGTTTTCCAACTTGCATAATATATCGGGTGCAGCAGACCGTCTTCCGAATCTCTTTGAAAGAGAATAGCACCTAATCCGTACTGGGAAGCGTCTATATGTAATTCTGTCTCCGCTCCAACCCGATAAAGCTTCAGGATCGGCTTTCCTATAAGCTCTGCTTTCAAGCGTTCAAATGCATTCTGCTGATCTGCTCCAAATACAAACTGTACTCCATTTTTGAGTAAGTCTGACAGTGGTCTAGCAATCGTAGCAAACTTCTCAATGAATTTCCGGAAATATCCGGTAAGTCCAAGAAAACTTTGAATATCTTTTGCCGTTTTAGGCACCGGAAACTTAGCTACTGCTTCAGTCTTTTTCGGCGACGGCTGCACTGATCCTCCTTCAACGACGTACCCAAGATATTCAACACGTCGCGTTAAAAAGCTGCATTTACTCTACTTAATTCGTAAATTATTTCGGCTGGCAACTTCTAAGACTCTTTTTAATTTCACCAAGCCCTCGGCTTCTGACATCGCTGGAATTATCAGGTCATCTAGATATGTCTCGACGATGCCGTCTGCAATCAGATCTCGAAATACAACTCGTATGTGCCTCTGAAAAACTGCAGGAGAGTTACACAGACCAAACGGTACTTTTAAAAATTCAAATTGGCCATCTGGCGTGACAAAGGACGTATACTTAACACTTTCTTCTACGATCGGCACGTGGAAAAAGCCATTTTCCAAATTGAGTGTGCTAAACACCACTGCTCCCTGTAGACGGTCCAACTGATCTTCGATTAGCGGCAAAGGGTATCGATCTCTTATGACCTTCCGATTCAGTAGACGGTAGTCGACACATAGTCTTCGTTTTTCGCCTTTCTCCACCAAACGATTGGGCTGGCATACTCAGAGCTACTGGGTCGTACTATGCCTTTTCCGATCCACTCCTTAATAATGTCGTTCACAATGTCTCGTTGCATTGCTGATAGTCTTCGAGGATTTTGATGAACAGCAATTTCGTCCTTTAGCATTATGCGCATTTTTACCCCGCTGTCTTCTATGTCTTGAGGAACATATTCATCAATTAACTTCTCCAATGTCATCCTTAAGTTGTCGTCTTTAACGTGCTGCCAGTTAACTCCGTCTTCTTCGTAGCGTACATCAATGTTCATTACTTCACGTATGACATTTCTCATCAAGTTGACATCGTCTGCCTCTGCTATCTGCTGATCATTGTGCTCGATTCTAGCAAATGTTGCCTGTCCTCCTCTCAATCGAATTTCGACAATATTCGAGAGTTCGCTTCCCAATAGCAAATCGTAGGTTGTGATGTTGTCCGGTACTACGTGTATTCTAAGTTTTACAGCAATATCATCAATAGTTACCTCCGCTACAAAACTTCCCAAGGTGCGCAAATCTTCGGAGCCTACTCCCGCAAATGGAATCGTCACCTGGCACAGTGTCGGTGCTCCCAGCCTCACGTATGAGCTTCAAGTTGTTAGATGAATATCGCTTGCCGAATCGATTACTGCTTTTACCTGCTTCCCGCGAATGTTGACAACCTTGTATATTTTTTTGTCGGATGCAGTCAAAGCATCACAACGTCTTCCACTGCTGCTCGTTCCACTCTTTTTTTTCTCTGGACAGCTTGAAGACACGTGCCCAAATTCATTACAGGAAAATCTTTTCGTACCTCTCGTCTTATTTGGGCAGTCCTTAGCAATATGCGATTTGTCGCCACAGTTGAAACAGGTTCTCTTCTGTTCTAATTTTTGAACACTTGTATTCGTTGGCCGCTGTTCTCCACGCAATTTATCTGGCTGCTTTACTTTTATCCTACTCCTATAGGCTTCGTACTGATCGAACTTCTTCCGCAGTTCTTTTATGGTATTTGCTCCATATAGTAGCGCTTTATTTGCACTGTCATCCGCAACTCCATCAATAATATATTGAATTTTCGCCTCTAATTCAATTTCAGCGTGACTAGCAATTTCTAATACTCTGTATACGTACTCTTGATATGATTCCTGAACTTTCTTTTTGACAGCATTCAGCTGTTCATGGATCTGTTTACTATTTGTTGTCGTTGCAAATTCTTCAACAAGCGCCTTTTTCATGCTTTTCCAGTTCCTGATGTCGCACTCAAATGCCACAAAAAGCTTGGCAGAGCCACACAAAAGGCGTTTAGCATACACGATTTTTTGGACATCTGTCCAATTGCAGAGTTCAGCCGTTTCCTCCAAATTGCCCACCCATCGACGAACATTCTGCGTTCCATCGCCACTAAATTTTTCTAGTGACTCTTCGACGTCTTTAAACGTCAAAGTCGGCTGCCATTTTGTGCCCTCTTCGTTCAGATCTTTTTCACCGGCATCACTTTCCGTGATTTCGCTCTCTTCCGAATCTCTCTCATTTTCTTGTGTTGTTGTCGTCGTCGACTGGAGCAAATTTCTTCTTAGCTGCGCACTAATTTGGTCGTCGACAAGCTGGAACTCGTACGTTTCAAGGTCATGCCCTTCATCCCTCAGCGCCTTTTCCAGCCGCCCTACCAGCACTTCTTTCTTTCCTGTCGAAACTAGATTTCGCTTTACCAGCTCATTTTTCAAATCACCGGCACATAATTCTTTAAGTTTTAGACCGCCCGTCGACATTTTTCACTTCGTCTGCACTGCGCTTTTTCCCGAACACTCAAAATGTCGTCGCTGCCTCTTATTTTCTTTTCCGAACGTAAAAATTATTTATTGAAAATATGAAAAGATACGAAAATACACCTTATGGAAGATCGGCTTCGCGTCCGCGTCGTTGTTCACACGTTAATGGTTGTCCTTCGTTAAGCGTCGTTCTTTGCTAATCGTCGTTAATTTATAAATCCTACATTTTTCTTCCTAATAATTTTTCGGCTAGTCCAGAAATTTCAATACTGGCAGTACTTTGATCGAGAGCCAGAGCTTGCAACTGAAACAATTGCGTTAACGCATCTCTCCTTCCTATAGAAGTTGAACTTGCGCTCGCCGCGAGCGAAAATTTTACTCGTATTGGCCGGCGGTCTCGTTCTCTTGTATATACATGTATGCGACTAAAAGCAATGAGACGAAAGGTGGAAACATTTTAATGCGACGCATCTCCCCTTCCCATTGATGTCGAACTTGCGATCGTCGCATGAGAAAATTTTTCTCGTATTGGCCGGCGGTCTTGTATATGCGTTTTTAAATTTGCATTTTTTTCCCTGTGGAAGGCTTTCAACTTTCGTTGGTCAGAAAAATCGTAAGAAAAAAGCCATCCTGAGCACGTAAATGCGTGCTGATTTCAGTTTTCCTAAACTGAATAAAGGGCCAGCATTGCTTCCCTTGCATCAATGACCGCCACGCCACTGATGCGAGCCCTGTCTGGTCTCCATTTTATTCTGTTCACATAGCTAGAATCGAATCTGTGCAGCGTAGTTTTTTAAGATTTGCTCTTCGTGGTCAGATCCGCTTAGGCTTCCATCTCATGTTGATCGTTCGAATCTTCTTTCGTTGGACTCCTTGGAGAATAGACGTGTGCACGCAAGAGTGGTTCTCGCTTTTAAAGTTATAACTGGAGTTATCGATCCTGACCAATTGTTGTCTTCGATTGATTTCAATGTCCCGTATCGTGCCCTGAGGAATAACGAATTTTGTAGAGTCCCACGGCATTGCGTAAATTATGGTTTTCATGAATCAATTTCATTTATGCTCAGAGTTTTCAATCAACACTTCTCAAAGTTGAATTTTACATGACCCGCACCCAGGTAAAAAATCAGCTCTCTTGACGTTAAATTAAATTTTATTGTCACTTTTTATTTGAAAGTTTTCCTATTTATTTTATTATTTTACCTTGCTTTTTTTTTATTATTTTTGTTTTTTCGATTAGTTTTTATGTTGAAAGAAAAGATTTCCGGATTCTACACAGTTACGCTTTGTCATTCGTGTCGTTTCGGTCTCCGCTGAGACCTTTATCAAACTGATCGACAATTACAAATGACAATTATTATATAGGCAAGGGGGGTTAAATGAGTTAATTAAGGTTAATTAATTAGTATCAGGTAGTTAAATTAGTTAAGGATTTCTGGGTACGGATTTTGTTCTTACCAAATTTTAAGGCAGGTAGCCAAACTGCTGATAACTTGTATCCGGTGTCTCGGTTGAAGTTCTGTGGATGTTTGGAAATTTCTGTTGCTTCTCGTACTATCCGTTGATAATATTGATTTGTCCTGGCCAGAATTTGCACATTGTCGAAATCAATTGTATGGTTGCATGTTCCGCGATCGCTGATGACTGTATCTCGTTTTTCCGTGTGCATCGTTGGTGCTCGTTGATCCTTGTTTGGACTGTGCGTCCCGTTTCTCCTATGTATACTTTATCGCATGAGCCGCATGGTACTTTGTATACTCCTTCAGTCTCCAATGGTTTTTTGCTCTTCTGGTTTCCTAAAATTCCTCGGATGGTAGTCGGGGTAGTGAATGTTATCTTGATATTTGATTTTCGAAGGATTTTCCCTATCTTATCTGTCGTACCCTGGATGTAAGGTAGTGTTACCCATCGTTTGTCTGCATTTCCTTCTTTAGTGTCTTCTCGTTCTGCTGTCCTCGGATGCTTCGGTTTCCATGCCTTGCTAACTTCGCTCGCTTTGTATCCATTTGCTGTGAATGCCCCATTCAACTGTTCCTTTTCCTTTCGTAGACTGCCCGGGATTTCCTTCAGTTATGCGTCGAGCTCTGTGTATTAGGGTCTTCAGTACGCCTGTTTTCTGGCTTGGGTGATGATGTGAATGAGCGTGGAGATATCTGTTGGTGTGAGTTGATTTCCTGTATACCCCGAAGCTTAGCGACGTATCATTCCTTTCGACGAGTACATCCAAGAATGGCAGTTTCCCGTTGCTTTCTGTTTCCATGGTGAACTTAATTTTTTCGTGGTGTGAGTTCAAGTGTGCTAAGAATTTGTCGAGCTCTTTTTTCCCATGTTGCCAAATGATGAAGGTGTCATCCACATACCGTAGATATAATTTCGGTGTTAATGGAGCTGAGTCCAGGGCGTTCTTTTCGAATTCCTCCATGAACATTTCCGCTACCACTGGTGAAATTGGAGATCCCATTGCTGCTCCGGAAATCTTTTCTTTCAATTCAAAATGCACTGTGAAAACATTCACCAAAGTTTTTATATTATTTATTTATTTTTTATTATTCTTGACTGTTATCTGTCATATTTTGTTATTTTATTTTTATTTTATTTATTGACTTCTTGTTATTTTGATTTTCATTGTTTTATAGTGTGGCGGTTAATAATTCTGAATATTTTCAATACGTGGCACTGCTGAAACCTATTGACTCACTGTCAAAAGTCTAATGTAATTTTATTGACATAACTTAACACAGGCCTGCTAGTAGACCTACCTCCACGTGGTGCAGGCTGGGTAACGCTAAAAGGTCTACAGATGGGGGGGAATCCGTCGGTGGCAGTTGCATTGAGTTCATTTCCCCTTGGAGTCAGCTTATGGCCCTTGGAACTTATTGCCAATATATTGCACCGGCTCCGAAACCCATCCTGGATAGGGAAAGACAATGTCTGAACCTATCCTGACAGTAGGAAATGTGCCATAAAATGATACCCGAAAAATAGACGAATGAACTGAAAGGAAACAATATTGACGTACGACGGATGGTTAATTTGAAGTAATCAATGGAGTTGAATAGATTCGCTATCGTCGCAGGGGAGTGCCCCAGAATATACGACATAGTGGACTAGACGGCGTTGAAGTTGTTGCTGATATGATGCCTGAAGAAGTATATTGATGAGATAGAAGGCTAGCCTATACTGAATGTGTAGTAAGTGGGGAAAGTTGGCGAAATTGCGCTGTCAAGAGTGGACGTGCGAGACGTTAGCACAGTAGCCTAGTACCCAGTGAAAAACTGACGTTAAAAAAGTAGGTTACTGATATCAAACCATGAGTCTATAATGCCCGAAAGATGTGACTGGCTCGATACGACTGACTGGGGGCGTGAAGAGTAGATGTCCGGTATAGCCGGCTTTGCTTGGTAGCAAACCTTGGAGGTACGGTCGAGTCACAATGGATAGGGGGGAACAAGTCGGCTGCGAAACCTATCCATGGGGGGGAATCCGTCGGTGGTAGTTGCCTTGAGGCCTGCGACTCATTGCAATATATTACACCGGCTCCGCAACCCATCACTTGCCGAACGGATACCAGTTGGTAGACAACCAACCAACCAACCAACCAACCAACTGACTTGGCCCTGCGATGTGTCGCTGAGGTCCCAAGGAAGTAAAATCCGAGCATATCAGTATGATCTAAAGCGAATGGGCAGTGAATGGAAGAATAAATGAGTGTGAATGAAAATCGGCGGCTCTAAAATGTGTAAAATAGTGTGCATGATGCGAGGAAAGTAACGACTGGAAGGTCCGAAGCGGCACCCTTTTGGGGCCCTGCTGCTATATTGGCTGAAGTTCTGCAATTACTGGTGCTAAAACCGATGCAGAGATTGAGGCTATCGACGAAATATTGCTGAAGTTGAGATCTGTGCGGGGGGACGGGGTCGATGCTGGCGTGAGCCTGCACGTATTGCATCTTCCTTGAAGCCCAATACAGATAACTATGTGCAAATGTGAGCCTAAATGAGGTATCGAATGACAAACTGAAGAACAAGTGTGCGAGGCAAAGTAGCAAGGTTACTGAGGGTTGGCAAAGTTGAAAATAGTATGAGCCCGTACAACTGATAGAAACATCCGAAGTTGAATAAGTCGGCATACTGAAACTAATAAATGTGCAATGGATAGGGGGGAGAAAGTCGGCAGCTTGCTGTCGGCTCCGAAACCTTCCAACAGGGGGGGGGGAGCAAGTCATCGCTTGGTGTATTGAGCCTTCTTTTTAAGAAGACTTGTTACACTATATTCGATGGCTCCGAAACCCGACAACTGTGGGACGGGTCGATGTCTTGTATATTGAACTTAGTTCAATCATACTAGTTGCATCGGCCCCGATCCGGCAATGATAGGAGGATTAAGTTGGGGCTCCGTAACCCATTTAGGTGGGGGGGATAAAGTTGAACGGTTCGTCAACTCCGACTATCATACTCAAGTAGGGGGGATTAAGTCGATGTTGTATATTAAATTGAGTAATCAATTTAATCATACTAAGATCATCGGCTCCGAAACCTACAACGCAGGGAAGAAAGTGCTGGTAGAAAGCTTCGGTGATTCCAGTAACTACTTTTGGGGCTTACCAACCCCACGTACCCGAGGGACAGACTGATCACAGTGCAGGGAGCTATGCTTCAGTCGAAGAGCCTTACCAGTGGTTCACTGGTACCACGGGAGCCGGGTAGCCCATGGAAGGTTGCTTCCACCCCCGGCTATGGCTGAGGATGTCCTCGGATATACACGTGGTGGCTGTGGTGTCCACATCGTGGGCAGAGCAATCAAAGCTCGGCGTAAGGTTGCGTGATCTAGTTTAGATCAACAATCTGTTGCCATGAACGAGAGATTGGCAGAGATTTAGATAGGTCTCGCTTCTAGCAGTAAGAAATACTGACCCTGCTAATAGTAAAAACTGCTACCTTCGGGGGCGCTAATGATTGTCGTCAGAAACAATCAGAGTTGCTAAGGACAACTGTGTGGCAATTCCACAACGTGAGTCAAGCACCACAATAAACAAAAATCGACCTCATAACATAACACTCTAAAACGCCATTCAAGTTTAATCGATTTCGAGTAACGTCACTTTTTTTTCGCACGATAAACATGTTGAGAGAAATAAGGACCATTTGCGGAACGTGCTACTTTTTTTATTCAATCAAAAGAAAAATGCAAGTGAAAGTCATCGCAATCTTGAGGAGACTTACGGGAACGATTTACTATCACTGGATGCATGCGTGCGTAGGTTTCGATGCTCCAGAAGTGGTGATTTTGACTTGGCAGACAAAGAACGCCCAGGTCAGCCGAAAAAATTTGAGGACACCGAATTGCAAGCTTTATTGGACGAAGACGCTACACAACTCCACAACTGGCAGAGAGGTTGGATGTTGCTCGTCGAACCATTGAAGACCGTTTGCGTGCTATGGGAAAGATCCTGAAGAGCGGAAAATGGGTGCCACATGAGTTGAACGATAAGCAGAGGGAGAGGTGAAAAACGGTTACTGGGGACGAGTAATGGGTTTATTTGGAAAACCGCAAGCGTCAGAAATCGTATGTTGATTCAGGACAAGTATCAACATCGACTGCAAAACCAAATAGCTTCGGGAAGAAGTTGATGCTGTGTATCTGGTGGGACTAGAAGGGTGTCGTGTATTATGAGCTCTTGAAACCAGGTGAAACTGTTAATACGCAACGCTACCGACAACAAATGATCAATTCGAACCACGCATTGATCGAAAAATGACCGGAATGGACTCGTAGGTATGGTAAAGTGATTTTGCTCCATGATAACGCTCCATGTCACACATCGAAACCGGTCAAAGACACCATTAGCGCACTTGGCTGGGAGGCTTGAGGCTTCCGTGGCGTAGTGGGCAGCGTGCTTGCTTCTCAGTCGAGAGGTCGTGGGTTCGATTCCCACTCCAGGGGGGGGGGGGGATTTTTTTAAGCACGAATTTTTCAGTTGCTACTGGCGATGAAAAATTATTCGAAATAAAATGGGCAAACGGTGTAAAAGTGAAACAGTTCCACTTCAAGAAGGCCTAGATACTCAGTAGATGGTTTCTGTTCGCTTTCTATCATTCAGTTCCCCCATAACATCTGCAAATTTTGTCAGTAAGCAGCCAGTACAACTGAACAACCCAGCCCAACCAGCTTCCTCCACTCGCTACGGTCGTTCTAACTCCCCTTCCTCTATCTTCCCAATCCCATTCCTTCCCTCCATGACTGTGTTCGTGCATTGCACGTAAATGCCGAAATTGCCTATAACACAGGTCATTCTGTAAAAAAAAAAGGTCTTGTCCCACCCGCCGTATTCACCAGACTTGGCTCCTTCCACTTGTTTGCATCCATAGGACGCGCATTTGCTGAGCAACAAACACTTCGACAAAGTTGAAACTTTGACAATTCGGATGACTGATTGGCTCAACGGAAAAGATGGAAAGTTTTATTGGAAGGGAATTCACAAATTGTCTGAAAGATGGTAAAAATATGTGGCTAACGATGGAGCATACTTTGAATAAAACTATATTTATCATTCCATTGGAATTATCGGTGTTTTTCTTCAAAAAAATTCAGAATTGTTAACCGCCACACCTGGTAGTTAGGTTTTATTATTATTTTTTTTTTTTTTATTTGTAGTAATCAGGCAGTTGATGAATAAACGAATATTATTATTATTATTATTATTATTATGGAAAAAAATCCCTTTAAAATTTTCCGTTGAAAATTCTATTCCCTACAAAATTGATTAAAACCGTTTTTATCCCACAATCAATGGTTTGGCTTGTATGCGCCATTAAAGGGCATCATTGGCGGAACTGCTAATTTGATGAAGTTCACCTTTGAAAAAAAAACAGACCACCACTAGCGAGTTAGAGAAGTTAACACAGTGATTGGATTTATTATCCCGAGTGCACCGTCAAACCCTTGCCTTCGTTGTACAGTCAAGACTTCGGAACACACTACCAGCCAAGCCCAATGAGTACAACCGGCAGCCCTTCCAAAGCAATGTCCACCGTCACTTTCCGATATCCCTGTACGGGGGCCTTGGTCCTTCATTTCCCGAACGTCAAGACTTTGGAACACACTACCAGCCGAACGCAACAAGTCCAACCAGCAGTGCATCGTCGCTTGCGTCTCTCTCCGCCCAAACTAACCCAACTTTAATTTATTTTTTACAATGGCGCTGGACTTTGGCCTCTTGGAATACTTCGCCTCCATCTATCTCGATTTAGTGATCGCGTCCTCCAGTTTGAAAATCTTAGCAGTGATTTGCTGTCTCTGCATCAATCGAATCCTCCCTCCGTGGTTTTCTGACCGATCTTTTTCCATTAACTTTCCCTCTTAGTGTGCTTTTTGGAAATTATTCCGTCATCCCCCGACATAGCATTATAGGGTGAGCCCCTAAGTTATACTCGGTGCCTTTACAAAAAAAAAAACAAAAAAAAAAACGATTCTTCGACATTCCCCCTGCCATATTCTGGAATAACAACATCGCACCTGATCGCCAGGTTAATCGAACCCTGACGTGTTAAGCTTTTACGGAGGCGTCAAAAAGAATCCGCAGAAGTTTTCCATTGCGGACTGCAGAGTCATGTGTGTGAAATTTCTCGGAAGCTCTTCGGAGCAGACCGGGGACCAGTCATGCATTGTCTGTGTGTCTGATTCATTTCATTCTAATTTTTTTTTTCCAGTAATTTCCGATTGAATTAATCCGTCTGACCCTCACATGTGCCGCCGCCTCATGCACACATTATCATGTTGTTGTTGTTGTTGTTGTTGCTGCAAGCACATACCTACATATATGTGCAGTTTTGGTTTTTGTTGCTGCTTCGATCAAAAGTTATATAAAAGGTGGCTGGACTGGCCGATTCAATTCCCTTGTTGGATATTGTGTGGTCAGCCAGACAGAGGAGCCTCCCTGGGCACTTTGTGTGCTGTAAACGTATGAAGAGAGCCGAACGAACGAGCATGCATGCATGCATGCATCGAGACACTACAACTGTGTCAGCAACCCCGAGGTCTTATGTCCGACCTCGTAACAGCTCGTTGACCTGGTCCGGCTGTGACGGTGACGCTTTAAGGTCTTAGACCTCTCTGTTAGTTCTCGTTCGCGTTCTGGGTGTGTGTGTGTGTGTGTGTTTGTAATTGGGCGCCCAAATTCCATTATTCAAGGGGTCAGCGATCCTTTGGGTCTGGAATGTCCATGTGTCCGGTCTCATATCCTTTTTGGATTCTGGCACTCTTTCGAGTCTGTAGAAGGGGAAGATCTTAGGATAAGATGATCAGCGATCCTTTCTCTTCTGTGGTTCAACGCCCAGCGATGATCTGAAACGTCAGTGTCAGGGTGCAGATCCCATTAGGATTCCGGCTCTTCAAAACGCCTTCTTGGAGATTATGGTACGGGAAGGAGTGCCTTGTGATAAGTGTGCAGTAGCGCCCGATTTTAATCATTCGCGTGGTCAGCGATTCTTTCCATTCCATGTAGTAAGACCCGCGATAATCAGCGTCACCTGTCCACCACTTCGGACTTCGGCTTGGGAGGATTACTTGCAATGGACGATGAAGTTCATCCGAATCCGTATTACGGGTGTTCATCTGTACATTGCAATTATCATCACATTACATAATAAATGGACTTAATGGATTTGTCCACATTATAAGGATAATTTCCCAGCTACGAGCTGGTAAAAGGGAAATTTTCGTAATATCTTGAAAACGTTATATGAGTAGGGGAGACCGAGGAGACTTGGTCATAGAGGAGACTTGGACCACTGGTTCGTTTTTAGTGATTTTTGCTACAGTTGGCAACTCTTCTTTTAGTTGTCAGAAGCAGGTGGCTCTGCTTCCCGTGGTCAGTAGTCAAGTAGCTATGTCTCAGTTCATTGAAGAGTGTTTGGGTGGCGCCAAAGTAAAATTTCCAAGGAGAGTTGGTTTATTTTTCATACTTTTTGTGGTTATGTTATGGCTTTTGTTTAGGGGCCTATCTTGAGCAAATTTCATGAAGAATTATTTAAAAATGTCAACGGATGCATAAGATAAAGTTGGACTATTTTTGCCACATGGTTTAAATAAACAAACCAATCTTAAGAGGTACCTGGATCTTGATTTACCTGGTGAGCAGGAAGCTGTTCCCACTATTAAGGGCTATCAAGGCAGCTTGGTTTTTAATATTCAGCAGGAGCAAGAGTTAGTAGAATACGCTATAACAGCAGGTAGACTTCACCACGGACTAACGAGCGTTTCAATTTTGTAGTGCTAATAGAATTGCTTTGCCCAGTAAGTGGACGGAAGAGGGATCTGCCAGTGTTTCATGGCTTCGAGGCTTCATGAAAAGGCATAGCCAATTGTCAATAAGAACTCCAGAAGCCACTAGCTTAAGTCGAGCCACTAGTCTTAATAAACACAATATTGGAGAATTTTTTAAAAATTTTAAGTCAGTGTTAGAGCGAAACCCAACTTTGGGATACAACTGCGACGAGACAGCCTTGACAACGGTGAGAAACCAGGAAAAATTATCGCAGAAGCAGGTCAGAAAAGTGACCTCTGCAGAGAAAGGTACATTAGTGACCATGTGCGGTGCGATCAACGCCATTGGAAATGCCGTACCACCTTTCCTGATTTTCCCCAGGAAAAACTTCAAAGAGTATATGCTGAACTGTGCACCTGCAGGCACAGCAGGAGCTGCCAACGAAAGCGGTTGGATGACAGCCGACAACTTTTTGGTTTTTTTTAAACATTTTGTCAAATATGTTCTGACGACAAAAAAGTTATTTTAACGATGGACAACCATGACAGCCATGTTTCGGTGGATGCGATTAATTTTGCCAAAGCCAGCGGCATAATTTTGATTACATTTCCACCCCACTGCAGCCACAAGATCCAGCCACTGGATCGCTCTGTGTATGGCCCGCTAAAAAAAACATTACAACAGGGCTGCTGATTCGGGGATGCTGAACAATCCTGGAAAGCCGATGACGATTTACGACATTCCTTCACTACTTGCCACAGCATTTCCCTTGGCATTTTCTGCTGGGAACATTGTCAGTGGTTTTAAAGTCAGTGGGCTGTATCCTGTGAACCCCGATATCTTTTTTACAGAATGACCTGTGTTATAGGCAATTTCGGCCTTTATGTGCACAAACACAGTCATGGAGGAAAGGAATGGGATTGGGAAGGTTGGGGAAGGGGAGTGAGAACGACCGTAGTGAAGAAGAAGAATAAATGTCTTCATACGTGACGGACAGGCCTGATCCATCCAGGTCAGAGGATGGTGGCCCACCCACTTCAGCAGTCGCTTCAAGCTCTTGTGTCACCACGCCGTCTGGTGGCTCCTTGATGTCACCACGTTCGGAGCATTTTAGCCCAGAACAGTTGAGGCCGTTCCCCAGAGCGGGGCCTAGACAGTCAACTCGCGGCGGACGAAAGAGAGGAACGACTCGGATCTTAACCGACATACCAGTAAAACAAAAACTGGAGTTAGAACAAAAAGCTAGGGCAGAGGCGAGAGCAGCTAGCGAAGAGGCGAGGGCAGCTAGGGCAGAGGTGAGCGCACCTAGGTAAGAGGCTAAGACAAATAAAGACATTTAAAAATGATAGATTAATGTGTTTTATTTTTGATATCGAATTTGAGCATGCAGTAGAGTAAGTAATTTTTTTTATTTTTTATGAACAAAATCCGCTGAACAGCTGATGTATATTGTTATAAATCTGGCCACCACGCAATATTGATCTTCTCCAATATGCCAGAACAAACCACGCAATATGAACTTTCTCTAATTAAAAGAAAGTTCTCGAATAATCTTCTAATATTGTTATAGATCTGGCAATGATCTCTCTCAAATCTGCCAGAACTATATAGAATATTCTTCCAACATGTAGAGGGCCATAGTAAAAGCTTCTAGAAAACACAACCAATGACACCCGACGCCATCTAGTAACTTCTAGAATGGTCCAGACCCAGCAGAAAAACACACCAGAGAAGGTTCGAGAATTGGATAAATCAAGTATAAATAGCCAGAGTTTTGCGACAAGTGAGTTAGTTATTCAGCGACAGTTTTATGGAAAACACGGTGTAAGTAAGCGAAAGCGATAGATAGATCGGCGGTGTTGCCGTGTTGTGCGAATTAAGTGAAGTGATCGGGAAATTGTGTAAAAGTGCAATAAATAAATTATCCTTATATTTTAAAACGAATTGTGTTTTTCTTGAAATCCGGCGAACCCCTAGCTCGCAACAATATTTTCAATTGTTGTATATTATTCTTTTTATCCAATACTTTTATTTTGTAATTATAATATTTAAAGACGCTGTCCTTACTCACTGACTGTATTACGAGTATGTTAAGAGTATTATAGTTATAGGTTAGCAAGGTAGGAACCCAAAGATTTGCTTTAGACAAGTTTTAATTGTCATGTATTATTATTTTAATTGTTTTTTTATTATAATTGAAAATATAATTGCTATTTGCAACTGTGGTCAGTGTTTCTTTACCCATGTCCTAGTGTCCTCAAGGGGTGGTCCAAGTGCCTTATTGGTGAGGACACTTGAACCAATTCATGAGCAATTATAATTTAAATATGACGCCCATACAGGATTGTTTTTTATGTATCAGATTTATCCAATATCAGAGGTGAATATTAACATAGTAATTTATTAGTTTAGTAACTGACTCGAAAGTAGAAAAACAAATTTAAAAAATAAAATTCTAAAAGTGGTCCAAGTGTCCTCGGTCTCCCCTAAAAGTGGGTAATGCATAGTCAATTTAGTATATTCACGATTGCTGTATGAACTTCTTTGCTGCGATGTTGAGACACTTGATGTTCATCGCCTGTCGATTATACAGCAAGACAAGGGGAGTTGTAATATCGTATTGCTTCGTAGATGGGATCCTTCCTTAGTCGATTCGTCCTACAATTTCTCTTTGATACGAGTCAATAGTTTCCTTGGATTACCGGCTGTCGACGCAAAGCGAAAATTATAAGACTTCTCTTTGGCCAGCCGTGATTTGATTAAAAGGCTCTTTCACCAATCTTTTGTATGATCTACGTTTTTTATCTAAGGTCCGTTCCATATTTATAAGGTCACTTAATATTTTTAAAAATATGAAACGCTTACATGAATTTGTACACTACGGTTTCTCTAAAATATTCCATGCAACTGGCACAGTGTACAAATACACAGTTATTCACTAACGATATTCCCGTTATCTGAACGAACAAAACTTCCTCTTGTTTCATATTTATAAGGTCAGTTGTGATAAAACTGCGGAAGTACTAACAACATGGTAAGTAAGAGCTAGATTTTTATTTATTTTTTCTAATTCAGTAAGTTTACTCATAATGCCACGTGGGAAAGTACTGAGTGAACAAGAAAAAGGGTTTATTAACAACGCCCTTCATGCGGAGAACTATGGTTTTAGAAAGATTTCGCGTAGAATCAAAGAGAAGTTTGTGTGTTGTGCAAGATTATTTGCATTCTCCAGATTCCTACGGCACTCAAAAACGATCTGAAAGAAAAACAAAGCTGAACAAAACCACACAAAGGCGAATTGTACGCGCATCTTCAAATGCGTCTACCTCTCTTAATCAGCTCAGAGTCATGATAGGCAATGAAATATCACGTTCTACCGTTTGGAGAACTTTGAAATGCACGGATTTCATTCGATACGAAAAAAAAAAGAAGGTAATGCCAAAATTGACTGCCAAGCACAAAGAGGCCAGGCTACAATTCGCAAGAAATAACGTCGACACAAATTGGAATCAGGTAAATAAAAGAAATTGATGCAAAAAAAACTACAATTCAATAGAGATCTATCATGATTTGTCGAACTCCGCAAAATAGGCCTCTGTTGCGTCGATAGACTCCTCATTCGAGCCGAATTTCTTTCCTGCCAACGATTTCTTCAAGTTTGGACAGAGGAAAAAGTCACAGGGGGCCAAATCAGGGGAAGATGGTGGGTGAGGCAGCAATTCGACCAGTTTTGCTGTGGCGATTGCGGACGAGTGAGCAGGTGCGTTGTCATGGTGAAAACGGCCTTTTTTTTCGCCAAGTGAGGGCGTTTTTTTATCAATTCAACATTGAATCGATCCAATAAATCAGCATAGTAATGCCCCGAGATTGTCCTTCCTTTCTCTAAATAGTCGGTGAAGATTATGCCTTGCGAATCGCAAAAACCGGTGGCCATGACTTTTCCGGCCGATGGAACCGTTTTCGCCTTCTTTGGAGCAGTTTCGCCGGGTGCAATCCACTGTTTTGACTGTTCTTTCGTTTCTGGCGTGTATTGATGGATCCATGTCTCGTCAACAATCACGAAACGCCGTAGAAATTCTTTCGGATTGTCCAAACAGTGCTCCGAAGTTGTCGTTTTTGCTCCACTGTTAGCAAACGCGGCACCCATCTCGCCGATAGCTTCCTCATGCCCAATTTTTCGTATAGGATATTTTGTATGCGTTCAATTGAGATGTGTACAATGTCAGCAATCTCTCTGACCTTCATCCGACAATCTGCTAACACAATATCATGGATTTTATTAACCACCTCCTCCGTAGTCACCTCAATCGGTCGGCCTGGGCGCTCTTCATCAAAAACGGATGTTCGGCCACGCTTGAATTCATTAAACCAATATCGGATGGTAGTTATCGAAGGTGCATGGTCCTTATAAACGGCATGCAACTTCAATTTGATTTCCTCACACGTCTTCCCATCGAAACAAAGAAATCGAATCACTGATCGATATTGCTCTCTCTCCATGATTGCAAATAAACACGAACTTGATGAATTTCAACAGCTGTCAAAACAAAACTACTCGATAAATCTGTCTGAAATTTTCACAGTCGTCATTGTAAAGATGGCGCTACATGATGGCATAAACAGTTGTCAGTGTTGCCATCAGTCGGTTCAGTTAAACTGTCAACTGCGGTAGTCGGATTTTTTCGCTCCTCGTCATTTCTGTGTTTTTTTTTAAACCTATTCCTCGTGATTCGTGCCGTTTTCGCCGTGCAAGTTCCATATTTTTTTGTGTGCTGTGCGTGTGTGGAGTGCTTTTGTCTAGACGTATCGTTTTCCTGGCACAGGACTCCGAAGGGTCGACTTGGTCCTCCGCCAGCTTGGTGCCGATTTTATTTTATTTTGTTTTGTTTTCATTGATCAGCTGTTCTAATTTTCGAATTGTTAGCATAGACAACTACCTACAAAAATTATTTTCGGAGTTATTCTACAGTACGCGTCATATATGTTAACAGCCTTTTCAATCGATCGCTTCGTCTTTGGATTCTGCAAAAATTCTGGCGTAATTCTTCACTTTTATAATGGCGGAATGTAATTTACCGTCTTGCGCGGACAAATCAAATAAGTCGCCCTTAATTTGCTGTTCGGGTTTCTGCGGTAAAATATTCCACAGCAAATGTGTCGGCCTCTCTGGTGTTGTTGGTGATTCTGTTTTAAAATCCAATAGTGGTCTATACTGGTTTTGTGCGACTTGTAGACCGGTATCATCATCATCGTATGCTGCCAAAATATTGAAGACGAAATCAGTGGTGCAGACTTTACATAAAGAATTTGTGTCGCTTCAACGTAAATTTGATCGTGCTTTGAGTGACATCGATCAAGTCTGCATTCCGGCGTTAACACCATCTGCTGGATCGCCAGTCTTAAGTGCTGTAGCTGAACCAGTAGTTCTGGACTCACACATTACGCCGCAATCATCTAAAATTCAATTGCGGCCTAGGGGTAAAAAGAATTCGCATGCTGTTACTGCTAACGCCAAAGTTCTAACAGACTCACTGGCGTTACCACCCAAAAAAGTTACGCTGACTACGAATGCTGTTGCTGAGAAAGTGGAGGATCAACCTACAAATTTGCTTTCACCTACAACCTCTGCAATCAACTTTCACTGCACTTTACGGGCTGCCGTGCAACCGAAAGTACTGTTTGTATCGCGCCTCGCTCCTGATACTTCTGAAGAAGACATCAGGGAGAATGTGCTCAGAATTCTACATTGCATGAATGCTCCGATATCGCCTGATCTCGTGTCATGCAGGAAGATTATGCCTGCTTCTCGTGAGGGTATTGCTAGAGTTTCCTCATTTAAGGTCACTTTACCGGAGTCTTTTTTTATGTTTGTTGTCTCTTCAAGCTTTTGGCCTAAGTCCGCTATCGTCCGAGAATTCCTTCCTCGTAAGCGGTTGGCTCGCTCATCGCTTCAACGCACTTCGCCAAAAAACGGACTCGCTCGGTGTCAATCTCCTATAGCAACGTAAGCGGACTTCGTACAAAAACGCAGGAGCTACATGTCGCCGCCACTGCGTGCTCGTTCGATATAGTTAGCATTACTGAGACCTGGTTGTCCGCCCAGTTCACTAATGCCGAGCTTTTCCCCCGTGACTTCGAGGTGTTTCGTCGAGATCGTCATCATGACAGGCTTGATGCTCCTGTAGGTGGTGGAGTTATATGCGCCGTCCGTAGTGAATTTTCTGCAACTTTATTCGATGTTCCTGGTGCAGAGAATATTGAGCTATTATGTGTTGCTATTTCTCTGGGTGACAGAAAATTATATGTTGTCACTATTTACATTCCGTCTCCATCACCAGCGTCTACTTACGAATCGGTTTACTACGCAATGGATACCCTCCTTAGTATTCTTCAACCGTCCGATGAACTTCTGATTCTTGGTGACTTCAACTTGCCTCTTATAGACTGGATACGTTCCGATGACGACGACTATTTATTGCCTTCGTATTCTTCATGTCCTCGTCATGAAATTCAATTTTTGGACGACATGCTATCAACTGGACTTCTACAAGTGTGTCCTATTCCAAATGCTTACGGCAGATATTTGGATCTTGTTTTTTCGACCGATGCTAACTTTACGTCCGTTGCTCGCTGCCACAGCCCTCTACTGCCTGAATTACCTATTCATTTAGCACTTCAAATTGATTTTAATTTTCATTCAAATTTTACAGATTCTAAATGTATTTTTAATACTTATTTTAACTTCGCTAAAGCTGATTTTGATGCCTTAAACTCTGACATATCTAACTGTGACTGGTCGTCTGTACTTGATGAGCCTGATGTTAATATGGCGACTTCTAATTTTTATTCGATTTTATATGGGTGCTTCATGCGTTGCATACCTGTCTCTCGCTCGAATCCTTCCAACAGGTTTCCCTGGCTTGACGATGGCTTACTTCATCTAAAAAATCTGAAAACGAAAGCTTGGAAAGTGTATTGCCACTCAAGAAGTAACTCGGACCTTCTGCTGTACTGCAACCTCAGGGACTCCTTTAATTCCGAATACCGTGCTGCTTATTCCCTATATCTACAGAATGTTAAATTGTCATTAAAAGACAAACCTAAGCAATTTTGGAAATATGTCAATTCAAAAAGAAACTCTGACGGCTATCCAACTAGTATGTCTCTGAATGATATGGTAAGCACTAATCCTTTTGTGATCAGCAATTTATTTGGTAACCATTTTCGCACTGCTTTCTCCAATAGTCCCTCAGTAACTGACTTCAATGATTTTCAGTACTTGGCAAAGTTCCCTTCTACTTCCTTAGTGCCAAAAGATCTCTTTATTGATGATGAAACCATTTTGAAATACATTGAGGACATTGCCGATAATTTCTCTTGCGGGCCTGATGGTATTCCTGCGTCTGTAATTAAGAGGTGTTCTTTATCTTTTTTACCTATTCTCGGCTATCTATTTAATTTGTCCCTTCGATCCGGTATTTTTCCCTTATTATGGAAATTCTCTACTATAACACCTATACATAAATCTGGCAAGCGCGATGCTGTAAGCAATTACAGGCCAATTGCCATTCTTCCTTGTGTTGCTAAATTGTTTGAGTCAATTGTTTGTGATGTTTTGTACTTCCATTCGAAGTCGATTTTGGGATCGTTTCAGCATGGCTTTGTGAAAGGCAGATCCACCGTTACTAATTTGATGCAATTTTCTAACTACTGTCTTTCCGCTCTCGAGAAAGGGCAGCAGGTTGACTGCATTTATACAGACTTCAGTAAGGCATTTGACAAAATTGATCACCTTATTCTTGTGCACAAGCTTAACTTGCTTGGTTTTCCTGTGCATTTCGTTTCATGGATTAAGTCATATCTTTCTAATCGTGTTCAAAAAGTGCTATTCCGTGGTGCCTTGTCTTCTGAGATTTACAATATTTCCGGTGTTCCTCAAGGTAGTCATCTTGGGCCACTGCTATTTTTGTTGTTTATTAATGACGTGAGTGCATTTATTGTTGACTCGAATATTCTTCTTTATGCTGACGATGCAAAGATTTATAAAATTATTTCTAATCACAATGATTGCATAACTTTGCAGAGTGACCTTACGAGTTTTTATAGCTGGTGTGTGCTAAATAACTTACCTCTTAATATTAGTAAGTGCACTATTGTCTCGTATTTTAAAATAAGAAAACCGATTCTATTTGACTATGTTGTAGATGGAACCGCTCTACTTCGTTCTGATAAAGTACGTGATTTGGGGGTTTTATTTAATAGCACTTTCACCTTCGACGACCACGTTGATCATATTGCCAGTAAAGCTAGCGCTATACTTGGTTTTGTCAAAAGAAGATCCAAGGAGTTCAATGATCCATTCGTTACTAAAATTTTGTACTGTGCCTTTGTCCGTTCTGTTTTGGAGTATGCGAGCCCTGTCTGGTCTCCATTTTATTCTGTTCACGTAGCTAGAGTCGAATCTGTGCAGCGTAATTTCTTAAGGTTTGCCCTTCGTGGCCTTCCGTGGTCAGATCCGCTTAGGCTTCCATCTTATATTGATCGATTGAATCTTCTTTCGTTGGACTCGTTGGAGAACAGACGTGAGCACGCAAGAGTGGTTTTCGCTTTTAAAGTGATAACGGGAGTTATCGACTCTGACCAATTGTTGTCTTCGATTAATTTTAATGTTCCGTACCGTGCCTTGAGAAATAAAGAATTTTGCAGAGTCCCACTGCATCGCACCAATTATGGTTTTCATGAACCAATTTCATCTATGCTCAGGCTTTTCAATCAACACTTCTCACAGTTGGATTTTAACATGACCCCCACCCAGGTAAAAAATCAGCTCTCTTGACGTTGAATAAAATTTTATTGTATCTTTTTATTTTACATTATTGTTTATTTGTTATTTTATCTTGTTTTTCTTTTATTATTTTTGTTTCTTCTTTTAGTTTTTATATTGTTTATTTATTATTTATTATTTTTTATTATGTTGTTGTCTTATTTTTATTTTGTTTATTGACTTCTAACTAGCTATTTTGATTTTCATTGTTTTATAGTTAAGTTGTATTAAATTTATTTTTATTTTTTTTTGTATTATTTGTAGTAATCAGGCAGTTGATGAATAAACGAATATTATTATTATTATTATTATTAAACACGGGTACTTATCATACAGCCCTCGTATGTTCATCCAGATGATATTGATCTGCAGCGCATAGTTTGGAAAAAGTCAACGAATGAAGACATACACGAATACCGCTTAAAAACGGTCACATATGGCACTGCCTGTGCACCCTATCTGGCTCTTAAAGTTCTTATCCAGCTAGCTCAGGATGAACAAGAATCTTTTCCGCTTGGTGCAAAAATCCTTTCCAGTTGCTTCTATTTTGATGACGCTTTCTTTGGTGCTGACGATGTAAATACCGCCATTCAACTTCAAACGGAATTACGAAAAATCCTCTCTGCTGTTGGTTTTACTATTCGAAAATGGTCCTCTAATAATCGAGCTGCTCTAGCCAGCATTTGAGAAGAGCATCTCTTAGGTATTATGTGGCAGCCGGACAAGGACGAATTTCGCATGCATGATGTCCTGACGAATGATGAATTACATCCAGTCTGCAAACGGAGAATATCTTCGATCCTCTTGGTTGGTGTGCACCAATCACAATTACCGGAAAAATACTTCTGCAAAAGCTGTGGATTACAGGAACATCCTGGGACGACGAAGTAACAGACGAAATTGCCCGAGAATGGCTTAAATCAGATAAAGTTACCTCGATGGATTGGACTTTGCTCGGACGCAATCAATGTTGAGATACATGGCTTTTCGGATGCATCCATGAAAGCCTATGCAGCCGTAGTTTACATCTGTATAGTGAATAACGAGGATGAAAGAAAAATATCCTTAGTCGCTGCTATAAAAACTAACAGTCCACCTCGCTTAGAACTATGTGGTGCTACTCTCTTAATTCGATTCGTCAATTACGTTCGAAAGCCACTGTCCTTGAAGTGTGGCGGCTGGCGATGTAGACCCACCTCCTCGTGGTGCAAGCTGGGTTACGCTAAGAGGTCTACAGATGAGGGACAAAGTTGCATACTAGCACAAGCTCCGAAACCCATTTAGGTGCGGGGGGGGATAAAGTTGAATGCATTGTGTCGGCTTTGAAACTCATCTTGGAGCAATTAATGATTGAGGAACGCAGAATAGAGGAACGTGGGATGGACGAAGTGAGGACATGAAGCTATCGGAGTTATGGGCGAAGTCCTACTGAGTCTTATATGTTGTACTAGGATATGAGGCAATATGGAAGGTGAGATTTTTATTTGTTGAGCTAAAATGGTTCAATTTATGATAGAGGAAAATGCTGAAACTAGTAGTTGTACGACGCAGTCTAAGCAGCGAAAGTGGATGCAATGTAGGGGGGAATAAGTCGATGTCCTGTATATCGAATTGATTTATCGATTTGATCATACCATTTGATCCTACAATGACGGGGGGGAGTAAGTTGAACGGACTGTATGGTCCGTCAGCTCCGAAACCTGCCACGCAGGGAAGAAAGTGCTGGTCTAGAAAGCTTCGGCGATTCCAGTAACTGCTTTTGGGGTTGACCGTCCCCACGTACCCGATGGGTGCGACTGATCATAGTGCAGGGTAGCTATGCTTCAGTGCGGGAGCTGGGGAGCCCATGGAAGGTTACTTCCACCCCAGCGTTGGTTGAGGATGCCTTCGGCATACACGAGGTGGCTGATGGTGCCCATATCGGGGGCAGGGCATTAATTGCTCGGCGTAACGTTGCGTTAACACAACAACATGTTGCCATGAACGAAAGATCGACAGAGATTTAGATAGGTCTCGTAGCCAGCAGTATGATTACCGACCCTGCAGATGGTATAAACTGCTACCTCAGGGGGCGTTAATGATTGTCGTCAGAAACAATCCGCTTGTTAAAGACAAACGTGCTTTATTCCCTCGAGGAGAAGAAGTTACGTAAAACAACAAGGAAATCTGTCCTTGAAGTGTGCCTCTATTCATCTCTGGACGGATTCAACAATAGTATTAGCCTGGATGAGAGGCCATGCGGCCCAATAGAAAGTATTCGTAGCCAAAAGAGTTTCAAACTTTTAGTGAAGGTGTAACGTGGCATTATGTACCGACTTCTCTAAACACAGCTGATAGTGCTTCGCGTGGAATGGATTCGACACAGCTAAAGGAATTCTCACTCTGGTGGAATGGCCCAACGTTTTTACGTAGACCTTCATCTACGTGACCAAAGTTAGACAACGATTCTCTTCAACGGGATATTGATGCAAAAACCAAAATAACCACTTGTAATGTCGTAAATTAAGAAGACTGATTCGAGTAACAGCCTATTGTCAACGCTTCATTTTCAATCTTCGACAAAAGCAAAGGGCTGTTCGCACTAGTGATCATCTTCGACCGTGGAAACTGAGAAATTCCGTAAATTTCTGGATAAAATATACGCAGCATCGAGATTTCGCTCTCTCTTCGAGGTCTTAATATAAATCAGCAGAGTAGGCTGAAGGTTCTCAATCCATTTCTCGACAAAGAAGCTATCCTCCGAGTTGGAACTCTCCTACGAACAGAAGCACCCCGTAATACTTGACTCCAACGCATCACTTTGTTCACTTCTGATAGCGGACGCTCACCATCGAACTGTACACGGGGGACCACAACTGCTACTTTCATATCTTCGATCGCAGTATTGGATCCTAGGCGCACGCAATGAAGTTCGCAGTTTCGTGCAGCAGTGCCAACGGTGTATACGTTTTCGTACCAAGATAAAGCAGCAGTTGATGGGTATGTTACCTACGGAACGAGTAACACCTTCACGGCCATATGAGCATACAGGAGTGGATTATGCAGGTCCAATTAGTGTACGCACCGCTAAGGGACGAGGACACAAATCTACCAAAGGTTAAATAGCGATTTTCATATGCTTTGTGACTAAGGCGGTACACATTGAGATTGTCAGCGACTTAACATCAAGCGCCATTCTTGCTGCTTCTAGGCGTTCGTATCACGTCGAGGCGTTTGTAAGCATTTATACAGTGATAATGGAACGAACTTTGTTGGCGCCGATAGGGAGCTTCGATGTCTTTATCACAAATGCGTTTCTGAAAACTGCAAGGAAATTGCCGAGCTTTTGGCAAATGACAACACAGACTGGCATTTCATACCGCTTCTAATTGAGCTCTTCGCATCTATCAACGGTTTAGTACAGCTAGTAGACAATCCTATCAAGGCGCTATCCAAAAGATTTGAAATTATGGCGCGCAAGTTTGGGGACAAACCAACTCTTTTGCCAATCACTCTGTCTCAAGTTTACCATCCAATGTGCTTGATATTTCCCGCCTTACTCCGATTCAAAATTTTCGCGCGCTTTAATGCACACAATATTCCACACATCCACGGAAAATAAAAAATCATCAAACGGAAAAATAATTTCCCGGGTGATGGAAAATCAGCAAACAAAATTTTTTTTTTACTGCAAATTGAAAAATTGCGCACTTGTTGCAGCTCGCAAAAAATGCGAATTTTGAATGAATCACGCCGTTCCGTGTCACCAGCATACACGGAACGGCGTGATTCATTCGTCGCAGTTGCAACGAAAAACGAATCACAATGGAAATTTGGAAAAGTGCCGAGGAAAACTCATAAATCATAGTTTGCTCGAAATTGTTTTTTTGAAGGATCTCGTTGGATCTTGATGCAATGCCGGGCGCTAGAAAAATCCAATTTTCAACGGTTTTGTGTTTTTCCGTTTTAATTGAAAAATTTTACAAAGCACAAATTCGTCGCGGCACGAACTATGTGTGTGGTCTGGGTGCTTAACAATTACAATTTTAATGTGAAAATTTTTACGAATTGGATTAGAACTTTGATGTTCTAAACAGCATTTCGGTTTTTCCTGAAAACTATTGCGTATATCGGAAAATTATTAGCATGGAAAATATTTTGATTCGCGTGAATATGACCCCCTTTGATGGTCCGGTTTGATGATTCAGCAGAGACCGTCACGATCGATCCAAGAAAAGTTTAATATCTGGAAATGTTCCCTAAAAAAAAGGGGACAAAAGATTTATTTCCAGTGAACCGACGATATGCGATTTCAATACAAAGATTGGAGAGGGAGAGGGAGAAATATTTTTTTTTTTTGGTTAGGTTATCGAAATTAACTTAGGGGTCATCCTTTAATGCGCGATGCACAGTTAATTCAACATATGGAAAGGAAACAAGCTGGTGGCTAGGTTTGTATAGATAGGGTAGGCATCTGATCGGCGTCATAAGGCGACACCCAGTGTTGTAACTATCAAGTACACATCAATTGTGCTCATCATACCTCCACGTGGTAACCACCGGGTACTGGTCTTGTCCATCTGGACTTGACTTGCTGAACTGATAGGCGCGAGTGCTAATGAAACAGAAAAATTCTAGCGCTATAATCGTATGGCCCTCCAAGTTAGGGGTTGGGTGATGTGTTAACAACTCATCCTCGGAAAAACCACACCTGTTTCGAAACCTAAAGCAACGCCTCGGACTGGAATGATTCAACGGCAACGACCACGCAAACGAAAAATGGACTTCGGATCTTGGAACGTGCGATCCCTGTACAGAGCAGGAGCAGTGAGAGCGCTTCTGGAATAGGCTGACATTAGATCGCACACAATTTTCAAAAGTGGGAAATCATCGGGAAGCCGGGAGTTTGGAGTTGCGTTTGTCGTCGACGACAAGTTTAAACAGCAGGTCACAAACTTCAAACCCTTCAATGAACAATTGTGTGCAATCCGCATCAAGACAAAATTCTTTAATGTTTGGCTTATCAATGTCCATGCCCCAACGGAATACAAAGACGACGAAGTTAAAGACGATTTCTACAGCACCCTAGAATCAACATTCGACTCCCTTCCGTCAAAACAAATGGAACCAACAACTTCTAGTTACAACCCACAAATAGCCCTTACAACTCAACACCGACTTCGAGACTTCAGTTACCACAAAAAGGCAAACTAAAGAAAAATTAGAGCTAAACAACGAAACCATTGAAATAAACTTCCAGAAACAACTGCAATCCAAGTCCAACCATTCCAAACAATAAAGAGCCAACCATCGCTAATTTCATTATGACTCTTCCAAACCTCCTCATCCTTCAATGGAACATCCAAGGCTATATGAACCATAAACATGCCTTGGAACAACTCATTTGCCACTATAGCCCCGATATCATCGCTCTACAAGAAACCCACATCATCCAACGCTCTCTTCACCTGTTTAAAAATCCGCAATATAAATCTTATCATCATAACCATTCCTCTCGCGGTAGAATCGGCTTTTTAGTCAAGACTACTATCCCAACTCTCCCCACTGCTGACTCCTCTACATCTGAACTTCTTCACCTTACAATTACCATTCCCACTCTACCACGCATCCTTGTAACTAACATCTACTGCGAAACTAACGTAAAAATTACGTCACAAATGCTGAATGGAGTACCAAATCCTTCTGGAATACACCATGTATAGTGTTGGGAGACTTCAATGCGGCGAACCCTCTCTGGGGATCCGCTCATTTTTCAACCCCCGGACAGACATACCAGAACTTTATCGATGATCGGGATCTGATAGTGCTGAACGATGGCTCGCCAACACATTTCAGCACCAGAAACACATTAACCGCAATAGATGAATCGCTATCTACTGCCGACCTAGCTCCACTAATTGAATGGAATGTTCATCCTACTTTTGAAAGTAGTGACCATCTCCCCATCCTTATTAGTACCTCCCCGATAGTTAAAAAAACACATCCCTAGGTTCAGAGAAAATCTGGCCGACTGGGAAATCTTTCAAGCCACCACACAACTCCTTTGTGGCCAATCTCCACCATCCACAAGCCCAAATCAAGAGGCAGCTAAACTTAAAAAAATTCTTCGACCTGCTGCATCCAAGTCTATACCAGTATCCCGTCCCTCCCACGCAAGCAGCCACTTTGGTTTACTCCACGTATCAACGAACTACAATTTAAGCGCTCTCCAACCTCTTTGAACGTCATCAAATACCGCAAGGACCAATCCCTTCTCCGTCGCGAATCTAAGAATGCAAAACGTGACTCCTAGGTAAAATTCGTCAACTCCCTGGACCCCTCTCTTGATTCACGTACGCTTTGGGGCAAAGTCAAAAGCCTCAAGTCGAACAGATCACCCTCTAGTTTTCCCGAATATTACACATGATGCATCCATCATATCCGATCCCATTCAGATATCTAACCTTCTCGCCGCTAAATGGAGCCAGTATAGCTCCGAATCTTCTTTCCCATCCCATTTAATAGAACAGAAACTTTGCTTCAATTCCAATTCTCTTACACAACAACCTCTGGCATATGAAAGCCTCCAGGCACTATTCACCATTGACTGAGCTGCATCATCAACTCAGCATTGCCAAAAACACAGCGACTGGAGAGGACAAAACACTCCTCCATGGAATTCAAATCCCGGCTTCTTCTCCTTTACAACAATATCCTATCTACTGGTATCTTCCCTCATTCCTGGAAATCCACCACCCTAATACCCATTCCAAAAAGTTTAAAAGATACACATATGCTTGATAGTTACCGCCCCATCTCTCTCCTGCCTGTCCTCTCTAAGATCTTGGAGAAGATCTTGACCATAAGAATCAGTAGTGCTACTGAGCTTCACTTGGAGAATGAGCAACACGGCTTCCGACCAGGACGTGGAGTGCATACCATTGTGCACCTACTCGAGCACCAAATGGTGCAGAATCTGAGAGCGGTCAAGCATAGCGTACTTTTATCTATTGACATAGAAAAGGCGTAGATAATGGGGTTCCCCAAGGATCCTCACTATCGGTCGTCCTCTACAATAGCTATGCCAACCTCCTTATTCGACACCTAACGAATTCCTTCTCTAACTTGGACTTCGTGGAGGCCTCCGCCGACAACTTCTATTTTCTTGCCTCAGGTAGTCCAGCTGCTGTCCAGAGCAAACTTCAGAGCGTTCATCGGTCACTCAACATGTGAGCACAGCAGATTGGCGCAATCGTCCCAACATCCAAAATCGATGCCCACCACCTCTGCCGCAAAACATCCTGTTCATCTCATTCTGTTGAAATTGATAACTCCACCATTCCCCTGCAAAACCACCTTCGAAACCTTGGCGTCATCTTCTTCTACTTCTACACTGGCGTTACAGCCCAAATCGGACCTTGGCCTCCTGATATTCAGGTTCTTTTCAAGCTTTCCACAACAATCCGACTAAACAAAATAGGGACTCATTAAAAGTCTTCAGAAATGTCGACTTAATATCACTGAGAATCCCAAGAACTCAAGATCTTTCTGGTCATTTGTGAAATGTGTCAATAACAGTTTCAGCACGTCTTCAACACCTCCTCTTCTCGATGGCGACCGAACCGTTTTCGATCCAGTTGAAAAAGCAAACCTTCTGGAAGGTCACGAATGTTCAGCCAATCTCAAAGAAAGGAAGCAAAGCGAACCCCGCTAATTATCGCCCCATAGCCATTACCTCAGTGCTTTCAAAAGTAATGGAGACTGCTGTCAATCGCAGGCTCGTCAAATTTCTTGTGGATAAAAATCTCATTCGTGACCGCCAATATGGATTTCGCTCGGGACGTTCAACTGGCGATCTCCTTGTTTATTTAACCGAGCGTTGGAACTCCTGCATCCACAAATTCAGAGAAGGTCATGTACTTGCTCTTGACATTGCTAAAGCGTTCGACAGAGTTTCGCACAAATGTTTCTTAGCTAAGCTGAAGGTCTATGGTTTTAATACAGCTTTTCTTAAATGGATTGAGAGTTTTCTCTCCGAGCGCTCTTTTAGAGTTGTGTTAGACGGAACACCTTCTGCACCCTTTTCCATTGATTCCGGCGTCCCTCATGGCTCAGTTTTATCTCCTACCCTCCTTTTAGTCGTCATAAACGACGAGCTACTCTCAATCCTATTCATTGTTTGGCAGATGACAGCACTTTGGATAACACCTTCCAATTTGACTCCCTGCAGAGGCACGCCCAACATCAGCGACATCATGCCGTAATGAGTCAATACAGTCATTGAACTCTGACCTGATTTTAATCCTGGAATGGGGTAGGAACAACAGAGTAGAGTTTAATGCCTTAAAAACGCAGACTTCACGTTACTAGGTGTACAATTTGACAATCGCCTTGATTGAAGCCAACACATCTACGAAGTTGCTCTTGATGCTTCGAAACGTCTTTTCTGCGTCCGAACTAGCTACCACCTATAAGGCTTATATCCGAACACGTCTTGAGTACAACTCGCATGTTTGGGCTGGGGCACCAAAATTAATTCTTGACCGTATCCAGAAACATGCATTCCGATTAATTGGAGATGAAGCTAAGACATCGGTCAATAATTCCGTAGGATAACAAAGAAAATACAGTTTTTTCGGTCTAATTTTGCTTTATTCTTCGGCATAGTTTCCTTCAAGAGTGATACAATCCGTCCAACGCCTCTCTAGTTTTTGGATACCAGTTTTGCAGAACAACTTGTCTTTCGACTCAAAATTTGCCTCAGTTGCGGAAATTACCTCTTCATTTGAGCCATATCTTTTGCAAGCGAGCATTTTTTTTCAGGTCTGCGAAGAGCCAGTAGTCGCTGGGGGCTAGATCTGGAGAATACGGTGGGTGCGGAAGCAATTCGAAGCCCAATTCATGCAATTTTGACATTGTTTTGATCGACTTGTGACACGGAGCATTGTCTTGATCAAACAGTATTTTTTTCCTCTGCATGTGTGGCCGTTTCGCAGCAATTTCTCGCTTCAAACGTTCGAGTAACGGTATATAATAATCGGTATTGATGCTCTTTCCCTTCTCTGCATCCCAAAAAACTGAAGCCATTACCTTGCCAGCCGATGTTTGAGTTTTTGGTCGCGGTTCTCCCGCTGCTCTCGGATGACTGCCGATTTGACTCTGATGTGAAATGATGGATCCAAGTTTCATCCATTGTCACATACCGCCGCAAAAAATCTTTTTTATTGCGTCGAAACAGCTTCATACAGGCCTCCGAATCGTCGACACGTTGTTGTTTTTGGTCCACTGTGAGCAAACGCGGCACCCACTTAGAAAAGAGCTTCCGCATCGACAAATGCCCATGCAAAATTGTGTGCACACTGCCTTTCGATATCCTTAGAATGTCTGCCTAACTCTTGCAACTTCACTTTACGATCGGCCAAAACGATTTTGTGGACTCTTTTAATGTTTTCTGGAGTAACAGCTTCATTTGGCCTTCCACTGCGGGGCAAGTCCTCAGTCGAGCTACGACCACATTTAAACTCGGCAAACCACTTCTCAAACATTTGTCTCGACGGAGCAGATTCCAAATAATACTTTTCAAGCCATGCTCTTGTTTCAACGGTGTTTTTTCCCATCAAGAAGCAACACACGAAATTCGGATTTTTCCATGTTTTTAAAAATAACAAAAGTAACGTCACTTCGAGCACTGCCGCTTGTAAAGAAAGAATTAGAATGTCATGAAATTTTGACGCGTCGCTTCTGAAAGTTGGTACTCCCTGCCAATACAATTGGTTCGGCCACAAAGGTGCCATCTGTGGGTCACTCTACGGACTTATTGACCGATGTGCTATATCAACCTCAGTTGATTCCCTCGAGCACTGTCGAAATATCGGTGTACTCTGCATTTACTATTGATACTTCCATGATAAATGCAGCAAGGAACTAAAAGCCCTAATACCACATATATACAATGCCCCCCAAAATACTCGCCAAGCTGCACGCTCACACAAGTACACTGTGAAGCCCTTGTCGTGGAGAACAGTGTGAAGTTTAGGCGGTCCTCCAGGCAATCTCTTTCCCACTGAATACAACCTTCAGCAGTTTAAGAACAATGTTCACCGCCACTTCAAACACTTCCGTCCTGTGTTTCCCTGCTAATTTCCCTATTTCCTCTTGTTTCCTTTACCTATGTCATTAAAGGGTGACCCCCCTAAGTTAATTTCGATAAACATAAAAAAAATGCATTACATCGATTTTCATTTGAAACTAGAAAAAAAATACAAACTTAAAATTTTGTCAGAATAATTACAATAAATGCTAACAGTATGAGCTTCACTTCACTTCTTCTACCACCTCCCATACAAATTTTGTTGTAGACAATTCAATAAAAGTATTTCTCCTTCGAACATATGAGTAAGAAAGCAATGTGATTCGGATGTTGAAAAGCAGATTCAAAACTCATCGAAAACCTTCCACTTTCTCTGCCACCTCCCATACAAATTCCTTTAATTCAGACAAAAATTGTTCAAATTTCCTCGGAAATTATGAAAGCTACAAACTTTAAAATCAGCATGAAACATTTTTTATACTACTTTCGGTGTTTTATACAAAAATTACTAACCTCCCTCCCTCTGCTTTTACCACCTCCCATACAAAAGTCACAATTCACTATTCGAAAGGATTTGAGATGACATGTTGTAACGACTTTATTTCCAGGGTAACCTCAGCGGTTGAATGGACTTCACTTTATACTACTTAATTCATGTAATTCAGGTTTAATTCGATTAGTGTTCCGACCTCATCTGTCTGTGGCCTTGTCGGCGTCGTCACCGACTCGTCACGCTATTACTCGTCTGCGTTCTCCTCGATTATGCCGTCTTCGGCTGTACTTGCTGATTCCGTCGCTAGAAGAGGGAGTACAACTTCGCTAACCTTTCTCCGTCGACTGGAGCGCTGCTATTGTTTTCACGGTCCTGCTCGATGGGGTTTTCCTGCGGTGTATGTGGGGCGGTGAACTGATGTTTTATTCCTAGCTCGGATATGAATTTCTGGAACGCCCGACTAGTGAATTGGACTCCATTATCGGTGACCAAAACTTTGGGAATGCCGAATCTAGCCATGATTCGTTCCCGGAATGCTTTCCGTAACCCATCACTGGTTGCCTTTCGGAGTGGTATCAGTTCGGTCAATTTGGAAAATTTGTCGAAGTATACAAGTAACATAGTGTTTCCATGCTTGAAGCGTGGTAGTGGCCAGGATATTCCATGGTTCTTTAGCGATTTGGGAGAACATTTTCCCTGCGGCGTTTTGTTGGCTTGGTTTGAACTTCTGGCATGATTCGCAGCGCTGCACATATCTGCTGATTTTCCGGAACATTCCGGGCCAATAACACCGGTTGGCGATGCGACCGATAGTTTTTCGGTGTCCTGCGCTTGGTTCGTCGTGGTTCTCCCTCAGGATTCGGCTTCGAAGTGGTGCTGGTACGCAGAGTTTCCACGGTGCGCAATCCTCATCGTTTGACCGATGTGGGATGTGTCGATATAAGTGCTGATTTTCGAAAACGTAGTCCGGAAATTTCTCTGGGTTTCCTCTCACCTCTGCCTTCCTCTTTTCTAGCCATCTACACCCCGAATTGTTTGTCTCATCAGTGTTGGCCATACACAGTGCCTCCGTAGGTTGTCGAGAGAGAGCGTCGGCGACCACGTTCAGCTTGCCCCGTCTGTATTGGATGTCGAACGTATATTGTTGTAGCTCGAGCGCCCACCTTGCTATCTGTCCCGTAGGATTGTCTATTGAGCTTAGCCACTTGAGTGCCAAATGGTCCGTAAAGACGATGAAAGAGTACCCTCCCAGGTAAGGTCGCATTTTACGGATACCCCAGACGATGGCTAGGCATTCCTTTTCTGTTGGTGAGTAATTCCATTCTGCTTCGTTCAAGTGTCGACTTGCGTAAGCTATCACAAACCTCTGGCTAAAGTCCGGACATGTTAACACTGGTGCTTCTGCTAATCTTTTCTTGATGGTGTCGAACGCTGTTTGTTGGTCCTCCTGCCATATCCAATGTTTTCCTTTCTTCAAAAGAGTAGTCAGTGGGTGTACGACGGTGGCGAGCTCTGGTACGAAATGTCGATACCAGGACGCAATTCCAAGAAACCGTCGTAGTTCTCGGACGTTTGATGGTGATTGTAATGCTTCGATCGCGGCGATTTTGTCGGGATCGGTGTGGATTCAGATACTTTGTCTCTTTCTTGAAGAATTTACATTTGTCCACGTTGATTTTGAGATTTGCAGCCCGTAGTCGGCGGAAAACTACTTCTAGGTTCTTCATGTGCTCTTCGAAGGTTGTTCCCGTGACGATTATACCGTCTAAATAGGCAAACGCAAATGGTTCCATCTCGTGACCGATCACTTGGTCTAGTGCTCGTTGGAAGGTTGCCGGTGCAGAGTAGAGTCCGAAAGGCATCACCCGCCATTGGAATAGGCCGCGACCGGGTACTGTGAATGCTGTATATTGCTTGCTCGCCTCATCCATGGGTATCTGCCAATACCCATTCTTTAAATCCAAACTACTAATAAATTTCGCATTCCGTAGTCTGTCTAGGATGTACTGAATCCTTGGCAGTGGGTAGCCGTCGGGTATCGATCGTGCGTTCAGTTGACGGAAATCCAGGCAGAGTCTCCAGGTATCATTCTTTTTCTTGACTAGGACCACGGGTGAACTGTACGGACTGTGTGATGGTTCGATACACCCCTTCCTGATCAACTCGTCTACCTCCTCGATGAGGGTTGCTTCAGTTATAGGGTTCTTGGTTGCGTATCGATGTTTGAACGGTCGGTCGTCATGCATGATAATCTTATGCTTCGTGACGTTCGAGACGCCGCTGAGCTATTCAAAAGCATGAAGTTCCTTGCTTAAGAAATCGTTGGTTCTCTCCAGTTGTTCGGCCATCTCGCCTTGCATCACGTTGCAGGTATTGATGTGGGCTGGTTGTGATGTGACTTCGCTCCTTTGCAGGACGATGGTCTGACTACCACAAGTGAGAATCGCGCCGATGTTTTGAAGGAAGTCCATCCCTAGTACCAGCTCTTCTATGAGGCTGGGGAGTATTCGTAGTGGTATTCTGCACTGACGGTTGCCCAGCCTGATGTGGATAGATAGAGCCTGTACGACGTCATGGTTCGAGCCATCCGCTATTTTTACTGTTACTTCCTGATTGATTATGTGTCCTATCTTCTTGAGTTTCCCGGCGAGGAAACCGCTAATGAAGCTTCTTGTTGCCGCCGTATCCACTGTAGCTCGCACCAATTCTTCGCCAAGGGCAACGGCAGCGAAGATATGGTTATTTTCCTGATATTGGAGATTTACGGTGGTGGAGGGCGTTTATCTGGGGCCTCGCCATCCCTCGCGCCTGGCGGGCTCCTGGTTCGTTTCCCGACGTCTACAACAATCGATAGTCCTGGTGTTGCGGCGTCCGCAGTCCCAACAGATGCGATGGCACAACGTCTTTCTTCTTGTGCGGGCCGGGCTGTGGTGTTTCCTCCCCTGATACTCTCGAAGTCGTCAGCTAGTGAGATCAACTCCTGTAGTGTTGTGAAATCCTATCGCCGGATGTAGAGCTGGTATTTTGCCTGACAGTTCCGGAAAATCCGTTCAAGTTTTACCTCCATAATTCATCGGACGCATGAGGTTCTGTAGACCTAATACGTAATCCTTGAAGCTTTCTCTGGACAACTGTATCATTTGCCGTATTTTGTCGTCTAAGCCTTCCGGTTATCGGGCAGGGAGGAAGAACTACAAAAAGTCTCCTCTGAAGTCAGTCCACTTAGGCCACACTCGGTTGTCGTTACGGTACCACGTTAGCGCCTTGGGTCGGAGGAATTCCGGAAAAGTTCTGGGTAGTAGATATCGGTGGACTCCATAGACGTCAGCCAACTCTTCCACGCTTTCGATGAAGTCGAGGGGGTCCTTTCCGCCTTCATACTTTCCGGGTACAATAAACTCTTTCCTATTTCATCTAGAATATCATATGATTGGGCTTTACGCCCAATTATAATTCTGCTATGTGTTTTTTTTTTTTGCAATTGATATTTTGGGGGTTTCTTTTGTAAGGAACAAAGCCATTTCGGGGCTGGCAATTTGTCATCAAAAATGCAAACAAAACTCTCTTCTTGGAAAAACCGTGAAAAAAACATAATGAAAAAAAAATTCCGCACCATATAGTTCGTGAAAAATTTCCAACCGCACCGTACGCCTTGCCCTAGGTCGATACGCGATCGCATATATGAAGGTTGCTTTTGCCTTGAACCGATTGTTGCGAACGTTGGCCCTAAAAAAACAGCAGTGTGTGTTCCCGCAACACCCACCATCACAATTTATCCCCTCTCGCCCCCCTCCTTCCCACTCCCCTTCATAACAGGCACATTTTTCGCGCCTATCCATGCTTCGAACCCGTACTCTCCCTTTCGCTTCGCTATAAATTCCGTAATCCCCTTCCGCCACCCCCCTCCTTGCAATCCGCTTCCTTATATTACGCGCGAGGTTTTTTATTGTGGCGACGATCGATGATGACGATGATCTTCTTTTCTGACTGTGCGCGTTTTGCACGGGCGCGCTGCCTGCACACTGCACGCGTTATTATGGCGATCGTGTGTTGGCTTTTCTTTTGATTCGTTGCGATCGCGCGCATTATTACCGCACACATGTGAGCATATGCATATTTGACCGTGATCATGCAATTCGATGGAGGAGCGATCGTTGCGCCCGAGAATTATAAAAATAAAATTTTTTTTATTTTTTTTTTTGTAGAGCAGGGTGGCGCGAGGACGGAGGGCGCTCCGAGAAAGAAGAATGAAGGGGCAATGGTTTGCTTTGTCTGAGTACCTATTTAAGATGTGAGTCGAGGATAGGTCTGTTTGTTTTTGTTCCCTTACTGTGACGCATGTTGCCAATGAAAACGAATCTGGCTCAGTGGAAGATCAGCATAAATTTTTTCGATTGTTCTTATTTTGAAGGGAGAAGGAAATTAGATATCGATATGTGGCGAGCAATATGAAAATCGGGTGCAGCCTCTTGCGTCTACAGTGCAAAGGTTGTGGGTTCAAATCCCGATCGACTTATAATTGCAGTACGCTGCCTGCTTGAGTATACCGTGTGGTCACCTCAATCTACGAATATGACACATTCGTAGATTGAGGGTTGTGCGAAGAGCTCGACAATGAATAGTGAAAATGTGGCAATGAACCTTCTGAACCCAAGGAGGCCAAGGCCCAATTCGGGCTGTAGTACCATTGAAAATTATAATCGGGACGATCATGAAACATACAGTGGCGGAAACACATGAAAAAAAAAATTGTTTTCATTATTTCAACAATTTGTACACTTTATCTAAATAAAATATTGTTGCGAGCTAGGGGTTCGCCGGGATTTCAAGTAAAACACAATTCGTTTAAAAATAAGTGATAATTTATTTATTCGCACTTTGACTTAATTCGCACTATGTGGCACCACCGCCGATATTGTTCTATCGCGTTCTTCCACAGATGTCGCTGAATGACTGCTTGCTCGCTGAGAACTACCGTGTTTTTATACCATTTTCCCTAATTCTCTAAGCTTCCGTCGGGTGTCGTTGGGTGTATGTCTAGACTACACTGGAAGGCTCTAGATCTTTGATTATGGGTTTTTACATATTGGGGACTGTTCTATAAAATTCTGGCATATTCGGGAAAGATCATTGCCAGATCTATAACAATATCTTCTATAAAAATATCATTACATCAAACTAAAAGCAAAAAAAAAAAATAAAAACAATTCTATGTAACAAATTTTAAGAAAAGATATGAGATAACAAAAGAAAAATGAGAAATGGACGCGGCAATTAAGTAGCTTTATAAAAGATATAATTTTAATAGCCTGATGCAAATCCTTTGAAATCGATGACCGCCTTACACCTGCGAGGCATGGATTCTATCAGTGACCGAATTTTGCCGATTGGTATCGCATTGCATTCCTCCTGAGCCATTTGGTGCAATTCGTTTTTAAATTTTAAATTTTCCGCTCCCCACTAAATTTTAACCCCCATTTTGCTACAGCTACCAGCGTTTCGTTCCCCGACGATGACCGACTTTCCTCTAAAACTACTCCCTTATCCAACTCGATCAAAAATTTGATTTTCAAATTCCCCCTAATTGTCTTCTCGTCTTTGGATTCTGGTTTGCATCGATCCAAACGTCTCAAGGACCATTCAATTTTCGCCGATATCTTTGCATATTCGGAGGATTTACTATTTCCGGAAAAAACTTCCAGTAGAACGGAAATTTCTTGGAGTTTCAACCATCCTGGTCCTCCCTAAATTCAAACGGGTATTCCAAAACGACAGTGCGCAATGCCGCACGCAACGCTTTCCTCATATTGTCTACTTTGTCTTGCTGAATGCCACGAATATCCAGTTCGTCCTGGCTTAGCCGATTCACCTTTACTTTCGACATATCTTTAGAGAAGTAGTAGAAATTCCCAAAAACAAACCAATACTTCTACGACCCTCTGCACGAGAAGAGAATGCCAACAAAACACAATTTTTCCAAACGTTGGGCGCCAATTATTACAGTTTTTCCCAGTGGTAATTAAAACCCCTAACCAAAGGGCCGAACGAGTCCTTATCCGGCCAACCCAGTGACGGTTCGTGAGCGCCAGTGGTTCCTTGGTTGAAGGTACCCGTTCTACATTTTCGCCAATCGAACCACAAATTCGACGAAAACGACGCGGAACTAAAATTCGCCCAAGAATAACCGAGCTCGACGGAAGAAGAGCTGAGACGCACAATATGGAAAACTCGCAAATAAAACTTAGAATTTGCTTGACGCATATAATTAACTCAAATTAATTAGTACTTTAACGTATTGTTGCGAGCTAGGGGTTCGCCGGGATTTCAAGAAAAACAAAATTCGTTTAAAAATAAGAGATAATTTATTTATTCGCACTTTTATATAATTTCCCGATCACTTCGCCTTTATGACAACACCGTCGCGTGTTTTACTATCGCTTTCTTGCACCGGTTCGCGTCTCGATCATTAAAATGACTGACTGCTCGTTGACAGCTACCATGGCCTTAAACCATTTCCCCCTGTTCTAGAAGCTTCTGTCGTGGATGTTTTCGGGTGTATGTCTCGACTATTCTAGATGATTCTAGATGGCACTTTACATTTTGTGGGACTGTTCTATATAGTCTTGGCACTTTCGGGAAGATCAATATTGCGTGGTTGCCAGATCTATAACAGTATTTTCTTGAGCGCTAACCCGAATTCTTCTACTAATACTTAAAGTTAGGGCGCCTCTGGTGCACTGCTCCCACGACGACCGCCGAATCTCGCTTTACTCCAGACGTTGTCCTTGATCGCTGTCTTTCCTTTTAACGTCTCGTCGAGTCTTTTGTCGCTTGCTGAAGGCACTACGTGATAGCTTGTGACAATCGCAAATTCGATCTTCTCCCAGACTCTGCTTTCCAAACACTCGTGAATTCGTTCTTCTTTCAAACTCTGCTTTTCAAGCTCACCTTAAAATTTTGCGACTTGCCTTCTCGCCGTCATTCGAACAAAAGACCTCGTTTATCGGTCCCGTACCTCCTGTCTCGCCTTGGATCAGTTGTCGACCCCGTTTAAGTAGTTGTGCTCGATCAACCTCTCTCTCCTCGTCATTCGCTACCTTGATATTATACACACGACTGTCCAGCACGGGTCCGAACCGATCTGATTAATCGATTGTGTTTACGTTTGTGGAGTTTTTGTCTACGTTTCTAGGGTTGTGACTTGCCCTCCGTGTTGTATTTTATCTTCAATGTGGTATTCTGCCCAAAGTGATGTGATTCGCGTTTGTATTCGATGTTGTGTGTTATGTGTTAATTTCTACGTTACCCTAACCGATTCCTAATAATTCTTAATCCTAACCATTCACGCTCCCTATCCTAACTAAATAAACCTAGTAATTCAAAATTCCTTATAAAACATTTTCCTTTCGCTAATCATCTTCCAGTGAAGAAATGTTTTCTACGAACCAATAAATTCGAGTGTAAGTTTTCTTTTTAGCCTCAACTACGCGAGATCCAGTGAAGCTGCATTCGCAAGGGGATACCCGATGAACGATTTGGGTGAGTTTCTTCAATAGAATACTGATGCGAGCTAGGGGTTCGCCGGGATTTCAAGTAAAACACAATTCGTTTAAAAATAAGGGATAATTTATTTATTCGCACTTTAACTTAATTCGCACTATATGGCACCACAGCCGATATTGTTCTATCGCGTTCTTGCACCGGTTCGCGTTCTTCCACAGATGTCGCTGAATGACTCCCTGCCGTCTGAAGCTTCGTACTTTTATACCATTTTCCCAATTCTCAAAGTTTCCGTGTCGTTGGGTGTATGTCTAGACTATTCGGGAAAGCTCTAGATCTTTAATTGCCTACATTTTGGAGTATACTGTTCCGTCGGGTGTATGTCTAGACTATACTGGAAGATTCTAGATCTTTGATTATGGCTTTTTACATATTGGGGGACTGTTCTGTAAGATTCTGGCATATTCGGGAAAGATCAATATTGCGTGGTTACCAGATCTATAACAATACGTTCAAGACAAGTTACTAACAATCCTCTTCTCTTCTCTGCAGATTCGACCGTAACCTTCCTCAAGGATATTTTCAACTCATACGAAAGATGCTCTATAGGATTTAAGTCGGGGGAGAATGATGGCCAGTCCAATGTGGTTATGTTATTGTTTTGCAACCATTTTTTTTTTTTGGTATATTTGGTAGTGTGGTTTGGATCGTTGTCCTGTCGGAACTTCCATATCAAAGGTATGTTCCACTCTGCGTATGGAACCATGACATTTTTTAGTATGTCCACATACTGCACTTTATCCATGGTGCCAGTTATTTTGAGCAGGGGCCCCCACCCCGCACCAAGACATGCATCCCCATAGAATCAAATTTCCACCGCCGTGCTTTAACGTGGTCTTCACATATTTCGGATCAAACTCTTTGTTAGCAGGACGTCTAACATAGGTTTTGCCATCTGATCCATGTCTGTTGACCTTTGTTTCATCAATACCAAAGTATATTTTTCCATTGGTCAACAGTCCACTTCTCATCTTGTCTTGCAAATGCCAACCGTTTTTTACGATTCTGCAGAGAAATTAGTGATACCTTACGAGCTAATCTTCCGAATAGTCCAGCTTGACATAATCTGCGTTGAACTGTTCGAGAGCTGAGTTTCACACCTTCTTGACCATTTAACTTCCGAACTATGTCAGTAGATGACATATGGGAGTTTTTCTTAGATAGTTCAACAATATAGTTGTCCGTGCGGGGAGATGTTTTCTTCGGTCTGCACTTCCTTTTGACGTTCCTTATGGTGTCATGCTCAATTGTGTGCTTATATGGGATGTGATTTAGTTAACTGCACTGATTTTCATAGCCCAAATAATTAAGTTAATTGTTAATTGTTACAGTATTGTGTTTTTATATTTATTTCGTGGTAATCGAAAGTGTGTACAATGAATGTTACAAAGAAGTCACCAGGAAAAACTTATCTGACGTTATTTTCTCAAGCGATCGCCGCGCTAACGGTGGTGAGGAGTGGAGGTAACGGTCGCCACACTTAATTGCATTATACACCATCTTTCTTGACCAGTTAACACTTTTCGCGATGGTGGAAATGCTTTCCTTTCTGTTCACTGCATCGATTATTATCCTGCGAACATCTTCTGAGCAGCTTTTGTTCTTGCCCATTACAGCACTGATATATTATTCTGAAATACGGCCCAATGCACTTCGTAAAACTGTCAAATGGAAGTACCGACAGAAAAAATTATAAAATCTTGAATTACCGTAACGTTTCACAATCAAATTGCTTTCATTACGCGAACGTGCTAACTTGTTGTCGCGTGCTGCTAAACTAATTGTTTTGGTTTCTAAATGCACAATGCGATTAACGGGAAATTTTTTGTTTTTCTTTTCGGGTGTTAAATGCAATACTCTGATACATAATAACTGTTAGCTTCAATAATGATTCCGAAGTTGCTATTCCTGAAAAGAACGACTTTTGTGTTCGCGTGCTAATTAGTTGTCCGCCACTGTATGATCAATAGGACAACAACTTCTCAGCAAATTAGATTGACGACAGTTCAATCTCGGAACTGACCCCTACGTAACACATAAGATTGCAATTTCGCGCAACCCTTCGACAGATGTTTTTTTGCCCAACAACTTACCTTATTATGAGTGACCGTCCCCTACAATCCATACTCCCATCTCCCTCTAAGCTGCACCCTACTGCCTGTCCCTCTCACTAAGAGAATGAAAAAAAAATAAACCACATTGCTCCAACATATGAGCTGAATATTAAGTGCATCGCTTCAATGCAATTCATTCATCCGGTCTAAGCAATTTCATCATCGGCTTCCTCCCCTCCAGCTTCTCGGCTAGCCGTCATATTTTTTGTATGGAACAGTGAAAGTAAGAAAAAAAATTGTTTTGTTTTTTTTTCCCCCAAGTCCCATATTGCATTGCGCGACGACAGGCTGCACAACACTGCACTGGCCTTGAAAGTGTGGATGCTTTTTGCGGACTGCCAACCCCGACTGAGCCATATTGTATCGCTTATAATGCAGGGCATAGCGTAGAAGAGGATACGTGTACAGCGTTTTCTCGGATTCCGGTATTCGAGAAGTGATTGCATTGCGCTACGCTACCGTTTTGTGGACTAAAAAATGAAAGAGAGAGCGGTGGGAGGAGGGAGGAATGCATCTTAGATTTTTGAGAATTTTTGTGAAAATTTTTCTGCACAATTTTGCGAAGAATTCCTTGAATGCCGGACGTGGTAATTAGGTCAGGTTTTCCCCACCGGAAGGTTGCAGAGGTGTACACCACCACGCGCGTCTACAGGTTGCGGCGATAACGGACGATCAGCTGCCAAGTAAACTATTTTGTGACAAAGCGACTGTTTTTCATGCAATTAGTGCCGTGCTTCTTCCCCAAAACCATTCCCTAATTCTAGTGGCCCAATTCCCTTATCCACCAGATCAAGTCACAACGTCTTTTTTTTTTTGGGAACGAAAAATAAAAGCTCGGTGAAACCCACCATGATCTGCTGGGTAGATCGCTTGCACGTGGGACAGACTGGGTAATGCTAAAAGATCTACAGATAGGGGGTAATTAGCCGAATAGCTCGCTATCGGCTCGGTATCTTATGAAGATAGAGGGGACTAAGTTGAACAGCTAACTGTCGGTTCCGTATCCTGTCACAGCATGGATCCTTTTGAAATCTGGACCGGTCATGTTTCAGGCAGTTCTCAAGAGGCTCTATGGTTACCAGGGGGCTTATCCCTATAGTGATTCGCAAGTGTACGCACTACCTACATGATGACCATTATAAAATACGACGCTAGAGAAGTAAACCTCGATCCACGGTGGAACAGCTTTTGCCAATGAATGAATGGTTAGTGGGTAACTAACCATTAATATGCGAACTCTAGATACCTGGAGCCCTCCAGTTTTAATCAGCCTTCCCCTCGTAATGCGAAGCTCTGCCAGGGGTGACTCTACTCTCTCGTGCTACTCGTGGGAATCTTATGAACAACAAAAGCGTCATGCATAGACCTGCAGAAGAGGCTCAGCCATACACGTCGGGTACTAGCTATAGGGACACGGTCAAAGGAGTAAAGTTGGGTATTATACATACCGAGCATCCGCTCCAAATCCTAACTTCAGAGCAGCTAGCCGCAATCCAAAAATCCATCCTGGACGTTATTCCAACAGCAGTCATTGAGAGAACAAAGCCAAAATTTTGTGGACTCAGCCTCAAACCAGGGTAGATGCAAATTGTGTGCGGGGACGAGCAAACCGCATTGTGGCTAGAGACAATAGCCAAAAACATCAAGCCGGACGACCCTCATCGACGCTCAAAACGACGGTTTGCGCGCCTCAAACTGGAAAGTCCTCAGTAGGAGGAAAAACGGCACAAACACGATAAGAACCTTCTCCATCGACGACCAATCGATGGAGGGGCTTAAACAGAAGGGGCACCGAGTCTGGCTCAAATTCTCGATTGTGACTCTACGCCCTAAAGCCAAGGAGGTCAGAAGCAGCAAGGCGCAATCTACCGACGATGGCTGTTGGCTTCCTAATACTTTTCAGGCAGCGTTGATTTACGACATAAAACCTTCAAAGGCGAAAAACGAGAAAAATAAAGAGCTAGTGTTAAAAATCATTGAAGTATTGTGAACTTTGATCATCAAACGAGAGAGATTGCGACCGGACCCCTGAAATCGGTTTGCTGTCACTCTTTACCAAGCTTTCATTTGAATTAATATACCTGTTGTTTTAGTTGAATAAAATTAGCCAAGGAGGCAAGACCTAAGCCCGCGTTTTTTCTTGTATAATTATCATCGCCCCGTCCCTTCGATTCAGTCTAAGCTCCTGCGGACCTGACCATTTTCGATATTGGTGCCGAAACCCGGGAATCAGATTCGGAAGTGTGTAAATAGGAACAAATCGGTGACTTAGTAAAAAATTTAAATCGGAAGAAAAAACGCGTAACGAAAACGTGGTTAACGGTGCGTAGCTTAAGGCTTTTATATATTACGTGTATGTAGCATCACACAAGAAGCCCTTGCCTTCATGGATATCGCAACGCGCGCATCGTTTCGTGGGCAGATTACTAAATTAGCGAAAAATGCCCAGGAATACCTTCAATCTGCTGAAAGTCAAATACACGGTCGTACTTCAGTTGAAATCGATGGCATCGAGGAAAAACTAGCGGTATTGTTAGAGCGATTAGCGGAAGTGCACAATAGCTTGTCTCGAGCCAACGCGGTGGTACGCGCTACGATTAAGCTCGAGGATCAAATAAAACAAAGCGAATCGGTAGTTGAATACGATAATGAAGCCGTAAGTGTAATAGCTCGCTTGAAACAGAGACTTCTTAAGCTAAGGGAAGCACAGAACGCTAACCTGCATATTGAAACAATATTCCCGGCAGCCCCAACTAATGCAAAGCATCATACATTGACAAAACTTCCGAAGTTGAATCTTATGAAGTTTTCGGTGCAGAGAAGTTCAACTATTTACTGTCTCTTCTAACGGGTCAAGCGGGAGAGGCTATTGCCGGTTTCACACCTACGGAGCAGTGCTACGAAGCAGCGATTTCTCTCTTAAAGGAAGAATATGGTGAACGTGAAAAAATTATAGATAAAACGATGAGACATCTTATGTCTCTAACAGCTGTAAGCTCCAGGCATCATGCGCTGGAACTACGAAAGCTCTATAGCTCGGTAACAGCAAGTACAAGGTCTCTTTCCGCTCTTGGAATCCCGTCGGTTCAATATTCGATCATGTTAAAAACGGTGCTTTTGAAGAGCACTTCAAACGCGCTTCTAATAAGCTGAAAGTAATGGGATCAATATTACCGTCTGAGGAAGTACAAGGATACGCAAGCAACCAAAGTATCGAATGGAGATTTATCGTAGAACGAGCTCTGTGGTGGGGCGGCTTCTGGGAACGCCTAGTTAAAAGCGTTAAGGAGTAACCGTTGGAAGATCAACTCTCACTGCTGAACAATTACAAACATTTTTGGTCGAGGCTGAGAGTGTAATAAATGCTCGACCGCTAACGTATATTAACGAAGATCCTCTTGATCTTTCACCACTAACACCAGCGCATTTCTTGGTTGGTGGTTTTCTCATTCCGTTACAATCGACCCAATTGACCAACGTTCCAGCGATTTTCAAATAGCCTGGAAAACCCGACTTCGTTTAACGGAACAATTCTTTCGAAGATGGAGAACGGAATACGTACAACAACTTAGATCGGCGCATATTAACGGAAAATGCTTTTCTTCAACATTAAAGGAGGGCGACATCGTTCTAGTTTATGACCCAGCTCTTCCGCGCGTATTGTGGAAACTGGCTCGCATTGAAGAAACTTTTCCTGGTAGAGATGGAAAGGTTCGTGCTTTAGAGGTGCGGTTCGCTAATGGCTCGCGATTTCGTCGGCCTGTACAACTTTTACATCCGATGGACGTAATCCACGAACCCTCCCATTGCCCGGCGGAGGATGTTAAAAATCATTGAAGTATTGTGAACATCAAACGAGAGAGATTACGACCGGACCCCTGAAACCGGTTTGCTGTCACTCTTCACCAAGCTTTCATTGGAATTCATATACCTGTTGTTTTAGTTGAAAAAAATTATCCAAGGAGGCAAGACCTAAGCCCCGTCCCTTCGATTCAGTTTAAACTCCTGCGGACCTGACTATTTTCGATAGCTAGGTTGGTTTTCAAAAATGTTCTATATTACGATTCAAAGACCGACTGTACTTGTTGAGATCAGAAAACGAACAGGTCCAATAAATGCAAAGTGCATTTTTACAGCCTTCGAATCACTGTAATGTTTTACAATGAATGTCAAAAGTCTTTGGACATTGGTTTCTTTAAGATTTAATGTATTGGGCATGGCGCCCGCCTTGAAAGGCGGTAGTCTTTCGAAATTATAGTTATTGTTATGATACTGTAAAGTTAATCGATTTGCTGCGTTTGAAATTTGATAAGGTTATGTAAAAATTCGAAATAAATATAACAATTGATTTAAAATGAGTTTGATAATTTTAAGACGGATTTCATAGCAAATTTAAGATGAATTTTGTAACAATTTGATGACGAACTGCTGTGTGATCCTTCTATGCGTAGAATGGCGATTTTTGCTAATGCTCTCTTAATAATTCCGTTTTTAAGTTTAACGGACACGACGCGGACTCTGTCATCCTTTCGCGTGTGCAGCTCTAGTACTCTGCCAATAGTCTATTTAAACGGTACCAGACCTTCTTCCTTGACGAGAACACGATCATTGACTTTGATGTTGAGCTCTTCTCGTGTCCATTTGGTTCTGGATTGAATAGTGTTGAGATACTCTTCATGCCATCGCTTCCAAAAGCGCTGTAGCATGATTTGAATTCATTGATAATGAAAGAGCCGATTGCTGTTGGTGGTTGTCATTATATCTGGAAGTGAGTTCAATGGCCGTCCGATTGAAAAGTGGCCTGACGTTAAGGGTTCCAGATCGTTGGGATCTGAAGACATTGGTGATATCGGCCTTGAGTTCCGAACAGCTTCGATTTGACAGAGCAGCGTAGACATCTCTTCATAGGTAAACGAAGAGCATGATTCACCGGCGATGACTTTGTGGAGATATCGTTTAGCACTTTTCACAGCTGCCTCCCACAGTCCTTCAAAGTGAGGAGATCGCGAAGGAATAAAGCTCCTTGTTATGCCTTCGGAGAGGGCGTACTGTTGAAGGGCGTCACGATGTCTCGACGAACAAAAATGTCGACGAACATCTTCTAGCTCGTTTCTGGCACCCACAAAGTTCGGAGCGTTGTCCGAAAAGATTTTAATGCATTTTCCGACGTAAGGCGGAGTTCAATATGTACAGCCTTTACTGCAAAGCATACAAATATAGCTATGTATCCTTTAATAGGAGCACGGCCTCGAATTCGTTGAGTTTGATAGACCAGGCCGCTAAAGTCTACGCCGGATACTGAAAATGGCGGAGCTTGTCGAGAGCGATCTTGGTTCTGGGCACCCATGATTTGTGATGCTAACTTGGGGCGTGATCGAAAGCATATGATACAACTGCTTATGGCTTTGGTGACAGTTCGAATACCCCATCAATAATCCAAAATTTCTGCCGGATCAGGTTGAGTACTGTTTGAGATCCTGCACGTAGATTTCTTAGGTGCTGAATCAAGGTGCTTACAAAGGGATGAGCATTAGGCAAAAGAATTTGATGCTTAGCATTATAAGCAAGTTCTGAGTTTGTTAATCTTCCACCGACACGGATCAACCCATTGGGATCGAGAAATGGATTTAGTCGTAGGATCCGGCTTTTCGCTATCACGCAGCCATTCGATAGTAGGTTAGTATAATCACTTTCTAGATATGTTGATTGAATGTTCCGAATTATTGAAGATAAAGCAACTTCGAATTCTTCGGGGGATGAAACACTCGGAGCACGTAAAAAAAAACTCTAATAAGGCGCTCGAAGGAATTCCGAAATTTGCAGTTCTGTGTGATATCTGACGGCGCTTCAAGTTTTGTTGAGATAAAACAATAATTCCTCTTCCTTCTTTCGGGCATTTGGATTGATTGAAGTTGATCAATTCGACGCCAAAGCGAAACTTCGTGGAGTAAAAATTCTCCATTAAACCACATCTTGTTCTGAAGCAACTCGTGTGGATAGCAGCCGCGTGAGACGATGTCAGCCGGATTTAGTTTGGATGGCACGTATTGCTAAGTGGCTGACTCACAAAGATTTTGGACCTTCGAAATTCGATTGGAGACGAATATTGACCATTGATTGGACTGCGACTTAATCCGGAATAATACTATAGCAGAGTCACTCCAGAGATAGATCGATTCTGGGTTGATGTTTAAACCATGGGTGATTTTATCTATTAGCTCGGCTAACAAGAGTGCTGCGCAGAGCTCGAGTCTAGGTAAAGTTTCTGTTCGCAATGGGGCAACCTTGGATTTGACGCATATGAGTTGTATCAGCGGAGTCGACTTGAGTTCGTACATATAAGCAAGCTCCGAACGCCTTGAGACTTGCATCGCAAAAGCCATGTAGCTGCACTCGCCCTTCGCTTCGATTACCTGTAGACCTTTAACAAAGGTGATCCACTCCATTTCTAAGTGCATTGGCATGCTCTCATCCCAATGTAATTTCATGGTCCATAAACGTTGAATGAATAGCTTGGCGGTCACAATGGGTTGAGGAAACCCAGGGGGTCGAAAAGCTTGGCCATCTGAGAAAAAATCCCTCTTTTGGTAACTGTGCCGTTCTCTATGTTTATGTCGCTGGTAATGAATGAAAACATATCCGTGCTAGGGCTCCAATAAAACCCAAGGGTCTTGATCACGTGATCGTTATTGATGAATACCAATTTTTCCTTATCATCTTCGTTAATCCTTTGTAGAATGACTTCATTGTTGGAGTACCATTTGCACAGTGCGAAACCACCGAGTAGTAAGAGAGCTTGGACTTCTTCTTTGATTTTGTTTAGCTCGGAGAGTGTGTCTGCGCCGGTCATCAAATTGTCTACGTAGAAGTTTTTTAGGACGTTCTTCGATCCTATTGGAAAGTTGGACTGAATTTTTTAATGCAAGCTGGTCCATGCTTCGTATGATGATGTGCCATAGGTTACTGTAGAGAGCCGAAAGGTACGAATTGGGTCGGTAGGACGTTCACGCCACACGATACATTGAGGATTGCTGTCTGGTGGATCGACGATATTTGACAATATATCATTCCAATGTCTGTTGTTAAGGCATAAGCGTGGAGTCGGAATCGCAAAATTAGCGTGAACAAATCGTCATGTAAGGTGGGTCCAGGCATTAACAGATCGTTCAATGATTTTCCTGACGAGGTTTTACAGGATCCATCGAAGACGACGCGAAGCTTGATGTTTTTTTTGTTTCACACGTCCCGAAATTATCCACCCGAGCTGCGTCTTTTGAAGCACTGCTGAGCGGTGACCAATAAGCTTGATTTGACCAACGGAGAGTAGTTCGACGAACGAACTCGCACCAATCTACTCTCTAAGGGACGTTGAAGAGAGGATCAGCTAATTGGATGTTTTTCGGTAATTGCAATTGTTCTGCTGCTTGGATGAGTTGAGAAGGTTGAAATAGCGCCTACTCCAGTGATTGACGTGTTGGTCACGATGCGAGGTAAATTGAGCTGCTGAACGAGACGTTGTGCCATAAAGTTTGATTCCGATGCTGAGTCGAGCAGTGCGCGACAAGTCATCTGGTGACCTTTTGGGCATTTGATGTCAACCAAAACTGTGGCGAGGATGATGCGAAAACATTTGTTTGAAATGGTGTGTGAAATTGGATTGAGGGTTTGAGTTGCTGCTACGAACGAGGAACTATTTAAAATGTTGTTCGGTGTTGGTACTCCAGCGTTGAATTTCACGAAAGCGCCAGTGGAAGATTCGTTGGATGCATGTAGTTCGTCGGCTTCGTTGGTTGCTTGTAGTACTGAAGACCGATTCTTGACGGGAGCCATGTGCAGTACTGTGTGATGTGCCTTTGAGCAGTGTTGACACACACGAGATCGACAGTTTCGAGCCATGTGGCCTCCCTTCAAGCAATTTATGCATAATTCGTAGGACTTTATTGTTTTAAATCTTTCCGTAGCGATTGTGCCAGGAATGGAGAGCATTTGAAGGCGGAATGAACAGTCTGCTTGCAAAACGGGCATGGACGTACTGACGTTGAGATTTGCAAAAGAGAAATTCCATGTTGCCCTCCTACAAGAACCAAGGGCCGCGCAGGGTAAAATTATTGGAATTCCAAAAAAAAAAAAACAGAAAAGTTGATTTATGATAAAAAAAGCGACAGCAGCATTTCTTGTGTCATCTGAAATTAAATATCTAAATATTCCAATTTTCATTAGAACAGATCTTGCAGCTGTTTTGGTGAAAATACCAAAGGCAGGAGGGGCTCAAGAGGTGATAATTGCCTCGACATACTTTCCTGGTGAGGAGCTAGACACTCAACCTCAAGGCGTCATGGAGCTAGTGGAATACAGCAGAATCCACAAATTACCGGTCATTCTAGGCTGTGGCGCTAACTCGCACCACACTAGTCACTTTTGAAGTACCGTACTACTAACAACCTAGAGATAATAACACCGACCTCCATAAATCCAGCTAGGCAGGCAGTACTTGACCCTGTCAAGACCCGGACGGCAATAGGGCAAACGAAAACAAACACTGTGCGTTATAAACTACATAAACCTTGGCAGGGTAGACGTCCGTGATGATTCCCTTCGTCCACTGACTACGTGGCATGTCGGAATCACAGACGATAACCAGTTGGCCAGGTGTAAGCGGCTTAGCTCTTTCAGTCCATTTTGATCGACGAAGTATCTGTGGAAGATATTCCATAGCCCAGCTCTTCCAGATTCGGTCCTTTAGGTTTTGCGCTATCTTCCATTGTTTCCGCAGACAAACATTCTCACAGTTCTGATCAGTTGAACTAAGAGTTGCGAGTAGGAAATGGTTTGGCGTCAACGGTTCCTCTTCATCAAGAGAAATCGGCAAATCTGTCAAAGGGCGACTGTTAACGATGTTTTCGGCTTCTATGAGGATACTTCGAAATGTTTCTAGGCGCGGTGCTTCCTCTTTCAGAGTTCAAGCTAAAAGGCGTTTTGCACATTGAACAAGTCGTTCCCAGTATCTTAAGAATCTAGATGCTAACAAATCGTCAGGTCCAGATGGAATCCCTGCCCTTGTCCTTAAAAATTGCTGCGCTTCTCTAGCTAAACCTCTATGCAAACTTTACTGTCTCTCCTTATCGTCCTCCACTGTCCCATCTTCATGGAAGCTTGCAAATGTTCCGCCAGTTCCAAAAAAAAGGAGAACGCACCAATCCCGCTAATTATCGCCCAATAGCAATAACCTCAATTCTGTCCAAGGTCATGGAAACAATCATCAACAATAGAGTAATAGAATATCTCAACATCAATGATATCATTGACGACAAACAGTATGGATTCCGCAAAAAACGTTCCACAGGAGACCTTCTAACCACCCTCACTGAACGCTGGAACAAGAGCATTCACCAGTTTGGTGAATCTTGTATTATCGCTTTTGATATTTCCAACGCTTTTGACAGAGTATGGCACACTGCCCTTTTAATCAAACTTGAAGCTATTGGTTTGGGCGACTCTCTTATTTCCTGGATTGAAAGTTTTTTAGCCAATCGTTCAATGCGTGTGGTATTGGATGGTGTGGTTTCCTCTTCTTATAAAATTAACGCTGGTGTCCCTCAGGGCTCGGTTCTTTCTCCCACCCTTTTTCTGATATTTATTAATGACCTGCTATCCTCAACTTTCAATCCTATACATAGCTTCGCCGATGACAGCACCTTAGACTTCTCCTATCACTTCAACAGTGCGTCCTTAGCCCGATGTACTAGCTTAGTAGAACAACGTAGGTACATGGTTCAGTCATTGAATGACGACTTGGCTAAAATTCTTAGTTGGGGCAATAAGAATCAAGTTGAGTTCAATGCTTTGAAAACCCAGTGCTGTCTTGTGTCCCACAAACGTGACTCTAACCTTGACCCAATCACCTTCGAAGGCCAGCCATTAACCACTTCTTCAAGTGTTAAGATGTTAGGTATCCAAATCACAGATAACTTATCTCGGAACGATAATATATATAACATCGCCAAGGAAGTATCTAAATGTTTGGGCTACCTAAAACGGTGTAAAAACTCCTTCACCCCTTCTAGGTTACTAACAATTTATAAGGTCTATATTAGACCTCGTCTTGAATTTGATTTCCACCTGTGGGCCGGAGCTGTAAAAACTTCTCTCTCCTATCTGGATAGTATCCAGTGTCGGACTATTAAAATTATAGGAGATTCTGACATCACTTCTTCGCTCGATTCAATCGAGCATAGACGAACTGTAAGCTCCCTAACCCTTTTGTATCGCCACTACAATGGAGATTGTTCGGACGAAATCTCTAATCTCTTGCCCTCACGTATACCCTTACCCCGTAATATTAGAGCTGCTTCGCGCGCTCATAAGTATTCTCTCAACCCCACCTTCGGTCGCACTGTCAAATTTCGTGATTCTTTTTTAAACCGGACTGTTCGAATTTAAAGGAAATATTCATAGCCACTTCCGTCGCTATCCCCTTAATTCCCAAAAACCAATATCCTTCCCCCTCACCGGAGCTGTGCTTCAGTACAAAAGGGCAACCCCTCTAGTTCCGGTGACACATAAAAAAAAAATCCTCCTACGTTGGGGTTGGCTGGACAGTTGAAAATCCATTCACGGTGTCTTTTGCAAGGCTTCGCTAAATTTCACACGTATCGAATAGGCGGTTCCTCGGCAAGAACTCCTTCTGAGCTCCAATCAAATTCGTACCTTCGTCGCTCCTAATACGAATTGGTGTACCACGATGGTTCATGAAATTTTTGAGACACAACAGTAATGCGTCGGTTAAAAGTTCATCGGCAATCTCCAGGTGCACTGCTCGCGTTGTAAGGCATGTGAATAATGCCAACCCATCTCTTCTCACGTCGGCGACCAATGATGACGAAGAACGGACTGCAGTAATCCACCCCAGTATAACTAAAAGGGCGTACGTATGGCGTAAGGCGATCTGATGGTAATTGTCCCATTAACGGATGGCTTGGCACTATGGGCTATACACGATGGACATCTTCGTTTAACGGCCTTTAGTACTGATCGTAAATTTGGTATCCAGAATCTTTGGCGTACCTCATTAATCACCAGTTGATCATTTAGGTGATGACGTTTCTGATGATGGCTCTCGACGATAACATGCATTACGCAATGTTCCTTCGGCAGTATGACTGGCTTACGAGCCGTTATCGGTAAACAGTAGGCTGCGTCAATTCGACCATTAACTCCAGAAAGTCGTCTCCGGCAATTTATGGAGTGGGCTTGTGCAGGTTGCTATCCTTTAAGACACCTCCCGTACGACATAAGTGATCGAAATCACGAGCAAACTCCTCTCTTTGAATTTGTCGGCATATGGTAATTTCGAGTTTGGACATTTCTACGGCCGTAAGTTCCCCCTTCTGACGGCCGGCCTGTGGTAATCGGCAATTCTTCACAAAGCGTAGAACCCATGCGATGCAGTGCAGTAATTTCGAAAATGTTGAACTATTCTCGTAATTGACAGGGAAGATATTGTTGCGAGCTAGGGGTTTACCGGGATTTCAAGTAAGAACACAATTCGTTTAAAAATAAGTGATAATTTATTTATTCGCACTTTAATTCAATTTCCCGCTTAATTCGCACTTTAATGGCAATACCGCCGCGTGCTTTTCTATCGCTTTCACTAATGTTCACGTCTCCGTAATAAAAATTACTGACTGACTCTCTCGCTGAAAGCTTTCGTGCTTTTATACGTCTCTTCCCATAATCATGACTGTTCTAGAAGCTTCCTTCGGTGTGTATGTGTGAACCATACTGGAAAGCTCTAGAACTTTAATTGTGGCTTTCTACATAGTTGAGTATACTGTTCTACATAATTCTTGTCTATTCGAGAGAGTTCGAGCGGCGGGGCAACAATATGCTCACCTTTCACCAACAAAACTCCTCTGATCACTTTTTCATTGGCCGGGCCATGGCTTGGCTCAATCCGACCAGCTTTTTGAGGCCAAAAACCTTCCTCTTGATACAAGAACTCCGAGCCACCAATCCATCTCGAAGATTCCCCTGACCTCGGCAATTTGGCATTCGTCGGCCACGTTTAGACTCGTCGGTAGCCAATGCCATTGCTTTGGTGTCGACACGGACAAAACTCTCGAGTTTTCGAATTAATCCACGCCACAACCGTCTGTCTTCGAGTCACTCCAGAACACAACACGGTGAATTTTATACTCGAGGCATTGACGGATTGATTCACTTAGGTGGCAACCCAGGACAGCGGCCTTTAATTCTAGGCGAGGTACTGTCATTCCTTTAGACGGTACACATCTGGATTTAGCGGTAACTAGAGTGACTCGAATTTCATTTTGCTTCCTCACTCTAAGGTACGTGACCGCGGCGTATGCACTGAAGCTGGTATCCACAAAAATATGGAGCATCTGGCCATTGAGAACTCTTTCACTTCCAGAAATTCTCGCCATCAATTACTCCATTGAGTGAATAGTTGGTGTGGCAAAGGATCGTCCCATCCAACCCTCAGCTTCTATGTGGCTTGAAGAAGTATTTTTGCAAATATGGTGTTGTTAGCGAGCATGTAAACAACCCGTCAATTTCGAATGAACTCATCAATATATCTAGCATTGGCTGTAGTTCTACCGCACTCTTTAATAATTTATCGAATCTTACAATTCTCTATCAAAATGTACATGGTCTTACAACCAAGTTGAATGACTTCATGGTATCCACTCTTGAAAGTATGCCTGACATTCTATGTGTTACTGAATCCTAGTTGAACTCGTCTGTGCTTGACTCCGAATTTTTTCCGAATTGCTACACAGTTTTTAGGCATGACCGTCATCTTCTACGCTCGATCAAAAAGGACGGAGGTGGAGTACTCATTGCTGTTAAAAACACCTTGCCATCGTCACGTTGTTCCGATTTCGATGATTTTCCTATTAATCACCTCCTTCTTCTTAAAAGTAAGGTCTCTCGTGGTCGATACCTCTATATTTGTTGTGTCTATATCCCATGCTGCTGCGATGTGGGAACTATCGAAAAGTTCTTTGACAACCTTTCCGATTTCGCCAACTGAGCTGGTCCTAACTCCACTTCTCCATCATTCTGGTCATTCACCACAGAATTACATCAGTGAATTGTCCATTAGCGACAGTGACGTTATCTCCATTATCAATTCCCTAGATCCAAAGACCAGTGGCGGTCCTGATGGGATTCCTAATCTTTTTGTGAAATTTGCCTCTTCGGAGCTCTCGGTGCCGCTTTCTCTTTTGTTCAATAAATCACTTGAGGAAGGCTGTTTTCCTGCATGCTGGAAGTTAGCTAATGTTTTTCTCATTTTAAAGAAAGGAGACACCGAAAATGTTGCCAACTATCGCCCAATTTCTACCTTAAACTGCTTCGGTAAACTTTTTGAAAGATTAGTCCACAATGCGGTCTGGGAGAAACTTAATCATTTAATATCACCCGTCCAGCATGGATTCGTTAAAGGGCGGTCAACTACCACGAATTTATGTGAATTCACTGACTTCGTAGCACAATCCTTAGATCAACATAACACTGTTCATGCCATATACACTGATTTTTCGAAAGCCTTTGATACTGTAGGTACGGTGTAACATGCTCTCTCCTGAATTGGTTTGATTCTTACCTGACGGATCGTCGTCTGCGAATAACGTTCAATGGACATTCTTCTGCTGAGTTTCTCTCTAACTCTGGAGTTCCACAGGGATCTATTCTTGGTCCACTGCTATTTACGCTCTTCATTAACGATCTGCCTCAATTCCTATCATCAAATTGTCTCTTATGCGCGGACGACCTCAAAATGTTCCGTGAACTTTCTTCTTATTCTGACTGCTTGGACCTCCAGACTGACTTGTCAACTTTGTCCAGTTGGTGTTCTAGCAATGATATTTGTCTGAACATTGAGAAGTGTTTTGCTATGGAGTTTTCGTATAAGACTACCTCTCCTGTCCTCACTTACTCTATTAAAGGAACCACCCTTGTAGCAGTATCTTCAATAAAGGATCTAGGAGTGACTTTCGATCGCAAGCTTAAATTCGTCAATCATTATTCTGAGCTTACAAAGAAGGCATACAGACTTGCTGGGCTCATCCTCCGTACGACGGTCCAGTTTAACCGTCCAGGAGCAGCAGCCCTGCTATTTTCCACTCTCGTTCAGCGTAAATTTACTCGCACCCTTTCGTATAGACCTCATATCAGCAACAATGACAGACTTATAACACTTCAACTCCAACCTTTGCATCTACGACGGACTTTTCTTGATGCTTGCTTCCTCTATAAACTTTACAACTACTTGCTTAATACCTACCTCTGCAACGACCTGAATTTCCGGCAGGGAACAGTCTCAACCAGGAATTCAGATATCTTCCTCGAGCCTCACTCGATATTTACTACCACTCCCCGATGTTGAGAATGGAAAGGAACCACGATCAACTTCAACTTGGATCTTTAACTACTTCTTTTGTTTTATTTAAAAATAGAGCGAAAACTATAATCTTTAATGTTTGAAATCTTATCATCACTGCTCTAATATTTCTGCTTTTGTATAAATGAAAATGTTATCTTTTTGTTCAAAGCGTTTAAATAAATAAAACAGAGGGGTCGTAAATGGCCATGACTACTCCAAGCATTTCCCTCTTGGTCGGTGAACGCTCCACTTCCAAAATCTGACGTGGCACCTTGTCGAATTTAAAGTGAAACTCCAAAGTATCATTCTCTACGTTCCAGAATAGACCTAACACCTAATCGGTCTGTGGTTGACGTTCCATGGAAACAATCTTAGTGTTGACAGACTGACTCCCTTTCAATTTGAATTGCAATTCCTTGCAGTTGGACACGAAACCGCGAAGCTTAAATTCGGCTTGAGCATTGATTTCAATGGCTTCTAATGTTACTTCCTCGGCATCCTTTTCGTTAACGAAACTGATGACAAAATCATCAACATAAGTTTTCTCAATGATGGCGGCGGCTCCTCTAGGCATGCTGTTTTTCGGAATTATGAAGTGGACTGTATTTCGCTTGAAATCCAGCGATCCCCAGCCAGTAGGGTATTCGTAAATGCAGCAGAGTGTTCCGTTTCGGATCCAGTGACCTCTCATCATACGTTCCAGAGAGGGTAGACACCATTAAAAAAGTAGAGGGAATACGGCTTAGAACCCATTAACCGTAGGACTATACTTCTGCCCCCGAGCACATTTCAATTGGTGTTAGAAGTGTGATTCGAGTGACCGCGAAGAAAATTCTCTCCTCTTTTCAACTTTTTGCGCAAAAATTTAGCACAAAAAATAGGTAAATCTAATTATAACCGTAAATTATTGAATATTTTTATTTCGCAATTTAATATTCGAAAAATTTACTTCAATTCTTTTTTTTTTTTTAATTCACTTCATTATCCAAGTATTTGATAACTTTTTTTTCTTATTGGCCTCCGGCAAAAGAAAGTTGAAGCAAATTATTTAAGAAAAGAAGAAAAAAAAAACACTAAGACTTGCCGGAGTCCAAAGAAAGAAATTAAGTAACACGTTGTTGTCGGCGGTTTTGTTTTTCTGCTGTGCTTTTCCTTAAGACCTGAACCAGAAAATTCGGGACGGACAGAGACAGAGAGACTGTGTAACTAAATTCGGGTGCGACCTTAAAGAAAAATTCAACATTTCTTTCACTTGTGATCTTTTTTAAATCTTTTTTTTTCTTTCTTTTCTGTTTTCTTCTTTACGTTACTGCGCGCTAATTAACTTTCTTACTGACCTCATTTTTTTTTCTTTCTTTCTTTCTTTTCACGTCGATTTCATAATTTGGATACCAATCTTCTCGAACCGAACGAAAAACAAACGAAAAAAAAAAAACTAAATTATTCAATTTGGGTTAAGTAGTGTTTTTTTTTTTTTATTATTTTTCAAAAAGTAGGTTAACGAACGTTTGAAAGAAGAGAAAATCAAACCAAAGCAACTTCATCAAGTTTAAGGTCGAATTAATGTCACGCCCGCATCGTTGTGGTGTAGCGTAATAAATTTTTAGGTTTGGTTGTAGCTGTGGGTTGTTTTTTGTTGTTGTTTTTTTAAATAATAAACAAAAGTTATGTTGTCAGGGAAATTTTTTATGATTTGGGAAAATGCGAAAAAATACGATGGGAAATTTTTGGGATTTTTGATGTAAATGTCATTGGCCATCTTAAAATTTATTTGTTATTGTGGAAGGGTTGGCAGCACAGCCCTCTATCTACGAATTTTGATGTGACCCCGATGTACCCACGCAGCAGTGTGCCGGAAATATACACTTGCTAAAAAAAGTATCCGTACATGCAAGGGAATAAAGATGTTATATTAAAAAAAAACTGAGATATTCATTTAATCTGGCTGTTTATACTCGAGATGAAATCTTAGAGTATTATAAGTTTGCTCTAAAGTTTGTAACGCTAAGAAATAAGGCTCGGAGAAATGAATAATTAATATTATCACTCAAAAATCTCAAAACCGGATGTCCGTCCGTCCGTCCGCTCTCTAGCTTGAGAACGCGTTGAGCTAGAAAGCTCAAATTTCGTGCACGTCGTTTTTGACAAAAAAGTAAGGTCAAGTTCGTCGCTCCACTCCTTCTCCCCCCTCCCATACAAAATGACACAATTGCGCAATTCGACAAACAGATTTGCACAAAAAGTATTAAAGCTATTGGGCTGAAATCTGAAATATGTTACTTTTATGATAATATCAATCTACTGTATAAAAATAGCGGAATGTGTCCTCCTTCTCCTTCTACCACCTCCCATACAAACTGTACTTGTCTTACTCTAAGCCAATTTACTCAGTGCGTATAAAACTTAGCGGGCTGAAGTTGTGCGCTAAATATTTATTTGGAATTATTAGTAAGAGCAAAAAAAATTAGACATTCAGTTTCACCCCTTCCACCCCCTCCCATACAAAATGACACAATTTCGCAATTTGACACGGATTTTTTCAAAAACCATGAAAGGATCTGAAATTTTTAATATATTACTTCTATAATAATTTCGATCTGCTGTATAAGAATTAGTTGAGGCCTCCGCTTCCTTCCACCACCTCCCATACAAACTGCACTTTTTTTACGAAATACTCTAAATAAATTTACTCAGTAGTTATGAAATTTATCGAGCTGAAATTATGCACTAAATAATTATTTAGAATTATTAGTAAGACTAAAAAAAAATTAGGCGGATAGCTCCACTCCTTCTCCCCCCTCCCATACAAAATGACACAATTGCGCAATTCGACAAACAGATTTGCTCAAAAAGTATAAAAGCTGTTGGGCTGAAATCTGGAATATGTTACTTTTATGATAATATCAATCTACTGTATAAAAATATCGGAATGTGTCCTCCTTCTCCTTCTACCACCTCCCATACAAACTGTACTTGTCTTACTCTAAGCCAATTTACTCAGTGCGTATAAAACTTAGCGGGCTGAAGTTGTGCACTAAATATTTATTTAAAATCTAATAAAGGCAAAAAAACTAGGCGATTAGCTTCACCCCTTCTACCCCCTCCCATACAAAATGACACATTTTCGCAATTTAACAATAAATTAATTTACTCGAAAAGTGTAAAAGCTATTAGTCTGAATTTTGAGATTTATTACTTTCATAATGATTTCAATCTACAGTATAAAAATTATTTGCGTCCTCCCTCTCCTTCCACCACCTCCCATACAAACTATACTTTATCATGAAATGCTCTAAGACGATTTTCTCCGAACATATAATATTTATGTAGCAATTGGATTTAGGAAGGATTGGCGTGAACAGGAAGTGCGATTTAAAGAAGAAAACACGACGTCAATGATAAAATACTTTATTTCTTACGATCATCTCCGCCTAACGTTGCTTCTCGATTGCCTGATCTCTTTTTCCATCTTCTATCTCTCTCGATCCTACATCTCGGCCGTCCTGCTCGTAACATCGCCCTCGATGCTCTCATGATCATCGTTCTCGTCCTCGGACGAACTGGTTTCACAATCCGCATCCTTGTCTCGGTTTCGAGACATATTATCATATTATCTGCCGAAGAACTCGTTTTGGTTGGGCCTTCGTGTTCACCCAACTTTTCCACAAGATATCTCTCATTTTGCAAAACAGAAACAACTCTGTAAGGGCCCAGGAACTTGCCATGTAGTTTTAATCCTGATCCGAATTGGGTCCTCTTCACCGCGACAATGTCACCCACGCTATATTCACAGGCTTTCTTTCACTTCCGGTTATACGATCTACGGTTCTCCTCTTGTACTCTTTGGATCTGTTGAGTTGGCTTCGCTCGAAGTTCGGAACGTTCCTGACTGAGGGCATCCCTTAACTCTTTCTCGATCAGCTCCTTGAACCGCAGACCTTCTTTAAGCCGCATCGAAGTTTCGATCATCAGCTGAAACGGTGTTGTATCAATGCTTCGACAATACGAAGCGTTCACATATTGCGGAACGCGTGGCACGTATTTGTACCAATCTTCTGGTTTCGGTGCTGCCAATTTCGTCAATATGGGGATTATTGTCCGGTTGACCCGCTCGACCTGATCATTTCCGCATGGAACACCCGTAGTAATCGTTACATGTTCAATGGCTTCGCCTTTGCATTATTCCTCGAAGAGATAATAATAATAATAATTATTTATTTCATCAAAAAAAGTTGACTACTACATTTATCCACAGTTGAAAACAATAAAAAAAAGAATAAAAATAATAAAACAATAATAAAACAGAATTAAGTACATGAAAATTTAAACTTTTTACAAAATCAAAGATTATTAACCTCAAGAAAGCTGACTTTTTACTTGTGGGACACTCATGTGAAAATCCAATTGCGAGAAGAAGATATTGAAATCTCTTAACATGAATGAAACTGGTTCATAAAACCCGTAGTTAGTGCGATGCAGCGGAATTCTGCAAAGCTCATAATTTCGCAAAGGACGACATGGAACGTTGAATTTAATCATAGACAGCAATTTGTCAGAGTCAATTATACCTGAAATTACTTTAAAACCAAAAACAACTCTGGCATGTATCCGTCTTTTCTCAAGGGAATCCATAGACAGCAGATTTAAACGATCAATATATGGCGGTAACCTAAGTGGATCGGACCAGGGAAGGCTCTGAAGGACAAACCTTAAGAACCGACGCTGAACTGCTTCGATCCTATCTATATGAACGGAATAAAATGGTGACCAGATAGAACTAGCATATTCTAGGATAGATCGGACGAATGCACAATACAACATTTTCGTTGTAAAGAAATCATTAAATTCTTTCGATTGTCTCCTAACAAAACCAAGAATAGCGTTCGCTTTACCAGCAATGTGATTCACGTGATCATCAAAGGTAAAATTACAGTTGAATAGTACGCCCAAATCACGTACTTTGTCAGAACGAAGTAAAAAGCATCCATCTACAACATAGTCAAAATTCATTGATATTCTCTTCTTAGAATACGAAACAGCAGTGCACTTATTAATGTTGAGATGTAAATTGTTAAGTAAGCACCAGTCATGAAAACGCGAGATGTCACTTTGCAATAATAGACAATCATTGCTGCTGGAGACAATCTTAAAGATTTTCGCATCATCGGCATAGAGAAGAATGTTCGAGTTAGAGATAAACGAACTCACGTCATTAATAAAGAGAAGGAATAGAAGTGGTCCTAGATGGCTACCTTGGGGAACGCCTGAAGTATTAAATATTTCAGAAGATAAGGCTCCACGAAAGTGTACTTTCTGAATGCGATCACTAAGATACGACTTTATCCAAAGGACGAAAATATCAGGAAAACCAAGCAGGCCGAGCTTATGCACAAGAATATTATGGTCAATTTTGTCAAAGGCCTTACTAAAGTCGGTGTATATACAATCGACCTGCTTCCCGTTTTCGATAGCAGAAAGAAGTTCGAAAATTCCATAAGATTAGTTACAGTGGATCTGCCCTTGACAAAGCCATGCTGGAATGATCCAATAATCGACTTGGAATGGAAATACATTACATCACACACAATAGATTCAAATAGCTTAGCAACACATGGAAGATTCGCTATAGGCCTATAATTACTTACATTGTCTCTTTTACCAGACTTAAGCAAGGGCATTATAGTTGAGTATTTCCATGACATAGGAAAAACTCCACTACGAAGTGATGAATTAAAAAGATACCCAAGGATAGGTAAAAGGGATAAACTACACTTTTTAATCACAGAAGAGGGAACACCATCTGGTCCACTAGAGAAATTAGAAGCAAGTTTATCAATGTATTTCAAAATAGTGGAGTCGTCAATGAAAAGATCTTTAGGAACCAAGGACGAAGAAGGAAACTGTGACATATATTGAAAGTTGCCAACGGATGTTAGCGGCGTACTGCAATTGAAGGCGGTCCGGAAATGGTTGGAAAATAAGTTGCTAATTGTAGTAGGATCAGCACTGACTACATCATTAAAAACCATACTGGAAGGATAACCATCAGAGTTTTTCTTAGAGTTGACAAAATTCCAGAATTGTTTCGGTTTATCTTTAAAAGAGTTTTTAACAGTAAAAAGGTATTGGTTATATGCAGCTCGAGACTGACTTATAAAACAATTACATAAATTTATGTAAATTATATAGTCCGTCTCACTCCTTGAGAGCGAGTAAGTTTTCCAAGCTTTCGTTTTTCGATTTTTCAAATTAATTAAATCATCGTCAAACCAGGGAAGCCTCCTGGTAGGTTTCGAACAAACTACAGGAACACAACGCAGAAAGCAGCCATTTAAGATCGTGTAAAAATTAGAAGTGGCTTTGTCAACATCAGATTCATTCAATACAGACGACCAATCGCAATTGGATATGTCAAGATTTAAAGTTTCAAAATCAGCTTTGGCGAAATTAAAATAATTACTAACAATAGATTTCGAGTTCGTAAACTCTGTCTAAGAGTTGAATGTTGCGTGAAGCGCAGGATGAATTGGCAAGTCAGGCAGCAAAGGACTGTGACATCTATCAATCGTCGTAACGCTGGCATCAGATGAGAAAATCAGATCCAAAAATCTTCCATGATCGTTCGAAATTGGACACACTTGGAAAAGTCCCGTAGCAAGCATGTTGTCCACAAATTGTATTTCATGTCGGGCACAGGAGGAATACGAAGGCGACATACAAACCTCATTATCATCAGAGCGTAGCCACTGTATTTGTGGTAAATTAAAGTCGCCCAGAATTAAAATATCGTCTGATGGATTCATAAGGCCAAGCAAGGTTTCAAACGCATTATAAACCGCATCGTAAACTGAAGAAGGTGAAGGCGATCTGATGTATACAGTCACGAAGTACAGCTTGCGGTTTCCGAGTGTTACAGCTACACACACGAACTCAATATTCTCGGTTCCTGGAACATCGACTATCGTAGAAGCAAACCGGCGACGAACAGCGCAGAGAACTCCACCCCCAACCGGTGGATCAAGTAAGTTGGGGTGGCGGTCACGACGAAAAACTTCAAAGTCGGAATCGAAAAGTTCCGAATCTTTGAACTGACAGGACAACCATGTCTCGCAAATGCACACTATGTCAAAGGTACAAACAGCAGCGGCGAGATATAGATCCTGAGTCTTCGTACGCATCCCGCTTACGTTGCTGTAAGATATCGAGATAGAGCTTGCCCGTTTTTTGACGATGGATGTTGAGATGGTAAGCGCGAAAGACGATTTCGGGGCAGAAATTCACGGACGATAGCAGATTTCGGCCATAGTTTCGATGACACAACATGGGCAAAACAAGCATCCGGCAGAACAACCTTGAAAGAAGAAACTCTCGCACCAACATCGCGGGATATAGGAGTAATCTTTCTGCAGGATACTAAGTCCGGTGATATGTCAACATTTGCGCAGCGTAAAATACCGAGGACGTTGTCAGCAATTTCCTTCTCCGTGGTGTCAGATGCTAAGCGTAATCGAAGCATCAGGCATAATATCCATTTGGTTGTTGTCGTAATCAACCGCAGTAGCTCTACGTTGTGGCACAATATCAGACTCAGGAACATTTTCTTGGTTCGACATAACACATGATGAGAAAGTACCGTTGTCAACAATATGTAGATTCGACCGTGAGTGAACGTCTTTAGGAGACTTAGCAGCCTTCCGTCGAGTGTGCTTACTTGTTTTCATGCTCTTTCTGCGTTTCCTGTCTACTGCTTGCGGCTGTGAAATGTATGCACCAGAAAGTGGCAGAAGCAACGCGTTGGAATCAGTCTGGCAGCCAATAGAGCAGGATGAGGTTATCGGATCGGTTTGACAGTCTATGTTGGATTTAGCAACTGGCACATGCTCTTTAGGAATTTTTAAATTAGATGATAGTAGTTTCACGCTATCAGTTAGCAGATCTAATTTGTGTAATGTTTGCACGTTGCCTAAAATAGGTCCAATCTCACTGCACTCAGTGAAGCTAGAGCATAGATCCGTAATGTTATTGGATAAGGATGTCAATTTGCTATCCGAGTTTGAAACTTTTCTTGACATTTTCGAAACGTCATGTTGCATGAGAGAGCAACAAGACTCAACCTTATCAATTTGAGTACCATGCTCACGGATGTCGTCAAAGCAGTTATTCAGAACGGTTAACGTATCACTGATTCCACTGACTTTATTAGTCAAGAACGTGGAATCATTGTTCAACGATACAAGAGCTGTGCTCATTGAATCTAGTCGTGTAGTGATGACGTGAAGAAGCTTAAGCACGTGACACGGTTTAATATTACTACAATCAACACATGTAAAGCCGGATGCGGATTGGAAAGTCGAGGCAGAGTCCGTACATAAAAGATGAAAGGAACGTCCACATATTCCATCACATTCAATGATCTTGCCAGAGTTATGTTTGTTCATTTCCCTATCCAGGGGAAGAGAACATTTTCCACAGATCATTGTAGAATAAAAATAATAAATTGCAAAAAATAAATAAATAAATCAGAACACAACAAAACAAAATCGGCACCGCGCTGGCGGAGGACCAAGTCGACCTTTCGGAGTCCTGCGTCAGATGAGACCGATATGAAGTTATTAATTTAAAATATGTAATTTTTCAATTGGCTAATAATTCACAGCCAAGTTGTGTTCACTATATTATAAAACAAAAGTTGCGTGCAACACAATTTTTTAACTAGCTTATAATTCACAGTCACGTTTTGTACACTATATTATATAGTAAATATTACACACCGGACAAATTGGGCGCAAGTGTGGACCTAACGGTACCGCTAGTCGTAAATTGGCCTAACTGATAAATTTACAGCTACACTTGCGGATTATTATTATTAAAATTTTTTTTTTTTTTTATTTATTTTTTTTTTTTTTTATTCTTTTTTTTTTTATTCTTTTTTTTTTCCACTTTTTACAAAAAACACAAACGAGATCGAGAGCTCACTAAAAACACGACTGCTTTCATCCGCTTCCAAAATTCAACAACGACCGGAACGCAGAACTTCGGTCCGAGATTATGCGCTTCGGGTTTCCACCTCTTCGCTCGTCGTAAACTTTGTCGGATACATCCATATAAACTTGGTGTAAGCATCCACCACTACAAAAATACGATTATACCTCTTCCTCGTTATGGTCATCGGACCCAAATGCTCCACATGATATGTATCCAATGGCTGAGCTCCTTTCTCGATGGGGTGTAGAAGTCCTTCTCCTTTGCCTGTCCTCTTTTCAGCTAAGATACAGTATATGCAATTATTGACAAACTTCTCTCTCTTCGGTCTCATATGCGGAAACCAGATCTCTCGCCGAACGGCATGTTCCACTTTTTGTGTACCAAAATGTCCTTTGTCGTGTGCTTATCGAATTACGTCATATTGCATAGACTTTGGCACGACGAGTAGTGTCATTCCTTCATGATTCCGATACAGAATACCCTTTCTGATGCAATAACCACTCTACTTTCCTTCATTGACTTCCCTCACCGTCGTCATTAATGACGGATCATCCTCCTGCGCATTTCGTATTCGGCTTGATATCGCATCGACTCCTCGATCAACTGCACCAATTGTCACGGGATTCCGACTTAAGGCATCAGCGTGTCGCATCGCTGTTCCAGAACGATGTTCGATGGTGTATTGGAATTCTTCGATCATCAATGCCCAACGCGCTACTCTCAAGCTTGTGTCTTATTTAGCCATCGTTAGGGCAAAAGCCTTACAATCTGTGACCACCTTGAAAGGAATTCCGAGTAAATCACTCTGAATTTCTTCAACGACTTAATGACAGCGAGAATTTCCAATTCGTAACTTGTGTATTTTTCTTGGGTGGGCGTGGTGGTCCAGCTTGTAAAATATACCGGATGCATCATCCCGTCGTCCTCACTCCTCTGCATCAAGATAGCTCCCTATCCGTGTTTGGACGTATCAGTGTGAAGTTCTGTTTCTGCTCATACACGGTAAAGAATAAGCACCGGATCATCAGATAATATCATTTTCAACCGGATAAAGGCCTCTTCCTGCCTGGGACCAAACTCGAACGTTGCGTCCTTCTTGAGAGCAAGTGACCGTCGGGGGTGATGAAAGCCGTAAATTTAATACTGGTACTCTCAATCGCAACGTGGAAGAATTCATTCTTGAGATCCAACGTACTGAAGACTCGGGCGTGCTGCAATCTATCCAGTTGATCCTCGATTAAAGGAAGAGGGTATCGGTCCCTGATTATATACGGTTCAGCAGTCTATAGTCTACGCATAGCCTCATACTTCCATCTTTTTTCTGCACGAGAACAATGGGGCTAGCATAGTCGGATGTGCTCGGTCTGACTATGCCTTCTTGAATCCATTCTTTTGCGATTTTGCTCACTACCTGTCGATGTCCTTCTGACAGTCGCTGGGAATTTAGATGTACTGCTACGTCGTCCTTGAGCACCAATCGCATTTTCACTCCACTATCTTCTGCCTTATGTGGACTATAATTAGCCACCATCTTCACTTCACTTTGATTTGTTTGTCTCTATCTTTGACATGATCCACTGGTACAGCATCAGTTAACTCTATACTTGCATCCTAATAGTTCAGTTCGTTTGTAGTGACATTCTTAATCTGCGTACAGTTGGTCTGTCCTTGTTTTAGGTGAATTTCCACGGAATTCGTCAGATCGCTTCCCAGGATTATATCATACGAAAGTAGATGGTCGGGCACAACATGAATAACGAGTCTGATTGGGATGTTATCCATTGTCACGTCGGATTCAAAACTGCCAATTGTGTACAGCTCATCTGATCCTACTCCTTTGAATGATATATTAGCCAATTTCATCTTTTGTGAACCCAGCATGACATATTTTGACCACGTTGTAATGTGCAGGTCGCTTCCAGAATCAATCAAAGCCTTCAAACTTCTACCAAGGATCACCATATCTTCATATATTTTCCTACTGTTCGTTGTCAACGCATCACATGTACTTCTCGCTTTTGGACATTCCCTTGCTCTATGTCCGAAGTCGTTGCACTTAAAGCATTTAAGTCCTTTTCCTATAATCGGACATTCAGTCTTCAAATGTGATGTTTCGCTTTACCTCTTTCGAACCTGTTGCGCTCGGGAACTCTTGTTTAATCTGCTTTCCTGATCGAGCCCTGTCGTATATCATTTGTTTTTGTCTTGTAGGACCCTTCTTTATTTTTTCGTACAACAGAAACTTTTTCCGCAGCTCGGTGATAGTGCTCGCTCCATACAAAATACCTTTATTCGATTCATCATCTTGTACACCCTCTACAATATATTGCATCTTTGCCTCCATCTCGATATCCGCGTGACTAGACATGTCTAACATTCGGTAGATATACTCCTGGAAGGTTTACATTTTTGCTACTAAAAGTTTGTGCAAACTCACACATCAAAGCCGCCTTGATATCCCTCCACGATTTCGCACCGTCGCACTCGAAATTTATAAACAGTTTCGACGATCCACGCAGCAATCGTTTTGCGTAGATAACCTTCTGGACGTCCGTCCATTGACATAAGCCAGCTGTTTCATCGAAGCTCTGAACCCATTTCCGGACATTGCGATTTCCATCGCCACTGAAAGTTTCGAGCGCTTCTTCAACATCTTTGAAAGCAAGGGTCGGCTGATGGTATTTAATCGGTGGTGCACTGACAGCTGCATTTTCAATCGGTCGTAATGGAATGACAGTAACATCGTTGTCTTAGTTCAATGCTATCTTGCCCCTTCTAACACTCCCCATACAAAATTTCTTGGGATCACAAAAAATTCTATTTCATCTAGATTATCGTATCGCTTTACGCGCAATCGTAGCTCTGTTATGTTTTCTTTTATAATCACATAAAATCGACCTTTTTGCATAATTCCCAGAATATTTCATAATGATCACTAATTTAAAGAACTGCCTGGAACACATAAATGAGTATATGGCAGCACTTTTGACCAGACAAAGTTTCCATACACATCGACATATTTAGACTCAATGACAGTTATTTTTTAATTTCTGATAGATTTTTAAGTGAATAGATTACTTTGCAGTTATCTCATATTTCTGGTGTACAAGAATTTTGTGATGGCGCCCAAAATCAAAGAGATTCGTGTTGGCGAAAGTTAAATTATCTTAAAACTTAGAAAAGAAGGTAAATCTTTCCGCGAAAAGGTCACATAACGGGAAGAACTCACTCTTCTGTTCAGTACGTCGTGCAAGCATTTAACGCTACAGGATGCATTGTGTCAATGGAACGCTGTGGTCGACCCAACAAATTGACCGTACGCAAAAAGCGAAATGTAGTGGAATCAGTGAAAATTCGAGATTGGAAGAATAGTTCCAATGGGTTGGCCCTGTATCTCAAACCTTAAAATTTATTTGTCATTGTGGAAGGATTGCTAGCTTCTTTGCAGCACAGCCTTCTATCTTCAAATTTTTATTTTCGCGGATTGAGGTGACTCCGATATACCCACGCAAGCCGGAATTATACGTCGACCGGTGTTTGAACTCGGGGCCTTCACATTGTCGACCAACACACTACCCACTAGGCTACATTGTAGCAACTATGGTGGTCCCATGTCATTGACGAAACTTCGTCCACTCTCATCGTAGAAGGGGCAAGCAGATACCCCTACTCTAGTTTGGTCGGGTGGTGGTAGTAGTCGAATATTTTCACATTCCAGTTTCTGCTCTATTTTGCAATAAAGGAAAAGAAGTGGCTAAGGAACCAAGTTGGAGTCGATTATGGCTCCATTGCAACCCTAAGCAACGGAGATTGATGGCAGATATCGAGAGAGGCTCGAGGAGGATGGAACACATTTGAATTCCTAGTTGAGACTATTCCTGGTCTAAAATTCAGGTCGTCTCAGAGGTGGGTATTGAGCAGATGGTTGCAATGCTTGAAGAGGAAGTGCAAAGATCGATCTGCCGTAAAAAATGGAAAATAGAAGAGCAGCTGTTCCTGGACAGTTCAACTGTTCCTGGACAGTTCAACTGGACTGTCGTACGGAGGATGAAACCAGCAAGTAATTTCGGAAAAAATGTGGAATTTTAGTTTGCGCGGTCAAGGATCACTCCCAGATCCTGCCGTAAAAATGATTCCATTAATAGAGTAAGAGAGAACAGAGGAAAAGCCAGGCTGCCTGTCTCCCCCGCTAGTAATGCCATCTGGATTTCGTCTGCCTGCGATTCATTTTCGAACACGACTTATCTCCAGAATTATTCGTGAGCTCAATGTTCACAAACCTTCAGGTTTTTTTTTTTTTTATCCCACCAAGTTGAACTTAGGTGTCACCCTGTAATACTGTAGCGTACAGTCCAGTCGGTTTAGAAATGGATGAAACAAAATGAGAATTAACAAACTAAACAATTAATTGAATAAGGACGGACAGGATAAAAGGAATCGGTGAATGTTGCCTTTAAATTGCGTGATGTTATAATCTCTAGGAAAAGTGGCCGCGGGTAGTGCATTCCACATTTTGGATGTTCGAGGTATGAATGACTGCCTAAATTTCACCGTACGTGAATTGGTCGGCTCAACCGTATACTCATGAGTGCGTTCAGCAGCGCGATTATTGCGCGTGAACTTATTTAAGGGGGGGGGGATAAGACGACTGATTTCATGGCTACAGCGGCCATGAAAATATCTATAGAAAATGGGGTGAGTACTCCGACATTTCTGCGATGTTCAAGGGAGTCAAATGATGCCGTTATGGCATCATCTCCAATAAGTCGAAGCGCAAAACGCTGAATTCGATCCAATATCTTTAGATGAGTTTTGGGTGTTCGAGCCCAGATATGCGAATTGTACTCGAGTCGGGGCATGATGTATGATTTGTAGATGGTTGCAAGATCGGATGGTGTAAAATATTTCTTGCACCTTCGGAGAAAGCCTAAGCACTTGAAGGCGTCTAGAGCTACATTGTGGATGTGCTGGCTCCAGTCAAGTTTCTTATTAATGTGCATACCCAGGAGGTGGAAATTCTCCGAATGGTCAAGTGCTACACCATCAAAGATTAAGTCAGGTATCGACATGTCGTATTTAAGAGAGAGAGATGGCAGGCTTGTGTTTTAGTGGTATTAAACTCTACTCGATTCGCTCTGCTCCATTGCAGGATTGTGTTGAAGTCAATATTTAGTGAATTAATTAACTCCTGGCGCTTAATAGGCACAGAAGATTGGTGCGCCTCAGCAATTGAGTTGAAGCTGTAAGTGTTTTCCCGTGTACTGTCATCTACAAAGCTGTGAATTGGGTTGAGAGTCGACGACAGAAGGTCGTTAATAAAGATTAGAAATAAATTAGGTGATAAAACGGAGCCTTGGGGAACGCCGGAATTGATAGGAAAGGGAGACGAGGAGACGCCATCTAAAACTACTTGAATGGCTCGGTTCGACAGGAAACTCTCAATCCATAACAAAAAAAGAAGCATCAAAGCCATATGCTTTGAGCTTAGAAAGTAGGGATTTGTGCCAAACTCTATCAAACGCTTTCGCAATGTCTAATGCAAGTACTTGGCCTTCGCCAAATTTATGTATGCAAGTGTTCCAGCGTTCGGTTAGGTAAACCAATAGATCACCTGTGGATCTTCCCGACCGGAAACCATATTGACGATCATGTAAAAGTTGATTGCTCTCCAAATATTGCATGACCTTGCGGTTGACAGCAGTTTCCATAATTTTTGACAGCACGGAAGTGATGGCTATTGGGCGATAATTTGCCGGATCCGACTTGCTTCCCTTCTTGGGTATCGGCTGCACATTCGCTTGTTTCCAGTTATTTGGGAATTTTCCTGAAGAGTAGGATAAATGGAAAAGGTCACGAAGAGGTTTAGCCAAAGATGAGAAGCATTTTTTAAGGATTAAGGGGGGGGGGGGGAATACCGTCCGGACCAGAGGATTTATTGATATTGAGATCCTGACGAATTTTAGCAATGACGCGAGTGCGAAACTTTATGGCACGCAATATGGTGCCTGTAGCCGATACAGTTGGGGGTGACTGATTACTAGGTGGCAGGGTTGAATTTCTCGCGAAACTTTGGAACTTTTACTAACGGCGGTTGTAATGCCGTTATTGGGTCCCGATTGTGTTATCTCTTACTCTTCCGGGCAGTTTGGAAATTGTCGAGTGTTCAGCCGATTCCAAAGAAAGGAAACAAAGCGTTACCCGCCAACTAGCACCCCATCGCCATTACTAACGTTCTGTCCAACGTGATGGAGGCGTCTGTGAATCGCAACACAGTCCGCACAGTCTTGAACGTGACAATCAATAATCGCCAATATCGCCAATACGGATTCCGTTCCGCTCTAGAGGTGACCTCTTGGTTTATGTGACTGATCGTCCATAAATCCATAAATTTGGTGAAGATCAAGTTCTGGCACTTGGCATCGCTAAAGCGTTTGACAGAGTTTGGCAGTTTCTACTAGTGAAGCTCAAAAAAGTAAAAATTGGTACAAATTTTAAGTAAGGGGAGGGAGTTGGTAAGCAAAATTTTGAGTGATTTTTTTAGGGCTCTGGTAAGAGATACAAAGCTTCAATGTTGATACATTTGACGAAAAAGGAGGTCAGAATTATCGAGCGATATGACTTAGGCTGATCAATGGGACGATTCCCGGCCTGTGGCAAAAAGACCTCCATCGCTGTCCTCCAGATTTTCGGGATATAGCTCCACATAAAAATGGTTTTAAAAATCCTTATCATTATTGGCATTCGGACTCTACTCCGGCTGATTATTCGCACTTAAAGATGTTAATTGGCCATCTGATCTGTTCCGGAGTGAAGAATCTGCCAGCAATCCTATTGCTAAACGGAGTTTGACGATACATCCTTTCCTCTCTTCATTATTGTTAATTATTTTGCAGTCTGGAAAATACGTTGCCACAATAACACTTCAATTGTTTCCATGCTGTTTTTAGTCGAGGATCCATCTCCGAAGAGTCCAATATCAATCGGGGTGTCTTTTGGCAACACCTTGGGAGATTATCGATCTCTTCGCAAAAGCTTCTCCATGATCCTTTTTTTTCACGCTCCTTCTAAAGTTTATTGTATGCAGTAAGGGAGTTGTTTTGCTCTATTGTACAATTTCCTAGTTTCTTTGCGTTTTGCCGCTAATTCCTCGTTGACTCTTTGATTTTCAACGCTCCTTAAACTTCTTCCTTTTTTCCACAATTCGTGATGACGTCCAGCTCCATCTTTGATGACATTTCGTCCTTTGACAGTTGTAATCTGTCATGGACACCGTTCAACCGCCAATCTTTTGCTACGACGTAATACGAAAACAATTCACAAATATAAACAAAAAGTGAAAAGAATCGAAACAAATAATTACATCGATGGACTTTCTACAAGAGAAAAAACAAAACACGTCTTAAATAATTCAATTACAATTTTTCTATCTCTTTCTTCACAGAATTTTTCCTTCGGTATCGAGAGAAACTAAGCAAGCACCTCTTTTTATTTTTTTTATTTTATTTCTCAAAGTCGGTGCAGCAAAGTGAAGTGCAAAAATCTTTCTTCTGACCTAAACACCAAAAAAAAAAAAAAAACTTTTATGTAAAAAAATGTGCTGCACAACAACAGCAACGAAAGTCATGGAGCATGGCGCATTATTACAACAACGACGACGATTGTAGGGAGAAAATGCTGTGCAACAGTTGCTGTAACGACGACGACGGTTATAAAATCGAAAATTTCGCTAGAGCGGCATAGAAAAGCGCAGCGCGCGCGCGCGCGCGTCTCAAGAAGAAAACTAGGCCAATAAGACGTTACGGAAAAACTTTTACCCGTCGTCGTTGTCTTAACATTTCGATGAAAACTGCTGCGCCATGAAAATTGCATTACGCGCGCGCGCGCGCGATTTTTCTTATCGCGCACGTCGCAAAAGAAAGCGAGATTTTTCTTTTCTTTTAAGCGAAATTTCTCTTCGATGGGTTTTTTTTTCGTTTTGGGTTTTTTTTCTTCGAATTTTCCTGACCAAGTCTTCGATTTTCCTTTCGGGATTGTACCCTGTGCGCTCAGTTATCAGCCTTCTTCCGGTTTCTTGTGGGCATAAGATGAAGAAATGGGTTTTTTTTTTTTTTTTTTGGTTTGCTTGTGGGTAATTTCACTTGACCCAAATTTGAAATGTCAGAATTATGTTATGTTGAATTTTTACGGTGTGACGTTTACGTCGTTTTACTGGTCGAGAAAAATTCTGGATTTAATTGAGAGAATTATAATCGGAGAAGGGGTAAGGGCAGAGGGGTATTCAATATTCTTGCAAGTTGTATTTGACCCGGATTGCGGCACGCTAAGTTGGTTATGAAAGTCACGCAACAAATTGTTTTCTTGTCTTACGACTTGTGTGTTCGAATGGAGGTTGAATTTCTTCGAGAAATGAAATTGGATTAGAGTTAAGATGCAACCGGATCGGAGCGAATTATGCTCGGTTGCGATTAGTTAATCATCCCCCTGTGGAATGGGGGCAGTAGAATTCACTCACAGCCAGTCTTGCCGTAAAAATGTCAAATGGACACTGACTGAATCATGGGCTTATCACCGGTAATCTTAAGACCTAAGTGATGCAAACGGACTATGATTGGCTTCTGGAACATTCGAACATTGAATGACGGAGGAAGAGCTGGAGTCACTCGGTCCTTGCACCGACAATCAGTGATCGATTGTGAAAGGAGTCCTTTAGCATCCAAATCTTCGGTTCGAGCGAGGTGGACAAGATCAGGAGAAGAACGAACCCCGAGCGGAAACACCATTCTGTACGTTGGTCTAGAGAGTGAAGCCAAAAATGGCGTGGCGGTCGTCCTTACACCGAGAGCGAGAAACAGTCTCATCAGCTGGGAGCCAATCTCGGATAGGATTATCTTCGTCACAGCATGGATCCTCTTGAAATCTGGACTGGTCATGTTTCATGCAGTTCTCAAGAAGCTCTATGGTTACGAGGGGATTTATCCCTATAGTGATTCGCAAGTGTACGTGATAGCTCGCAAATTAAAAATGTTGATTTGGTAACACTATTTAACAGCGAATAGGTGAAAAACAAGAGAAATGAACGATAATCTGGCGATGAATTAGGTTAGCGAAGAATGGGGCAGAAGTTCTTGGTGCGTGCGAGTAGTTAGCCGTGTAGAACCTCGTCTCTTCGTGAGGCTCTGACCTTCCAAAATTATCGGTGATCTGTTATACGCACTACCTACATGGTGACCATTATAAAATACGACGCTAGAGTAGTAAACCTCGTATATAAAGATCCCCCAATCCACGGTCGAACAGCATATGCCAATGGATGAATGGTTAGTGGGTGTTCAAGATTCGCTTGAATAAAAAATAAAAACCTAAAGAATGTCATTTAAATATTATCTAATAACTAAATACTGTCCTTTAAAGATTGCCTCGACTGTAACCAAACTGTGTATTTTGCATTGAGTTTAAATTAAATTGTAGTTCGGACCTATTCTTCTCGTGACCATCGGCAAGGAAAGGTCTGCCTGCAGCTATCAACCCAAGTATTGTCTTTTAATTACAATTCAAATCAGTGGCTAACTAACCATTAATATGCGAACTCTGGATACCTGGAGCCCTCCAGTTTTAATCAGCCTTCCCCTGGTAATGCGGAGCTCTGCCAGGGGTGACTCTACTCTCTCGTGCTACTCGTGGGAATCTCATGAATAAAAACATAAACAAAAACAACCAAGAGGCTGATGCTTCCTTCAATACATCACAAAAAGTGGATAATACCGCAAAGGAAGGGGGTAGTGGAACAAGCACCCCTCCAGAAATCACGCTAGAATTGACTGTGGAGACTAATCCTTCGGTCAATATAAAGCTTCTGAGACCACCACTAAGAGCGGATAGTAAAACCACCAACAAACCACAGAACTGAAGCAGTTGAGTCTGATGGAAGACATAAAGAAGTTAAGCGGTGCCGCTAGAAGAAGGTACATATACTACCGCAACCACGACAAAAATCCAAACGAGGCATAACACCTTGCCTGCATGCCAATGCAAAACACATTAGCACAGAAAATGGCGACAAAAACAAGTAGAACCTCATCAACAACACCGCCTTCTGCCGGAAATGAAAACAAGAGGCACAAGACCGTAAACAAAAGCGTTATGCATAGACCTGCAGAAGTGGCTCAGCTGCAATCCAAAAATCCATCCTGGACAGGAGGAAACAAAGCCAAAATTTTGTGGACTCAGCCTCAAACCAGGGTGGATGCTAATTGTGTGCGGGGACGAGCAAACTGCATCGTGGCTAAAGACAATAGCCAAAAACATCAAGCCGGACGACTCCACCAAAATCAGGGCTGTCCGGGAGGAAAATATTCCGCGATTAGAAATAATCACGGAATATTTCCCCGACGAATAAGACTCGACAGAGGTAATTACAACCCTCATCGACGCTCAAAACGACGGTTTGCGCGCCTCAAACTGGAAAGTCCTTTAAGAGTTGATTTAGCAGTACGTACTGTAACGACCCGAATTTGTCCATTATCACCTGGATGGACTTCGGTTACTCTGCAAATAGCCCACTTTGCAGGGGGGGATTCTCATTCTTCAGAATCGCCAAATCTCCTTCTTTGACTGATGCTTGAGGATGACGCCACTTCGGAAAAGTTTGTAATGATTGTAAATATTCTATTACCCACCGATGCCAGAAATCATCCCTCATTTTTTGAATCTTCTTCTTCTAAAATGGCGCTACAGCCCATATCGGACCTTGGCCTCCTGACATGCAGGTTCCTTAATATTTTTCATTACTTTTTGTGGAAGGGTTGTTAGCCCTTCGCACAACCCTCTTTCAACGAATTTTTCATTTTTGTAGAATGAGGTGACCAAGGTATATCCAAGCAGGCAATGTGTTGGAATTATATATTGCGCCGACCGGGATTTGAATCAGTTGCCACCTATTCTACAGGGGGACTCTTAGATTCAACAGTGAAGGTTCAGGCACTGATGTAAGAGACGCTCCGATTAGAAAGTGCGTTGGTGTTAGTGGTGATAAATCGGATGGGTCATCTGATAAGGGTTGCAGCAGCCGAGAGTTCAAGCATGCTTCGGCTTGACTCAAAAGGGTGGACATCTGCTCAAAAGTAAGTGTGGCAGTACCAATGACTCGCTTGAGATGATGTTTAGTCGATTTAACTAGCTGCGGCCTCCCACAGTCCACCAAAGTGTGGCACACCAGGAGGGTTAAAGCACCAGGTAGTACCGTCACTGGCAACTGCATCTGCGATGATTGTTGGTTGTTTCGATGCAATTGTAAAGAGTCTTCGTAGCTCAACATCTGCTCCAACGAAGTTTGTACGATAGTCGCTAGTTATGGTACAAGGAACTCCCCGACGAGACGTAAATCTCCGAAATGCAGCGAAGAAGGATGATGTTGAACAGCTAGAGACTGCCTCGAGATGTACAGCGCGAGTAGCCATACAAGCCAAAACTGCAATGTAGCCCTTTTGAGACTTCTGTCCACGTCCAGGACTGGTACGTAGATCAATTGGTCCTGCATAATCCACACAGCTATGCAGAAAAGAAGGACTTCGCTGTACCCTTGAAGGCGGTAAACTTCCCATCTGCTGAGAGCAAGTGGAGGCTCTATGGCAAATACATGGAACACATTTCGAAATACAAGCCTTGACAGCTTGACGTCCTCGTGGAATCCAATATTGACGCCTGAGTCTTCCAAGAGTCAATTGTGTACCACCATATAATACCTGTCGATGGCAGAAATCAATAATCAATTTCGTGATTGGTGCATCTCGCGGCAAAATTATGGGATTCCTTTCATCTGGATCGAGATCAGCATGCTTCAAGCCTCTCTCATCTATGAACGGATTGAGCGCAAGCAATGAGCTCCCCTTGAGCTGGCAGAGTTTGGATGAAGTAAGTTGTGCCACCTCAGAGGAAAAGAAGGCGCGTTGAAATGTTTTTATCCAATGGATTCTGGCAGCTTACAACTCTAGTGGAGATGAGAATATGTGTGTGAATAACGTATTGCGCAGATAGTTGTTCATTCCGCATTCTAAAGCGACGAGCTAATCCTTGACACCAAGCAGTTACTCGCAATAGTTGAGATAAACTTGTATTGTCGTTTTCAGGACAACTACACGTCTATCAAAGGATTCGTCATGTTGGGAAAGTGACTCAAAAGTTGGCCATGATAGCGGTGAATTTGATAACCGCTCCGGTCCTCTCCACCATAATGTGAACTTATTAAGTTGACGAGCCGTTAATCCACGAGTGGCACAATCGGCGGGATTATCAACGCCAGCGATGTTATGCCAGATAGCTTCAGTAGCTACACCTTGTATACCAGCTACTCGGTTTGCTACGTAAGTTTTCCAGTTTGATGGTGTTGAATTAATCCAAGCTAGTGTAGTTGTACTGTCTGACCATAGATGTAATGGTGTCGACTGAAGTGAGAGCGTTTGACGAACTTGAGATGCCAGTTTTGCTAGTAGAAACGCTGCACAAAGTTCCAGGCAAGGTATCGCAACTGGTTTCAACGGAGCGACTTTAGTTTTTGAAGATATCAACGTAATGCGTATGTCTCCGTCTGCGGTGCAAACGCGCAAGCCGAGAACTGCAGCATAAGCAAAAATTGATGCATCTGCGAAGCCATGCATCTCCACAAAGTGCGAGCCGTGAGAAAATCCCAACCAACGTGGTATAATGGTATCCTCCATTTCTTGTAGATTAGCATAGAGCTTCCCAGCCAACGCCTAATGTCCAGAGTCTCTGCATAAAGATTTTATGCTCTATGGTTATTGGGGCTAGCCAACCCAGCGGGTCAAAAAGCTCTTTGATATTGTTGATAACACTGCCCTCTTCGTAATGGGTTCGCTAAGTTGTGATAGACGTGCATCAAGTTGCCAGATTAGCCCGAGCATATGGTATTCACGCACCCAAGTCCTTGACTGCGATGATGCGATCCAATCTTGCGGAAGAGATGAAAAAAGCCGTTCGTCGTTCGACACCCATTTTCTCATTGGAAATTCGCCTGCAGTAAGCAGAGCGATAATTTCTTATTGAAGAGCGAGAGCCGAGTTGAAGTCGTCAGCTCCTGAGAGAATATCGTCAACGTAAGTGTTCTCGTCGAAGACCAAGGCTGCGCGAGGATAACGACGACTCTCGTCTTGCGATAGCTGCTTCAAAGTACGCAATGCAAGATATGGAGCTGATACAAGTCCATACATGTGACCGTTCTAAGACGAAACTCTGAAATAGCTGCGTCATCAGTTGAACGCCAAAGAATCAGCTGATAATTCTGATCGTCCTGATGGACGGCGATTTATCGAAACATCTTTTCGATATCCGTAGAGAAGACTACCGAAAACATGCGCCATCGAAGTAAGATGTCCGATAGGTCTGGCTGAAGTTTCGGTCCGATGTGCAGATAGTCGTTTAGGGAAGTCCCAATTGATGTGCGCTGTGAACCGTTGAACACGACTCTCAATTTAGTGGTCGTGCTGGTCTCCTTGAAAACGCCATGATGTGGTAGATAGAAACACGTATTAGGTTCTCTAGCGATTTCAACTAACTCCATGTGACCCAATGTATGATACTCACGTAAGAAGTTGGAATATGATTGAGAAAGTTGAACGTGGTGAGAAAATCTGCGTTCCATTTTTTGCAGCATAAGTTTGGCTGGAGTGCGAGAGTCGCCAAAATCGTGAACGACAGATTTGAATGGTAGACGCACTATATAACGTCCTGTTTCGTCCCTTGAAAGAGTAGACTGGAACTGTGCTTCGCATTGAGTCTCCTCCTCGGTAAGTAGTGACAAAGCCGGTGTGTTCATTTCCTCCTGTTCCCAAAAGCGTACCAATAAGTGAGATAATTCCTGAGTGTGCGTACATGGCAAGCTGATGATGCGTCTGGGTTTAAGTTCATGAGTAATGATTTTGGTGTTAGGGGTAGGAGTTGTTAGACCCGTAAGAATCCATCCTAGTGTAGTTTCCTGTGCGATGAGGCCACCAGGTTCACCTGTACGGCAAACCCGGTCTTATAAGTAACGCGTAGACTTCACTACCAAGAAGAATGTCGATGGTCTCTGCAGAATCCAATTTCGGATCCGCTAGTGTGAGTCCGTTGAGAAAAGACCAGTTTTGTTGATAGCGACGTTGAGGTGGCAGATAATCTGTGAGGCGTGGTAGTACTAAAGCTGAGATTTCGCACCGAAAGTCTGATGACAAACGTGGCGAAATAATGATGCTCAGAATTTCACGAGAGATGGGGTTGCACCAATTCCAGAGAGTGGTAAAGATGCTGAAGGACGAGGTAAATGAAGACGTTGCGCTAATTTTTTCCGAAATGAAGTTACTCTCGGCGCAGGGATCGACAAGGGCATGAGCCCGAGTTGAAGCTCCATTCTGGTCGTAGATTTCGATTATGGCTGTAGCAAGTAAGACAGGAGTTGTAACGCCTGTTATTGTTTGGATCACAAGAGCGTTGGTTGCTTCAATGCTGGCTTGTCTGGGCACGAACTCTTGAGCTTGACTGTCATTAAAAGTCATGCGTGCAGTTGGAGAGTCATGTAGAAGCGAGTGATGAATACCACGACATTCACGACAAACTTTATTAGAGCGACAGTCCTTCACTAAATGTTTACCGAGGCAATTGAAGCAAAGATTATTACAGGTTACAAATTCTTTCCGCTGATTTACTGTCTGGTTTCTGAACGTTTCACAGAATGCAAGATAATGCTTTTGTTGGCAGAATGAACGCTTCTTATTTGCAGTCGACGGCTGAGTAGTGGAGAGAGCTTTGATAGACCGCACTGATTTGTTTCCCGATGTTTTTGGTGGATCAGCTTTCGATGAAAGACGTTATCGATCAGTATGATCAAGAGACTCCAGTGTCCGAGTGCGAGTCGGTAAGAAGGTCTTAAGTGCCTCGAATGTTGGTGGATCGGTTAATGTTCCAAGTGAAGTTTCCCAGGATCGACGCGATTGATTATCGAGTCTTTGGACGGTTATGGAAACTAAGCAATCGTCCCAACTATCGACTGGACGCCCATGACGCCTTAAGAGCTCCAATTGCATCAGTCGTATCGTTATAAGCGCGTTTTAAATCTAAAGCAGATTCCTTGGCAATGGGTTCCATGTTACAGAGTGAAGCTATTTGTGCAGATATTAACAGTCGCTTATTGTCATATCGCTCCAAAAGTATACTCCATGCTCTCGTAAAATTTTCTGAGGTAGTGGGTATATTATTTAGCAATTGAGCCGGCTCGTCCTTCAAGCTAGCAACGTGTTTCAATATCAATATTTGAGGAATTTAGCGATCTGCTGCTAACCGATCCTTCGTTCAATCAACCAGGAAAGGTAGACCTCATCCTAGGTGCTGACGTATATCCAGCTCTCTTACGGCAAGGAGTTCGGAAAACGAAAACGCTCAAGAGACATTGCTTGGTTGGATTCTGTCTGGAGTCTGCCCTGGTGATTCCCGCAAATCCGCCTTACTGGCATTCCACAGCACAGCCGAACTCAACGAACAACTCCGCCAATTCTGGGAGATAGAAGAGGTGGACTACATCCCAGCACCAAACGTCGATGTCGATGCCTTCGAGGCTTTTTATAAAGCGACCGGCTCGACGGACCAAAATGTTTCAGATGAGAATCTGAAATTATAAAACAACAAAGAAGAAAAGCAAAAAAAAAGTTGGTTTGAAAAGTTTGGTTTATTCACCGCTGTGGTTCAACAAAGAGTGAAGATAGAACCAAAGAACAATTTTTTTCTATTTGAAATTAACGTTGCTTGATGTACCAAAATTATCCGATAGAACTGCCGCAATAGGTCGACTTCCACATAACAAAATGATAGCGGCCGAAGAATGATGGAACAGCGGCCGTCATCTGTTAGCTGACGATTCGCCGCTGTCAGGCGACAGCTGACCCTTAGGCCATGGTCACAGGGGTGCGGAACGTGAAAGTTACTCTCATTGGACACTGAAAAGGAATTTGATGTGACATCTTGCGGTGCATTAAAAGATTCCAAGTTGTCGAGAAGGTAAGCCTCCTCCGCTAAATGATCCAATGATCATCTTTCAGGTAATTTATAATTTTATCTGATCATATCGCACAAGATGTCAAGAATTTCAATATGTGCACTTTGAAAGGCCGACCAATACTTCTCTAAATTTTCAAGTCGAGCTTGGCAGGCACCTCGAATCATATTAGTTGCGCCGATTTTCGTAAAATTAAAAAAGGACCGTTGTATCCATCTCATCCTTTTCTCCTGCGACTCAATTAGGTTAATTATTTGCTGAGAACTACTGCAGCTTTGCCGTTCGATGCTAGACTCGGTTGTCATGGTCGGAAGAAAAGTAACGTACACCGTACAGAGTGTGGTCAAGTTCAATGTCGTATAAGTATTACAAATTTCGCACGTGATCACGCACCTCTTGTTTGAGCCTTATACCGAAAACCGACTGGGAACAGTGAAATCTGCTGGAACACGGCTATGCTATTCAATACGAATTGAGAGCCAAGTTTGAAACGCGATGACGCACATTGGCTTAACGTATATACACACTAACCTAATCGACGCTCACTAATATACTGTTATGCACTGTTAATGTATTAAAAATCAATTTTGATATAGAAAATCATGTGAGGATAATTACCGAATCAATATATCCGGCTCGACGGACCAAATGTTGCGATTGCGAAAAATAGAACCACTCAAATGGATTTGATTTACTTTAATTTTAGATTTTTGATAGTTTTAAAATAACGATAGTGACACGGCAGTGTTTCAGTCGTAACTCCCACAACGAGACTCTGGTCCGGCCTCGAGATCAAGTATGCGAGTATTGGCGAACAGTTAGCGCGTTTCAGTCAGCGTACAAACCCGAACAATATCGGACTATTAGAGAGACCGGATGGGTCCTTAACCAAAAACAGCATGAAAACTCTTGAAGTGCTATTGGCAACACATTTCCCAAGCTGCAAGATAATTAACAGCAACGAAGATTTAAAGATAGAGGAAAGGATGTATCGTTAAACTCCGTTCAGCAAAAGTATTGCTGGTAAAATCTTCACTCCGGAAAAGATCAGATGGGCTATCAACACCTTTAAGCCCTACAAAGTAGATAAAATATTCCCCGCAATACTGCAGAAGGGGTTAGAGATCCTCATGCCAATAATGATAAGGATCTTTAAAGCCAGCTTTATTTGGGGAAACATCCCAAAAATCTGGCGGAAAGTGAAGTTGGTATTTGTACCGGATGCAGGAAATCGTCCCAGTGAACTGCTCAAGTCATATCGCCCTATAAGTCTTACCTCCTTCTTTGTCAAAACGATGGAGAAATTAGTGGGCATTGAAATAAGAACGGGGCCTAACAAGGTCTGTCTTTTTTTTTTTTTTACAGCACCGAGTATAACTTAGGGAGTCACCCTTTAATGCAATGCACAGCTATGTCGGTATAGGAAGAGGAAGTGGAGGTATTAAGGTGGAGAGAGACGAAAATGACGGTGGACATTGTTCTTGAAACACTGCAGGTTGTACTTGTTGGGAAACAAAGTAGCTGGCAAATCGTTCCAAAGTCTTGACGTTCGGGAAATGAATGACTGCCTTAATTTCACTGTACGAGAAGGCAAGGGTTTGACCGTGTACTCGTGTGCGCGTTCAGCTTGGCGAGTATTTCGGGGAAAAGTGTGCAGTGGAGGAATGAGTGCGCTTAGTTCCGCACTTCATTTACCGTGGAAATATCGATAGTAAATGCTGAGTACTCCGACATTTCTGCGATGCTCGAGAGAATCGATAGAAGACGTGATGGTTTCGTCTCCAATCAGTCGGAACGCATGTTTTTGAATATGGTCGAGCAACGCGAGGTGTATTTTGGGTGCCCCAGCCCAAACATGCGAGTTATACTCTAAACGTGGTCTAATGTAGGCCTTATAGATGGTTGCTATGTCGATGGGTGTGAAATATTTTTTGCATTTTCGAAGAACACCTAGACGTATAGAGGCGTCAAGGGCAATATCAAAGATATGCTGGGCCCAATTTAGGTGGTCACTAATTTTGACGCCTAACAGTGAGAAATTCTCCGAAGTGGTAAGCCGTGCACCATCAAAGGTTACATTGTGAGACAACACTGAAGCATCCCGTTTGAGGGATGCGTTGAACTCTACTCTGTTTTTCCTGCCCCATTCCAGGATTAAGTTGAGATCCGAGTTCAGCGAACTGAATAACTCCCTGCGATTGGAAGCAATAGAATGAATGTTTGATTCCGCAGCAGAGTTAAATTCATAGATGTTGCCTAAAGTACTGTCATCTGCAAAACTATGGATTGGATTGAGAGTGGACGACAGAAGGTCGTTTATGAAAACTAAGAAAAGATTTGGAGATAAAACAGAATCTTGTGGGACGCCGGAATCAATTGGGTAGGAGGAAGAAGTAACGCCATCTAATACTACTCGTATAGTGCGTTCTGAAAGATAGCTCTCAATCCATTGGACAAGGGTATCATTGAGGCCGATGGCCCTAAGCTTAACTAAGAGACATTCGTGCCAAACTCTGTCAAAAGCTTTTGCAATGTCAAGTGCGAGAACTTGACCTTCACCATATTTATGTAAGCATTAGTTCCAACGCTCTGTCGACCTTCCAGAACGGAACCCATATTGACGATCATGGATGAGCTGTTTATTCTCCAGATATTTGACGATTTTACGATTGACAGCAGTTTCCATTACTTTCGAGTGCACTGAAGTAATGGCTATTGGGCGGTAGTTGGCGGGGTTCGCTTTGCTTCCTTTCTTGGGAATGGGCTGAACATTCGCAACAACATTCCACATACGCGGAAAGCACCCAGAAGAGTGAGAAAGATAGAAAAGATTGCGAAGAGGTTTAGCTAAAGAAGAGGCGCATTTTTTAAGGGTAATGGGAGGAATACCGTCCGGACCAGCAGATTTGTAGATATTGAGCTCTTGAAGGATCCTAGAAATAAGTCTCGTGCGAAAATGTAGTTTAGGCAATGAGAAACCAGAATCAGTTAGAGCGGGAGGCGATTGGTTTGAAGGTGGAAGACGTGAGTTTCTAGCGAAACTTGCTGCTAGTAAGTTAGCTTTTTCGACAGGATCAATAACGGTACGGTCGCCATCAACAAGAGGTGGTATTGAGGAAGATACAAAATTATTGTTGACCGTTTTGACGAATGACCAGTAAGATCTCGAGCCTTTAGGGCACTGAAGGATCTTCCGTCGAAGTTTTTGGTCATGTTCAAACTTAACACGATTGAGAATGGATTTGCAGGCATTTCTTGACGCATTGAAAAGCTCTCTGTTGGCAGGTGTTTTATTGCCTCTGAATGTTTGAAATGCTAGTTTCTTGGTTTGAATTGCAATGAGACATTCTTTGTTGAACCAAGAGTCCTTCGACGGCCTGACTCTTTTACGACTAGAAGGTATGTAGAGCTTCATACCCTTCAGGATAATCTCAGTGACAATTCTACAAGCTTCATCGCAGTCATTCGAATCGAAGCACAACTTCCAATTAAAGGCATTGAAGAAGCTATTTAGCGCCCCCCAATTGGCTCTTTTGAAATGCCAAATATTTCTTCGAGGTGCCTTGACTGTCAGCGGTGTAGTTGCTGCAACTGGGAATTGCGCACGAATCAAGAAGTGATCAGTATTTCCAATTGGCGATGGGGATTTGATAGAGACAGAATATTTCTCAGGTTGGTTGCTGAGAAATAAGTCAAGAAGGTTAGGAAAATGACCTGCGATGTCTGGTAAACGAGTAGGCTGTCTTAATAAGAATCAACATGTCTATCGGAAAGGTAAATCAACAGAGTCAGCCCTTCACGGATTAGTAAGAGAAATTGCCCTTGGCGCATTCGTAGATAAAGAAGGAGCATTCGACAGCACTCCTCATGATGCCATAATAGCGACAGCATGGAAAACGGGTTGAGAATTGGTCACGATGAAATGGATACACGCCATGCTAAAGAGCCGAATGACAACCATGGATCTAAGTGACAGCACACTGACTGCACAAACCTTCTCCAGGGAGGAGTTCTATCCCCACTTCTGTGGTCAATTGTGTAGTCGATGAGCTCCTGAAACATCAGAACAAGGATACGAGGCAATAGGATATGCCGATGACCTAGTGATTATCATTAGAGGCAAAATCACGATTCGCTGCTAAAATTTTTTAACCTCAAAAAACCAAAAAAAAAAAAAAAAAAACACCGACAAAAGGTTAAAAAAAAATTTCTTAAATGAAAATTTGTCGCCATTATTCTGTTGACCTTCAGTCAGGCAAGATGGATGCAATTTTCAACGTCTAATGACATTTTGGATCGAAAAAAAAATCCAATAAAAATTTGACAAATTTCGCCGTGTTCTCTTTTGCTGTATTAGGTTGTACCACTTGAAATGTCCGATTTTTCACTTAGTCCTCAATTAGAAGCTGTCAAGTGAACATCTGTACAACACAGTGAAATTTTTTTTTTCTAAGATAAAGTGGCATGTGTGTTTGATGTGTGCGACTTTTAGGGTCCGTTACAAATACAGTTATTTTTTTCTAGGAATTTTTATATCATGCTGTCCGACGATTCAAATTCATACTCTTTTCCTTTACGAGTTCAAACTGGGACGTAATGCGTCTCTGGCAGCCAAAAACATAAATGACGCATTTGAGAATATTGCGGTAAACGAACGCACCATTCGGCGTTGGTAAGTGCCGTTCGGGAGATATAAGCCTCGAAAACGAACCGCGTGGGAAACCGGACGACGCCATTTTACGAGAAACGGTGGACGGCAGACCCAACAAAAACGGTGCGGGACATTGCACACAACATGGGAGTATCCCCCATGACAATAAGTCGACACCTATCTCAAATAGGAAAAGTGAAAAAACTCGACAAGTGAGTACGCCATGAATTGAACGAGGCCCAAAAACTACGCCGTTTAGAAACCTCTGCATCGTTGAGTCTAAGGCACCGAAATGCACCGTTCTTGCACCGTATAATCACATATGATGAAAAGTGGATTTTGTATGACAATCGTAAAAGATCTAGGCAGTGGTTGGATGCAGACGAAAACCCAAAGCACACCCCCAAACTTAGTCATCACCCAGAAAAGGTTATGGTGACAATCTGGTGGACATCGAACGGACCAATCCACTTTTCATTTCTTCAACCAGGGGCAACGATCAATGCAGTCAAATATTGTGAGGAAATCGACATAATGCATAAGAAATTGATTGAAAAGCAGCCAGTGTCGGCAAATAGGCATGGGCCGATCTTGTTGCATGACAATGCTAGACCCCCCATACCTCACACGTAACGGTGCAAAAGCTGCTACAGTTGGGATTCGAAATTCTTCCGCATCCACCGTACTCGCCTGATATTTCTCATACGGATTATCACCTTTTCCGAAGTCTGGCGTCATTTTGTCGGCAAAAGGTGTTCCGAAACCGAGCAGAGGTCATTGAAGCCCTTGAAAACTTTTTACCGTCAAAAAATCAAGCCTTCTATAAAAAAAAGGAATAATGAACCTTGAATCACGATTAGAGAAGGTTATAGATGTCAATGGTTCATATTTTCACTAAATAAAATTTTATAACACTTCGACAATGGCACTAAAGCTCCCGAATCGGGCCTTGACTTCCAGACATTCAGCTTCCTCGTAACATTGTTCAGCTCTTCGCACAATCCACTATCAACAATTTTTTTATTTTTTTTTATTTTCGCCAATCGGGATTTGAACTCACGACCTTTCGCATTGAAGATCAGCTTGTGGCTATACGCATTATTCTGTTTACGCTTTTCCTTAGCGACGAATTTATGACGAAATCAAGAAATTCGATATCGTTATGTGACGCAATCGTGAACAAATTTCAAATATTGCCGTGAGGAAATTTAACGACGTTATCAAGTTTTTCAAAAAAAATTCTTCACATTTTCGTAACCGGTTGAATTTTTGCTCCAAATCGTTCAAAAAAGTTTTGATTTGCTTCGAATGTGATTTCAAAATCCAAAATTTTTTCAAAATCATTTTATGGTACTCCCATCACTTTGGAATCGGTTTGAAATGTTTGAAGTTTCTATAAAATCGTTTCATGCTAATTTCTACGCAACAGAGATTTTTATCGTCACAAGTGCAATTTGTGTATTTTTTCATTGTTGTTGATAAAAAAAAAAAAACGAATCGGAATTGAATCGACCGCGTTTCGCCTTGGATTAGCCGGCGCGATGTGCGTGCTTGGCTCTGTGTTTTGTTGTGATATGCCACGCCGAGCATTTAGCCTTGGTCTGTCACTGACCCTGCAAGTTGTTTGAATGGTGGCATGCAATCGGTTGTGTGTTGGGGCCGGCCCGGACGATACCCCTAGTCTTCCCTCCCTCCTACCCCCACCATCAATTCAACTTGTATGCATCATTATTTTTTTATTCTTTGTTTTTTTCGCGAATAAGCGCAGTCAGTGCCACTGTACTTTCCAAGAACATCGCAACTTTTGTTTTTTTTCCTTACGCCGGCACAAGCTTTCGCCGAAAGCTCTGCACAATAAAAAAAACCAGCAATAACACGAAGATAATTTAATAAAAATTAAAAAAAAAAAAAATTTAGACAGTGCAGATAAAACGTAAAAAAAATTATTTTCTGGCGCATTACTTGGAAATTTTATAATAAACAAATTACGCGGAAAAGAGAAAAAAACAGCGCACAGCCGTGCATTACGAATCGCACGAAGATAATAATGGCAAAAAAACAACAACAACAACAATGACCCCTGTTATTTCATTTTAGTGCTCTGAGCGGTATTGGATGACGTCCGTCAAATAAAAACAGAAAACTTATCGCGCGCGCGCTCGAGACGCAATTTTTACAATTTTTTCTGTTATTTCATGCCGGATCTGCCTCAACAATAAACGAATTGTGGACATTATTTTTATTATGTTTCTCAGGACTTTGTTTTTCGCGATAAAAATTTAATTGAAGACCGATGGGTTTTTCTTTTCTTGTCTTTTGCAGTGACAGGTGAAGGTCGCGATCTCTTCGATGCGGACGGAGCATCTTATGTCACCTTGATTGATGCGGCATATTACTTGAAGAAGTTTCGGGACACATGCACCACCGAGCGAATAAAAGGCCGAGAAAAACCACTCCTGGCTGTCGAAACCACTTCAAAACTTCTTCTGACATTAGAAAGGATGTAGTGCGAGCAACCGGTAAGGAAATATCATCGTGTTTGGTAAGAAAAGGCCTTAATGGAAGCTGGCTTTGTAATAAATCGCCTCACGACTTATTACCCACTCTTTTACTTAACTTAAACACCAAAATCACATAGATCACCCTGTCCCGAGCATAACCCATCCACCACATAATGTGCCAGCGCTATGACATTTAATCTTGTTACAATAACAAACAATACCAATTAAAAGAGACAGAAGAATCCCCAAACGTACTCCGAACGGCAAAGCGAGTGGTAACCGGCCAGTAGGCAAGCGATGGGAAAACTCAGTTGATGAAGATCAAATTCCTGTTAAGACCCCCTATAGGGGCATAGGACAGGAATTTGATCTTCATAAACTGAGTTTTCCCATCGCTTGCCTACTGGTTGATGAAGATAGCAAAGCTATTTTAAAAATTAGCAGCTGGAGGACGCGGTCTTTGGATCGAGACAATTGACTGTCGCGCCATTGATGATGATGACCAAGGATCAGGTCACTTGCTTGCAGCTGGGCACACGTGATCCATTTCGGTAGCTGAAGATCGTACGAATGTTGTTTTAGAACAATACCGGTAAACACTGGAATATATTTGATGACCAATCGCGAAGTCAGCGTCTTTCTAGCAGGGAATGGGGATTGTACAAAGAGATCAGGATAACGGGATCTCGGGGCAGCTCGTTAAGACCAGTAGGCAGTTCTTAAGACCACAATTGGTAGTTCAGTATAGGAAGTTCGCTAAAAAAACATTTCGCTCCTATTTCAAGTTCTTTATGTTGAAACCAATTAGTAGTGACAATAAAAATTCGAGTACAATCAGTGTTTTTACTAAATCCTGATAACAACAGAAGGACCCAGACATCCTTCCACGCAAGACGACCCCCTTGATCGTAACACTTTGTTTTAGTTTTTTTATGAACAGATTGTTAAGTTTATATTCGAGAAATGATTTTCAAGTTGTGGGCACACATAATCAAAATAATAAAATTTATTTTCGCTACTTACCAATGAGCAGACTCCCTCCCCTAACTCCTTCGATTCCTCCATATTGAGGAAAATTCTTGGTGCTGTATTGGCTGATAATTGGAACTGACTTATGCAAAACGGGATCGGATGATCCTTCAAACTGTTAAAGGAGCAAGGGGTGGGGCCGGGACTCGGAAGCGTCAAGAAAGGAGATTGCATAAAAAACGGCGCGGAGTAGTTCCACTTATTAACGGAGTATGATCCTTCAGCAAGAGATGCATACAAGGGGTTATAGGCCTTGTTTGGGCCTCTCAAAATCATACTCATCAAAAAATCGTGGATTAACTTGCGTTGTTTTTTTTTTTTTTTTCTTATATCAGTTCACGTCCGATAGCCGCAGTATACTTGTTTAGCTCGTACATTTTGGTCCGTCGAGCCGGATATACGGAAGATCTGCTTAAAAAAAAAGCATCGTGTAAAATCAGTTTCGTGCCGGTATTCGCGATCGAGAAAAATTTATTTATTGTTTCGTGCCGGCGTGCAAGTTCAAGAAAAAACTTAAGTTTCAACAAAATGGAGTCGCTGGAAAAGCAACTGGAGTTCCTGTCCAACCTTATCATCCGATTCACTACGAACGTTAATAAGACTGCAAGGGACAAGCGCACGGATAGTTTTTTCAGAGCTCGGAAAAATCTTCTAATCAAATATTGGGATGACTTTGTGGAGCTGCACAACAGTCTAATCACCTCCCAAGGAAGCGGTGCAAAGGACTCCAAATTCCTTATATGAAAGCCCCGGCGTACGTCGACGATAATTTACCGGACTCAACAAAAAATATACCGAAGATCATAGAACCATCACAGACCGCATCAGGTGGAACGGATTGTGAGATCAAACTACCTGCAATTAAACTACCCACATTTAATGCCAATTTTCAAGAGTGGCCGTCTTTTCGCGATATGTACATCTCCTTGATACATAGCAATAAAACTATTTCTGATGTACAGAGGTTACAAGGTTGGCGAAGCGCAGCAGCTTCCTAAAAATCTTACTAACTATGCCAGCTCTTGGTATTTGCTCAAAAAACGCTTTGAGAACGAACGAATATTGGTGAACATTTGCATTAAGCAACTGATGACGTTGCCAGTTATGGGAACGGAAACAGTTGATACGATTAAGAAGCTTGTTAATGGAGCTTGCGAAGCTGTTCGAACGTTAAGCAACTTAGGGCGACCAGTCGATAAATGGAATGATTGGTTGGTGTATAACGTTGCAGACAAATTGGAAGCGTCTCTGCGTCGTAATTGGGAGAAATCAATTAATAACAGTACCATCGTGCCTGAGTTCAAAACCTTGTGTAATTTCTTGGAAGAGCGGCTGCAGGCTCTGCAAGTGATTGAAGAATCATCCAATGCTATACCATCAATATCCCGAAGCAATCCGAGAAATGTCGCTAGAACTCACCACGTCGCAACCAACGGAAGGTGTCCGTTATGCCAAGGTAATCACATTCTAATGTTTTGTAATGCATTTAAGAGGATGCCGATTAGTCAAAGAAGAGTGTACGTGCGGAAAGGTCAACTCTGCTTCAATTGCCTTAAGCGTAATCACACGGTACAAAATTGTTTGTCAACACAACACTGTCAAAAGTGTTCTAGTAAACATCGCGCCATGCTTCACTCGGATCCTGATGACGCATCGTCCAATTCAACGCCCATCAATGAACATGACCTACACCCGACTAATAATGGCGCTGAACCAAACACGAATAAAGATGCTATGTCAAATACATTCGGAGTGCATGTCGCAAAAACACAAGAAACTACAGGGTGCGCCATCTAAATGTGGTCGATGGAAATATTGAATAACTTGAATAATTCTCAATCGATTTTGGAAAACTATTTATTTTTATAAAATTTGAAGCTTTACAATTTTTTCCATTCAGTTTCCAAAAACAACGTCGATCAAATGACCAACTTTATTCCGGATACAAAATTCAGCTCTTTTTCTGGCATTTTCAATGACATTTGCCAGCATCTCGGGTGATATCGCAGTGATTTCGGCTCGGTCCTTAAGCTCGTCTAAAGTCTTCGGTTTGTTGGCATACACTTTGCTTTTTAAAAATCCCCACAAAAAAAAGTCCGGTGCCGTTAAATCGGGCAATCTCGGTGGCCAGTCAATATCCCCCCCCTTTCGATACCACACGTCCTGGGAACTTTTGACGCAAGAAGTTCATCGTTGATTTCGCGGTGTGACATGTCGCGCCGTCTTGTTGAAACCAAAAGCCTTTAAGACCTTTTTCACGCATTTCTGGTAAAACAGAGTGTGCCAACATCTATCGATACCGATCCCCATTGACAGTTTCCCCAACTCTGAAGAAGAACGGACCAATGATGGTTTTTGAGCAGACACCGGCCCAAACAGTCACTTTCCGATCATGCAGTGGAGTTTGATGTATAGTATGAGGATTTTCTTTCCCCCAAATGCGACAGTTTTGTTTATTTACAGTGCCAGATAGTGTGAAATGGGCCTCATCAGTCATTAAAATTCGCTCCCAAAAATTGGGCTCCGATGAACGATTGTATTTAATGAACATTGTCACTATTTCCGCGCGTTCTTTGGGCGTGAATCGATTCATGGTTAAAATTGTAATGCAATAACCTTTCCGAAATGTGTTCGACGACGTCAATCGGTTTAAATCTGTCAAAGTTATTCAATATTTCCATAGATGGCGCACCCTGTACAAATTGCATTCTTCTTTCAACAATTTTACTCCGGGTTAAAAATTTGAATGGCAAATAGTTGACCGCTAGAGCCTTGTTGGAAGCGAGCAGTTGACCAGGAGGCCAGAGGAATAAACAAGTCCTGGCAACAGCTTAAAGCCGATGCTCAGGATCGCGCCTTGTGGAAGAGAGTTGTTTCTGTCCTATGCCCCTATAGGGGGTCTTAACAGGAATTTGATTTGATTGATAGAGCCTTGTTGGATAATGCGTCGGAAGTGTCATTTATCACCACAAATCTTATTCGCAAGCTTGGACTGAGAAAGCAAAATGCCTCGACCTTTATATCAGGAATAGCTGGAGCAATAGCGCAAGAAGCGAATAGTAAGGTTTCTTTTGAGATATTTCCTCATTACAATGAAGTCGAGAGCATCACTCACTATCAACGCTTTAGTACTCAACCGACTTACGCGTCCAATCCCAGCCAGACAACTTGAATATGAAATCGGTTGGGGAAAATCCGTACTTTGGCACACCTGCAAATATAGACATATTATTAGGAGCGGATATATATCAAAGAATAATTTTAGATGGACTTCACAAGCTACCACAATAGCTCAACGCACAGCCTTCGGTTGGATTTTGTGTGGTGCTGTCAAATTTAACAATCCCGAGCAACAGAACAAAGTTGTCGCCTTACACTGTAATCTGGCGGAAGACCTAAACATTCAACTCAGAAAATTTTGAGAGCTGGAGGAAGTCCCAGCTAATCAGAACTTCTCTGATGAGGAGCGTATTTGCGAAGAGCATTTCAACGCTACACACCGAAGGGTTTCCAATGGACGGTATGAGGTCAGGCTGCCCATTAAGGAGATGGTGCCTTCTTCTTTAGCGGATACTCGTGGTATAGCTATTCGTACACTACGGAGCCTTGAAAAACGGTTTGCTTCTCGGCCTGCGGAGTGGAATCAGTATGTTCAATTCATGACGGAGTATAAGCAGTTGGGCCAGATGGAAGAAGTACCTAAAGGTTGTGCGTCTATGAAGAACAATGTTTGTTATCTTCCTCATCGTGGTGTCTTCAAGGAAAATAGCTCTACAACCAAGCTCAGAGTTGTATTTAACGCTTCACAACGCAACTATTCAGGTATTTCCTTAAATGATTGTCTACTTGTTGGCCCAAAACTGCATCAGGATCTATGCGCCGTGATATTAAACTGACGTAAATACCGTGTAGCACTCACCGGAGATATCGAAAAAATGTTTCGACAGATTTATGTTCATCCAGATGATATCGATCTGCAGCGCATAGTTTGGAGAAAGTCAGCGAATGAGGACATACGCGAATACCGCTTAAGAACGGTCACATATGGCACTGCCTGTGCACCCTATCTCGCTCTTAAAGTTCTTAACCAGCTAGCCCAGGACGAACAAGAATCTTTTCCGCTTGGTGCAAAAATCCTTTCCAGTTGCTTCTATGTTGATGACGCTTTCTTTGGTGCTGACTATGTAAATACCGCCATTAAACTTCAAACGGAATTACGAAAAATCCTCTCTGCGGGTAGTTTTACTATTCGAAAATGGTCCTCTAATAGTCGAAATGCTCTGGCCAACATTTCAGAAGAGCATCTCGAGACCGCGTCCATCAAGATTGTAGACGGTCATAATTACATCAAGACCTTAGGTATTATGTGGCAGCCGGACAAGGACGAATTTCGCATGCATGATGTCCTAACTAATGATGAATTACATCCAGTTTGCAAAAGGAGAATATTGTCGGACATTTCAAAGATCTTCGATCCTCTTGGTTGGTGTGCACCAATCACAATTACCGGAAAATTACTCCTGCAAAAGCTTACAGGAATATCCTGGGACGACAAAGTAACAGAAGAAATTGCCCGAGAATGGTTTAAGTTTCGACAAAGCCTGAATGGCTTAAATCAGATAAAGTTACCTCGATGGATTGGACTTTGTTCGGACGCAACCAATGTTGAGATACATGGCTTTTCGGATGCATCCATGAAAGCCTATGCAGCCGTAGTTTACATCTGTGTAGTGAATAACGAGGATGAAAGAAAAATATCCTTAGTCGCTGCTAAAACTAAGATGGCGCCTATAAAAACTATCAGTCTACCTCGCTTAGAACTATGTGATGCTACTCTCTTAATTCGATTCGTCAATTACGTTCGAAAGTCACTGTCCTTGAAAAGTGCCTCTATTCATCTGTGGACGGATTTAACAATAGTATTAGCCTGGATCCGAGGCCATGCGGCCCGATGGAAGGTATTCGTAGCCAATAGAGTTTCTGAAATTCAAACTTTTAGCGAAGGTGCAACGTGGCACTATGTACCGACTTCTCTAAGCCCAGCTGATTGTGCTTCGCGTGGAATGGATTCGACACCACAGCTAAAGGAATTCTCACTCTGGTGGAATGGCCCAACGTTTTTACGTAGACCTTCATCTACGTGGCCAAAGTTAGACAACGATTCTCTGCAACGGGATATTGATGCAGAAACCAAAATAACCACTTGTAATGTCGTAAATGCGGATCAACGCGCTTGGGAACTATTAACTCGTTTCTCCTCTTTAAGAAGACTGATTCGAGTAACAGCCTATTGTCAACGCTTCATTTTCAATCTTCGACAAAAGCAAAGGACTCTTCGCACTAGTGATCATCTTCGACCGTGGGAACTGAGGAATTCCTTAAATTTCTGGATAAAATATACGCAGCATCGAGATTTCTCTCCGGAAATTAATTCTATCAGTCGAGGTCTTAATATAAATCAGCAAAGTAGGCTGAAGGCTCTCAATCCATTTCTCGACGTTTTCTCGCTTAAGGGAGCAGACTCCCTCCCCTAACTCCTTCGATTCCTCCATATTGAGGAAAATTCTTGGTGCTGTATTGGCTGATAATTGGAACTGACTGATGCAAAACGGGATCGGATGATCCTTCAACTGTTAAAGGAGCAGGGGGTGGGGCCGGAACACGGAAGCGTCAAGAAAGGAGATTGCACAAAAAACGGCGCGGAATAGTTCCAATTATTTACGGAGTATGATTCTTCAGCAAGAGATTATTGGTTAAGAGATGCGTTCATTCAATCAAATTTGTGTTACTTGAAAAGCGGATCACGATATTGCCGGGCCTCAGTATCCTCAAGAAAATGGCGCCACGCTCATCACTTTAAATTGTTTTTCGCCAGCCCCGGTTATATCTTTAAATTTTCGTCGCAAACTATTTTTAAACGATTTTCAGTCAGTCTGTTCATACTCTAGATGAAATCTGAGAGTATATTGTGTTTGCCTTACCGTTTCTAACGCTAAGAAATAATGCTCGCACAGATCCGCCAAGGATACAGAAATATTTGTTGTTTCTCAAAAATCTCGATTCCGAGTCAATCCGTCTGTCTGTCTACAACATGTAACTCTCGAAAGCTTTGATCTATCGTTCTGAAATTTTTCATATATCATTTTTAACAAAAAAATAACCTGAAGTTCGTGAACAGGCCACATCCCCCCACTCCTTCTACCCCCTCCAATACAAATTTCATGAAATTTAAAGAAATTTATTTTTCTCCGAAACCGTCAAAAAATATTGATCTGATCCGCCTAACTCCTTCTACCACCTCCCATACAAATGTATACAATTTTCAAAAATGCATTTTTTCGATTTGCATCGCAACTAGCAAAGCTAAAAGAACCAATTTTTTGTCAAAATTAATTTTATTACTGTTCCACGTTGCACGCAACCTTTTAATTTTTTATAACTTTACATCAAAATTACAGAGCTGGGTTGTTCGCTCGCTGCTTGCTACCTTCCAACAGACCGTCGGGGTTTTTTTTTCGTCTAAACAGTTGTGGTGCGTGGTGACTTTGACAATGAGGTGAATTGCAATTTACGGATAGATGGCTCTTCAAAGCACTTATGTAGGAAACTATGACAAAGTTTTCCATAAAAGTCGATGAGGATAAGTTGAACAAAAGAATTTTATTTCCAAAAACTTCTTACAAAGAAAACAAATTATAATTTTTATTACGTTCGGCGTGGCGTCGTTGACAGATGACGTGTGTCTTTTTAGAGTTGCCTGCAACGCAATAACTTCCCTTTTGGGAAAAGTTTTGCCCGATGCGAACTTCCCTTTTGGGAAAAGAGTTTGCCACACTTAAAAGAGTTGCAATGCGTAACAGTGAGTATTATGGATCCCAGGAAAACAAAAATTTATTATGAAATTGTTGGAGACATTGAATTCGTCATCGGATGGTGATGAAGAAATTGTAAAAATTTGTGCAAGACATGCGTACAAGTTTAAAAGCAAAAGGAGTGTTTGGGAAAAGGTTTGATCGAAATGAAATAAAATGTTTTCCGTATCTGGAGGCCTGCCTCCTTCTAATTAAACATACAAAATCTTTTCAGTCCATGTTGCTCCTGCGGAATCGTTTCAAGAACTTCTGCTGGTGGACCTCTTAGCGCCAATATAAGAGCCGTTCCTCGTTCCAGATCATTCCAATGATTGTTTCTTGCGGCAGCCTCAAATTGGGTCTTGTAAATAGCCCACGGTGTTTGTCCATCGAAGATTGGAGCTTTGAGACCCTTGTGGGTAACGTGTTCTGCCTTGATGACTCCAGTCGCTTTCACGTAATCGAAGTCCCCCCTTTTAGGCGTTCGACTTCTTCTACAATCCCGGATATCCTTTCCATTATTTGTTCTTCGAGGATTCGAAGTTTCTTCTCTACGTTTTCTTCTATTGTCTTACCCATGGTGTCTATTTTATTATTTTGCAACTCCAGTTTTTGGTTGAGGTCATTTGAGGTCTGGTCTAATTTTTCATTAAGGTCCGCTGACAGCTGACTTTGTTGCTCTAATTTCTGATTAATGTCCACTGATTGTTGATCTAATTTGTTCATCATTTGCATTAACTGTGTCAGAGCATCCGATGTACCAGAACACTTCTCTTCACGAGCTTCTTCGATTTGGAACTCAAAACTATCTGCATCCTTACCCTCAGCCTCAAGTGTCTCGATCATACGGCTGACCAGTTCAGACTTGCTCCCTGTCGCAGATAACTCGCGTCTACTGAGCTCCGTTAATTTTAAATCCTTCAGATAACGCGGCATTTTCACTACCGATTATTTCAAGTTTTTTTCCGCGATTCACTTAAATTTACTTCTTTAAAGTCACTACTCACTGAAGCACTCGAGAATATTCGATTTCGCAAAATTCTCACTGTCCGTTCGAGAATTTTAATTTCACTCACGATTTTTAACCCGAATTTATCCTTGAAATCCCACTTCTGGTCACCAATTGTTGCGAGCTAGGGGTTCGCCGGGATTTCAAGTAAAACACAATTCGCTTAAAAATGAGTAGTAATTTATTTATTCGCACTTTAATGGCAATACCCCCGCGTACTGTTCTATCGCTTTCCTGCACTGGTTCCCGACTGAAAGCTTCGTCCTTTTATACATTTTTACCCCTATTCTCGAAGCTTCCGTCGTGTATGTCGTTGGGTGTATGTCGCAACTATACTGGAAAGTTCTAAATCTTTAATTGTGGCTTTCTACATAGTGGAGTATACTGTTATACATAATTCTTGTCTATTCGAGAGAGATCGAGCGGCGGGGCTGCCAGATCTGTAACAATATATCAGCTTCTCCACTCGTTGCGGTCGTTCGCACTCCTCTTCCCCTCCCTTCCTAAATCCCATTCCTTTCCTCCATGACTGTGATTGTGCATTGGACATAAAGGCCGAAATTTCTTATAAAACAGGTCATTCTATAAAAAAAAAAAATATTTGCGACAATGTTTAACTTGAGTAATTTACAGACGGAAGTCATATTGCGGTTCAGCCGGAGAAGTAAGGAGGCTGACGCAAATTCGGAGTGATGAAAATTAATTTTGCAGAAACTTCATTGTCTGAGCCATTTCGGCGTTCAACTTCCACCACAGTGACGTTCGCTTTTTTCCGGATCGAAAGCCAAAAGTTCTGCGATGATGCGAACTAAGATGCTCGTTTTCCATCTCTAAGTCTGGCAACTGTAACTCGTCTTGGCTAATGAAAAGACTGGATCGGGTTCAGATGTAGAGTCTTCCCTCTCCGAGGTTATCATGGGTACTGAAGGAATTGGAATCCTGGGCTCTTTGCTCCACTTCTGATCACCTGTCTCCGATTTTTGCCAAGGGAGCCAGGGATGCTTTGGTCATCACTATAACGATGCATCTAGAGTTCCCTTTAATCTCCTCCAGCTTCCCCAGCCTCCAATTATGGGCGGAAAAATTTGGTTTGATGATTCACTGGCGCTACAGACCATATCGAGCCATGGCCTCCCGGATGCACCTCCTCCAGTTGTCTCGGTCCAACGACCGCGTGTTTGAAAAATTGAGAAGCGATCTGCAGTCTGCGTCGACTGAGTCCTCCCATCGCTTTCGTGGCTTCCCCTGCGGTCGGTTACCTTGAGCTTTGCCCTTGAGCACTCGTTTTGGGATTCGTTCCTCGTGCATTCGTTCCACGTGGCCAGCCCATTGCAGCTTGCACAGTTTGATCACTATAGATGCTGGTGGGTCGTCAAATAGTTGATACAGTTCATGGTTGTATCGAATTCGCCAATCATCTCCTTAACTGCTCCGTATACCTTCCAAAGAATTCTTAGCTCAAACGTGTCGATTAACTTCTCCGAAACTCGCGTCGAGGTCCACGTTTCGCATCCATATAGCAGCACAGGACGAATTAATATCTTGTAGATGCGTAGTTCATTGTTTCGATAGTCCTTCCTTGATTTCATTATGGGGAGGACCGCATAAAATGCTTTGTTAGCTGCCGTGATTCTTCTTTGAATTTCCTGTCGCTCATTGCCGTCCTTTGTGAGAAGGGCTCCCAGGTATACGAATTCATCCACCTGCTCGAAGTTGTATTCGCCTATTGTAATGTTCTGCCGCTCTGGGACAGTCCTTCGTGTATGGGTCATGTATTTAGTTTTCGCTTCATTGACCCTGAGCCCTACTTCACCCGCTGCCGACTACAACTCCTGGAATACCTCCTTAAAAAAAATTGGTTTCCAGGACCGAATAATGTCTGAAATCTGCATCGCTCGGTTCTGAAGGTAAACATGTACGTGCTCGAGGACGGCTTGGGATCTCATCCGTTGACACAACCTCGAGTTGCGCACCTGGCCACTCTTCTCCCAACGAGCGCGGACCTTTGATCGGTACGCTGGTTAGTTTCACCTTGGTGCCATCCACCATTTCTGCACATAGGTGGAGAACCAGGATGGTCACGCATGATGATTAGGAAGTTGGCTGAAAGTTTGCTTTCAACCTTCCAGCAGCGATCATGAGTAACGTGTCCATCTGCATCAATTTTGTCGATGATCGCCACTACCAGGCTATCATTAAGGGCATCGCTAAAGGATCTTGAAAAGCCCCCGTTACCGATGATGGCTGTCTTCGGCCTCTTTTCTTCCTTGGGAGACTCATTCCGCGATCTTGTGCGCTATCCTATCGAAGGAAAGTCTGTACACTGGGCGATCATTTTGGTAGCCCAAGCCACAGATTTCCTTTGCTGTCCGGTTCTGAGGTGTCCCGGGATGTCACCCAGGCAAATCAGCAGCCTTTGGGTGCTATCCCGCTCCCCATAGAGCATTTCAATTCCCCCCTGATTTAAACACCGGAGATTTGCGTTGATCTGTTTCGCCACAGTGCATGCCGCTATTGGGTCCAGGTTTGGTATCCTTGGACTTGTGTGCTGTCTGCATTAGGTATGGAGGAAACCGATTTTTCTCCACATGCCCTAACCACTAGATCCAGGGTTAGGGTTCAAAAATCTAGTTGCTTGCACGTTGGGTACCTTGAGCTTTTTGCTTAGGCCAGGTTTTCTAGCCATAGTCTTCGCATCGCCCATTTTGAGACCAAGTTTGGTGGCAAAAGTCTTGCTGGAGAAAGCGTGCTTGCTTTCGTCCGGTATTTCAAGAGAGCCGATCTCTTGCATTGGTTGCACAGAAATCCGCATTGTGCAGAAAAGGCTAATTTATCCGGAGGTCGTCTGCCATCCGAACCTTCCGATAGCGACTGAGCTATTTAAGTGGACCCTCAGCCTGGCCAATTCTCGGCACCGGTACCTTAATCCAGCCCATGATTTTAGTTTAGGTTTAGGTTGTAGGAGAATGGTTCCATAGGACCACAATGCACTGGGGCTATCTAGTTGGGCCCATTGTACTCCCCCTATTTATTAAAAAATGGAAGTCACTCCTCTTGCTTTAACCACTTGGTTCGGTTTGCGAACCGTAGATGTTGGACGCCTCTTAGGTCGTCTAGTTCTGAGAAGAATCTAGAGCCTAAACAAAGGAGACGCCTGGTGGAAATTCGCGAGCAGTGACAAAGATAATGTTCGATAGATTCTTCATCTTCCACGCAATCTCTGCAAAGGCTGACGGTCGCGATCCGCATCCTAAATACGTGCAACTTTAGCAAGCAATGACCTGTGGTCAGGCCAACAATAGTCGCATCAGACCTATTAACATCCAATTTCGCTACTCCTTCCGAAAACAATACCCACGTGCTGTCCGTTTACGTGTCCTGCATTCGAAACCATCTGCCTCCGAATTTTACTCCCTTTCCACTAATCTCCGTTTAGGACCCACTTATCATGCATTTCGATATCGGTCACCTCCGATCCCTACTTCCTACCCCCACTTCCGACTAACACATTACCTTCAGTTGTACCGTGCTTTCACAGTCCTGTTCATCAACATCCATTCAACCTACCCTCGAGCCATCATCATATCATCTTAGATGCCAACCAATGTGAAATGGAGGGGGATCCTCAACACTCCAACTTCAGTCTAAGAACCGGCAAAACTCAGTTACAGATCGAACGGCCAGGTCCGTGCCGAACTCCACTTTTATCGCAATAAGCGTGGATTTAGTGGAGAGAGGAGCACTCCGAAAATTTTGAGCGGGGTAGCTGAACACAAATTGCACAAAAATTCGAAACTGCATACAAAATTGAGTGAATACACACAAACTGCGCAACTCCGCCATAGACGGTCCCAAGCCCGGTTGAGAAAGGAGGAGGGGAGGATTATTGTAACCGGAATGGCTATAACAGACTAGCGTCTCCGGAAGTAAGAGGGGTAAACATGATGAAAAACCCCGTGTGCTCAGACTTGCAGTTTAGTTGTGAAAACTCAGACACGCAGGAATACTCTGAAGCAATAATCCAGGCCAAGATCGAAAAAGATCCGAATCGGAGATTGGCGTATACGCAGAAGAAGGATATAAGGATGGTGACCAGTAAGATCTTAATTATGGCATACTGGACAATGAATATATACAAGATAGCATTGGGCTGGTGACTGTATTATTCTGTTACCTCAGTAAGCAGGAGTGACATCCTACAGAAATGGCTTTCAGGCTAATACCACAGTTGCCTCCGTCCCGTTAAAACCCTGGCAGGCCTGAAAGTACGCTCGAAGTTCATCATCATTGTCAAAGAGCATTAACCCGAAAAAATTCTTAGCATAAGAAATTAATTTGTAAGCATTATTGTAAAATAATAGGTACAACATAAACTTTATGATGACTGCAACAATCAATGCAATATCATAAAGTCAATGTTCTACATATTATTTCGTCACACGCGCACTTTTTATTTGCTTAAGTTTTACGCGTGCAAGAAAATTATTGATTCGGGTCAATGATTTTCTTGCAAGCAAACAAATTAATTAATAATTGTAAGCATTTTTATTGTATAAAAGCTAAGATAATTTTAAGTCAAATATAGTCACTTTTTATCGTCAACCCGAAGTGGGTCTTTCAATTCTTAAGTTTTCAGATTCAACATTGGTGACCCCGACGTGATGATGGAGCAGATCTTGGAACAGCAACTGGACCTTGGAGGAGAAATCGAGCGATTAATTAGGAACTTCCGGAAGGACTCTGCAGAACGAAAAGATGGAATCTACTTGCAGACAAGGATGGCCCGTCTGACAACTCTCTGGGAGGAGTTCACAAAAAACGACACAACATTGCAGGACTCAGCGGGAGACCTGACTGAGAAGGACTATTTCACTAATAACTATTTTAGTGAAATAGAAACGATCGTTCAAAGGACCATCAGCTGTATCACGGAGCTTCTCACGAAGCTACCGATGACTACGCCAGGGAAAACATCGACATCTCAACTGGACCAGGAAGCCGTCAAGATGATTCAGCACGCTCCAATTTTGGCCTCTCTGATCAGCAAGCAAGGGACCATGACAACAACGCTAAGGCATCTCCTTAAACGCTTGGAAGACAGACTTAAGGAAGAACAGCCTAAGGAATTCATAGATTCTCAATTGATTTCTATCAACAAGCAATGGAATTCAATTCAAGAGAACCGTCTGAAGATACTAGACATCTCCACTTCTCTTGACGACCAAAAAGTCAACGAACACATTGAACTGGAAAGTTGGGTTGAAGACATCCAACTTAAACTTATGAAGACCACTGTGACTTCTGGGGCATCCACAAATGTAAAGTTGCCGCGGATCGATCTACCCAAGTTCAATGGAGACTATCTATCGTGGCAAGAATTCCACGACCTCTTCTCCCAGTTAATAGACCATAGCAACCTTGGCGCAGCACAAAAGCTATGGTATTTGAAGTCAAATTTAACTGGTGAAGCAGAATCGCTAATCCGTCATCTGACGGTTTGTGATAAAAACTACAATGCAGCCTGGAATCTCATCAAGGAGCGCTATCAAAACAAGCGTTTGTTGGTCAGTTCGATTATGAACAAGTTGATATCGCAACCATCAACTAACGAAGATTCATCATGTAGTATCAAGGGTCTGCATGACGTCACGCAGGAATGCATCAGGGGATTGCAGGCACTGAACATTGAAGTGGATCATTGGGATCCTATATTAATATTTCTGCTATTAAAAAAATTAGATAAAAAAACGCATACATTGTTCGAGCAGTCCCTAAAATCACCACGGGAACTTCCCACAATGGTACAGTTTCTTCAGTTTCTAGAGTTACGCTTCCAGTCTCTAGAAGCTTTAGGAAGCAAGGGAAAGCGGCCATCATTTAATTATAAACCGCCAAAAAATACGGCACTCGCTGCAGCGAAAACCAGCGAGTCCAAATGCAAACTGTGTTCGGGTGTACATCAATTGAATCACTGTGGTACTTTTCTAAAGATGTCTACAGCCGAGAAGAGAAAGATTATCACCAAGTGGGAACATTGTTTCAATTGTCTGAAACCAGGGCATACCGTAAAGATTTGTTCATCAGGTAGCTGTCAGAAGTGTAACAAACGGCATCATACCTTGTTACACAAAAAAGCTCTACTGAAAACAAATCAGCAGACTTGACTCTAGCTGCGGCTCAATCCAAAGCTGAAGCATATTCACACATTTTCTTGGGAACGGCAGCCATTCAACTTACATCCATACATGGCGAAAGGATAACCGTCAGAGCTCTGCTTGATTCTGGCTCGCAGCTAAGTTTCATAACAAGTGCGTTACACAAAAAACTGGGATTCAAGGGATCTTCGGAGGTCCGAAGGATTCTTGGCATAGGCAATGCCAATCAACGCACCAATAAACGACTAAACCTGGAGCTGACATCAAAGACAAGCGATTATTCCTTACGATTTGAAGCCTTCGTTCTTAATGAGATCACGGCCAATCATCCAGACAGACACATCGACATTCGAAAATGGCCGTTGCCGAGAAACATTACGTTCGCTGACCCGCATTTCAATCAACAACAAAAAATTGATGTTCTTCTTGGAGCGGAATTATTTCCGCTGTTACTTTGCGACGGGCAGTTACGTTTCGGAGAAGCACTACCAAGTCTTCAAAATACAAGACTTGGCTGGATCGTTCTGGGCAAACTAAAAACGGAATCAACAAATGATGGAACATCATTTTGCGGCATCTCGAGAAATCTTGACGAGCAAATTGAACGTTTTTGGCAGTTAGAAGAAGTGGAAGCTCCATCAACAAGGCTAACCGAAGAAGAAACTGAGTGCGAAGAATTCTTTGATTCAACCGTTAAAAGAACCAAGGAAGGCAGATTCATAGTGCATCTTCCCTTCGCTCAAAATCCAAGCGTCTTGGGCGAATCAAAACAAATTGCTCTACAACGCCTAAACAGTCTACAAAGACGATTTACAAGAAACCCAGGACTGCAAACAGAATATTCTACATTTATAAATGAATATCTCAACTTGCAGCACTTGGAATTGGTAAAAAACTTAGACGAAACAAGGCCACATTTCTACCTTCCTCATCACTGCGTACTTCGGCCAGAAAGCAAAACCACAAAACTGAGAGTAGTATTTGATGGGTCTTGCAAAACAACCACAAATATATCATTAAATGATATTCTTAAAACTGGACCAACTGTTCAAGACAACCTGTTTGCGATTCTCATCCGATTTCGTCAACACAAATACGTTATGACAGCTGACATTGCAAAAATGTATCGTCAAGTTTTGATCGCAGAAAACGATCAGGACTTTCAACTCATCCTCTGGAAAGACAACCACAATGACAAGGTAAAGACATATCGTCTTAAAACAGTTACATATGGAACAAGAAGTGCACCATATCTAGCTACCAAATGCCTTCAAAAACTAGCACAAATCGAAGGTCCATCATTTCCGATAGCCGCTGAAAAGGTCAAAAGGGATTTCTACGTCGACGATCTGTTAACGGGCACAGATAATCTTCAAGAAGCACAAGCACTTCACCAGCAACTGAAGGACATGCTGATGAAAGGAGGATTTCATCTACATAAATGGTGTTCCAACAATGAAACATTGCTGCATGCTGTACCACCAAGGGACAGAGCAATAGAATTCGACATCACAGACTTCGAAAACACGAACGTAATCAAGGCATTGGGTCTCATCTGGAACCCCAGTTCGGATGAATTCCACGTGAAGATGTCGGAATTATCCTCAAAACACATTACTAAAAGAATTGTGCTCTCTGAGATGTCACAATTATTCGATCCGCTAGGACTAGTGAATCCGGTCATCGTATTAGCAAAGATCTTCATCCAACAACTTTGGGAGCTGAAATTGGATTGGGACATACAACTTCCTGAAAACCTTCAGAACAAGTAGATAAACTACCGATCTCAACTACTACTTCTCAATTCGTTAAAGATACCTCGACATGCCATAGTCTATTCTAAAAGGAAAACCATCGAACTACACGGTTTCGCAGACGCTAGTGAGCGAGCATACGGCGCTTGCATCTATCTACGTACTGAAAGCATAAAAAACGAGATTGCAGTTGTACTTTTGTGCGCCAAGAGTCGTGTCGCTCCTACAAAGAAAAGCACAGTTGCTCGTCTAGAGCTATGTGCCGCTAACTTGCTAACCAAATTGATGAAGGAAGTCAAAGCAGCCTTAACAATGCCAATAAATAAAACATTTTACTGGACGGACTCTACAATCGTTCTTCAATGGATCTCATCTCCTTCATCAAAATTTACAACATTTGTCGCCAACAGAGTAGCCTCCATACAAACTTTTTCCAATGGAGGTTTTTGGCAGCATGTAAATACATTAGATAATCCAGCAGATATAGTGTCTCGAGGAATGCTACCATCAGAGTTAATTGGCTCAAAATTATGGTTTGAGGGACCAGACTTCCTAAGACAATCTACAATACAAGAACTACCGATAGTACCAAGCAGCATTACAGACATTCCAGAGATGAAGAAGATATCTTATTGTCTCAGTAGCACATCTGTTGACGACGTTGTACTCTGGATACGGCATAACAACAACTTTCAGCGATTACAAGAAGTATTGGCCCTAATATTGCGATTCAAGAACAATTGCCGAGTGCCTAGAAACTCTCGACAATATGGCAGGCCAGATCCTAAGGAGCTAGAATTGGCGTTAAAAAATATTGTTTTGTCAATGCAACGACAAGACTTTAGTTCAGACATTGATTATCTGAAAAGGCACGACACAGTAGCAAGTAACAGCAAACTATTGTGTTTAGCACCATTCTTAGATGACAGCGGCATTATACGAGTCGGAGGTCCCATTAAAAATAGCAAGCTTTCGTTTAACGCAAAACACCCCATGCTGATTTCCTCGACACATGAATTCACCAAACTGATTTTTCATCATCTACATATCAAATACATGCACGCCGGGCCACAAGCACTATTATACATTCTACGCCAAACATTCTGGCCTCTTAATGGCAAATCGTTAGCGACCGGTACAGTACGTCAATGCGTTCGATGCGCACGAACAAAACCAAGGCTCTTAACACAGATAATGGGAGATCTACCTGCTGAAAGAATCCAGAAATCAAGACCGTTTATGCACGTCGGCGTTGATTTTTGTGGACCTATGACAATACACTTCAAAATACGAGGAACTCGCCCTGTTAAAACATACATTGCGCTTTTTGTATGCTTTGCAACAAAGGCCGTTCACCTGGAACTGGTATCAGATTTAACTTCGTCTGCATTTATTGGAGCTCTGAAACGGTTCATGGCTAGAAGGGGACAACCATCCAAAATCTTCAGCGATAACGCCACTAATTTTGTGGGTGCTCAATCTGAACTTCAAGAACTAGCTAAACTGTTCAATCAGCACGACACACAAAAAGAAATTCAAGCAACTTGCAGCAGAGAAGGCGTCGAGTGGCTTCACATCCCTCTCCGGTCTCCACACTTTGGTGAACTATGGGAAGCCGCCATCAAGACAGCCAAATACCACTTGAAAAGAGTCGTTAAAGGCGCTTCTTTAACACAAGAAGAATTAAGCACCGTCATATGTCAAGTGGAAGCAATATTGAACTCTCGACCATTGACTCCTATGTCAAGTAATGCAAACGATCTACAGGCATTAACACCGGGACACTTTCTGATTGGCCAACCTCTCACAACACTTCCTGAACCGCAAATTGAAACACACAAGTCATCGTTACTAACTCGTTGGAAGCTAGTAAAGTCACTACATGCAGAGTTTTGGCAGCGGTGGTCAAAAGAATACTTACAAGAACTGCAAAATCGATACAAGTGGGCAAAAACCCAAACAAACATCGAACCAGGAAGATTAGTCATCCTAAAAGACGATAACCTACCTCCACTTCTATGGCGAATGGGTCGAGTTATACGTACTGTACAAGGAAAGGATAACTTAACCAGAGTAGTAGATATTAAAACATCAACTGGAGAATTCCGTAGAGCCATTCATACTATTAGCCCTCTGCCAATCGAAACAGTGATGACAAGCGTAGCACTAAGCGGAGTAGAAGTAAATAAGAAACGAAAAATCCTTCCAATAAACAACAATTGGACAGCATCAATCCCAAACCAAAAAGCAAAGGAAAACAACGATCCGCCTAAAAAAAGGAGCAAGGGTATGATGTTGCAAATCCTGCTGTGCACATTACTCGTCTTGCCCAACTTTCAAAATGTATCGGCAAACGAGACCTCACCAACGGATCAGCTTCATATTGAATCATTTAAAAATAATCCTGGAATGTTCTTCGAGGAAGTCGGACAAGTTCAACTGACAAATAACCAGTGGAAAATTATAACCTATTATGACCTGACAGATTATTGGATCGAATACAAGGGACTCGCTAGCTACATCATAAAATTGACCGGAATATGTTCACTAAAGGAAGGACTAACACACATTAAGCAATATTGCAACGCCATGATAATGCAGTTCCAACACCTACACACAGAAATTCAGCACAAAAATGAATTCATCTACCAATCTCACGCCCAAGTAAAGAGAAGAAAAAGAGCTCCTCTCAACATAATTGGAACCGCCGCACACTTACTATTTGGTGTCTTAGATGAAGAGACTGCTCAAAGGTATGAGGAAGATATTAACAATTTCACGGAAAACGATAAATACCTCTTATCTCTAATTAAAAACCAAACAAGTATTATTGAATCCACAAGCAATATACTCAAGAAAAATAACAACGACATCAATAATCAATTTAAATTCATCGAAACCCAACTAGAGAAACTAGTCTCTGACACACAAAAAGCGGAAGAATTGTCCCAAACTTTCAATTCCATTGCCATTCAAACCGCAATATTGTTAATCAACTTCCAAAACACTCAAAATATCCTGCTACAAGTGATAACGAACACTCATCAAGGAAAAATGAACCCTTTATTGATAAAACCGTCACAATTACGCCAACAGCTACAAATAATTAGTGAACATTTACCACCCAATCGAAGAATTCCAGTGACACCAGATGAAATTCTCAAGCTATACAAATTAGCCACAGTAAAAACGAAAACAACATCAAATAAAATTATATTCGACATTCAAATTCCACTACTTAATTTGGAACAATATCAGCTCCTTAAGGTATATGCTATCCCAACATCATTCAAGAGCACATATATCTACATCCAACCATCCACAAAGTATCTAGTAGTAAGCTTGCAGAGAGACAAGTTTTTTCCGTTAACCGAACTGGACCGAAGCAAATGTCACCAGCTTGTCAAGGGGAAATATATTTGCAGTCAACAACATCCAATTTACACAACACAATCAGATGTTTGCAAATGCGAGATGTCGTTCTTGTTACATCAACCTAACATTTCTTCTTCATGTACAATCCAGAAAACAACAGTACACGATCACTGGATTCAGTTGGAGGCAGCTAATCGTTGGATATACGTTTTAAAAAACGAACTCACCCTAGACGTAATTTGTGGACAAATTATTCACACCAAAAAATTAAACGGAAGCGGAGTTCTAAAATTAGCATCCACTTGCAGCCTCAATCAAAGGACTATGACAATAAATAGTCATAATACGTTTTTGGATAACATGAACTTTTCTTTTACTCCAACGAGCAATCTATCCAATCAAGTCGAGGAAATACTAAAGGATTCGGAGCATCCAATAAAAAGGCCAAACATCCAATTAAATGAGGAAAGTATGCAGAAACTTCATCAAGCAATTCAACAACAAAAATTAGCGAAGCTTCCAGAGACACTCACGTCTCACGACACACATAATTATATTTTGAATTATTTAAGTCTCAGCATCATAGTAGCTGCATCAATATATCTCATATACCGAAAATTTCGCTCTCCCAAAACTTCCACGGCAGAAACAACATTACAGTTAAACGTTGAAACTCCCATACGAGCTTTCAAAGTGGCGGAAGATGTCAAAGAGCATTAACCCGAAAAAATTCTTAGCATAAGAAATTAATTTGTAAGCATTATTGTAAAATAATAGGTACAACATAAACTTTATGATGACTGCAACAATCAATGCAATATCATAAAGTCAATGTTCTACATATTATTTGGTAGTGTAGGCTCAGATGTTACATTCCTGACTAACGCTGATCCGGCCCTGAACGCAATTCCTCATAAAGGTTTGTGTCAACCGTTGCATGGCCTTAAGACATGAGTTTAACCAATTACAATAATAATAACAGCGAGGAAACAAACGGAAGTAACAACCCAGAAGATAGGACACCATTTGCAAGAAGTGCGCGAATAATTCGATCCCCGGAGAAATTGATGAGCAAAGACGACGTCCCACCAACGCAGTCATTGCCTTCATGTCTTGATGGAAGAATTTCCCCGGCGATAGTAATTGGTGAAGAGGAAGACCGTAAGTTTGATGCTCTTGATAGGCTGGATGATAAAATCAAGGAGTTAGTCGAAATGATGGGTGGTGGAAGGCGAACGATCCACCAACCTATGAGAGACGCGGTGAGTGCAATCGTGGCTATGCACACACGCGCTACAAAGGACATACGTCGTCAAACGGAGACTGGAAAGTGTGATAAACGTGCCCAAAAGGACATACGTCGACAATCAGAGGCAGGGAAGACCGATAAAAGTGCTCAAACCTCACCATCATTAGAGTGCATCTTTACTGATCCAAAACAAAAAAAGGGAGATAAAGGGCACCTGAAACGAGCCACCCCACCAAAAAAGAAAGGAAAACGCGCTCGCAGATACTCGTAACATACAGCAACATGAAGTATCAACAGAGAAACTTAAGGAGAAGGACCCTAAAGAAATAAGATGGACGAGAGTCATGAAAAAAAGATAAATAGGCGAGATAAACGTGAAAGTATGAAATCTAAACCTAAAGCAGTTAGACCTGATGCAATAGTCATCACCAAAATAGGAGAGATTTCATACAGTGACATCCTACGATTGGTGAAAGGACACGAAGCATTGAATAAATTTAGTGAAAATGTGTCAAAAATAAGGAAGACGACAAAAGGACAAATGCTGTTGGAACTTAACAAGCAACGGAGTGAAGACTCAGAGGAGTTCAAGGAAATAGAAAAGGTCCTTGCGACTAAAGCTGAAATTAAAGTTCTTACGCAAGAAACTCAACTAGAACTGAAAAATTTAGATGAAATTACGACAAAGGAAGATATCGTAGATGCTATACGCAAGCAGATAGAGGGGCTAAGTTCCTTTAACCCATCTTGGATTAAGACAGTTAGGAAGGCTTATGCTGGAACACAGACAGCTGTGATTAGGGCGCCGACAGAAACTGCGAATAAACTTATCGACAAGGGGAAAATTAAAGTAGGATGGGTCGTCTGCCGATTTAGAGAAACGGTAAATGGAATGAGGTGCTACAGGTGCCTTTCCTTCGGCCATTTAGCAAAAGCATGCAAAAGCACCGAAGATCGCAGGGCAAGACGCATGAAATGCGGTGAAGCAGGCCATTTCGCGAGAGATTGCAATAGTCTACCATGCTGCATGCTATGCAAGAGCAACGTAAGTGCCGACTCTAATCATCCTACAAGCAGTCGAACATGTCCCGCATACCCAGAAGCATGCAAAATTAAAAAAACATGAAAATAGTTCAGATTAATCTTAATCACTGTGAAGCAGCTCAGGATCTATTAAAGCAGAGAATATACGAAGAGAAATTTGACGTAGCGATCATAAGCGAACAATATCGAAACTTAAGAGATTTAGGACGGATCTCAGACAGGACGCAAAAGGCAGCAATCTGGGCCTGTGGTGACAAGACTTTCCAAGATAAGCCACACACTGATAACCAGTACTACGTAAGAGCAAAGATTGGCGGAATAAATATATATAGCTGCTATATACCACCGAGTGTTGGCAACGATGAATATGAAAGGAGATGGACTCACGATCGATGCTAAATCAACAAGCCCAAATATCATTGCTGGTGACTTCAACGCATGGGCCACCGAATGGGGAAGAAAAACGCACGAATGGGAGAGGAAATATGCTACTCAAAGCCTTTGCGTCGCTTGACGTCATCGTTTTAAATAGTGGGCGCAAGAACACATTCGAAAAAAACGGAAGAGGCTCCGTAATAGATATTACATTTGCAAGCAGAACATTAATCCAGCACACAAAATGGCGGTTAAGTGATGCATTCACGCATAGCGACCATCAGGCAATAATAGTGACAGTTGATTCTGGCAGAAGAAATCGCCAAAAGCGCCAGCATGCGAAAGCGCAGACAAAAGGATGGGAAGATAATACACTAGATGAGGAAATCTTCCAGATGGTACTGAATGCCGAACATGACTCGCAAGAAGGTATAGAAAATCATGCTCAAAGTGAACGAACTGAGTAAATCCTGTGACGCGGTAATGGTGAGAAGAAAAGTTTCCAAGATACGGAAACTAAACTACTGGTGAACGATCACATTGCTCGGCTACACACTAGATGCCACAAAAGCTAGACGACAGCTGCAGCGGAATAGAACAACCGTGAATAGTAGTACTCTAAACGATATATACAAAGAAGCCAGGTCAGACCTTAAAAAGGTAATTAGACAAAGTAAACAAGAATGTTTCAGAGAGCTTTGTAACAATATGAACGGTAACTTATGGGATGGAGCATATAGGGTAGTGATGTCGAAACTGAAGGGCCCAAGGGGACAAGCACCAACGTGTCCTATACTTATGGAGAAAGTGGTTGAATCGCTATTCCCGAAACGCTCCGATAGTAATGCTCCGGCAATAATAGAAAGCCCCACTGAAGTGAATAACGAACCAGCGGTGGTGACTGCGGAGGAGGTACTCCAAGCAGCTAAGCGGCTTGAAAACAATAAATCGCCCGGATTAGATGGCATTCCAAATAGAGCGCTTAAGCTAGCTATAAAGCTCAATGCAGACGTCTACGCAGAAATGTACACGAAATGTCTAAAGGATGGTATTTTTTCCCAAAATATGGAAACGGCCAACGTTTGGTTCTACTCCCGAAACCAAACACACCACCCGGAGAGCCGAGTTCGTACAAGCCGCTGTGCATGCTTGACTCACTGGGGAAAATCCTGGAACGGTTAATTCTTAACAGATTAGAACAACATCTACAAGAGAATGGAAACATTTCAGAAAATCAATATGGATTCCGCAAAGGGCGCTCTACAGTCGACGCAATAAAAAAAAGTGATAGACATTGCTGAAAAGGCCATTGAAGGCAGTAGATGGAAGAATGGTTCTAAAGAATACTGCGCTATAATAACACTAGACGTCAAAAATGCATTCAATTCGGTGACGTGGCCTAACATAATTAATGCTCTACCACAATTGGAAACTCCACCATACCTCGTACGAATGGTCAGGAGCTATCTCGCAGATAGAGTATTACTATATGATACCGAAGAAGGAGTGAAGAAGTATAGCATAACATGCGGAGTCCCACAGGGCTCAGTACTAGGACCCGTGCTATGGAATATACAATATTGTTGCGAGCTAGAGGTTCGCCGATTTCAAGAAAAACACAATTCGTTTTAAAATATAAGGATAATTTATTTATTGCACTTTATACACAATTTCCCGATCACTTCACTAAATTCGCTCTAAAAACTTAATTCGCACAACCCAGTAACACCGCCGATCTATCGCTTTCGCTTACTTACACCGATAGGTGTTTTCCATGAAACTGTCACTGAGTGAATAATTCCTTGTCGTGAGCTCTGGCTATTTATAATGGATTTATCCGATTCTCGAACCTTCTCTGATGTATGTTTTCTGCTGGGTCTGGACTATTCTAGAAGTTACTAGATGGCGTCGGGTGTCATTGGTTGTGTCTTTGAGAAGTTACTAGAAGCTTTTACTATGGCCCTCTACATGTTGGAAGAATATTCTAAATAGTTCTGGTAGATTTGAGAGAGATCATTGCCAGATCTATAACGATACTAGAAGATTATTCGAGAACTTTCTTTTAAGTAGAGAAAGTTCATATTGCGTGGTGGCCAGATCCATAACAATATGATGGCATCTTACGACTTCCAGTACCAAGGGGTGTACAAATAATTGGCTACGCGGATGATATAGCAATCACGGTGGTAGCAAAAGACTTACAGAGCATCAAGAACGTAAGCACCAACGTGATTTCTGACATTAAGAACTGGCTTAGAGCATCTAATTTCGAGCTAGCTGCACAAAAAACAGAAGTAGTTCTTATTACAAGCAGAAAACAAAGAGAGCATATAACATTAAATATAGATGGACTTGAAATCGTATCCCAACCCTCCATTAAATACTTGGGTTTTATGATTGACGCAAGATTATCCTTCAAGACGAACATCGAAACAGTCTGCGCAAAAGCAGGACGAGTGAACTCCACCCTATGCAGAACAATGGCGAACATTGGAAGACCCAGCCAAAACAGGAGGATACTTCTTTCAAGAGTGACGCGAAGTATCATAATGTATGCTGCACCGATATGGAGCGAGGCGCTACGATACAAATCTTACGCGAATATTTTAAAAAAACCCCACAGAGTAAGTGCGTTAAGGGTATGCAGTGGATTTCGCACAATTTCATATGACGCCGCGAATGTCATAGCTGGTTTACTGCCGCCAGACATACTAGCTGCTGAAGCACAACGATTGTATCACAAAAAGAATACGATAAATCGATGCTTAACAGTGGAACAGAAAAAAGAAGAGCAACAGGTAAGTACCAATGCCTGGCAACTGCAATGGAACACCATAAACAAAGGCCGCTGGAGGTAGAGACTCATAAGAGACGTAGATCAGTGGGTTGGACGGAAGCATGGTGAAGTAGATTACTACATGGCCCGATTTCTGTCAGGGCATGGCTGTTATAGAAGCTATTTGCACAAATATGGCCATGATTCCTCTGCGTCACATCCAAATTGTACAGATGCAATAGAAAATGCAAAGCATGTATTCCTTCACTGCCCAGTCTACGAAATGGACAGAAGGAGAGTCGAGGACATCGTTGGAGTAAATATTAACCCCGACAACATTGCCCCACAAATGCTGAGTAGCAGCGAAATCTGGAATACGGTGACTAAGATTTGCGTGAAAGTTCTCACCGAGCTGAGGAGACTCGAAAGACTGGGGAACTGTCGAAATAAATAGAACCCTGCATTGACGGATATAGTATAAACCCACCCGGCAATTGATTGTCTTCACAATCAGCTGATTTTCATGTTCCGGTTTCTTCAGTCGCTGACGTTCAAACGTTACATATGTCTTTGATTATAAGCTCGGCAATTACCTTTAGCATCGATATCGGCCTCAACAGGAACCATCTGAGATAGAAGTGCCTACAACAGTTAGAACAGTTGGTAGTTGAATAAGACACAAGTATACAGGGTGACATAAGACACTTTGACAGTAAATTGACGTTTGAGCTTTATGCTCCTCCCTCCTCCTGACGAAATACTTAACGGTTGTCCCGGGGCGTAGTGGGTTAGGCGAGGGGTTTTTAGCGGGTTCAAGTCCCGCACTTTAAGACTTTCGATGCTTTTCCCCGCGTTAAAAAAAAAAACACAAATTGCACACGAATTTCAATGAATGCTCACGAATAGCACAAAAATTTGAGTAAATGCATACAAATTGCACACAAATTTGAAACTGCATACAAAATTGAGTGAATACACTCAAACTGCTCACAAATTTGGGTGAATGCACACAAATTGCACACAAATTTGAGGGAATGCACACAAATTGCGCACAAATTGAACACAAATTTGAGTTCACACAAATTGAATACAATTTTTGATTAAAGTCGCACAAACTGCACACAAATTTGAGTGAATGCACACAAAGCTATGAATTTGGTTGAGTGTTGTTAACAAAAGGTAATTATTGGAAATTAAAAAGAGAATGGGGGATAGGACAAAGCCTTGAGGGACGCCAGAATCGATATGAAACGGTTGAGATGTTCGTTCGCGAAAAATTGAAAAAAGTGCAAGATTATGGGAATTGGATCAAATAGCGTCGATGAGCCAATCAGATCGCAGCAACCGTTTCCGAGAACACCGCAGAACATTTTTGATTTTGTGCCGAAAAATAGACGTGAAAAAGGGGAATGGTGGGCCGCCACTTTGATTTCTTCCCACCCTTCCCGAGGTAATCCTTGGATCGAGAAAAAAATGTCCCAAAAAGTTTTCCCCCCTATTCCGAAAATAATGATTTCCCTTCTCTCGTCGTTCATTATTGCGAAATTCGCAACGTAACGTTTGTTGTTATTAATCGCGCGAGCCCGCTAAAAACAAAAACAAAAAAGCAGCTTTCAGCTCATTGCACCAAAAGGCCTTCACTTTTGCAGGCCGGGTATCATCGCACACAATGTCGTCGTCGTCATCCCATCATCATCATCGTCGTCGTTCGACCTTGAATTCCAAGTTCACGTGAGCACAATATAACCTCGCCGTCGTCGTCGTCGGAGTCACTCGAGAAAAATACATTTTTTGTTTTTGGGTTTTTTTTTTTTTTTGGTTGAAATCTTCGTCTTTTCCACATATTACACACCACCCAACCCAAACACACTGTCATGCATGTTCATCGAGCCCCACGTTCACACACTCAAACTTCACAGAGGGGAAGAAGAAAGAAATCGCGACTGAAGAAAATTTTTTTTGTTTTTCTTTTACTCGGAATTTTTTCAAACAAAGCAGGCAGCTGCTGCTAACTGCACAAAATTTTTCTTTTCTAGTTTCGGAAGATCTTTATTGTTCGTGCGCGGCTTTTCGTTGTCGGCGCTGTTGTTGTTGTTGTTTTCTTGGCTTCGGTTATCTTATAAAAAGATATGAGACATGAAATGTGCATGTAGCGTCGATGATGAATCATGAGCGTGTTATGTGCATTGCATAGTCAGTTTGGGAATTAGGGTGCGCCGGCGGCATAGGGCGCCGTTTGTTGGGGGTTTTTTTTTCGGGGGATAGGAGAAAAAAATTGTTCTTGGGAATTATAATTACCCAAAAAAAAAACCCTTTTTCCAATGGGCCTATTTAATTTCAGGTTCCTTCAAATCTTATTTATTATTGTAGAAGGAAATTTAAAATTACCCAAAACAAAAACAAAAAACCCTTTTGTTCAATGGTCTTATAGCCTAAATTTGACGTCTTGAGGAAGCAATGCCAGCTCTCATTTGTTCAAAATTGTCAGCAAAAAAACCCAAATTCTGCCTTGGCCGCTTGACCTAAGAAAAACCCTTTTTTCAATGATCTTACAGTCTAAGTCATCCCTTGAGGTCTTACGGAAGCAATGCCAGCCCCATTTGTTAAAAATTACCAGCAAAAAAAAAAACCCAGAAACAACAAACACCAACAACATTCTGCCTTGACCGCCTGACCTAAATAAGACGTTTTTGTTCAATGTTCTTACAGCCTAAATCAGTTCTCAGACGTCCTGCGGAAGAAATGCCAGCCCTCTTTAGTTCAAAATTACCTGCGAAAAAAAACCCTTTCTTCAACAAACGCCCAAATTCTGCATTGGCCGCCTGACCTAAACAAAACTTTTTTTTTTCAATGTTCTTACACCCTAAATCAGGCCTTGACGTCCTGCGAAAGCAATGCCAGCCCTCATTTGTTCAAAATTGCCAGAAAAAAAACCCTTTTTTCAACAAACACCCAAATTCTGCCTTGACCGCCTGATTTAAAAAAAAACAACTTTTTTTCAATGATCTTACAGTCTAAGTCATCCCTTGAGGTCTTACGGAAGCAATGCCAGCCCTAATTTGTTAAAAATTACCAGCAAAAAAAAACCCTTTGTTCAACAAACACCAACAACATTTGCCTTGACCGCATGACCTACAAAAACTTTCTTTTTCAATGGTCTTACACCATGAATCAGATCTCAGACGTCCTGCGAAAGCAATGCCAGCCCTATTTAGTTCAAAATTACCTGCGAAAAAAAAAACCCTTTCTTCAACAAAAACCCAAATTCTGCATTGGCCGCCAGACCTTAACATACATTTGTCTGTCTCGATCCGAACAACCCTTTAGCTGTGGTCCAGTTGAACCCATGCAAGCAGTGTCCTGGAATTATGTGTTGAAATCACGACCTTACGATGGGTGAAGACTAACACGCTACTTACTAAGCTATAGCCTAGCTCTCGAAAATTGTCCCAATGCCGTAAAATTACCCAAATTACCCGCCGCGGGGGCGAAAGCGAGACGAGTTAATAACTTCCAGGGGTTTTTTTTCCATCAAATTCAGGGAGGGAACGGAAGATTTTTACCTTCTTTTCCATAATTATTCCGGAAATTTGTGCCCCCTCCCCCGCTACGTCTAAAGAATATCTCAATGCCGTAAAATTACCCAAACTACCAGCCGCTAGGGTGAAAGCGAGACGAGTTAATAACTTCCGGGGTTTTTTTCCCATCAAATTCAGGAAGGGGAAGGAAGGTTTTCACCTCTTTTCCATAATTATTCCGGAAATCAGTGCCCCCCCCCCCCCCCCCAACTAGCTCTAAAAAATATCGTAATGTCGTAAAATTACCCAAATTACCCGCCGCTGGGGTGAAAGCGAGGGAAGTTAATAACTTCCGGGGTTTTTTTCCATCAAATTCAGGGAGGGAAAGGAAGATTTTTACCTTCTTTTCCATAATTATTCCGGAAATTTGTGCCCCCTCCCTCGCTACGTCTAAAGAATATCTCAATGTCGTAAAATTACCCAAACTGCCAGCCGCCAGGCCGAAAGCGTGACGAGTTAATAACTTCCGGGGTTTTTTTCCATCAAATTCAGGGGGGGAAAGGAAGTTTTTCACGTCCTTTGCCATAATTATTCCGGAAACTAGTGCCCCCTCCCCCTAGGTCTAAAAATATCCCAATGTCATAAAACTACCCAAATTACCCGCCGCCGGGGCGAAATCGTGAGAAGTTAATAACTTCCGGGGATTTTCTCCATCAAATTCAGGAAGGGGAAGGAAGTTTTTTACCTCCTTTTCCATAATTATTCCGGAAATCAGTGCCCCCCCCCCCCCAACTAGCTCTAAAAAATATCGTAATGTCGTAAAACTACCCAAATTACCCGCCGCCGGTGCGAAAGCGAGGGAAGTCAATAACTTTCAGGGTTTTTTCCATCAAATTCAGGGAGAAGAAGGAAGGTTTTCACCTCCTTTTCCATTATTTTTCTGGAAATTAGTGCCCCCTCCCCCGCTACGTCTAAAAAATATCTCATTGTCGTAAAATTACCCAAACTGCCAGCCGCCAGGGCAAAAGCGAGACCAGTTAATAACTTCTGGGGGTTTTTTCCCATCAAATTCAGGAAGGGGAAGGAAGATTTTCAACTCCTTTTCCATAATAATTTCGGAAAATAGTGCCTCTCCCCTAGCTTTTAAGAAATATCCCAATGTCGTAAAATTACCCGCCGCCGGGGCGAAAGCGAGAGGAGTTAATAACTTCTGGGGGTTTTTTTCTATCAAATTTAGGGAGGGAAAGAAAGGTTTTCACCTCCTTTTCCACAATTATTTCGGAAAATAGTGCCTCTCCCCTAGCTTTTAAGAAATATCCCAATGTCGTAAAATTACCCGCCGCTGGGACGAAAGCGAGAGGAATTAATAACTTCTGGGGGTTTTTTTCTATCAAATCTCACTTCCTTTACCACAATTATTACTAAAATTAGTGCCCCTCCCCCTAGCTCTTAAAAAATATCCCAATGCCGTAAAATTACCCAAATTTCCCACCACCGAGAGCGAGAGAAGTTAATAACTTCCGGAGTTTTTTTCCCATCAAATTCAGGAAGGGGAACGAAGGTTTTTACCTCCTTTTCCATAATTATTCCGGAAATTACTGCTCCCCACATCCACCCCCAATTATGTGCTAACTAACCAATGGCGTAATACGAATTCGCAAGATCGATTTCGCTAAAAGGAAACAAAGAAAATCTCGCGCATTACTCAGAAGTGCGCTTCTTGGAATTAATTTAAAAACGAAAAAAAAAACCGACAGAGATAAATAAGTCGCCTACCTCCTACATCATCTGTTTCTCCAACGCTCTCCCCCTCTCTCCCCTCTGTGCTGCCACCATTCTTCCTCTTGTTCCAGAGCGAAAAATCAACAAAAACAACACTCCACCTGTTTTTTTTTTTCGTCAGAAAACAAAAAAGTTAATAAAAGTCGTCGAGTGTAATAATAATTATAGAGGTCACTAGATGGCGGTGGATATGTTTAAATTGATGGAGTAATGGGGCGAGAGCCATGATTACGATAGCTTGTGACCGGGGGGAGGGGCCGATAGGGAGGGCGCTGAGATTGTTATTAAGAAAAGCCGCAATAAAGATGTTGATGATGGGTAAACAGGATGAGCAGTATGGGGCATTGTGATGGATGTTTATGACCTTGTGACTACCGTATTGAATTGTCGCGCGAGGTCTATGACATTGGGGCTTTTGTCGCGGCTCCAAATACATCGGATTACGCTTTGTGCAACGGACAGGCGAGCGCGAGAGAGCTTTTTCGAAACAGTGGCTGGGGGCGGGGTAATGTGCTGGAATTTTAAGATATGGGTCGAATGTATTGGACAATTCTAACAGGATTTTTGCGATTTTCGACCTCCCCCAATTCAGAAGTGTCAAACCTCCTAAAATTTAAGAAGGTAGAATGGGCTGCTCATGTGGAGCAGATGGAGGACGGAAGAATTCCCAAACAGGGTGCGTTTGGGGGAAAGGGAAAGAGAAAGTCAATGGACAATGACCGATCGGAAAACCACGGAAGCGCTGGGAGGATTCTATTGACGCAGGCCGGAAATCACTGCTAAGATTTTCAAACTGGAGGACGCGGTCACTGAACCGAGATGGATGGAGGCGAAGTATTGCGGGAGGCCAAAGTCCGATTTGGGCTATAGCGCCATCGTAAGTAAGAAACAGCTTAGTCGATGTAGGAATTGAAAAAAATAAATTAAAGTTTGGCTGATTCGGGCGGAGAGAGACGAAAGTGACGGTGCACTGCAGGTTGTACTCGTTGAGTTTGGCTGGTAGTGTGTTCCGAAGTCTTGACTGTAAGACGAAGGCAAGGGTTTGACGGTGGAATAATTTTTTCTTTTTTACAGAATGACCTGCACGAACACAATCATGGAGGGAAGGAATGGGATTGGGAAGGTATATAGAGGAAGGGGAGTTAGAACGACCGTAGCGAGTGGAGGAAGCTGGTTGGGCTGGGTTGTTCAGTTGTATTGGCTGCTTACTGACAAAATTTGCAGATGTTATGGGGGACTGAATGATAGAAAGCGAACAGAAACCATCTACTGAGTATCTAGACCTTCATGAAGTGGAACTGTTTCACTTTTACACCGTTTAATTAATCCAATCATAAAGGCAAAGCATACGGGAGGCCAAGGTCCGATTTGGGCTGTAGCGTCATCGTAAGTGTGTAAGAAAAAAGCAAAATGCTGTGCAATAAATCATAAAAAAAATCTTCAATTGTTCTTGCCGGGCGTCAAAAAAGGAGATGACTTCACTGTGAACTCGAAACTGGATGCGATTCCAATAATTGACTTCCTGGTCATCAAGGCATAGAAGGAAACGAACCAGCAGACCAGCTTGCAAGAAAAGGAGCCCCAACCTGCCCTATATTGTCAGAACCTTCCTAGCGATTCCTACGAAGAAGCCTTGCCACCAAACGACCCCAACAACTGCTCGGACAGGAATACGATGCAATTCATAGCATGAATTACCAGGCAATGTCCTCCCAATGGAATACAACCTGCAGCAGTTTAAGAACAACGTTCACTGCCACACTGCTGATTTGCCTCTACATCCACTTGTTTCCCCGTACCCACTTAACTGTGCATCACGCATTAAGGGATGACCCTTTAAGTTTATTTCGATAGCCGAAAAAAAAAATAATGCTGACAGGACACTTACGACTGAAAGGACACCGATGATACCGACACATTATTGCAACCCGCGAGCACATTCCAGTATTGAGATTTGCGAAAAAAAATTTAATACAACCAAATCAAGATACGAGAGCAAAGTGATCGATCGAATTCCTGTTCCAAGCGCGATCCTGAGCCAGGACTGCACTAGCATCATGCTCAACTGCTCCATATGCTACATAGTCGATCAACCCGACGTCCAGCTTGAAGATTATAATTCAGAGCTTGTTTGGCGATGTTTCCTTCTGATTTCCTCAAATTGTGACCGATCTACTGCCACTTCCGCCTCCGAATCTCAATGTCTATTTAAGTCTGTCCAGTTGTACAGAAAAGTTCCCCTTTGAAGATCACATCTGGCCGGAATATCCTTAAGATGTGGCGGAGGAATCAATTCACGACACTTTGCAGTTTCTTGGTAAGCCTGGCAACAGCTTAAAGCCGATGCTCAGGATCGCGCCTTGTGGAAGAGAGTTGTTTCTGTCCTATGCCCCTATAGGGGGCCTTAACAGGAATTTGACTATCCGATCACTTTCCATAGAGTACAACCATCGGGAGTATAAATTAAAATCTGCCGTTTCACAATAGATGGCGCTAGCAGTGAATGCTGGTCAGAAATGGCGAATCGGAAACGTCAGGTTAGGCGCATCTGTCAATAACTCTTCATCATTAGTTTTATCAACTTTTATTGGCGTCATAGATTTTTTTGTGGGCGAATATGTCGAAGTTTGAGCCAAATAAGCGTCATTTGCGGAAAGTTTTGAAAACTGGGTCTCCGAGTGCATCCTCTGAAGTCTGGCGGCCAACGACAAAGCGTAATCGGTTACATCTATGTTCCAATAACCTATCAACACAAAACGAGGAAGATGCGGCTGTATATTGCGCCATCATTGACCCAACTGCTGTATTTGGGAATCGATTTTTGGGACGTTTTCGGCTTAATACCGTCATTTGTTGAGGAAATCGGTACCTTGGCTCCCACCAATCCGTCAACAGCAAAGCAACACATTCTAAGTGAAGCTCAGCAAACTGCGCTAAACTCGGTCACAACCGCATTTCCTTCCTTTAATGAGAATGGACTAGGTCGTACTCACCTTCTGGAGCATATTGTTGCGAGCTAGAGGTTCGCCGATTTCAAGAAAAACACAATTCGTTTTAAGATATAAGGATAATTTATTTAATTGCACTTTTACACAATCTCCCGATCACTTCACTTAATTCGCTCTAAAAACTTAATTCGCACAACACAGTAACACCGCCGATCTATCGCTTTCGCTTACTTACACCGATAGGTGTTTTCCATCAAACTGTCACTGAGTAAATCATCCCTTGTCGTAGAGCTCTGGCTATTTATAATTGATTTATCTAATTCTCGAACCTTCTCTGGTGTATGTTTTTCTGCTGGGTCTAGACTATTCTAGAAGTTACTAGATGGCGTCGGGTGTCATTGGATGTGTCTTCAAGAAGTTACTAGAAGCTTTTACTATGGCCCTCTACATGTTGGAAGAATATTCTATATAGTTCTGGCAGATTTGAGAGAGATCATTGCCAGATCTATAACGATACTAGAGGATTATTCGAGAACTTTCTTTTAAGTAGAGAAAGTTCATATTGCGTGGTGGCCAGATCCATAACAATATCATAGATATTGGCAATGCAAAGGCCACTAAGCAACGATACTACGCCGTTTCTCCAGCCGTTCAGCGAGAAATATACGCCAAGTTGGATCGTATGCTTGAACTGGGGGTCATTGAGGAAAGCCAGTTCACCAGTTACGTTAGTGCGTAAAAGCAACGGAAAAGTGAGACTTTGTTTGGACGCTCGCAAAGTGAACGAGGCGACCATAAAACTGCCCACTTCCATTAATTGATGGCCCAATTTCTCGCCTGGATCAGACCAGATTCATCTCCAGTCTGGACCTTAAGGATGCTTTCTGGCAGATCCCTCTTGCAGCAGAATCGAAAGAGAAAACCACCTTCACGGTCCCCGGTCGAGCTTTATACCAATTCACAGTTATGCCGTTTGGCCTATGTAACGCCCCACAGACGATGTGCCGCTTGATGCACAAAGTTATACCGCACCAACTGCATGACCGTGTATTCGTGTACTTAGATGATCTCCTAATTACATCGGCCACATTTGAGGAACACATAAACTTGTTGTCTCAAGTCGCCAAGCTCCTTCGGGATGCAGGATTGACCATTAATGTTGAAAAAAGTCAATTCATGTTGAAGGAAATAAAGTACCTGGGGTATATCATTAGCGATGGCTGTCTGTGTGTCAACCCAGAAAAAGTTCGCGCCATCCAAGAGTTCCCAGCACCAAAAACCACACGTCAGGTCCGGCGATTCCTCGGAATGGCAGGCTGGTACCGGCGCTTCATTGCTAATTATGCTTCGTTGACTGCCCCATTATCCGACCTCTTACGCAAAAATGCCAAAATCATCCTTACACCGGAAATCCTGACAGCTTTTAAATCAATTAGGGAAGCCTTGATCACCGCACCAGTCCTCGTCAATGCGGATTTCACTCGTCCTTTCTTTATCCCCGCAAGGGGGTAGTTGTAGTATGAGGTTTTACCAATTCCTGCAACTATCTTTGGAGTTAGCGACTCCACGGACATGAGCTTACTATCCCCCTCTGGGATGGGGGCTGTAGAATTCACCCACAGCCAGTCCTGCTTGCCCTAAAAATGGCAAATGGACACTCATTGGATTATGGGCTTATCACCTGTGATCTTAAGACCTAACTGATACGAGAAATGGATACAGCGCCTCGGATACGGACTGATTCTACGGTAACGACTTTTGGCATTCGAAAACGGACTATGATTGGCTTCTGGAACGTTCGAACATTGATTGACGGGGGAAGGGCTGGGGTTACTCGGTCCTTGTACCGCCAATCAGTGATCGACCGTGAAATGGAGCACTATAACATCCAAATCCTGGGATTGAGCGAGGTCAGGTGGACAGGATCAGGAGAAGAACGAACCCCTAGCGGAAACACTATTCTGTACATTGGCCCTGAAAGTGAAGCCAGAAATGGCGTGGCGTTCGTCCTTACACCGAGAGCGAGAAACAGTCTCATTAGCTGGGAACCAATCTCGGATAGGATTATCGTCGTCAGGCTCAGGACCAGTGTCAGAAACGTCACAATTCTGCAGTGCTACGCACCAACTAATACCGCAACATCTGGTGACAAAGAGGAGTTTTATAGCCAACTGAGTGCCACCTTCGAACGTGTTCCAAGAGGTGATATTATTATCATCTCGGAAGATGTGAACGCCCAGGTTGGATCAGACAACACTGGACTAGAACACGTCATGGGGAGGCATGGTGACCCTTGGGTCGACCCTTCACGACCTTGGATTAAGAGACCCGAAAACGGCGAATTATTTGTGGAGTTCTGTAGTACTCGGCAAATGGTCATCGGAGGGACCCTTTTTCCACACAAGAGTCATCATAAAACATCTTGGGCTTCCCCTGATGGTGTTACTCAGAACCAGATCGACCATTTGGCTATAAGTCGCCGATGGAGAAGATGTCTCCTCGATGTGCGAGCGAAACGTGGAGCTGACGTGGGAAGCGATCACCACTTGATGGTTGCCTGCTTGAGATTGTGTACAGCAGCTATCCGACGACCACAAATTCTTCAAATGAAGCGCAAGCTTAATGTGGATAAACTCAGAGATCCCAACAAAAAACTCGAATACACCACCATTCTACGCGAAAAGTCATCCACATTGGGTGAACATGAAATGCGCACACTGGACGCCAATTGGGAGGCAACCAGAAACACTTTTCTAGCTAGTGCTGAAGAATCTGTGGGGTATGCGCAAAGCGGTAAGAAACCCTGGATGTCGCAAGACACATGGGACAAGGTTGGCAATCGGAAAAAATCCAAATTGGCAATCATCTCTCAACCCGATGTCAACCAACGAACGCCCGACTTGAGGCAGAACTACCGCGATGCTATATACAGCTTAAAAAGGCTGTTAGACGCGACAAGAGAAAGGCCATTGAAGATCTGGCAAACAAGGCAGAATCTGCGGCTTACCTTGGGGATATGGGTTCACTATTTAAAATCATGAAACAGTTGACGAACAGGAATTTCACCGCCAACCACCTGGTGAGAGATGTCAACGGAACTCTCCTTAATATGAGTGAACACCAGTTGCGACGATGGAAGGAACACTTCTATGATTTTTTAAACATCTTGTCAGATGAAGATATTCCGGAAACAGAACAACTTCCAAACATCCAACCGCAACAATCCTCTATTAGGGACGATCCCCCAGATAAGGAAGAGATAGTTTCCGCCATTCGGTCAATGGCGGGAAGGAAAGCTCCAGGTATAGACGGACTACCAACCGAACTCCTCAAAGCGGACCCGGAAATAACAGCCGATATACTCCTCCCACTCTTCACTAAGGTGTGGAATGATGGAAGATATCCGACTGAATGGAAGGAGGGCGTCATTGTGAAAATTCCGAAGAAGGGCGACCTTCGGGATTGTGGCAATTGGCGTGGTATATGTCTGCTTACTGCCGTATCAAAAATTATGGCTAAGGTAATTCTCAATGGGATTAGTGATGTCGTCGAGAGCACTCTCGAAGTTTATCAGGCTGGATTCCGTAAAGGGTCATCTTGTATCGACCACACAAATACCCTACGGATAATATTGGAGCAGTCAGCCGAAATGGGTTCGCCACTACGTCTCATGTTTGTGGACTTCGAGAAGGCTTTCGAGAGCGTTAAGCGAGATTACATATGGAATGCTTTGCGTAGGAGAGGTATTCCAGATAAGGTCATAGCTATGATTAAAGAATCCTACGAAGTTGCAAGGTGTCGCGTCTTACATAGAGGAGAGCTGTCCGAGAGCTTCCCTGTGCGAACGGGTGTCAGACAAGGCTGCATATTATCACCAGCCCTGTTTCTGGTGGTCATAAATGACATCTTGAAAGCTGCACTGGAAGGTGGGGAAGGTAAAGGTCTTCAATGGAGACTATTTAACATCTTAAGTCACCTTGATTATGCTGATGACGTGTGTTTGCTTGCACATAACCGTTCGGACTTAGAGTCAAATGTTCGCTCGTTGCATTCTAAATGCAAAGAGGCGGGACTGAAAATAAATGTGCGTAAAACCAAGTACATGCACATGGGTTCGAACGCAAGCACACCGATTGTTCTTAATGGACAGGATGTGGAAGAGGTGCAAGATTTTTGCTATCTCGGAAGCATTGTCAGCATGGACGGCGGAGCCGAAAAGGATGTTGAGGCTCGGCTAAATAAAGCTCGTCAGGCCTTCGGTATCCTTTCTCCTTTCTGGAGGTTAAGAGAGATCTCCCTTCGCACGAAGCTGCGAGTTTTTGACGCATGCGTCAAATCCGTGTTGTTATATGATTGTACTACGTGGAAAGTGACCGTTCGACTTACCAAGAAACTACAGACTTTCGTAAACCAATGCCTCCGACGCATTTTAGGAATATTCTGGCCAGAAGTGATCTCCAACGACGAACTTTGGAGTACAACTCGCCAGACTAAAATAGGTATTGAGATTCAACGGCGAAAGTGGCAGTGGATCGGTCATACTTTGAGGAAACCAGAGCGAAACATCGCAAAACAGGCTCTGGATTATAACCGTGAAGGGAGGCGTCGGGTTGGTCAACCATGTAACACATGGAAGCGAGCAGTTGAGCAGGAGGCCAGAGGAATAAACAAGTCCTGGCAACAGCTTAAAGCCGATGCTCAGGATCGCGCCTTGTGGAAGAGAGTTGTTTCTGTCCTATGCCCCTATAGGGGGTCTTAACAGGAATTTGATTGATTGATTTGATTCATCATGCCGTACTTAAAGAGCGAAGTTCTACTACCAAGCTACGAGTAGTTTTCAATGCTTCCCGAAAAACTGAATCTGGCTTAGCACTTAATGATTGTTTACATAGAGGACCTAAGTTACAAAATGAACTTGCCGACATCATACTAAGATGGCGAATGTACCCGGTTGTTTTCTCCACTGACGTGGAAAAAATGTACCGTCAAATATGGATCAATCAAGAGGATAGAGACTTGCAAAGAATCGTCTGGCGAAGTTCATGTTATAAGCCCATAGAAACTTATCAGCTTTCAACGGTGACTTATGGAACAAACTGCGCTCCGTACTTAGCGCTGAGGACACTACATCAGCTGGCCAAAGACGAAACGAATAGATTTCCTAAGGCATCCCAAATACTTCTTAGGGACTTCTACGTTGACGATGTACATTCAGGAGGAGAGGACATCGACTCTGCTATCCAAACTCAAAGAGAATTATCTGCACTACTAAGAAGTGGCGGCTTTGTACTACGGAAATGGTCGTCAAACTGTCAAGAATTGCTTGATGGAATACCTGAAGAAGATCGCGAAATCAAAGGAATTGTGCAGTTTAATTTCGAACAAGAACTTAAAACTCTTGGATTTTTGTGGTACTATAATACCGACAATTTTGGCTTCAAAGTTACACTAGGATCGGCACCGTGCAAGGTTACTAAACGAAATTTACTATCCGATGTCGCTCGCATCTTTGACCCTTTGGGGCTTCTTGCACCAAGCATCATAACTGCGAAAAAACTTTTTCAACAACTATGGAAACTCGCGGCCTGGATTGGGACGACCAGTTACCCATTAATATAACAAACATTTGGCTACGATACCGGGAACAGCTGTTCTACCTAGAAGATATAAAAGTACCTCGCTCGACTGGAACTAACCAAAATCAGATCTCATGTCAGATAAATGGATTTTGTGATGCCTCAATGGTTGCCTATGCAGCTGCCTTATATCTACGGGTCGAGAACGCTGAAGGAATCCAAGTTACTCTACTTACAGCAAAAACGAAGGTTGCTCCTCGAAAAAGAGTAACGCTACCCCGACTTGAACTGTGTGGCGCAGTTCTCCTTTCGAAACTTTTTCATAAAGTGCAGCATACGAAGAAATTCGACAAAGAGCTGATTCCTTGGTTCGCTTGGACCGATTCAACTGTGACACTTGGATGGCTTCGATCTAATCCCAATCGATGGAAACCTTTTGTGGCGAACAGAGTTGCACAAATTCACGAATTCACCGATATAAACCAGTGGCATTATGTACCAACTAATGATAATCCAGCTGATTGCGCTTCGCGAGGAGTGCCTCCATCCAAACTAAAAGATCATGGACTTTGGTGGTCTGGACCAAGTTGGCTACGTCGAGAAAGAAATGAATGGCCCATCCACATGAAACATGATTGCAATCCTGCGGAAGAAGAACTACTCGAACGCTACTCATCCCTACAAAGGCTTCTTCGCATCATCGTTTTATGTCAAAGATTCATACATAGCTTGAAAGTTGCGCGGAATAAATGTTTTACGCACCGCATAAGTAACGATGAATTACGAAGAGCACGACAGTTTTGGGTTTCGCATGTACAACGCCACTGCTTCGATATGGAATATCATATGCTATCGAAAAATAAAATCATAAGCTCAAAGAGTAAACTTCTTAAACTCAATCCGAGGCTGGACCAATGCGGCATTCTACGCGTTAATGGACGGCTCCAGAACTCCCTCCTGACATATTCTGAGAGGAGTCCCATAATCCTACCAAAAATCTGCCATCTTACGAGTCTAATCATAGCCGAAGGGCGGAGAACCTATTGGATTATCGATGGCAGAAATCGGGTCAAAATGTTTATTCATCGTTGCAAACCGTGTTTCGTCCAAAAAGCTAAAGGACAAGACCAGCTTATGGGAATACTTCCAGCATCGAGAGTAACTCCAGTCAGACCATTCCTTCATACTGGTGTGGATTACGCTGGCCCAATCAACATATAAGAACTTCGAAAGGAAGAGGTCATCGATCATACAAGGGATACATCGCCGTTTTTGTGTGTTTTGCTACGAAAGCAGTTCACATCGAACTTGTCAGTGATCTTACAGCTCAATCAATCATCGCCTGCCTACAAAAGATTCACTTCACGTCGAGGAATTTGTTCCGATCTTTATAGCGACTGCGGTACCACCTTTGTGAGAGCAAATGCTGAATTGCTGCATCGACTAGGAGCTACTACGAAGCAGTTGGATGACATCGCTGATATATTGGCAAATCTAGGCACAGCATGGCACTTCATCCCTCCTGCTTCTCCCCAGTTCGGCGATTTGTGGGAAGCCGGAGTAAAATCGGTGAAACATCATTTGAAACGTGTTATAGGGGTTGATCTAAGGTATGATCGAAGCTTGTTTAAATTCGAGACCTTTGACACCTATAACAAATGACATCGAAGACCTGGCTGCGCTTACCCCAGGACACTTCTTGGTGGGCAGCGCCTTAGCTACGGTACCAGAACCGAATGTTTTGGAAATCAAGGTTCACCGTCTTACCCGCTGGCAACAGGTGCAACAAATGTTACAACACTTTTGGAAGCGCTGGTCAAACGAATATCTGCAGCAATTACAAACGTGACACAAATGGAACGTTTCCAATCCCAACTTGCATGTTGGCAACCTTGTGCTCATTAAAGATGAGCGTATCCCTAGCCGTATTATCGAGGTACACCCTGGAACCGATGGCTGCATACGTATTGCTACAGTCCGCACATCAAGGTCAACGCTTAAACGATCAATCGCCAAATTGTGTCTCCCGCCTATTGAGGAAAATGATAACGTTTAAATAAAATTAATCTGTTTCGCTACTAGGCCCTTCTGGCGAGGTGGGCGGAATGTTCAATCATGTAAACCCAATTATTCTCTTAATAATAATTTCAAGTTCAATCTTCTAAACTCTCTTTTGTAAACTCAATTTCAATACTTTATACCATAGCTCTGTAATGAATTATGTACAGTCCACTAAGAGCTTCGGTAGCATACCGACCAGTATCGAACGGAAATAAAAATTATAATTATTCACAAAGAAGTATTTTTTCTTAAAACCGATATCCGCGCCCCGATATTATCTTCGACGTTTCTGTCTCTGCTGAGACCTTTATCAAACTGAGGAGTTTGATGAAGGTCTCAGCAGAAACCAAAACGTCACGAATAATAAAGCGTAACAGTGTAGAATCCGGAAATCTTTCCTTTCAATGCGAAAACATTTTATTTTTAATTAAAATTCAGCGTCTCCCCCCCCTCCCACACTACAATACATATTCGTGTTTTCATGGGTTAAATTTTATTTTTTTCTATTTACTGCAATCAAGCTCAGTATTCCAAAGACTCAAACCATTTTCAATTGAAAAGCTCTTAGATTCAACATGGCGGCAGCACTTTAAACGTTAATTTTCATCGATTAGGCGAAATTAAAATTCATTTAAAATTAGAAATTAGACTTTACAAAGATTGTAGGAAAAAAAATGAGAGATTTATGGAAGCTTGTGAGTCCTTTTAAATTCTACTCTAGCTTTATAATAACCGAATGTCTTCGACAGGGAAAGAAATCAAAGAAAAGCTTTTTTATTATTTTTTTTTTCGTCTCGGATTTAATCGATAAATCAGACAGAAAATGAAAGCATGCCGAGCCAAAGAACATGCGCACGTTAAATTGAAATGAATTATGTAAAGGAGTGGGTGACCAGTGTGCGATAACAAAAAAAAAAACCTTGGCTAGAAATAGTTGAGATAAAATTGAAGAAAATTTTATTAAAAAAAATAAAAAAAATTTCGAGAGAAAGAGGGAGGCAGAATTTTATAAATTCGAATATCATGCGGGACATAGGCGATTTTCGCATTTTACTTTTAAATCAATTTCGAATTTTCGAATTTATTGAAAGTGGAACGAGCAGATTTTTCAGTCCGTGGTTCCTCTCTCTGGCTCGATCTCTTTCTCATTCTTTTATCCTTCTACTTCTCATTTTTCTTTCGACGATAACCAAAAATTCGATCCATATGAAAAAAAACAGTCTTGATGGCGATTCAAGCGACAGATAGCAGGGAACCGAATATAGGTGAGCAAGTATCAGTTTTTATCAGTCTGTTGCGTAGATCGCCTCCTCGTGGTGCAGACTGGGTAACGCTAAAAGATCTACGGATAGGGGGGAGAAAGTCGAACAGCTTGCTGTCGGCTCCGTATCCTATCAAGATAGGGGGGATCAAGCTGAAAGCTAGTTTTCAGCTCCGTAACCTATCTATGGTCTGTGGCGGATGTGGTAGGGGGGATTAAATCGTTCAGCTAGCTGTCGGTTCCGTATCCTATCGCAGCATCGATAAAATTGGGATCTGGTCTGGTCATGTTTCAGGCAGATTTAAATTAAATTGATGGTTACTAGGGGATTCATCCCTATAGTGATTCGCAAGTGTACGTACTACCTATATGGTGACCTTTATAAAGTATGACACTAGAGGAGTTAACCTCATATATAAAAATCCCCTAATCTACGGTGGAACAGCATATGCCAAAAGATGAATGGTTAGTGGGTAACTAATCAATAATATGCGAACTCTGGATATCAGGCGCCCTCCAGTTTGAACAAGCCTTCCCCTGGTAATGCGGAGCTCTGCCGGGGGTGACTCTACTTTCTCGCGCTACTCGTGGGAACCATATGGAAAAACCTAAAGTAACCGAAAGGGCAGATGCATCCCCTAAAGCATCAAAAACAACGGCCGAAGTCGTAAATGAGGATGAAAAAACAAAAACCACCCCTCAACAAGAAATGTGTGAAATGACAGAAGAGACAATTCCTCCAAGCACACAAAAGATGAATAGACCACCACTTAAGGCGGAAAGGAAAACTCCTAGCAAGCCTCTAGTGGACGAGCAAATGCTATCAGCCGAACTGAAACAATTAACTCTAGCCGAAAAGAAAAAAAGGCTAAGCGGAGCAGCCCGGAAACGATATTCATACCATCGTAATCAAGGGAAAACTGTGAGTGAAGCGTACGATCTTGCGTGCCAGCCGCTCGAAAAGACGCTATCACCAGCCCAAAGACAGGCGAGAAAAAGAGGCAGAACCACTTCAAAAACACCGCCATCTGTGGGAAGTGGGTTCAAAAGACCCAAAACCACAATAAAAAGCGTAGTGCATGAACCTGCAGCAGAGGCTCAGCCCTCCACGTCAGGAACAAGCTATAGAGACGCAGTTAAAGGGATAAGGATCGGTATTATACATACCGAACATCCACATAAAATCCTAACAGCAGAGCAACTTGCTACGACTCAGGAACTCATTCTGAACGAGATTCCCAAAGCGACAACCGAAGGGATAATTCCACAATTTGGTGGACTCAGCCTTAAGCCGGGTTGGATGCTGATCATATGCCTTGACGAGCAGACAGCATCATGGTTAGAAAAGACAGCTGCAAGCATCAAGCCGGACGAGTCAACGAACATACGGGCAGTCCGAGAGGAGAATATCCCGCGATTAGAAATAATCACGGGGTATTTTCCTCACGAAAAGAAAACACCAGAGGAGATAACCACCCTCATTGATGCTCAAAACGCTGGTTTGTGCGCCTCCAACTGAAGAGTGTTGAGTAGAAAGGTAGAGGGCACAAACACCATTGTAACCTTTTCCATCGACGGCCAATCGATGGAAAAGCTTAAACAAAGGGGGCATAGAGTATGCTTTAAATTCTCCAGCATCACTCTTCGCCCTAAGGCCAAGGAGTTCAAAAGCGGCGAGCCGCGGATGAACAAAGATGGCCCAAACTCTAAAGAAAATTAGAGTAATTCAAGCGAATCTCCATCGCGCAGCGGCGGCCATGGATATTCTAACATGGAGATTCGCAAAAGAGGAATATCACATAGCCCTAATACAAGAACCAAGAGCCGCTATGGGGAAAATATTTGATATTCCTAAAAAAATGGGTAAGTTGATCTTTGATAGAAGAAGTGACAGGCCTAGAGCTGCAATTCTGATATCATCAGAAATAAATTACCTAAATATACCTTTGGCCAAATGGTAGTAAAAGGTCTCGGGTCTGCATTGGTTTACTGGTTTCCAATAAAGTATTAAAAGCCGAGAAAAGCCTACTGTAAGAACATCGTCAGCTCTGCTACCGAATCCTACCTACACCTCCTCGTGGTGGCCGCTGGGAACTCTCACTTGAGAATTGCTAACGTAGGAGGGTGAAGGCGAGTTTTCCGCGCCTGATAACGGAAACAACAATAATAACCACTCTTCCAGAGCGGAGGTTGGGCGAAGGGTTAACTCCCCTGTCACCGTAAAAAATCTTCATTGTTTTGGAACCCAAGACGAAGCCTCGGATAGGATTGGACCAACGGAAACGACCGCGCAAACGTACAACGGACTATGCTTTTGGATCCTGGAATATCAGATCATTAAACAAACCTGGTGCTGTTAAAGAATTACTACAACAGGCCAGTCAGTACAAATTAAATGTGTTGGCAGTCCAGGAAACGAAATGGACTGGTAGAGAGATTCAGGACATGAGATCGCACACAATTTTTAAAAGTGGGAAGCCCTCAGGAAGCCGTGAATTTGGAGTCGCCTTTATTGTGGATAGGGAATTTAAATCACACGTCATCGACTTCAAGCCAATTAACGAACGGATATGTGCGATCCGCATCAAAGCGAAATTCTTCAAAATATGGCTAATAAATGTACATGCCCCGACGGAAGAAAAAGATGAGGAAACGAAAGATGCCTTTTATACGAGCCTTGAAAGGCTATTCGACTCATTGCCCTCAAACGACGTTAAAATAATACTTGGCGACCTCAACGCTAAGGTCGGGAATGAAGAGACTCATCGTGGAACAACTGGAGGGCATAGCCTCCACGACGAAAGTAACGACAACGGCCAGCGCCTGATAGACTTTGCATGCAGCAGAGACATAGTTATAAGTTCGACATGCTTCCCACATCGACGCATCCATAAAAGAACATGGGCATCACCAGATGGCAATACCTTTAACCAAATAGACCATGTCCTTATCCAGCGGAGATGGGCCTCCAGCATCATTGACGTTCGAACATTCAGAGGAGCAAATTGTGACTCGGACCACTACTTGGTCAAATCCAAATATCGATGTCGTATGTCAAAGGCGTATCAAACAAAGACCAGCCCTCTTCGTAAGTTCGACATCGAAAAGCTCCAAACGGCGTCAGTTGCGGAAAATTACGCAGCAGCACTTGAAAGAGAGCTCACTCCGATTCTGCAGGATGACATACCGAAGCCTGTGAACCAAGTTTGGATGGATATAAAGGCAACCATAAAGACCGTTGCGGAACAAGTGGTTGGGTATGAAGCTCGGCGCAAGAGAAATGACTGGTTCGACGACGAATGCCAGGATGCGTTAGATAAGAAAAATCAGGCGTACAGACAGTTTCTCGAAAGGAATACCAGAACGAAGAGAGAAAAATACGAAAATCTCCGACGAGTAGCAAATAAGGTCATTAGATGTAAGAAAAGAAAATATTATGGACGACCAATTGAGAAATATCGATGACAATCTTGCGCGCAATAAAACAAGACAAGCCTACAAAGTAGTGAAAAGCCTAAGACGTGGATATCAGCCTAAGACAACCCTCTGTAAAGACAGAAATGGCACTATCATCGCCGAGGATAATCAGATTAAGGAAAGGTGGGCGTCATACTTTAAAGAACTCCTTAATCCCGCACACGGCTCCCGAACATCGGAGCTGATAGGTCTCCAAACCTCCGACGAATGTCCACTGGATCCTCCAACGTTGGAAGAAGTCGAATTTGCCATCAGAAGCCAGAAAAGCAATAAAGCGCCGGGCATCGACGAAATTCCAGCGGAATTAATTAAATATGGCGGAAGCTGCACCCGAAATGCCATCCATAAAGTGATTCAGTACATCTGGAATCAGGAGCAAATACCGGAGGAGTGGTGCCAATGCATTATTTGCCCTATCCACAAAAAGGGAGACAAACTGCAGTGCGAAAACTACAGAGGTATCTCACTACTTTGCACGTCATATAAGATACTGTTATAAATCTGACAACCTCGACGTCCCCAGCAACACCGAGAAAAGTCCATCAACATTTAAAACGCTATACACATGTTTCCAGACACTTCTACCGAGCTCCACAATGTAGCCAATCATTCTAGACACACACACACAACGACACCTGTCTGGGAGACTTAGTATAAATAACCGCCAACTTTCAGACAACGAGTTAGTTAGATTTTGGCGACAACTATCGGTGGAAGAAGGCGAATCGGTACAAGTGATAGATTGGCAGTGTTCCTGAGTTGTACGAATTAAGTTTTAGAGCGAATTTAGTGAAGTGATCAAGAAATAAAGAAAAGTGCGATTAAATAAAATTATTCATTATTTTTAAACGAATTGTGTTTTCCTTTGAAATCAGCGATCCCCTAGCTCGCAACAATACTGACAAAAATATTAGAAAATAAGATTAAAATTTACGCTGACAATGTGATTGGGGAGTACCAAGGCGGTTTTAGAGCTGGTCGATCAACGACTGATCAACTTTTTACGGTCAAGCAAGTGCTTGAAAAATGCTGGGAATTCAACATCGACGTTCACCAGGTTTTTGTGGACTTTAAACAAGCATACGACAGTATTGATCGAAACGTACTGTACAAAATAATGCTGCATTTTGGCATCCCAGCAAAACTAGTCCGACTGACCAAAATGACGATGACATCAGCAACATCACAAGTCAGAGTCAACAACCAACTAACTGATGCCTTCGACACAAATGTCGGACTAAAACAGTGTGATGGACTGGCCCCTCTGCTTTTTAACCTAGCTTTAGAATACGTCATCAGAAAGTTACCCGTTGACACAAGAGGTACGCTGCTTTATAAATCCAGCCAGATAGTGGGTTATGCGGACGATATCAACATATTATCACGCTCTTTCACATCCGCAAAAGAAATTCTACTAAGCCTCGATCAAGCAGCAAAAGAAGTTGGCTTGAAAATTAATGAAACAAAAACGAAAATAATGACACAAACAAGGAAAAGGACCCCCAATAGACAAAACATTACAATTGACGAATATAATTTGGAAAATGTGGACGAATTCATATATTTAGGCACAAAATTAACAAAGAGTGGAAATGAAACGAACGAAATAAAAAGACGAATCCAGCTCGCAAATAAAACGTATTATTCAGTCTTAGCTATTCTTAAGGCCAGCTGCGTACACAGGAAGACCAAACTCCAAGTTTACAAATCAATAGTAAGACCTGTGCTTTGCTACGGATGCGAAACATGGACCCTTACACAAGCATCCGCAAATATGTTGAACGCTTTCGAAAGACGGGTCCTGAGACGAATAATTGGAGCGAAACGTGATGGTGACCGATGGCGAATTAGATACAACAGTGAGCTGTATGATATATTCGACGAACCGGAGGTTTCCATTATCATCAGACTGCGGAAGCTGCAATGGGCTGGCCATGTACAAAGGATGGACGAAACTCGAATACCTAAAAAGGTATTCGAGGGAAAAACGGAGGCCAGTGGGAAAACCCAGGAAACACTGGTCCGACTCTGTTGACGAAGACTGTTCATCGCTGCTCGGATTTCAAAATTGGAGGACGCGGTCACTGGACCGAGATCGATGGAGACTTCGGTTACGGGAAGCCAAGGCCCGAAAGGGGCTGTAGCGCTGCGACGACGACGAAATATACCTTTGTTCATCCGTACAGATTTAGTAGCGGTATTGGTGAATATACCAAAGGTAGGAGGAAGCCAAAAGGTTATAATCGCCTCGGCCTACTTTCCAGGGGATGAGCTAGAGGCTCCACCACAAGGAGTCATGGAGCTGGTAAGTTACAGCAAGGCAAACAACATACCAGTTATTCTTGGTTGCGACGTGAGCGCCCATCACACGATCTGGGGTAGCAGCGATATAAACAAACGAGGTGAGTCACTCTTAGAATATATAACTACTAACAACCTAGACGTAATTAATAAAGGTAATTCGCCAACCTTTATAAACTCAATTAGGCAGGAAGTACTGGATCTAACCATTACTAGCCCCTGCCTGGTAGACAAGTGCGTGAATTGGCACGTATCAAAGGAAGCCTCACTATCAGATCATAGGCATATCTGTTTTGATGTTGAGACTTCAATTGAATATATCAGGGAATTCAGAAATCCGAAACGCACCAATTGGAGTCTGTACCAATCAGTCCTAGAATATGAACTAGGAATCGCAGAAGAATCAATAAGCAGCCCAGACTGCATTGATAAAATAGCGAACGAACTCGTAAACAATATAATTAATGCTTACGAACAAAGTTGTCCTGTTCTACGGAAAAATGGGCCAAACAAGCACCTTGGTGGAACGAGAAACTAGCAAAAAAACGTAAGGAAACTAGGAAATTGTTCAACAGAGCAAAGACCTTTGGGAACTGGGACGAATATAGAGAGTCCCTAACCGAATACAACAAACTTCTCAAAAAATTGAAGAAAGAGTCGTGGAGTAGATTCTGTGAAGAAATAGACGATCTCCCAGCAGACACCCCGATAGATATCGGACTTCTAGAGAGACCTGACGGGTCCTCTACCAAAAGCAGTATGGAAACCCTTGAGGTGTTATTGGCAACACACTTCCCGGGCTGCAGAATAATAAGCAGAAATGAAGATTTAGAAGCGGAGCAAAGGACATATTGTCAAACTCCGTCCAGCAAAAGTGCTGCTGGAAAAATCTTTTTTTTTTTTTTTTTACAGAATGACCTGTGTTATAGGCAATTTCGGCCTTTATGTGCAATGCACAAACACAGTCATGGAGGGAAGGAATGGGATTGGTAAGGTTGGGGAAGGGGAGTGAGAACGACCGTAGCGAGTGGAGAAGCTGGTATATTGTTCAGTTGTACTGGCTGCTTACTGACAAATATTTGCAGATGTTATGGGGGACTGAATGATAGAAAGCGAACAGAAACCATCTACTGAGTATCTAGGCCTTCTTGAAGTGGACCTGTTTCACTTTTACACCGTTTCCCCATTTTTATTTCGAATAATTTTTTATCACCAGTAGCAACTGAAAAATTTGCGCTTAAAAAAATCCCCTGTCTGGAGTGAGAATCGAACCCACGACCTATTGACTGAGAAGCAATTACGCTGCCCACTACGCCACGGAAGCCTCACTCCGGAAAAGATAAGATGGGCGATTAACACCTTTAAGCCTTACAAATCAGCCGGAGTAGACAAAATATTTCCCGCTTTATTGCAAAAGGGGTTAGAGATCTTATTGCCAATAATGATAAGGATCTTTAAAGCCAGTTTTAGTTGGGGATACATCCCCAAAATTTGGAGGAAAGCAAGGGTGGTATTTGTACCGAAGGCAGGCAATCGCCCCATTGATCAGCCTAAGTCATATCGTCCTATAAGCCTAACCTCCTTCTTCGTCAAAACGATGGAGAAATTAGTGGATGCACACTTAAGAACAGGGCCTAACAAGGTTCGTCTTAACAAAAATCAACATGCCTACCAAAAGGGCAAATCAACAGAGTCAGCTCTTCACGATTTGGTAAGACAAATCGAAAAGGCGAAAGACTATAAAGAAATTGCGCTTTGCGCATTCCTAGATATAGAAGGAGCATTTGATAATACTCCCCATGAAGCCATTATAGCGGCAGCTAGGAAAAAAGGGCTGGAAACGGCCACAATTAAATGGATACATGCCATGCTAAGAGTCGAATGACTATCACGGAATTGGGTGATAGCTCACTGACTGCACAGACCTATAGAGGATGTCCCCAAGGTGGGGTACTATCTCCACTTCTATGGTCTATTGTAGTGGATGAACTCCTGGACCATCTAGCGGAACAGGGTTACGAGGTTATAGGATATGCTGACGACCTCGTCATTATTATTAGAGATAAGTATGGTTCAATTATATCGGAAAGAACACAATCTGCCTTAGATATGATAATGAACTGGTGTCGGTCTAAAAACTTGAACATCAACCCAAGTAAGACTGAGATAGTACCATTTACAAACAGAAGGGAAGTCCATATTATACCTCCTTCAATAAATGGAACACCAATACCCCTTTCAGAAGAAGTAAAATATCTAGGAGTTATACTGGATAGAAAACTCAACTGGAACAAACATATAGAATGGACTCATGCCAAAGCTCTAAAGGCATTTTGGGCCTGTAGAAGCTTATTTGGTAGGAAATGGGGACTTAAGCCCAAAATGATTTACTGGTGTTACAGAACAATCATTCTTCCAATAGTCACATACGGATCAACGGTATGGTGGACTAAAACGTTGCAAAGAAAAGCACAGCTCACGCTACAAAAAATCCAAAGGCTAGCTTGTCTTGGCATCACAGGTGCGATGAAAACCTGTCCCACAGCGGCAATGGAAATGTTCCTTAACATTCCTCCGATACATCTCCAAATAAAAAGGGAAGCTATCAAAGGGGTGTTACGCTTACAAAGGGAAAACAACTATAAACCAGGGGATTTTAGAGGCCACCTCAAAATCCTAAATAACCCAAAATGGGAGGCTCTAGCCTCCACTTTGTCGGACGAAATGCCGACAAAATATAACTTTGAAACCCCATTCAAGGTTATTATTGGTGAACGCACGGACTGGCAATCCACATCACCTGAAATGACAGACGGTTCAACCATCTGGTACACAGACGGTTCGTGCACCTCTGAGGGGACGGGAGCTGGAGTTAAGGGACCTAACTTCTCGGTTTCAAAATCACTCGGCAAAGAAGCCACAATCTTCCAGGCTGAACTAGTGGCAATCGAGCTATGCATCCAAGAAAACATAAGGAAAGCTCATCGCAACAAACCAATTTATATCCTCTCGGATAGTCAGGCAGCTCTAAAAGCCCTATCATCCAACAAACATGGATCGAAGCTAGTTTTGGACTGCCTTCAAGACCTAATAATCCTGGGAAAAAGGAATGACGTAACCTTAATGTGGGTGCCAGGACACGTAGGAATTCAGGGAAATGAGGAGGCAGATCGCTTAGCTAAAAACGGTGCGGAAGAAAACTTAATTGGCCCAGAACCTTTCTGCGGAAAACCAAAAGGATTTCTTAACTCCTCAATTAAAAAGTGGGTCCAAGAAGAACATATAATCCACTGGAATAGACTTCCTGATTTATCAACCTCGAAAAAATTAATCCTACCACATAAAAACAAAGTGGAGGATATCCTGAGATTCAGCAAAAGGGACATCAATACTCTAATCGGGCTAATGACGGGGCATAGTGGAGTAAACCATCACCTCAAAA